>JAJQQW010000015.1:637744-1237744 GCA_025583905.1 Ia io
GCTCAGGCCAACCCCTCATCCAGCAAGGAAGCGGCGGAGCCAGGGCGTGAACTTGTCACCCGTGCTGCTCTGCTCCGCGTTCCGAGCCACCCCGGTGACGGAGTGCTCGCCCGGAAAGGTCCTGGCCGCGTCCTGCCCCCTCCCCACGTGACGCACGGTCACGCCTCAGAGCCGGCACGTTCCTTTGCTACAGTTCGTCTAAGTGTAGAGTTCTGTGTCCACCGTCAGGCAGTCAGTGTGTTCCGGGAGCAAGCTCACCAGCCTCGGAGGCAGGCTGGACTAAACCAGACTCGGGAGTCTTTTTGTTTGTTGTTGTTGTTAATCCTCACCCGAGGATATATTTCCATTGATTTTTAGAGAGAGTGGAAGAGAAAGACAGAGAGAAACATCGACGTGAGAGAGACACATCGATTGGTTGCCTCCTGCACATGCTGCAACCAGGGCCTGGGCTGGGCCTGCAACCAAGGTACGTGCCCTTGACCGGAAATGAACCCGGGACCTTTCAGTCTGCAGGCCGACGCTCTATCCACTGAGCCACACCCGTCAGGCAAGACGCTGGCTTTTTGACCTTGAACAGACTCCTCTCTCTGAGGCCCCTTATGTACAAGACGGGTGCGAGCCACTGGCCTGGAGGAACGACATCACGTAGTACAGGCTGGTTCGCCTTCTCCTGAGCCAGGGCACTGAGGAGCTGAGTGGGCAGGGCCATGAGGAGGCTCCAAGGGGACCCGCAGCCCGACAGTGCTGGAAACGAGTACCTCCTCCCCACCCACAGCTCATACCTCCTCCTCACCCACAGCTTGTCCTTCCTCCCCACCCACAGCTCGTGATCACCTGGCATCTGCTTATCAGCTCTGGCCGGGGCAGGCCCGGGCTCTGCCATCGCCGTCCTGATAGGATCACCATCCCGATAGAATCACAGCTCCAAGGACACGAGCCCCCTAGAGGCCGCCCTAGCAACACCAAAGTGTTCTGGCCCTAGAGCCCAACACTTCCAAATACGTAATTCATTCTTAAGACACTATTAATGTAATTTTGTCAACTACAATAATGTGAAGACTGTAGAAATAGAGAAAAATTGGCTATGTGTGACCCGGAAATGAAAGCTGACTGTGACCTTGTAAACTCTATACACATGTCTATGGATTATATGAAGTAATTGTGCAAGGACTGGGAATTGTGGTTTTCCGTCTTAAGACATTCTCCAATATCCGATTATCGTTGTTCACAAAGTGACATTTTAGAGAAGGAAAACCTGAGGAGGAGGAAGTTGGCTGTGACGCAGCACGCACAGCCCCTCCTCCCGCGGTGCCTTCCAGACTCCGGCCGGGGGTCTTGGATCCGCTTCCCTGGGCAGGAAGCCCGCTGGGCTGGAAGGGGAGGATCGCCTAGGCCGTCCAGCAGCCCTGCCGCTGCCAGCACCTCCGGCTGAAGCACTGGGCGGGCACATTTGCTTCCCTACAGCGCCCTCCTGTGGCAGAGGCCGGCCAGAGCCCACAGGCCTGCCTGCCAGCAACACTGACAAATCACTTTTAAACTATTTTTATTGATTTCAGAGAGGAAGGAAAAGGGAGAGAGATTGAAACATCAATAATGAGAATCATCAATCAGCGGCCTCCTGCATGCCCCCTGGGGATTGAGCCCGCCACCTGGGCATGCGCCCTTGACCAGAATTGAACCCGGGACCCTGCAGTCCGCAGCCCGACACGCTATCCCCTGAGCCAAACCAGCTAGGGCTTTTTTTTTCTTTAAAAATATATATATTTAATTAATTAGCTAATTTTCAAACCAGTTATTGGGCATGAGTAATGTTTAAGAAAAAGGAGTAATCACAAAACTATTCATGTTGTTTTTCTTTAATCACTGTTTGCTACAGGTAAAATGGGTACACATCTATGTAATAACACAGAATCTGCTGCTTTTTAAATACCTGATTCCCGAAAAACCAGGGAAAGGAAGTTCAGCGTGGCTGGTGGGAGGCAAATCGCGATTTGAAAGGCAATTCATGTATATCACACTCTAACCCACGCTCGAGGCCTAGGACTGAACAAGCAGCGCTAGAAGGAGACGCTGAACATTTAACGTCCTGGGAGAGGGTGGGCCCCTCCCCGGGGCAGGACGGTGCGTGAGCTGAGGGCGTAGGAGGAGGGGCAGCGAAGCCAGCATCCGTGCGCAGCAGGGAGGCCCGCGCGGAGCTCCACGCGGGGGCGCTCACCGGGGCTTTTCGAAGAGGTACTCGAGGTCCGGGGCGCGCAGCCGCTGCTCCTTGTTCTTGTTTTTAGCGAAATCTCTCAGCAGCGCCAGGATTTCGTTTTCGAATATTTCTGGGGCTGGTTTTGCTTCTGCAAGAGAAGAGCGGGCAGAAGGGACTGTGTCAGTCAGTGAGCAGTTAGGCAAAAGGATCTTGAGCCTTGAGACTCGGCCGTGGCCAAGAGCCTCGGCGGGTGTAGCGGCTCCTTTCTCCCTCTCAGTGCTAAGTGCACACGGCAGCCGGCAGGCACGGGCCTGGACCTGCGACAGGTTTGACTGGGACAGCGGCTCCAGCTGGCTCACGTGCTGTCGTGGCTGCTCTTGTGCTACGACGGCAGAGCCGGTGCAGCCGGTGCGGCGGGCACCGCCCGGCCACGAGGCTGAACCTTACTGTCTGGTCCTTCAGGAACAAGTTTACCGCCGCCCCCTCGCCGGTCCTGTCTCACCGCACTGCCCTGCTCTGCACGGGGTGTTTCTGTTGCTTTCTGGTTACTGTGTTTCTCTTTCTAGTCTGCAAGTTTCCTTGGTTGTGGGTGACAGAAGTAGTAATCAAGTCACTTAAGCGGAAAGGAACTCGTTGGAAGGCGATGGGAGGCTCACAAAGCTGACGTGAACCCGCGGAAGCCGATCTGAAGGGACGAGGGCATGGGAAGCAGAGATGAGGAGGCCAGCCTCAGTCTGGGGGGCGGTTGGCGGGGCGCTGCTCACCTCCACCCCGAGACCCTCAAGATTCAAATGACAAGCCACGCCCCCGCGGGGAAGCTGAGGCAGCGTGCGCTGGAATCACTCCCCCCACCCAGGCTGGCACGACGCCAGGAGGGCATCCTCAACACTAAGCCTGGCCCCCCACTCAGCACAGGGCCCAGCACCCAGGGGCCAAGATCGAGGGACTCGGGGCCCCCCAGGGTGCTGGCGGTGGCAAAGAACACTGCCCCCATCCCAACAAGAAGCCAGGCAGCCTGCAAACCCGAGTCCTCCTGAGGTCATCAGAGAGCTGAGGTCACAGACACGGAGCAGAGTGAAAGCTGAGAGGCCCCCCAGGAGGAACGGGACCGAGCACGTGCCCGCCGGCGCCAGCCCAGGAGAAGAGGCAGCGGCGGGACACACAGGCGAAGACTCGGCTCAGTGCTGAGCTGCGAAAAGCCGCCGCGCACCCACCACAGACACGGGAGTCCCACCCACGGACAGGTTCTCTCAACCCTGAGGCTGCTCCTGACAAGCCTGGGTTCAGGACGGAGGCTGGAGAGAAAGCCCCCCTCAACGGCGCAGGCCAGGAGGGGAGCAGGAAGCCCGGCCCAGCCCCGCCGGCAGACAAAGCCTCCAGGAGAAGGTGAGCAACCCTGTCTCCCCATCGGGCTGAGGGGGGGGTAAGGGAAAGCAGGCCCTCTCTGTGGGATGAGCAGGTCACTGAGAAGGCCGCCCCTCAGACCCAGGCCACAGGGACTGAAGCTGGGAGGGGCTCACAGAGACTCCCCCCCCTCCCCACACTAGCAAGCACCAAGTAGAGAGCAACAAGGCTCTAAACGGGGGAGGGAGAAGCAGGAGAGAGACTCCCTCTGAGGCACAGAAAAGCAAGGAAGGCTGGAGGCTGAGGGTGAACAGAACATGGGAGAAAGGCCCTCGGGAAGTCCCGCCCCTCCCAGCACAGGGTGACAGGAGGCTGGTGCACCGGAGGGAGCCCGAGCAGGAACAGGTCCAAAGTGAGCTTCCCTCCTGACCAGACTGACAGGAACCCCTGCTAACAGCCGGACACAAGCAAGCCACTTCTAGGCATAAACACAGCCCGCCTCGGTCTCCTTGTCTTCCTCATGATGCTAACACTCAACACACAATTACGATACACACACACGGTGAAGGGACAAAGCAATCCACAGAAGCAGACCAAGGGATGGCCCACAGACTGTTGGGGAATTTAAAGCCACTATGACTAATATGTTAAAGGCCCTAGTGGAAAAAGGAGACAAAAATCTATGAACCAGCGAGGAACTCCAGCTGAGCTAGGAACTGTAAAAGTGAGATGGAAAGGTTAAACATAAAAATAAGCAGCCCTGGCTGGATGGCTCAGTTGGAGGGTCGTCCCAGGCACCGAGGGGTCACTGGTCAAGGCACATGGGCGGGTTGTGGGTCCGGTCCCTGGTCAGGGTGCTGGGGTGCATGTGAGAGGCAACCCATGTTTCTCTTTCACGTCAATGTTTCTCTCTCTCCCCCTCTACCTTCCTCTCTCTCTGAAATCAATAAAAACACGTTTAATAAATAAATAAAAATAAGCAAATACGCAGAATGACCTCAACAGGTCCATCCTGAGACCTGACAGTTGAGAACGAATCAGTGAACTGAGGACAAGTCAACAGGTATCACCCAACACAAATTACCCAAACGGACGCAGAAAGGAAAAGAGTAAGAGACACAGAACAGAATCCCAAAACTATGACATCAGATGGACAGTCTAACCGAAGTGTAATTGGATCCAACATGCCCAGAGAACCCAAAGCAGGGTAAATACCCAACACAAGCATCTAGCATGTCATATACAAACTGCTAGAAGCCAAAGATAAAATGCTGGAAACATTCAGGAAGAAAAGATACATTATATACAAAGCAACACAGACACAGCAGAGCCCACGCCCAAAACTAGGCAGACCAGACAACGGCACATGGTAACACTAACAGACTTGAAGCTGGCGGTACAAGGTAACCAAAGCAACAATAACCAGATCTAGCTCAACCGAACAGCTCATCCTTCAGCCTCGCAAAAAGTGTGCCTATAATGTGCTGAAAAATGGTGAACCTATACTTCTATAGCCAGTGAAAATATCTTTCAAAAATGCCAAAAGCTGAGAGAATGCATAACAGCAGACCTACACTACAAGAAATATTAAAGGAAGTTCTTCAGGAATAGGATACCAGATAGAAACATGGATCTACATAAAGAAATGAAGAACTCAGAGGCGATTAAAATAAAATATAAAATACTAGAGGCCCGGTGCACGACATTTGTGTACTGGGTGGAGTCCCTCAGCCTGGCCTGCACTCTCTTGCAGTCCAGGACCCTTCAGGGGATGTCCAACTGTCAGCTTAGGGGAGCAGGCCTAAGCCAGCAGGCGGACATCCCCCAAGGGGTCCTTAGCTCTGCCACGGAAGTGGAAGAGGCTCCCGCCACCGCTGCTGCGCTCACTAGCAGTGAGCCCGCTGGCGAGCCTGGCTTCTGGCTGAGCGGTGCTCCACCTGTGGGAGTGCACTGACCACCAGGGGCAGCTCCTGCATTGAGCGTCTGCCCCCTGGTGGTCAGTGAGCGTCATAGTGACCGGCCATTCTGCCATTCGGTCTATTTGCATATCAGCCTTTTATTACATAGGATAATGTAATTTCTATATTATATAAATGTTATGTATTATGTGATCCGTATGTTTACATATAAGATACTATATGTTATAATTTTTATATATATTCTATCCTTTTCCTTATTTTAAATTGCTCTATAGATAATTGTCTGAAGTAAAACAACAGAAATGTAGTATAGGCTTACAGCGTAAGTAAAAATAGAAAGCATGACAACAATAGCACATAAGATGGGAGGGAGGAGCTGGAGTGTGCTACTGAAAAGGTCTTACATTATACATGAAGTACTATAATATTACTTGAAGGTAGACTGTGATTAATTAAAGATGTAGACTGCAAGCCCTAGGGCAATCGCTAAAAAAATTATAAAGAGAGGTTTAAATAATAAACCGAAAGTGGAGTAAAATTTAAAATACTCTTTGAAAAAACCCCATGGAAATAGAGGGGAAAAGGAACAAAGAACAGGTGGAAGAACTAGAAAACAAAATGATGGTTAGTTTTAATGCAATCACATTGATAATTATATGTAAATGACCAAAACATAGCAACGAACAGATAGAGATGATAAGATTGAACAAAAAAAATAAAGACTAAGTATGTTGTCTGCAGGAGGCTCCATTTAAAGTAAAAGAACGGCGCGCAAGCCTTGTGAAATCCCGGCCCGTGAACACGACCGGTCATGTCACTGCGGCACAGTTGGCCTCAGGACAGGGAAATTATCCAAGTGGTTTTGACCTCATCACATGAGCTCTATTAAAGGCAGGACTTTCTCCAGGAGGTGACAGCAGGGGCACTTGGGTAGCTCTGAAGCAGGAGAGGGATTCCACGTGAGGGAGGCCACTGCTGAGTGGCGGGGCCCCAGGGCACAGATCTGAGAGTGGCTTCCAGGAGCCGAAGGAGATCAACAGCTAACAGACCACTGGGACTTCAGCCCTACAACCTGAATGAGTTTCCGGACTGTGAGATCTGGGCACAACTCCTGAGCTAATAAACAAGTCACTAAGTTTGTGGGGTAGAGGGGGCCTATGGTGGGGCGGGTGGGCATCTGCAATACTTTGAACAATAAAGATAAATTTTAAAAAATAAAGTCACTAATTTTGTGTTGGATTTACTCCATAGCAACAGAAAACTAATATAGATGGAAAAACACATACCATGCAAACACTCATCAAAAGAACGCTGGAGTGACTAAACTACGATCAGGTACTTGGGAAAAAGGAACACCATCAGCAATAAAGACAGGCATTATCAATAATAATAAAAGCGTAATATGTTAATTAGACCGGATGTCCTTCCAGGCAACCTTCCTGACGAAGCCGGGGCTGCAAGGGAAGCCCGGGTCCCGGGTGCCAGAGGGAAGCCGGTGCTGGCAGCCGGGGGAAGGAAGGCCTGCTCTTGCATGAATTTCGTGCATCGGGCCTCTGGTATGATGGTAAAGGGGTCAATTCATCAAGAAGATACAACAATCCTAATATGTCTCCACATAACAACAGAGCTTCAAAATGTATGACGAAAAACTGAGAGAACGGAAAGGAGTAATAAATCCGCAATTACAGATGGAGATTCCACAGTCCTCGCTCACTGACAGACAGAACAAGTACCGAGGAAATCTGCCAGCACGGAGGAGACCGAACCTGCAGCACGGCTCCTCCTTCGTGACCCGCACCGAGTGGGAACAGAAACACAGGAGACCCAGAGGGTGGAGAACGGTGAGATGTCCACTTCTGGCTCCACTCCAGCCCAGCCTCGTTTTTCCTCACCCTGCCTCGACACCTGTACCATCTCACCAAACTCCCTTTTGGCCTAAGTTGCACAGAATAGGTGTCTGCTGTTGGCACACAAAGAACCCTAGCTGATCAAACAGATGTCACACACTTCGGGAAAATGAGCAGCGTCTGGGTGGAAGGTCTATTTGCAGGAATAAAGGGGAGGACACTGCCCAGGAGATAACTCCAGACTCAAGTCAGCCCAAGTCACCCTCCTTTTCGCATTCCGCTTGCCTCCCCCCAACCCCCCAGTACCTGTAGCCCAGTGGTAAATATCCCAGTCATTACTGGGCTCGTTAATCAGGCGATCATACAGGTTCAGCTGTTTCTCTGTCATTTGATGCAGATATTCTTTAGCAAAGAGGCTAAAAACGAGAGAGAGGGGAAGAGAGAGAGAGGAAGAAGTTAAAAGGCCGGTGGTCTCAGGCCGAAGGGCCACGGCGCCCAGCCCCGCCCCTACCTGAGCAGGATGCAGTTCTCCAGCATGCCCCTCTTCCGGCTCTCGTACAGCAGGCGGGCCCTTTTGGTGGCGATGGGCTCATCGGTTCGCTCCTGCCACGGAGGCAGCGGGATTTCGATCACATCTTTCTGGGAATCTGACGGGCTGTCCCCTCTGTAGGAACGGCTGAAGGACGTCAGGCTGGGCAAAGGAGACCCGAGGTGTTGCCTGGACAGAGCAAGCCTCTGAAACAAACAGGCCACGGACATCTTTTCAACGCCAGTGACATCACTGTCACCCCCCACACGCACTAGGCGCGAAGCGCATTTGGTTTCACCGGGTCCTCGAGAAGCTTCGCCGAGACTGGCCCCACCTTACAGCTTAGGGGCCGAGGCTCAGGGCGGTGAAGACAGGGACCAAGGTCACTCCGACAGTAACTGCGGTGAGACCCGCAACCCAGCTCTGCCGGCAAATGTCCTTAACCAGTGCCCTCCCGGAAGTCCTCCAGCCGACGTGTGTCCTCCCTCCCTCCGAAGCGTTCCCTTCCGGTGCGGTGTGTATTCTGTCTCCTGACTGTGTTCAAGTCTGAGCCTACAGTGACGGCACGGACCCTAACCCTCCAAGGGCTCCCAATCGAGACAGGCAAAGCCTATCACGATGCCAGGAGAAGGTGCTCATGTCAGCAAGACGGCAGGACAGGCACCCACCCCCTCCTCCTCCCAGAAACCATCAACTCCGGTCCCCTTTACGAGAAATCCCAAAACCAGCGAAGGGGCTCCTAAGCCCCAGGCAAGCATAAAGCAGCTGCATCAAAGCTGGAAGGCGAAGCCATGACAATCCTTCATCTCGGTCCCTCCCCCGGCTCAGCCTGGTGCAGCTGAAGAAAATCCTCAGCTCCTGGCGCCTCCGTCCGGGGAGAGAGCGAAGCCTGAGACATCTGCCCAGCATGCCGACTTCTCGGGGGGCTGCCAGATTGGCTAGTGTTTGCTCTCTCTGAATCTAAGTGCTGGCAGGAGATGGGTGCTGTTGAGAACAAAGGCAAGGGTTTGGACTGGCCCACACTCACCCACCGTGGCCCCGCCCTGGGCTCAGCATAGAACAAGCAGGAGAAAGCCCCCAACTCCTGGCCTTTTAAATGGAAATGTATTCAACTCCCCAACCAAAATACATGGAGTGGCTGAATGGACAAAACGTAAGATCCAACGGCCCTGGCCAGTGTGGCTCGGTTGGTTGGAGCATCGTCCCGCACAAGGAAAGGTTGCAGGGTCAGTGCCTGGTCAGGGCTCGTATGAGAAGGCAACCAATCAATGTTTCTCTCACCCATCAACGTATCTCTCTCTCTCTCTCTCTCTCTCTCTCCTTTCCCTCTCTCTAAAGTCGATAAGCATGTCCTTGGGTGAAGACTTAAAAAAATAACAATAATAAATAAGACCCAACTATATGCTGTTACATGAGACTTGTTTTAGATGTAAGGATACACATGGGCTGAAGTGAAAGGATGAAAAAAAGATTATTTCATGCAAAAGTGAGCAGAATGACCCTACTCATATCAGACGAAACAGACTTTAAGTAAAAAACTGTCAGGGGAAAAAACACACCTGCCAGGAGATAAAGAAGGGCATTATGTAATGATGAAAAGGGCAATCCATCAGGAAGATACAACCGTGATACCCACACACGCCATCAACATCAGAGCACCCACATATACGAAGCAAACGTTGACCAAATAGAGAAGCAGCAACGCAATGATAGGCGCGTTCCACACCCCACAGAGCATCCAGGCAGAAGACCTATACGGAAACAGAGAACTCGAACACCACCACAGACCCATCTGACCAGACAGGCAGACATACACAGACCCTCCCACCCACCAGCAGCACGAATGCGTTCCTCTCAGGCACACGGGGAACGTTCCCCAGGGGAGACCACCTGCGAAGTTACAAAACACGTCTCAGGAGGGTGAAATCAGACGAGACCTCTTCGGACAACCATGGCAGGAAACTGGGAAACGGCCGGAGGAGCTGCAAACTGGTAAGTGTGCGAAATCCACACTTAGCCAACGTTCAAGTGAGCCCAAGAAGGAATCGGAAGGGAAGTGAGGCACTGTCCGGAGACGAAGACACAAATACAAACTGTTACCAGGCGCAGCAAAAGGGAGCACTGGGAGGGAGTGTGCGGCGGGAAACCTCCCACAGGACGAAAGGCCGGTGACGCGACGTGAGATCACGGCGGTGTCAGGCCAGACTCAAGAACAGAGGCTGGGGCGCCCGAGGCCGCCGGGCCGGGCCCCGGCGAAGAGGAAGATCGCACGGGGTCTGGCCGGAAGGCTGATCCATGGTCTCGCTCCACTGCCCTGCGGGACAGGCACGCGGCGGGCCCGGGAGAGGTGGGAGCGACCTGAAGCTCCCAGTTTTGCAAGAAGGACCTCTCCTCTCCTCGGGTCTGTCCTCGCCCCGGACCGTCAGCAGCCCGACGCCCCCGCGAGACGGCGGAGGAAGACGAGCCTCGGGGTCCGCGGCGGCCGCCTGGGGCCCGAGCACCTGCACGCTCCTCACCCGCGTCAGAGCCGGCAGCACGGCGGCCAGGGCCATTTTCCCACCCGGACCGGAAGCCGGCCCCCCGGCCACTTCCGGGAACTCCCGGAGGCCGGCCTCGCGGAAGACGCGCCCGGAGCCGGAAGACACTTCCCTGCGTGTGACGGAAGTGGCCGTGCGTCTGACGCCCCTGGCGGAGGGGCGGGGGGAGGCGGGATCTGGGGGGCCGTGAGCGGTTCGCGCGCTTCGGGCCTAGTCCGGACTCGCCGCCTCCGCCGCCATATTCCCGGTAACGGGGGCGCGCGGCCGGGGGCCGGCGGGGCCGGAAGAGGGCTCGGGGCCGGCGCCGAGGCGGGGAGGGGGTCGGTTGAGCTGGGGGCCGTGGGTCGGCGGAGGGAGGGCGGCGCGGGCCTTTGTGGGAGGGGGCTGCGGGCGCTGGGCCGGGGCTGCGGGAGGCAGCGGGGCGGGCCTAGCGGGGGCGAGGACTGGGCCTGGGTGGGGGGCGGGGGCGGCGGGAGCTCCGAGCCCCGCGGGGACTCGGACCCGGGCCGCCGGGGCCTAGGCAGGTGCGCCGGGCGGGGGCTGCGGCTGTGCCTCGCGCGTTCTTCGCGGCGCCGCCCGCGGGCCCCTCGGAGCGGAGGCCCGGACGTGCCCGCGGCGCCATGGCCAGCTGCGGCGCGGCTGGGTCGGGCCCGGGGGTGATGGGCAGCGAGCCCCGCGAGCCTGGGCGGCCGGGGAGAGCGAGGGGCGGCGCGAGGCCGGGGGCGGGGCGGGGCGCGGCGGGTGGGGCCGAGCTCGGGTGCCCGGAGGCTGCGTCTCTGGAGACGGGAGGTTGGCCACCATTGCCCTCCGTCCAGCCCGGGACCCACATGCCGTCTAACTGTTGCCTCTTTCTGGGTATCGCAGTGGCATCTTTCTTACTTTGTCCGTTTTCCGGGCTCGCGATCTGCCTTCCGGAGCCATGTCAGAAGGAGTGGACTTGATTGATATATACGCCGACGAGGAGTTCAATCAGGTGAGGGGTCGTGGAGAGCCTGGGGACTCCTGGACCAGCCGGGAACCATACTTGCAGTGGCTCCACGTTATGCCACCCTTGGGGGTTTTGCTGCCTGAACACGCCTCTTTCGGGTCCCTCTAGCACAGACTTCCAAGTCTTCTGACCATTCTGTGTGTTAATGTAACCCTCAGGCTTAATTAGAAAGGCTTTGATTTAAGAGCAAATAAAAGTCAGGTTTAATGGAATGGTGCATCAACCTGTGGAATGTGCTGCCCCAGGAGCCAGAGTTGGATGTCTGTCTCCTCCAAGGCTAACCACACTTACAAATCAGAATCCTGTTTCCTTAGCATTCATAGGACAACGTTGACATCTGTTCCTTTGTGGTTGTCTCAGACTGCAGCAGGGAAATAGTAGTTAGTCCCCCCTCTCTCCCATAAGGCAGTGCAAAGGCACAATATAAAGATACATTTAATTTCAGCTCCATTCTGATTGCTTTAATCTCCTCTAACTAGCTTGACTTCAGTCTTAAGAAGGCATTTTGGTGTAGTCCGTTTTACTGGTGAATGTAATTGTTTGGGAGATTAGGGGAGAGGCAAAGGCTTGGGACAAACAGTTAAAAAGCAAGTATAGACCCACTTACATACCTAAGTTGGATTTGTTGGTGCTTTTATGTTACCTCAAAGAACATTATACAGTGATTTTCCTCAAAACAGTCATCTCATTTAAATTTTGATTCCGAGCTCTTGAGGTCACATCTCAAGAATGTTGCAAAGTCTCTATTTAAAACTTCATATCTTGCCTGGATTGTTTTCAGCACCTTTCTGCTTGAGTAAGCTGGTTCTTCCCATTGGCATCACTTAATGGGTGCACATTAGGGCTTGGGAAAGGGTAAAGGAACAAACTAGAGAAGGGAAGTATGCTGCTTGGACTCTGGCTTGGATATGAGCCAACAGAAGAGGTTGAAATACATGCTGGGTTTTTTCCACTTGCCATAAATTTACATTTAAAAAACTTTTTAAAGTATTATGCCTTTTTAACAGAGATTTTAAAACACAAAATAAGAATGTAATGACCTTGTACCCATTATACAGCTTCACCAGTTATACATTTTTTTAAATTTTTTTATTGATTTTAGAGAAAATGGAAGGGAGAGAGAGAAACATCAATCAGCTGCCTCCTGCAACACACGCACGTTGCGCGCGCGCGCGCATACATGCACACGCGTGCCATTGAGCCGCAACCCAGATGTGCCCTCACTGGGAATTGAACCACTGACCTTTTGGTACATGGGGCGATGCTCAACCAACTGAGCCACACAAGCCAGGCACCAGTTACACTTTTTTTTTTTTTTTTTTTAAATATAATTTTATTTCACAAAGGGAGAGAGAGAGAGAAACATCAATGAAGAGAGAAAATCATTGATTGGCTGCCTCCTGCACACCCCCATTGGAGATTAAGCCTACAACCCGGGGAATGTGCCTTGACAGAATCATACCATGACCTCCTGGTTCATAGGTTGATGCTCAACCACTGTGCCACGCCAGCCGGGCACCAGTTATACTTTTTTTTAATAGTCGTTTTCTGGTGTCTCCTCAGGTAAACTGGATGCGTCTACATGTGGGTGTTGATTGACTTAAATACATGAAAAAAAATTTGTTAATTTCAAACAAGTCAAATATAGATAAAAAGAAAGGTTTAATATAATAAGTAGGTTACAAACCATTGCTTTCCTGAGTTTTCCGTGCTACTTTGAGGCAGACTTTTACTACCTTTTAACAAGGTACGGTTTGTTTTTAAACACATGATGGAAAGAAAAAAAGACGACTCCCGCGTGGAGCTGGCTTCCTCTGTGGGTGGGGAACAGCGCTGCTTGGGGAAGGGGCAGGAGGGGGTTCCTGACCGTAGGCCTAGCCACAGTTGGCCTAAGAAGGCGAAATTTCATTATTTCCTGAACAGTGTAAGTTGTAGGTCAGAGACAAGACACAGCCTTGTCCACAGGTCACTGCTTTGTCAGAGGAGAAGTCCTTGGCCTCAACAATTTGTGTCCTCTGACCTCTTACTAAAAGGAATTTTTTATGAGTCTAAGATAAGCCGAAGATGGTGTGTGGGATCTAGTAGACATTTATACCAAACAGACAATATTTGATGCTCAGCAAGTCGAAGAAAGTGTAGATTCTTAATGTCTTGTGGAAGGTTGGGGGAGGAGTGCTTTTTACCCCCCCCCCATCAGGGAGTTAATTTTTGGCAGAAATGGTTTTAGTGTTATTTGGAGGCTGCTAAAGAAATAATGAAAGCTCTGTCTGGCTGGAGTTGTTAGAAGCAGGCTTAGAGTGAAGGCAGTTAGGACAGATAGTGCTTTAGAGTGTTTTAAGAATGTTCTTGATTCACCCCAAACTGACCCAGGCTCAAAAACTCCATCACATGGACTTTGTTCCCCAGGGAAAATGAGTGCATCTCCTAGATGGAACCCTACGTGCTGACTCCCTGATCTCTCCCGTGTGCTGCCAGAAGCCTCTTACAGAGCGCTTTCCTCCTGTTCCACGGGGAGGCTTGAGACCCACAGCTCCTCCCGGGCAGGGGAACAGCAGCCGAGAGCTGCCTCTCCTGAGTGTTTGTCTCCGTTCCCTGTGCAAGACAGGCGGGCGCTTTGCGCAGTCGGCCCGGTTCCCTCTTCACTCCCATCAGCAGGTGTTTATTGAGCTCCTTCTGTTTGCGAGGCCTGTGTTGGGACTAGTGAGGTAAAGGGGGAAGAAGCATCCATGCGCTCAAAAGAGGTGTTTCTGGTGGTTGAGGGTAATGGAGAGTGACAGGATGGAGGCTGTGAGGTGAGGACTGTGGAGATGGTAATTATAAAACCGGAATTTTTTAGCTTTGGTTACAATTAAAAGAAGCAATGCTATCAAGTAGACGCTTTGAGAAAAATAAATCCTGGGCTTTATTACTTCCCTCAGATATCAAGGAAAGGGGGCTGGAGGTGAGCATGCAGATGAGGAATTGTTATTTAAATTTAAAATTCTGCTAGTTCTCTTGTTAACCAAGAAGCTTCATGAGACAATCACAGTTCTGTGCTGTTAAACACAAAGTTCTTTGTGAGATAGTCATTCAGTATTAAAAGCTGCCGTTTTAAGTAAACAAATTTTGGTGTTTTTTAAAATATATTTTAATTGATTTCATAGAAGAAGGGAGAGAGAGAGAGAAACATCAATGGTGAGAATCATGGATCGGCTGCCTCCTGCACGCCCCACACTGGGGATGGAGCCCACAACCTGGGCCTGTGCCCTGACCGGGAATCAAACCGTGACCTCCTGGTTCATAGCTCAACCACTGAGGCACACTGGCCAGGCTGGCTTATTTATCTCTTTTTTGTTTTTTTAAGTAAAAATTTTATTGTTACTTTGTAGAGTTAGGTTTTGCCTTAACCTAATGCATCACTGCATAAATCATTCACTTATTTGGTAACCAGAAAAAACTTCAGGTCATTATCTGTTCTTTGTTTTACCAACCAGAAGTAAAATGAATTGATGTCACTAGCAGATTTAAATACAAATACAAATTGATACCTTGTTTCTTCAGTAAAATTTTACCTCAACACAACCCGCAGAAGGCCTTCCTGTGCAGGGAACAGCCCCCATCACGCTCTTTGGGCCGAGGCTCTATGGCCCAGAGAACCCGTGTGCATCTCGTGACCGTTTTGCACTTGCTGAAGCCTTTGTGTTTCGTGCAGTGGTGAGGTGACCCGGGCAGCAGGGCCTCCGGGACGCAGCCTGGTTCTCTGAGGGACCCTGAGCGAGTAGCTGATTTGCCGAGGCTTATAATATGGGGACACCCTGGCCATACGTTTGCCCTCTGAGCTACCCAAGTCTGAATGTTGGTTTGTTACCCAGTTACCAGTGGTAATTTTTGTCTTACAGCTTTTAGACACACATTCCTTCCTTACATGGAAGGAATTCCAACTTGATTCCACTGACTATCCAAGATGGTGTGTTTTAAGTCCATTTCAAAATTCTCGATTAAAAAAAAGAAAGCAACCTAGTATGAAGTAGTGCTCTCCAAGGATTAGAGCATTGGAGAGGATCAAGTGCTTTCTCTGTCTTTAACCACAAGGGTAAAATGCCATAGCTGGTACATGAACAAATAAGTGATTTATATAGAGTTGGGATAGTTCGAAACATAAGGTCTATAAAATATTTACACACAGGATTTGTCAACTTAGCCCTAGCTTTGTCTACCTTATTCAGTCTATTATCCACCCTGCACTCTGCAGTGTTAGCTTCTCTCTGTTTTCCACACACACCTATTTTTATGCAAGATCCTCATTTACTGGTTTGCCTAGAACAGTCTTCCAGTGCTTGTCTGACTGATTCCTTCTCTTGCTTTTAAGCTGCCCCTAAAAAGTTTCTCTTGCCATTCTCTTTCTGACATTTTTACAAGGTTTAAACTCCTCCCCTGTGGGGTTTCTTAGACCAGCGGTCGCCTACCGGTGGTCCGCGGACCACTGGTAGTCCATGAGGTCCGAAAGGTTGGCGACCGCTGTCTTAGAGTATTTGTGATCTTTGAAATTATTTACATGCTTCAGGAAGTAGAAGCCTTTTCCCTTCATTAGCAAAACACTGTTATGTAGGTGTGCATGTTCCCATTGTGCTTGAGATAAGCTGAGAAAATAAAAGACGCTTTCCAAAAGTGTGTGATGGTGTGTAGGCCTCAGTGAATCTGCACGGCCAGTGTGGCTCAGGCTGCGTGTCAGCAGGTCACCGGTTGGGTTCCTGGTCAGTGCCTGGGTTGTGGGCTCGATCCCTAGTGAGGAGCATGCAGGAGGCAGCCAATCGATGATTTCTCATTGACGTTTCTTTCATCTTTACCTCTCCCTTCCTCTCGATCTAAATCAATAAAAACATACATTTTAAGCAATGATTTTTGTGGTGAGTCTCACCTCTCTAGTCTCATTTGAGAATCAGCAGTTCCTTGTTGATATTGAAGGGAGACAGTGGAGCTTCCTGTCCTGAGTTCTTTAGACAGGAAATGATTCTTCAGAGAACTAGGCAAGTTACCTAATGTAGGTTTTCCCTTTATTCCCTTTTTTAAAAGGCAGCAGTGGCATGAATGGGCTGTGGCTTCCGTAAAACACTTTGAACTTCTGTCTCTGTCATTTTCGCAGCTTACTCTTTAGCATTGTTTGAATGTTAGAGTGTTAGCTGGAAAAGTACTTCTCTGATCCTTTAAAAAAAGATCTGAGATAATGACATTGCAAAATCTGAAATTTAGATACTTCAATAGTAGTTCGTGTGGTTTTAGGGGTTTTGGTGTATAGTGTTAGTCAACTTGGGCTTCCATAACAAAATAATGAAAACGGGGTGCTATGAACAACAGAAATTTATTTCTCACTGTTCTGGAGGCTAGAAGGCCAAAATCAGTTTGGGTTCTGGTGAGGCCCTCTTCGGGCTTGTGGATGGCCCGTTTCTTATATTCTCACCCTGTGGAGAGCAGAGGGAACAGTGTCGCACTTGACTCTTATAAGGGCCCTAATCTCATCCATGAGGGCTTCACCCTCACGCCCTCGTCTCATCCTGATTACCTCCCAAAGGCCCCCTCCTAATACCATCCCACTGGGGAGTAGGGTTTCAGCATATACATGGGGGTGGGCACACAGACATTCAGTCTATACAGTAACGTTTCACACACGCAAAAAGCATCTATAGCAGCGCTCGCCAGCCTGGCGGACCTCGGATCACCAGTGGTCCTCGGACCACCGGTTGGCGACTGCTGTCATCCAGAATAGACATTTATATTGTAACGCTCACTGTGATGTAGCTCATGGTATGGATACATCTCTTTTCTGAGCCTTATGTTTTAGAGAACTTGTCATTGTATCGTTAAACATCTCTGGTATTGCTCAAAGATATCTCTTCTGTAGGCATCATGGTAATATATTAGATCTGCATGTCACTTGAGAGATAGAAACTTAGTGAGGGAAAATTCCCCCAGAGTTATTAACTTGCTTTTTACTTTATTTTTTAATGTTTTTTTTGACGATTATTAGAAAGATGGGATTGTGTACTCTGAGTTTTAGAGCTTCCCTAAATCATTTGTATAAATCAAATAATTTAAACCAGTAAGTCCCATTATTTTTTATGTTTTGGTTCCCATTTTAACATGCCTTTCCCCTGCTTTCTATTTCTAAATAATAATCTCTATTTCCTATTAAATAGAATAATGTTTGTGTAACTCTTGATTTTGAAAATGCATAAGATACTGAAATTTTCATTAGTGTGTCTTAGACGTGGTGTTTAGAAGCTAACCTCATTGATATCAATAGTCAGTGTGTCCTTGCATTCTTATTTAATCATCATTTACCTTTTAATTCTCACAAGTGCCTGGAGCTAGAAACATTGCAGACAACTCACAGGGTCTTAGAAGAAAAATCTACATGAGCATAATTAAGTGAAATAGTTTTAAATGAGGAAGTTTCCTAGAGTAGGACAAGGAAGTTTTGTACATTTTGTAAAGTATTTGTGGATTCTAAGTAAACTAGAGTGAAATAGAATGGACAAAATGAAAGGTTTGCAAACCCACCTTTGCCGACCCCTCATCTCTTAGGACCCAGAGTTCAACAATACAGATCAGATTGATCTGTATGATGACGTGTTGACAGCCACCTCACAGCCCTCAGATGACAGAAGCAGCAGCACTGAGCCACCTCCTCCTGTTCGCCAGGAGCCGTCTCCCAAGCCCAATAACAAGACCCCTGCGATTCTGTACACCTACAGTGGCCTGCGTAACAGGCGGGCTGCTGTTTATGTGGGCAGCTTCTCCTGGGTGAGCGTGGGTAACCTAAAAGGCTGTGGGGGGCTGGAGGGAGAGCGCTGGGAGGTGATGGCATTTTCAAAAAGCAATGTTGCACTGCTTTGTGCTCTGATGGGGTTGGATTTCTTTTTCCTGGGATCAGGTTGGATTGATCTCTGAAAGAGAACTATCCTGAGGACGTTCTGATGCCGAAGAACGCAATGATTGAGCGGGTAGTTGCTTTTTCTGTCATCTTGTTACCACCCCTGACCCTGGGACTTTATGTCTAGCAGGGTCATCTGTGGGATGAGATTTCAGAGTGAATGCCTTGAACTCTTGGTGGTCATTAGATGGTCCTGTGATAATGATGGGTGACAGGGATCAAAGACCTTGATAGCTCTAGTACACTCGGGGTAGGTGGTGATTGTTGCTCTGCAAGTTACTGTGTGACATGTTTTTGGGCTGGTGGGGGGGATTGTTCTTCAAATTAGGAAATGTATATGCTGGGGGGAAAGCTCCTGACTGTGGTCAACTCTGCATATCAGATCCGTAATTAAAAGCTGCTAGTATCAGCGTTTGAGCTGATGACCAGCCAGCCCAACTGGCAGTCAAAGTTAAACTAAGTTTGACTCTTACTCTCTAAAGGTGGGGATTATAGAGGGGGTGGGTGTTTGGAATTCTGTAGGGGGAGGACAATAAGAAAAGCCTGCACTAATTGAAGTATTGATGGGCTTTGGGTTTTCCTGTGGGAGGTCATGGCTGTGAATAGAATCCTAGGTTTAGGGAAAGGGTTGGGGACATTCTGGGTTGGGGGTGGGGGGCAGTGTAGCTCCTGACATTTCTTCCTTTTCCATTTTGCCGGCCCAGTGGACCACAGACCAGCAGCTGATCCAGGTTATTCGCTCTATCGGAGTCTATGACGTGGTGGAGTTGAAATTTGCAGAGAATCGAGCAAATGGCCAGTCCAAAGGGTGAGGTCTGAGTTTGAGAAGCCCCTTCTAGTTTGTAACCGTTGGGATAACAGGTCTGCACTCTGTCTTGGCCCTGGATTTTCACCCCTCCTACCCCTGGCCCAGTTCACTGCCTTGGTTTTGGCAAATTGCCTTAGAATGGGGACCTGGCTGCAATGTAGTAGAGCATCTGTCCCTTGTGAGGCAAAGGAAGCTGACTTCTAATTTCAAATAAGTAGGAAGATTATAGACTGATACCTTTTTGTTGTTGGTAGTGTGTGTGTGTGTGTGTGTGTGTGTGTTCAGTAATAGCAAGGTATATTTTGCTTGGCCAGTTTTCACTAAAAGTGGAAGAAAATGTCTTTGTTCTTCTGTTGTCTATAGATCTCACTCATTTTTAATGTTTCTTCCTCAGGTATGCTGAGGTGGTGGTAGCCTCTGAAAACTCTGTCCACAAATTGTTGGAACTCCTGCCAGGAAAAGTTCTTAATGGAGAGAAAGTAGATGTGAGGCCAGCCACCAGGCAGAACCTGTCACAGTTTGAGGCACAGGCTCGGAAACGTGAGTGCGTCCGAGTCCCAAGAGGGGGTACGTGGAGACCATCTGTACGAATGGGGGAAGGCTGTGGATTTGTTTTCTGTGGTGTAGGCTCAGCCTACAGTGTGAAGGAATTTGGGGGAGGGAAGGGGGTGGTTGTGGGTGGCAGCGTGGTCAGGTTGGCCCAAAATGAGGCCTGTGTGGGAGTCAGGTTCAGGTTTTACTTTGGTTCTGCCACTAAGTGATGTGACTGTGGGCTTATTTCCCCATCTGAACTAGATACATGATGTTTAACCTTTTGCACTTGGATGTCGAGTGTGACTCGACATGGTTAGCATTAGAATAAAGGAATCGAGAAAAAAGCAAGCGAGTGCAAAGGGTTAAAGTTCCTGTCAACTCTAAATTGTGTGTTTCTGTCTAAAAAAAACAACTCAGTGTATAGTGAGTGAATGGGCTTAATTTTAAGACATACCTTTATAAATTTTTAAGAAGGAACCACCCTAAAATATAAGTGAGGTATATAAAGATGGCTGTAATCTATATATATAAAAGCCTATATATATATAAAAGCTTAAGCAACCAGCCAACCGTCCGACCAGTAGCTATGATGCGCACTGACCACCAGGGGGCAGATGCTCAACACAGGAGCTGCCGAGCTGCGGTTCTTGGGTGATGCACCCGGAACCAGAGAGGAGGGAGCCCGATTCTGGGGTGCGTCACCCGAGAACCACCCTCTCGCAATCCAGGACCCCTTGGGGGATGTTGGAGAGCCGGTTTCAGCCCCATCCCTGCAGGCCAGGCTGAGGGACCCCACTGGTGCACCGGATCTCTAGCCCATTGGCTCCCCACTTCGGGTCTGGCTCCCCACCAGGCCTCTAGAGGTCGTGGGTCTGGCCCTTACAGAAACTTTTCCACTCGGTTAGCTAAATGGTGAGACGTGCAGGACCTACTGGCTGCGGCCCCAACGTGTGACGCCCACACCGGCCCATCCGCTTAATACTGATTTCCAGTGGAGGCAGCGAGTTTCCCCGCGACCACTCTCGGCTGGGAAACTGGCCGTGGCTTTCCTCCTTCTGGGCGGACAGCAGCGCCAGTGGGCAACCTCCGGGGAGGGAAGGCAGCAAAGGCGCAGCTCAGGTGGGAAGAAGGAGGTTCCCGCCGCCACAGGACTCCGCCTGGGGGAGGGGCCTGGGCATTGAGCAGGGCATTGAGCAGGGCCCTGCCCTAGGCCGACTAGATTCCAGGCTAAGCAAATCCTGTTTGCTAGTAAATAATTGCATTTGCAGCTAAATGCCCCCAAGGCTTCAGTTCCTGCCAAACTTAGGGTAAAGTGAGGTGAAAGAAGCAAGACAGATACAGAGAGAAAGTGACATAATATTGGGAGAAGAGAGGAGAGAGCCTGATTCTGGGGTGCGTCACCCGAGAACCGCCCTCTGAAGTCCGGGACCCCTCGGGGGATGTCGGGGAGCTGGTTTCAGCCTGATCCTCGCAGGCCAGGCTGAGGGACCCCACCAGTGCACGAATCCGTACACTGGGCCTCTAGTTTGTCATAAACCAAGATTGGAAGGGTGCTGTGTAAGGAATTGACCTAAAGATGTGCTGGAGAAGGTGCATTTACCAGTGTTTCTCCAGCATTTTCTAGGGGCGCCCTTTCAGTTGCCGGATATTTTAGTCTGCTTGGCAAGTATTTCTTATTAGAAAAGGAAGTTGCATCATACTACCTTAGCTCCACGCTAGCATCTCTTAAGTGCATCTTACTCCTTTATTCCGACTCTGCTCACCGCGCACCTTCTGATCCTGATTTGGTTTCCCAGTGAGGCTCTCACTGGGAAGGGAATGCACTGACCAGCTGCTGCAAGTCTTCGGTCTGCTTGGCAGCTCTGTTTCTCATTGTAAATTAATAAATTGGCATTCTGGTTTATGAATCGGTCTCTGGTGAGTTTGGTTAGTATGAATCAGTCTCCTAGGGTTTGATCACCCCTGGTGAACTGTTCAAGTTGAGTTTCTAAACCTGGGAAACCTGAGGACCAGACTTTGCATTGGCCTGACCTCACGCGGTGCAGCCACCTGCAAGGCCCTGTCTGAAACAGCCAGCTGCCTTCACTCTTCTTTTCCTGCAGTGGGAGGCTTGGGGGTGGCACCAAAGTCCTCTCCAAATAGTGCCTTGCATTGATTGGGTGGTCCACGGGGACCATGTATTGATTATGGAAGGTGGAGCCCTGGCCCCTTCTCTCTTGCGTAAGAACAGCTGTTCTTTTACTAGATGGAGAGCTTAGATGGAGGTGGTCTGAGCTTCCATTGCTCTGGTTTAGAAGGCACACACTTTTCCTCCTTGACAACTTGTATTTTCCAGTCCCTTCTGTTTTAGTCTTCCTATAAAACAACCTTCTTCAGACTTCCCTAAGGTGCGTTGCTTTCCAGCTGCGTCAGGGGTAACATTCCTACCTTCACGTGGCTGTTTGTTCCTTGGTGCTACCTTTCTTTGCTGAAATGTTGATGGTGACTGAGCGGTGTTTTTCTATGTTGTGGACTTGGCCTCTGTTGATTCGCTAAGTACAGTTGGTGGACTTCCTTTGCTGAAAAATGGTTGTTACTGTTGGGATTTGTAGTCAAAGATACAAAACAACCTTGTGGATGAGGGGACAGTAGATGGGAAGGTAACTAACTGTCAGAGCTCACACTCACTAACACTTCTTCCTTCAGTTTGGAGAGCTTGGGGAATAAGCAAGGTGTCGTGTGTTTGCGACAGAAAGGAGGTGCTCTGATAGGCACTGTGATGTGCTGCAGGGTGGTGAGCCCCCTTCTGCTGGAACCGGAGTGGGGTGCACTGACAGGTTCTAGTCTAAGGAGCGCTCTTCCTTCCGCACTGTCTGCTGACGGCGTCTTTCTGCCTCGGAGACTCCCATGGCCAAGCGATCACGTTCTCCTGTTGGAGTCCACGTTGACCAGGCCTAACGTGGCTGCTAGCGTGAGGGAACAGATGGAAGCAGGGGCTTGACAGTGCCAGGGCCATGCTGTCAGCTGCATGCCAACATGCTCCGAGCCCGCTGTGCTTCACACCACACAGCGTGCTCTGATGTGATCCTGGCATGCTGCCCTGTGGGGAGAACATGGGGTCATTGAAATGTAGTGGGAGTTCCCGCATTTGAGGCATGTTTTATTCCAGGAGTTTGCTAGGAGTCTCTGTTCTCAGCTGTGTGCCATCTGCTCCTCCTGTGGGTAGATCTCTTCTTGCCTTACCTCCCATTATCTCTGTACCTCCCAGTCTCCAGTCTTCTCCTGTCTGTGTGTCTCTTTTTCATCCCAGTTACCACTTTCGGTATATGGATGAAGTGTCACCCATCCCAGCCCTTCCTTCTCTTTCCCCAAATTCCCTAAGGGGTTCAAGTGCCTGGGCAAGGAGGAAATTCCAAGTGTGCAGCAGGATAGAGAAGGTTGACTAGCGCCAGTCTAAGGAGAGGGCCCTGCATTCTTACCAGGAGACATGGAATTTCAAATCCGATTGACTCCAGCTGAACAGTGATGAACATACTCAACACTGTCATTTTCTCACGGGTGTTAGGACCCTTCTGCACTTAAAAATACAAAACAGATCTAAGGATAAATAATGTAAAGCATGGATGGTTCTAGATAAAGAATATTTTTGACATAAGAATTTAAGGTGGTATTGCCTTCTGGGTTTATGTCTTAAGTCGCCTCAGCCTTTTCTCTGACGCCAAAGAAAAGGCAATAGCTGATTCTACCTTCTTTTCAGCCACCTGTCCTTCCTCAGGAGGTGTCCGATGACCTGCTGGAGGATGAACTGGTCCTGTGGTTGTGTGTCTAAAGCCTGGGCAGTAACAATCGTCGTTTTGCTTCATAGGAATACCTCCACGGGCTCACTCCCGAGATTCGAGTGATTCTGCTGATGGACGGGCCACGCCCTCTGAGAACCTTGTACCCTCATCTGCCCGTGTGGATAAGCCCCCCAGTGTGCTGCCCTACTTCAACCGCCCTCCGTCAGCCCTCCCCCTGATGGGTCTGCCCCCACCTCCAATTCCGCCCCCACCACCTCTCTCCTCAAGCTTTGGGGTCCCTCCTCCTCCTCCTGGCATCCACTACCAGCATCTCATGCCCCCTCCTCCTCGATTACCTCCTCATCTGGCTGTACCTCCCCCTGGGGCCATCCCACCTGCCCTTCACCTCAACCCAGCCTTCTTCCCCCCACCAAATGCTACAGTGGGGCCTCCACCAGATACATACATGAAGGCCTCGGCCCCCTATAACCACCACGGCAGGTAAGAACTACCTTGTTCCTTCCACAGCTGAGCCAGATGTAATGGGGTAGACAGGGAAGCATTTTCTTCTCTCCGAGGAAGGAAGTGAGCACTGAATTCTGTGTTTTCCCTTGTGGGAAACTGTAGTCATAGTGTTGAGTCCTGGGAAATACTTATCTATTAGCTAATGTTTTTATTTGGTGTTTTGTTGGCATCTTACTTAACCTCTTGACCCAAACCATGTCCTTTGTACCTCTTTTTAAGGGGCTTGATTAAAAAGAGGGACGTAGGTGGCTGTTAGGGAGGCTATGAATGTCTAGCACTGTTGTTGGGTCATGCCAAATTTATCCAAGTATATGACATAAACCCTGTCATTGAGGAGAGCATGAACACACAAAGCACGTGACCAGGCAGAGACCGGATAAGAAGTCACACAGGAGAGCATCATTCCTAGTATGGTATTACAGAGGGTAGTGAAGGTGAGCAGGGGTGTGGCAGTCACGCTGGTATCACTTCCGTGCAGCCGGGATTCGGGCCCTCCGCCCTCTGCAGTGAGTGAAGCAGAATTTGAAGAGATCATGAAGCGGAACAGAGCAATTTCCAGCAGCGCCATTTCCAAAGCAGTCGCTGGAGCCAGTGCAGGTAGGAACGCTTCCTTTTGTGGCCTTCTCCCTGCCTTCCGTTTTACACATTGCCAGGCCTTGTCATTTCCATTGGCAAGGAATTCAGCCAGATCCAGGTGGAGCACTGTTAGGTTCTCCAGAGTGGCCCAGCTACCCCAGCCAGATGGCTGAGTGGTTGAGCGCTGACCCAGGAACCATGTCAGTATTGAGTGGGCATAACCAGAAGCTGTGACTCTTGAGAATCTTTGGTTTCTAAAAGAAGATGATACAGGAAGTTTCAAGGTTCTGGTCCAATATGACATTAGCCATATTCACTTAACTTCCAATGAGTTTGCCATGTGAATGTAAATGTAGACTATCCAGTCTCCAAGTTAACCCTAAGTATTATCATCTTTTTCCCATAATTTCTCCGCTTTGGCTGCAAAATTTAAGTCCACAGAGTAGGTTAAAGACAGGAAGTGTACATATTATCTTTTTATTTTTCCCTCCAGACAATTTTCATTGGCATCTGAGTAAACCTTTTTAAATTAAAAGTAATCTGCTCAGTGCAACAAATCAGATATACAGAGGACTATAATGAAAACCATTGTTCCCCACCAGTTCCTTCATACCAACATGATCAAAACCAAAGCTCTGTCTCCCTCTATTTCTGTTGTTCTCATTCCAGTCATTCAAACCACATGTATTTACTGGAAGCCTGTAAAATGGGCAGAAATGCCCTTCCCTGGAGGAGTTGACCTGGTGTCCTAGACTCCTCCAGCTTTTATTTTATTCTTAATGCCTTGTACGGAGGAGCTGCCAGTCCTCATTATCCCTGGACCTTGTCTGGTCTCCTGCTTTCCTTGCATTATCTTCTGTCCTTACTGCTCCTAACGTAGCTCAAAAAAGCTTTGTGGCCCTAGCTGGTTTGGCTCAGTGGATAGAGCATTGGCCTGCATACTGAAAGGTCCCAGGTTCGATTCCAGTCAAGGGCACATGCTCAGGTTGCAGGCTTGATCCCCAGTAGGGGGCGTGCAGGAGGCAGCCGATCAATGATTCTCTCTTATCATTGATGTTTCTATCTCTCTCTCCCTCTCCCTTCCTCTCTGAAATCAATAAAAAAATTACTTAAAAACTAGAGGCCCGGTGCATGAAATTCGTGCATGGGGGTGTGTGTGTCCCTCAGCCCAGTCTGCACCCTCTCCAATCTGGGACCCCTTGAGGATCGGGCCTAAACGGGCAGTCAGACATCTCTCTCACAATCCAGGACTGCTGACTCCCAACTGCTCGCCTGCCTGCCTTCCTGATTGCCCCTAACCACTTCTGCCTGCCAGCCTGATCACCCCCTAACCACTCTGCTGCCAACCTGATTGATGCCTAACTGCTCCCCTGCCAGCCTGATTGCCCCTAACTGCCCTCCCCTGCAGGCCTGGTCACCCCTAACTGCCCTCCCCTGCAGGCCTGGTCCCTCCCAACTGTCTTCCCCTGCAGGCTTGATTGCCCCCAACTGCCCTCTCTTGCAGGCCTGATCCTTCCCAACTGCCCTCCCCTGCTGGCCATCTTGTGGCAGCCATCTTTGACCACATGAAGGCAGCCATCTTGTGTGTTGGAGTGATGGTCAATTTGCATATTACTCTTTTATTATATAGGATAAATAACTAAAATAAAGTCTCATTTAAAAAAAAAAAAAGGCTTTGTGCAAGTACCCACTCTGTGACCACTGTCCCTGCCAGGCATTGCTCAGATTTGGGGAATGAAGGGACTAATTCTTAATAGTAGCATAATTTAAATAAACAAACAAAAATGTTAAATGTGCATATGTGTATGTATGCATGTGTATGTGCTATATACATGTTTTAGATATACATTACATGTATGTATATCTACACACATCTGATTATAAATTTAAGACAATTTAGTAAAAAATATGCAGTGTTAATAAAGTCCTCTGCACAGGCCCCCCTATAAGTCTACCTCTTATAGTTTTATATCTATCCTCCAGATGTTTTTTTGTGCATATAACAACATATGTGTAATTTTATTGTTTTTACAAAAATGAAATATTGTCTTGTAACTTCAAGTTAATATATTCTGCACATCTGTTACATCGTGTGAAATAATAACATTTACTAAGCCCTTACTGTGTGCCTGGCACTGTGCTAAGCGTTTTACATTGCTTCCTTTGTTTACATACAAGTTGACCTCATGCTTTTTAACAACCACGTAGTAGTCTGTGGAACCAATGCTGTATAATTATGTGGCTAGACCCTGTTGAAGGAACTTCAAGTTTCTAAATCTTTAACACAGCAAACAACACTGAAACAAACATGATTAAAGCTTACACTAGTACACAGTGTGAATAGAAGTAGAAAATGTTTAGAACTCCTGGGTCAAAGGTATGTACCTTGTTTATTTCAATGGATGTTGTCAAACAGCCCTCAGACAGTGATGCACCAGTTTACACACCCACTAACAGTATCTGAGAACATCTGTGATTGCAGACCATTGGAATATAGGTGCCATGTAGTTTTATACCTGCCACCTCTGCCGCTTCTCTCTCACTGGTTCTATGGGACCGCTTGTTACTCTTGGTTTGTGTCCTCCTGAGTTCTCTTTCTGGTCCAGTTGGTTTACTGCCTCTGCTCACCCTGGCCTTTCCCGTCCATCCCGTCAGGGGATTACAGCGACGCGATTGAGACGCTGCTCACAGCCATTGCTGTCATCAAACAGTCCCGGGTCGCCAATGATGAGCGCTGCCGTGTCCTCATCTCCTCTCTCAAGGACTGTCTTCACGGCATTGAAGCCAAGTCCTACAGTGTGGGTGCCAGCGGGAGCTCGTCCAGGTGAGCTGATGGTTGCTTCCGTGGCCGGCCAGCCCTGCGCAGCCTTCTTCCAGGGATGGGCAGGGGGCGGGAGGGAGCCAGGGGATCTGGCAAGGCCCTGGCTGAAAGAGCAGACCACGCCCTCATATCTCCCAGGGGAAGAAATTAACCTCACATTTACAGTAATCAATGTTAGCACGTTAGGTGAGGCAGTGGGTTTATTTCGGGGAAAAGATAGACTGGTATAGCCAAGAACATGGGCTTCGGAGCCACCCATGCTTGGATTTGAATCCCAGTTCTCATAACTACCTGTGTGACCCTGAGAATGGAATTACTCAACTTTTCAAGTCTCATTTTTCTCATAAAACAGAGGGGGGAGGGGCAATAGTACGAATCTTACAGACTTGTAAAAATCAGGTGAGATAGTGCATGTACAGCTCTTAGCACTGTCCCTGATACATTAGTAAGATCTCAACAAATTTAACTGTTGTTATTTTCCAACAAAAGACTCGTCCTCACAGGACCAGCACCGTCAGACAGTGGGTCCATGAGAGGACAGTGGAAGACAGGGTAGATAAATGCTGGAAGACACCAGCGCACAGCACTTGGGGAGGAATGTGGTAGGCCCTCTGCGCGAGGCTCAAGGACCTTTCCAATAGGAAAAGACATCGGTCCCGGGAGAGGTCACCTAGCCGGTCCCGGGAGAGCAGCAGGAGGCACCGGGACCTGCTTCACAATGAAGATCGGCATGACGATTATTTCCAAGAAAGGAACCGAGAGCACGAGAGACACCGGGACAGAGAACGGGACCGGCACCACTGAGGAAGGTGGGACGAAGCCCCGCTCCTAGCTGGTGGGTGGTCTTTTGTGAGAGAAAATTACTGACTGAAGGTCTTTCTCTCTGTGTTTTACTTTTATATTTACTGATTTGAGAGAGAGGAGGGGAGAGAGAAACATGGTTTGTCGTTCCACTTATTTATGCGTTCGCTGATGGATTCTTATGTGAGCCCTGACCAGGGCTCTAACCCACAGTGGTGGCCCGTGGGGTGATGCTCTGATACCAGCCAGGACTCTCTTTTAGCGCAAATACCGGAAACGGGCGGACTTTTGATTTAGTAACTGAAAATTCAGGAGGGCAGATTTCCCGCTTGTTAGGAGTCTCACTCTGAGACGGGCCTGAGATTAAGATATTTTTTGTTTGTTTCTTGGCTGCCTTGCCTGTATCTGACACAGCAGGCCTAATGGCTAAGAGCACAGTGTCTGCGGGCAGTGCCAGAGTGTGAATCCCACTCCTCCAGCCGCATTGCTTTCTGTTCCACAGTTTCTCACTTTTTGAATGAAGGTAAGAAAAACAGTTGTCTCATTAGATTGCTGAGTATTCAGTGAGGTAATCCCCATACCTGTTACATAGTAAGCTCTCAGTGAATGACAGCCACGTTATCAGCATTGCTATGCATAATTGGGAAAGTTGACCAATACAGAATACTTATTGTTTACAAGGTGCAACATTAATGATTTTAAAAATTAACGTCTACTAAAAAGATTTTGAAAATCAAGATACTTTTTTCAAAGAGAAGAAAGCTGACCTGAAAGAAAGTTTAATAGCTTTGGAGACTGTGGAGGATACTTCAATGGAAGGATATATTCGTTTAGGGAAAGACGTATTGACAGCAAATACTTTTTCTTTTTTTAAAGCAAAACAAAAGCAGGAGAGTTGGGGTGGGGGAACCACATGAACTCGGGTAATTGAAAAATTGAATTAGGCTTGGTTGGACCCAGGGCTTCAGCTCTGTTTTCATTCTTGAGATGGACTGTGAGTTTGACATGCTTGGTCTAAAGGCAAGGGTGGGGACCGTCCAGCCTGTAGACCACACAAGGCCTGCGAAATCACTTGGTCTGGCCCTGCCACGGCATCGGGGAGTTAATTACATGACCACGTATAGCAGGCTGATGTTTTAAAATGTATTTTTACTGATTTCAGAGCAGAAGGGAGAGGGAGAGAGAGAGAGAAACATCAGTGATGAGAGAGAATCCTTGATCAGCTGCCTCCTGCACGCCCCACACTGAGGATCGAGCCTGCAACCCAGGCATGTGCCCTTGACCAGAATCAAACCTGGGACCCTTCAGTCTGCAGGCTGATGCTCTATCTACTGAGCCAGACCTGCCAGGGCTGGACCTAAGACTTTAACTGTCATTTTGCTTCATTTCTTGCACCTGTAAAATAGGACTGTTTTTCCCCAGTATGCAGATGATTCAATGGAATAACTGGAAAATCCTGTGACCCACTGGGTCCCAGAAAACAGTCATTTGGCTGGTGCAGGCCTGTTTGACAAGATGAGGAAAGTGAACTCTGAGGCGGGTTTCCAATCCCCCAATTTCTCTGATGTTGGTGACTCCGTCCAAACAATAATTTAATCCAAGAGAACTGAATCAGACACCCTAACAGTGTCAGTTTCTCACATTCTCACCTAATGACTCAGTTCCATCTGCAGTTACCAAGTTGTGACTTAGGAGATTTCTTGTTGGGGAGATGGTGCATGGGCCTCATTTATCTCAAGAACTTTGCAAACTCTATGTACATATATTTTAGTTAGAAAAATAATAGTGCTCGGCCAGGATGGCTCAGTGGTTGAGCATTGACCCATGAACCAAGAGGTTAGGGTTTGATTCCTGGTTGGGGTACATTTTCAGATTGTGGGTTCAGATCTCCAGTAGGGGGCATGCAGGAGACAGCCAATCAATGATTCTCTCTCATCAGTGAAGTTTCTATTCCTCTCCCTCTCCTTTCCCCTCTCTGAAGTCAATTTAAAAAAAAAAAAAAGTGCCTACTTAATAATGGTAGCTATTATTTTTTTTTTATTTTTAAGAAAATAATAGTATTTATATTGTGCAAACAGGTATTCTCTGAGAGCAAAAAGTGTGTTACATCGAGCATCGGCAATAGATCAGCAACCTTCTTCCTCAGGACAGGCACCGTCCTGGGGCTTCACGTCTGATTGCTCCACTGCAGGACTCTGGCTGCTGTCTGCATTCAAACATTATCATCAAAATGTAGCCGGACTCTTTTAAGAATTGGCTGCTATGGTTTACTTCAGTTGATGCGCTAGTTACCCTCTGCGTCTTGTTTTGTAGGGACAGTTCCCAGAGCACATTTCTTTCAGGGTATGTGTGTGTATGCTTTGGAATTTGAGGATATTCTTCAATCAGTGGTTTTTACATGTAGTTCTTGGCTCTTGCCTCATTATTTTAGAACCTTCTCCTATTTGATGTATAGTCATTCTCACTTCATTGCTATCCTCCTGGTCCAATGAAAACTGAGCTTTCTGTTCAATTTTGATCCAGTGCAAATATTCAGAAGCCCAAATGGTGTGACATTGAGAAAGCATTGAGGGCTTCAGTTTTCCCTACAGAGAAGGGGACAAACCTGCCTGCATAGGTGTTCAGAGAAGCCAGAGGAGAGAGGCCATACCTGATTCTGAGGCTGAAACTGCGGCTTCAGAGTAGAAGGATCACACAGCTTGTGGGTGTCTGTTTTCTGTTTGGCTCCTTCAGCATACAGAGTGCATACATAAAGGGTGGGCGTTTGTGTATTAGTGAAATCCTAAGCCTGACTTTAATCCCCCCTCTTTCGTTTAGCTATTGTTTCTATTTTATATATTAGAGGCCCGGTGCATGGAATTCATGCACTTGGTGGCGGGGGTCGTCCCTCAGCCTTGGCCTGCACCCTCTCGCAGTCCGGGAGCCCTCGGGGGATGTCCAACTGATGGCTTAGGCCCTCTTCCCACGGGCCTAAGCCGGCAGTTGGACATCCTTAGCGCTGCCACAGAGGCAAGAGTGGCTCCCGCCACCGCTGCTGCACTCACCAGCCATGAGCCCGGCTTCTGGCTGAGCGGCGCTCCCCCTGCGTTGAGCTTCTGCTCCCTGGTGGTCATTGCGTGTCATAGCGACTGGTTCCGCTGTTCAGTCAGTTTGCATATTAGCCTTTTATTATATTGGATGGTCAGGTTCACCAAGCTCCCCGCACATGAGCTTTGTGCCGTGAGAACAAGGGCTGAGTGGACGAGGGAGCTGCAGGCTGGTGGAGATGTGGCCGCTGGCTAGACAGTGTCTTACGTGCGGCAGAAGCTGTTCACTGCGCTCACGTTTCCTGGATGGCGACTGCTGATTGTTTAACTTCTGCGCTCGGTGTTCCTGCCTGGCCGGGTCCCTCCACTGGGTGCTCCTGTGCTCTGGGCCCCTCCCCCGCAGCTGTCATCTGGGAAAAGACTTAAACACTTCTTGAGTTTTGGTACAATTTACAGCACCTCTGGCTGTGGGTGTATGCGTGCGCACACACACTCAAAGAATGCTGTTTGAGCCAGGGCTTCTTTAAGAGAAGAAAAAAGTTTGAGTTTCCTGTGTAAGTACATGCTCCCTGCCAGGGCCTCGTAGGTGTTTGGAGGTGAAGAGGCTTTGGTTAAGCACACGTGTGTTCTCACGATGTCCCTCCCATTTCCAGATTCCCCCTCCCTTTAAGGTAAGCTGTGACTTGCTCAGACTAGATTTACTGAAACAATTTAAATTCACTATGTTCCCTTGTAACAACTTTGCTTGAAATGTAATTTCCATGTTTTTCTAGCTCAAGTCTTTTTGAGACTTCATTTCATTGTCTTTGCCCCCCCCCACCTTAAAGTAAGATGTCACTACTTTTTTCTCTCTACCCCGTAGCTTCTCCTCCAACCAGTCCCTCACTATCCACAGTGCCAGACACCCCAGACAGTCCTTTCTTTCTTTCACTTTCCCAGGCTTGAATTCTCTCTGTCTGCAGGCCCTGCTGCATATGTTGGAACTTTAGGAAATGCCCTGGTAAGTCATTTAAGCCCCCACTAATCTGAAAGTAACTCTGATGTGTGTTCTCTTCGGATGTTCTTGTTGCAGGAGTTGGTCGGAAGCAAATGTTTTTTAATGGACTTGCATCTCCTCACCTCGATCAGGACTAAAGGACGGAGGCCGCTCCACCCCTTCCCTTCCCTCCAAGCCCCTCCCCTCCAGACACCCAGGGAATGCCCTCTGCCCTCCAGGATTGAAGACTACCAGCCCTCCCAGTCCCACACCTCCTGTTTGCCGGGGAAAGAACCTAAAGACTGTGGTTGGGAGGGGAGGCAGACAGGAAGAGACAGGTCCAGCCCCCGGTCTCCATAGAGAATGGTGCTTTGTTCAAGGAAACGTGAGTTTCTGATTCTCCAGGAGCAGTTCAGTAGTGAGGTTGATGGGAAGACTTCCTTCTCAAAGCAAAGGAATCCTTCGAGTGGGATCTAGGAGAGCGACGGGGGTGCCAGGATATGCCCAGGGTCCTGCCCTCAGCACTAGGTTTGATGGGGCCAAGAGGGTCCAGACCCCTTGCTAACACCACTTCATTTAACTCCTTTCCTTCCAGCCCTTTTAGGAGGGACCATGAGAACAGAAATTTATGGAAAGCTGCTCTTGCTCTTGCTTTTCCTTCTCACGTATTGACGGTTTGTTTCCCTGGCCTCCCAGCGGCGGGAGCCTCCCGCTCCTGCTGCCCAGCCTCCTCAGGGGACTGGCCCTCCTGTGCAGAGCAGGCCCATGGGTGCTGTGGCTGGGAGCCCGCGGAGCCAGTTCCCACCCTGCTTCGGGCGTGGCTGCCTCTTGCAATAACCAGCTCTACCAGGTGTTCCGTTTCCCGGGGCTCCATGTCGCACGGGAGCCCTCCCCCCAGGGCTGCTTCCTTGTTTTAGAGGAGGTATTGCCGTTGGAGGTGGGGACGGCGGGCTCAGCAGCGAAGAGCCCTGGTGCAGTGCCAGGATGGGGGAGGCACGGCGGGCAGCGCACGGCCTGCTCCCGTGGGCCTTCCTTTTTGTGCGGGTTTGATGTAAGCATGGGCTCGCATCCCCCAGGTACCAGTTTCACTCCTCGTGGGGTAACCTGACGCTAGCAGCCAGGGAAAGTCACAGGTGGGGTGTCTCCACCTTTTGACCATTGACTTCCTGTCTCCCCGGGCTCTGCCTGGAGGTACTTCCTGCCTCTGAGGAGGAGCAGGGACAAGTGGAGCCTGGCTTGGAATGAGCTCTGTGTTCTAAGAGCCACCGCTCGGGGCCATTTTCCACACCGGCATGGAATTGGCACATGGAATTGCTTTGCCCGTCACATCTAAATTGTGATGTTCTTGTTGCTGAGGGAGGAAGCAGCAGGGCCCGGCAGTGCCCAGGGGGCGATGGGCGCTGTTTGCGCATCTAGAGGGCACGTGGCATCCAACACGAGAAGAGACGTGGCGTGAGACGTGGCGTGTGAGCTTAGGGTCATTGGAGACCCTTGTGGCTCAGGAGAGACTGGGTTGGACTGAACCCTCTCTTCCCTGCACGCTTCTGACCCAGCCCTCCCAGCCCCCAGGGTGGCCCCGGGGCTGGAGAGGCACATGCCCTTGGGACAGGCGACAGGTTTGTAGCCCCTTTTTTCCTGTCCCAAGTCCCAGCCCCACCTCCACCTCAGAACGTGGCACCCTGCCCGCCGGCGAGTGCTGGGTACTAGGCGCACCCTCGAGAGCGGCTCCGGTGTCGCAGTGTAGAGACCCAGTAGGTGGCAGGGAGGAGAGCACGCAGAGTGCAGGAAAGCCGTTCACCCGGGAGCTTCTCCCCGTTTCTGTTTCGTTTTTATTCAGTGACACCGTTTTTAGTTTTGTTTCCTGATAGCAAAAGGAAAACCCCAATCCTCCAAAAGGCCAAGGCCCCGTCCCCCTGTTGTCGGTGATTTGTTTGTCTTTCTGATAGGTTGAAAATTGTGTAATAAACTTGATGACGCTGTCAATCTTTTATACTGCATTGTATTTTTTTCCTTTTGTAACAAAGTATTTTTAAATAATAAATGGGGTGTGAGCTGTTTTATGGATTCTGCATTGAATAGATTTGTTGAGGTGTCGGGCGTGGGCGTGGGCTGATGTAGAGGCTGCGGATGGTAGTGAAACCCAGTTCGCTGGACTCGCATGCAGGGCGTGTAGTTACCTGTGGGACACCTAGGAGGCCTCTAGTGCAGGCCTTTTTCTTTAGCCACCTAAACAGTCTGGTTAAAGAAGTCCAAGGTCATCCTTTACCAAGACTCCTAAGATTTACTCCCAGAATAAAAGTCCTCCCTGTACAGGTGTCCTGATGTCAAGTTCAGGAAGGGAAGTGGCCCCAGGAGTGAGAAGTCTGATGGCTAGCGCCTCTTTCCACCCACTGGTCTGACCATGGGAAGTCGAGATGAAAGCCAGAGCTGTCCTGCCATCCACACGGGGATGCTCTAAGAACCAGAGATCAATGGGAATGGACACGGATCGAGAGCTGAACTGGGAAGTACAGATTAGGAAGCAGAAGTGATCTTAGGGTTCCAGAAAACTTGGCTTTTGAAAAAGCCAGGTGAACAGGGGGTGTTGTGTGCCCAAGATGAACCAGAAACCAGCTGATGGATGATGTGCATTGGGACCAGTAAAGGCAAAATCTGTAAAAATAATTTTTTTAGAGATGTTTTTAAAAATATTTTTTATTGATTTTAGAGAGGAAGGGAGAGATAGGAACATCAATGATGAGAATCATCGGCTGCCTCCTGCATGCCCCGCACAGGATCGAACCCGCAACCCAGGCATGTGCCCCTGACCAGAAATTAAACCGTGACCTGGTTCATTGGTTGACGCTCAACCACTGAGCCACCACAACTGGGCAGAACAAGTAATCTTGAAGCAGAAGGGAAATTTGCTAGCGGGTCTGAAACTTGGGAAGAAAATAGTCGGGGTGCCTCAGTTCCAACCTGCACCCGCTTGCCGTTTTTGCTAAAAAATGCCTGCTCCTGTACCACGCCAATTCGCAGTCCAGAAGCCCACTGTTTAGGCCCCAGGGACTATACACTCCCATGTGCTGCCTGCGGTGTGGAGAAGGGAGCATCTTCAGTCCTCTAGGAAGTGCTGTGGTGGCATAGAGGGCCTGGTCTTGCCCTGGTGGCTGGCTGAGTCAGGGAGAGCCTCGTCCTGTCCACCAAAAAGGCTGTGGTCCACGTCCCAGCCAGGACACACACGAGAGGAAACTGATGTTTATCACCTCGATGTTTCTCTCCTCCTCTCTCTCAAATCAAAACATCTTCTGGTGAGGGGTTTTTTAAAAATGGTACTGAGCCCTAGCTGGTTTGGCTCCAGTGGCTAGAGTGTTGGCCTGTGGGTCCCGGGTTCGATTCTGGTCAAGGGCATATACCTCGGTTGCAGGCTCCTCCCCAGCCCAGGCCCTGGTCGGGGCGTGTGCAGGAGGCAACCAATCAATATGTTTCTCTCATCGATGTTTCTGTCTTTCCCTCTTCCACTCTCTCTCAAAATCAATGGGAAAATATCCTCAGGTGAGGGTTGAAAAAGGGGGACTAGCCTTTGGATACCTCTAGGTTCAATCCCAACTCTTCCTTTTTAACCTCACCACCTTGGGACACGTGTTAGCACCCGACATGATGTCCTTCGGCCTCGGGGTCGCTGTGTGGACTCAACAACCTGCCAGGCACTGGACGAACATTAGTTCCCACAAGTGGCTGCCACGGAGCCGGAAATCTGAAGCTGCGTCCTCAGTGCTTCCTGAATGCGGCCGGACCGCCGCCCCCAGAGACGGCCACACAGTCATCACCTGACAGTTCAGACATCCGTGTGAATGTCCCAGCGGCCTCTGCCGCTCGCGGGACAGGGCTGCTCCTCTGTCCTCGCCTGTCTCCGAATGCCAGTGCCACGGCACCCAGCAGGGCCCTGACCAGCTCACCCGGAAAGGCTAGCTGCGCGGGTCCTCAGCTGCCTGGCCTGTTGTCTGATGCTCTCCTCTGTGTGACTGTCCACACAGGTGGCTCCAACAAGCATGCGGAAGAAGCATTTATAGAGCCATCCGCGGGAGCCACGGGGCGCCAAGCATCCAGGCAACCACGAGGTGAGGGAGGGGCCTTCTTGTTCCATCGTGTCATTTTCAGCCAGTCGTGCTCACCCTCAAGGGGTACTGCTGAGTGAGGAGGCACTTAATCCACACTGGAACTCGTGGCAGGCTTTCTAGCTTCCCGCTGTCAGGAACCAGTTGTACGATGCTCGGCTGTGTTGCTTCCTCATCTACGCCTGCCAAGTGGCAGATTAGGTTGAAATTGATCTCTAAAGTCCCTTTGGATTATAAGCCACCTCTCCACTCCTCACTGAGCCTTCCATTCATTTGTCTGTGCTGCTGGGGGAGGTGGGGGGTGGCCTTCACCACGGAGCCTCTACATGAACAGGCTGCTCTCCGGTTTAAAGCCAGCGATTTTCTTCAAAGCAGGGCTGGAGGGAGCAGTGTGAGAAGCAACAGAAATCAGGACGTTAGTGGTGTTTGTGATTGAAATATCAGCAATGTCCCCACTGGATGTTTTGATACTGTTCCGGGGTTGATCAGACCTGCCCACTGTGGTTTCTGGACGGACCCGAGCAGTGAGGAGGCCAGGGCACAGAAGGGATAGAAAACAAGAAACAGCTTCAGTGGGTTGGACAGTGGGGACCTGCGTAGGATGAGAAGGGGCCTGGTCACAGGAGAAACGAGAGGGCAGAGGGAACCACCATGGAATGCTTACAGGCCTATTACTTGGACTCAGTAAGTGCAGCTCTTCTAGGATTCCTCTCTCAAAAGGGCCCTTGACTCAAAGTATGGATTCTGCCATGGCTCCTGGCGGCCTCTTGGGGCTAAAAGACAAAATGGCACTACCAAGCAGATGGGGAAGTTTTAACGACGATTAAAGTATGTGTTCCTTTCGTGTTAATTTGAAACTTTAAAGTAAGTGACCAAAAAGTATTGGCGAGTTAGAATATGCTTCTTGCAATTACTCCGGCCTCCCCTGCAAAGGAGCTGCGACCTGTGCGAGGGTGAGAGGCAGGCGCTGGCTCTGGGCGGGGGAGGGGTGAGGGGGGTGAGTGGGCTTTGCAGGGTGACGGGCCTGAAGGAGACATAGAACCGGCAGTGCCTTTGGGTCCGCACTGGGTCCGCGGGCTCGGCCTGAGAGCAGCTGCTGGGAGAGCTGCCTTCTCCCGGAGTGCGTGAACTTCTAGGTCCCACAAGGAAAAGGCTGCACAACAGAAAATACATGTTTATTATAAAATAATGTTTGCTTCATGATGGGAATAGAAAAATAACACTATGAGCTACTCAAAAAGGCCTGGCGCTCAGCCTCCGAAGGATGGAGGCTGAGTCCTTGGAGTTCCGTGCTGGTGCGGGGCAGGCGGGCACGGCGCACGGGGCGGAGTGGCTCAGGTCCTGTGGGAGCCACGGAGCCCACATGGTCCACAGAGATGCTCTGGCCACGGCGATCAGAGAGGAGAGCGTGAGTCCTCAGGAGCCGGTTCTGAGCGTGGCCGGGAGGGGACAGCCTGCCCCGCCCTGTGCTGGAGTGGAAGAGTCTCTGAGGCCCAGGGTCCTGGTTAGATGGTGCCCAGGGGCCTTATGCGCGGTTGTTGCCCTCATGTCTGTGCTGAGGAAGAGCTACAACTCTCCCTCGGACCACGTGGCCCGCCACCTCTCGCTGGTGTGGCTCAAGTACCAGAGCGTGAGCATCGCCGCCACCGCGGAGGGCTGCGGGCTGGAATTCTTGGACTTTAAATCCTGTCCATACTGATGACAGAAAGAAAGACACACAAACGTTAGAGGACCAGTGAACAAGAGCAGCTGGCCTGAACTGTTCTAGCTTCCAAGCCTCCCGGCCCCGAAGAACAAGGAATCATCTCGTATCTCTTCCCTAAGGGGTAACGCCTACCCTAAATGGGAAGGGCAGTCCCACAGACACCCTTTGCCCCCTTAAAAGCCTACTAGACCCCTCAGGCTGCAGAAAAACAGCGAATCCTTCCCTAGGATGGCAGGGGAGCCCGCCCCTCGGGGGCACTCCTCAGCGCAGACCTGGAGAAGGCGGCCAGCGTGAGCGCCGCCAGCAGCAGCTCGGAGCCGCAGAAGAGGAGCAGGATGCCGTTCATGACGGCCTCCAGGCGGAGCACGTACGTCTGCAGCAGCAGGTAATACGCGGCCATCGTGGCAGAGGGGAAGGTCAAGGCCACGCTAATGGCCAGGGGCGTCTTTCGCTGGCAGAGGTTTCCCTTGGTACCTGTCAGACACAGCCAGGAGTCACCTCCAAGCGCCGGCTCCCCTCACTCAGAGGAAAGGTGGTGGGCGCGCAGGACTGGCAAGGCAGAGCGCGATGCCGAGGGGACGCAGCCTTATAAATCCGGTAAAAGGCAGAGGCGTGGAGGAGTCTGGGATTGGAGTCATTCACCCCAAAGGGCCTGCTGCCAGTCTGGCTCCCATTCATGGGGCGCTGGATCTTTATTGGGGGGAACTTTCTTTTAATTATAAAAATAACATATAATCATTGAAAACTTTTCAACTAATATATAGAAAATAATTTTGGAAAATATAGAAGGACCATGCTCACTCCCTGGAGAGAGCGGTTAGTAGATGTACACTGTTTCAGACTTTTGTATGTGCCTGTACTCACGTTATTCTGATAAAAACGAATCATTCTCTAATACTGTTTTGCAACTTACTTTTCCCCATTTAATACAAGTTAGACATCTCTCCACACACACTACCTTATTCTTTTTTAATGGTTCTGAATGGTTTCATTGGACTAATTCTGTAACTTATTGAACTGATCGTGCATTGATAGATGTTCAGGTTGTCTCTAGCTTTGATGTCACACACTATGTGGCAACAAACATTCTGACAGATCTTCTGCACATCTGGGAAGTGTGTGTTTTCAGCCAGTTGTAGAGGTGAAACTATTAGGTCTAAGGATACAAATTTTTTAAAAATATATTTTATTGACTTTTTACAGAGGGGAAGGGAGAGTGATAGAGAGTTAGAAACATCGATGAGAGAGAAACATCGATCAGATGCCTCCTGCACACCTCCTACTGGGGATGTGCCCGCAACCAAGGTACATGCCCTTGACCGGAATCGAACCTGGGACCCTTCAGTCCGCAGGCTGACGCTCTATCCACTGAGCCAAACCGGTTAGGTCTAAGAATACAAATTTTACAAGATAAAACTATCAGCGAGAAGGACATACTACTAATTTATATTCCCAGAGAGTCTGAGGCTATAGGTGCCCATGAGAATGTGGGGCGCTAGGCCCCATTCCGCATGCCTGTTCCACGCCAGGTGTCGGGAGCCTTTCTCAGCTGCTGGGTGAAAATGTTCTCTTGTTCCCACTTACATTGACTAGTGAGTGAGGCGTTTTGTCATGTTTACTGGCTCCTGTAATTGCCCTTGTGAATTGCCCATTAGTTTCCTTTTCCAATGTCTACAATTCGGTTGCCTTGGCCCTGGTGGGTGCGGCTCAGCTGGTCAGAGCACCGTGCCATACACCGAAAGCTGGCAGGTTCCATTCTGGTCGGGCGCATGCCGGAGGCAACCAAACACACTTCTCTCTCTCCCCCTTCCTCTCTCTGGACCATTTAAAAACCAGGTTGTGTTTCCTTCGCGATTTATGTGAGCCTGCACCACTGTCCTTTGTTATAGGTATTGCAAGCGTGTTTTTTCTGTTTTGAGTTATAACACTGTTTTCAGAGATGAGACATTCTAACTCGTAAGAGATGTGCTCTGTATTTCTGGGGATATAAAGCTTGTCCTGAGGAAAGTCTTGTTCGGAGAAGCGGAGGGGAACTTAGTGCCGATCTGTACAGGCACACTCTGTCCTGGACATGGCGTGACAGCCCAATCCATTCTCCCAGGCACCGGCGAGAGGAGCCAGGCGCTTTTATGGTAGTTATGCAATTCTCTACTATCTCCTGCGACTGCCCACGTCTAGCCCTACAGAGCAACAGACAGGCAAGTCTTGACCCAAAACATAAAGCAGCTTGAAACTTCAGAAAGGGAGGAATGCGATATGGCGCCAGATCCAATCTCTTACTGTGAGCCCAGTTTGTGTGCTTTCCTTGTTGGTCAAGTTACAGACACCAGCTCATCGCCTAGGGCCGTGGTCGGCAAACTCATCAGTCAGCAGAGCCAAATATCAACAGGACAACGACTGAAATTTCTTTTGAGAGCCAAAGTTTTTAAACTTAAACTTCTTCTAACGCCACTTCTTCAAAATAGACTCGCCCAGGCCGTGGTATTTTGTGGAAGAGCCACACTCAAGGGGCCAAAGAGTAAGGTGACCAGATCGTCCCGCTTTTGGCGGGACAGTCCCGATTTTTAACTATTTGTCCCGCATCCCACGGCGTTTTAAAAAAGTCCCTATTTTTGGAAAGATTTAACAATTTGTCCCGCATCCCATGGCGTTTTAAAAAAGTCCCTATTTTTGGAAAGATTCTTTCCAAAAATAGGGACTTTTTTAAAACGCCGTGGGACGCGGGACAAATTGTTAAAAATCGGTTTTGTCCCACCAAAAGCGGGACGATCTGGTCACCTTACCAAAGAGCCACATGTGGCTCGCGAGCCGCAGTTTGCCGACCACTGTCCTAGGGAATAGGAACGTCCTCTGGACGGCACTCACCAAAAAACAGCCGAATCACTTCAATCCCGAGGTAGAGGAGGAGCATCGCCACGTCCAGCACTAGATTGGCGGTTGGATATGGCAGCAGGAGACCTGCCAACACAAAGGCCGGCGTTTGCCAACAACATGGCAGCCCCCGCAGGGCTCCCGCACACGTGGGGGTAAAGAGGACAAGGGTCCTATCAGCTCCCCATGGGCTGGGCAGGGAGATGTGGGCAGGAGCTGTTAACCTGATGTGGGATCGGCTCACAGTGCGAGGGGTCTCTTAGGGGCAGGCTTCTTATGATGGAGTTTTTGTTTTTTCAAATATATTTTTATTGATTTCAGAGAGGAAGGGAGAGGGGAGAGATAGAAACATCAGTGATGAGAGAGAATCATGGATCGGCTGCCTCCTGCACGCCCCCCACTGGGGATCGAGCCTGCAACCCGGGCCTGTGCCCTTGACCGGAATCGAGCCCAGGACTCTACAGTCCGCAGGCCGACGCTCTATCCACTGAGCCACACCGGCCAGGGCTTATGACGGAGTTTTACTCCCAACTCCAAAGCCTGTGGGACTCCACTCTCCAACATGATGAGATGGACATGGAACACGGGCTGCTGAGTCGTTCCGAGAGTCACCCAGCGGCCTGAACGGAAAGTGGGCTTCACAAAGAGAGATGGGGCTCAGAATGGAGAAGCCACAGCCCCAAACACAAATTATTTTTTCAAAATATTTTATTGATTGATTGAGAGACATCAATTTGTTGTTCCACTTATTTATGCATTCATTGGTTGATACTTTTATGTGCCCTTGACTGGGACGGAACTGGCAACCTTGGGGTATGGGGACGATGCTCTAACCTAGTGGTCGGCAAGCTGCGGCTCGCGAGCGCGGTTTGCCGCTCTGTTGACTAATGAGTTTGCCGACCGCTGACCTAGACTCTCGATTCCAATAATTACAGGCTGTTGTTCCTTGTGATTATCCCAGTGGTCGGCAAACTCATCAGTCAACAGAGCGGCAAACCGCGCTCGCGAGCCGCAGCTTGCCGACCACTGCTCTAACCGACTGACCTACTTGGCCAGGGCCCCCAAAACAAGAAATTCTTGCTGAGGGGCTCCCTAGGAATGGCTCTCAAGGAAGCCATTCCCTACCTTGCTGGGCAGAGGAGCAGGAAAGAAGTGGGCTGAAGGGGGGAAGGGATTTGGGGACAAGGGCAGTCAAGCCCCATGCCTTACCTTTATACAAAAATATGAAGAGTTCCAGCAGGAAGTAGGTAGCATAATACCAGCCGTTCAGAAAGAACAGGATTTCCAGGGGGGTGGAGGACAACCGCTTACCTGCAAAGATGGGCCCAGAGGAGAGGGGTGAGCGGGAGGGCAGCTCGCCCTCTCTGAAGGGGGTCTCTAACTTGGAGAAAACACGAGGTCGCAGCGAGCGGGAAGGCCGCTGGGGGCCCTCTGTTGCTGATAATGAGGGTGGGGTGTGAGCATGGACGTGCAGGGGGCTTCCTCCGATCCGGTTCCCTCCTCGGAATCACAAGCCCCACGCGGTCGGCTTCGGGGAGGCAATCCCGACCCCTGCGATCTCACCCCGTCACCGTGTGAGGGGAACTGGCGCGGTCCCTCCGCAGGCCTGTCCGTCACTGAGCGGCCAGAACGGGCCCAGCCAAGGGCGGGGGCGCCTGAGACCCGGCCCGCGACCTCAGCACTCAGGGTGGGCGGGGCCGCGGACCCCGCTTCGGACCGGGAGGAGAAGTCCCTCTCCGAGAACCGAGGCGTGGAGGGCGCGCTCTGGGAGACAAGGGAGAGGAGCTGAGGGGACCCGGAAGCCACTCACACACCTCCGGAATCTCACCTCGCGCCGCCATCCTCGGTCCCCATGGAAACCGCTTACGCGGCCGCCGCCGCTCCGGAGCAGTGAGGCGCTGCCGGAAGTGGGGACTGAGCGGCCCCGACTTCCGGCCCCTCTGCCCGCCGGCGCACTCTATGGTTAGCGGCCCGGAGGTCTCTGAGCCGTTGGAGTGCGTGCGGGGAGGAGCGTGGGCCGCAGGCGGCCTTCCCGGGGACTTGGGCTCCCCGAGACTTGGACCCCGGGGCAGGGGCAGGGGCGGCTCCCGGGCCCCCCACCCCAGGGCAAGGCACTGGCTGGAGTGGGCAGTTGTGCCCGCCGCTGTGCTCAGTGGCGGAGCGTCCACCCGTGAACCAGGAGGTCACGGTTGGACTCCCGGTCAGGGCACAGGCCGGGGTTGCGGGCTGGATCCCCAGTGTTGGCAGCGGGTCCATGATTCTCTCTCATCCTTGATGTTTCTATCTCTGTCTCTCCCTTCCTCTCTGAAATCAATAAAAATATATTTAAAAAATAGATATTTGAAGTGATCAGCTGTGGCCATGTGACCACAGGATTGGCCCCACGATTCCCTTTTCTAGCATCCGTCTGAGGATGAGGAACGGTGTGCCTGCCGGTGCTCTGCCAACGCGGCCGGGGTTAGGGGTCATCTGTCCAGCGGGCAGCCTTTTTGGGGGGGGAGGGGGGGTCGTGCGTGGAATGGACCAGGTAATTAGAAGGCACCGAACTGAATCCGACCCGGAGGCTCCTGTCAAGGAGCACAAAGCAGAGCGCGTGAAGGTCCCGAGCTGGCGGGGGTCACGGAGAGGACCGAGCACAGGTGGCCTGCAAACGGGTTCCGACGCCTCTGCGGTGAGCTGTCCCGGTGTGCGCCTCCCGCGGGGGAGAAGGAGGAGGGTGCTGAGGGGCCGTCAGGGCGGGGAAGGAAGCAGCTGGCGCCGCGCACCAGGTAACTGAGTGGCGAGACTAACTCCAAGGACAGGCCGGGACCAGGGGCTGCGGGGGGGAGCGGGGTCATTGTTACTTCCCACGAAGGGACGGGGCAGAGCGACTCCCTGCACCCGGAGAGCAGTTTGCACGTGCCTCCTCGTTCGGGGAGAGGTGAGGATGCCAGGTAAGGACAGTGGGGTCTTGAAAGCAGGAATGTAACCACTTTGAGGGGAGCGCAGGTGTGGGCCGGTGCACACGGAAGCTGAGCTGGCGAAGCCACGGGCTCTGTGATCTGTGCTTTGCCTCGGCTCCACATGGACCTTCAGTGCCCGTGCTGCCGTGAGGCCTGGACCCGGCCCTCGTCCGCTGTCCGCGAGGGCACTGGAGGGACATGGGGCGGGAGGGGCTTGGCTCGCGCCCCAGGATCTACGGGCCTTGCAAGTGCCTGGGCCGTCGGCCACCAGGGGGCGCGCTGCTCCCGCTGCTCCGGCTGATGTACCCCTACCTCCGCACCTGGCCCTCAGCCCTTACTGAGGCCCTGGGCCGGTTTCCCAAAGCCCTCTGAGCTCTGTGTACCCAGCGCAGTGCCCAGCTCCCCCCTCAGCCCGTCCGCTTCGGCTCTTCTCCCCAGAGGGTCGATTCCCCACCTGCCCTGTGTGGCCATCACACCCTCCAGCCCTCCTGCACACGGAGCTCCCGCTGTTGGCGCACCTGCCCACCCGCCTTGGCTCACCTGTGCCAGGAGGGCTGTTTACAGGCCTCTGGTTGGAGGTTTATTTGTTAATTTTATCACCTCTGTTTGTGGTGTGTGGTTTTTCTCTTGCCACTTTCAAGATTTGCTCTTCATCTTTAGCTTTTAACAATTTGACTGGGATGTGTGTAGGTGTGGCCCTGTGTGTTTTTAATTTTATTTTTATGTATATTTTATTGATTTCAGAGAGGAAGGGAGAGGGAGAGAGAAACACCAATGATGAGAGAGAATCATGGATCAGCTGCCTCCTGCACGCCCCCTACTGGGGATCGAGCCGGCAACCCCGCTTGTGCCCTTGACCAGATTCAAACCTTGGACCCTTCATTCCACAGGCTGAGGCTCTATCCACTGAGCCAAACCGGCTAGGGCAGTGTGGCTCTCTAAAAACAAACATATATATATATATATATATGTGTGTGTGTGTGTGTGTGTGTGTGTATATATATATATATATATATATATATATATATATATATATATAAATAATTGATTTGAGAGAGGAGAAACATCAATTTGTTGTTCCACTTATTTATGCATTTCTATATGTGACCAGGGATCAAACCCATTACCTTGGCGTATTGGAACAAAGCTCTAACCAACTGACCTACCCATCCAGGGCTGCCTTCCTCTTCTTTTTTCTAAGCAAGGTGGGTTTGTGGAGTATCTTTAAAAAATCTTTTTCTGCCCGGCCACTGTGGCTCAGTGATTGAGCTTGGACCTATGAACCAGGAAGTCACGGGTCGATTTCCGGTCAGGGCACATGCCTGGGTTTTGGGTTCAGTCCCCAGGAGAAGGTGTGCAGATGGCAGCCAGTCAATGATTCCCATTATTGATGTTTCTCTCCCTCCCTAACCCTTCCTCTCTCGGAAATCAATTAAAATAATAATAATTTAGTCCTCTCTCTGGGCTTGCTAGTGGTTTTTCTCATATGCAGACTTTGTGTATAGAAAAGTCGAGTGCCTCTGGATGTTTTCTTCCATTCTTCCCTCTGCTAGGTGGGCAGAATGGGGGCTGTTCACCTGAGCCCACTCAGGCCTGAGGGTTGAGGCCGTGCTCCAGTTCCTGGTGAGGTGCCCTCCTGAGCTTTCCCCTGAACGCCCGTGCTCCCCGGTCCCCGCCCCTTGCAGGCCTGGGTTCTAATCACCAGCGCGATAAGCCGGTCAGCAATTCTGTCCTGCTTTTCAGAGGTTTGAGGCTGAGCTTTTTATAGCCTCTGTCCCTGCACAGCTCCGGAATTCGGTAAACATCTTGAGAAGCTGTGTTACATGCTTCAGGCTCCCCCCCACCCCCACCCGCCACCCTGTCCCTCCGGCAGTGTGAGGCTCCCCCCCCCCCCCCCCAGTCCTCACCCTGACCCTCGGGCAGTGTGAGACCAGGAAGCTCCGCTGACTTCCCTGCAGCCCTCCCCTGGGCCATGCTGGCCTCCAGCTCAGGCCCGGAGCGAGCACAGCCCCGGGGAAGTCTGCTGCTGTGGTCAGCGCACCTGGCGGGGCTTCTCCCAACTTTAGACTCAGGCCCTCCAGCCTGCTTTCCGCCAGCAGTTCTCTGAGGCCTTTTAAAATGACAGTATTTATATTTTATCTACTTTTTCTACTTCCTGATTACAATAAGGTCAGCCATAAGCAACTCCATCCTACTACAAGTCTCTAAGCACTTTTAAAGTGTTTACTTTCTTTCTCTGAGCTTTGAAAGCTGACTGTTCCTAAGGAAATCAATTTACATCCTATCTTAAAAACCTATTCCTACTGCTAAGTGAAAAAAAAACACCCAAACTATGTTACACCATGTTCCTCATAATCACAGTGTGTAAAACAAAATACATACACATACAGCTGTCCCTCGGGATCGCTGAGGATTGGTTCCAGGACCCCTCCCCCACGGCAAATACCAATTCCAAGGATGCTCAAGTCCCTTCTATAAAATGGCATAGTATTTGCACATACCTACATACGCCTGTGTACTTTGTCATTTCTAAGTTACTTATAATATCTAAGCTATGCAAAAGCTATGTGAATAGTTGTTATCCTGTATTGTTTAGGGAATAATAACAAGAAAGAGTCTGTACCTGTTCAATGCAGATAATCACGAGAGGCCTAACGAGGTAATACCCGTCAGCAACAATGTATCATGTCCCCGCCCCCTAATATCCATCAGCAACAATGTATCATGTCCCCGCCCCCTAATATCCATCAGCAACAAATGTATCATGTCCCCTGCCCCCTAATATCCATCAGCAACAATGTCTAATGTCCCCGCCCCCTAATATCCATCAGCAACAAAGTATCATGTCCCCACCCCCTAATATCCATCAGCAACAATGTCTCATGTCCCCGCCCCCTGAATATTTTTCACCTGCAGTTGATTGAAACTATGGGTGCGGACCATGAATATAGAGGACCGACTGTATCTGAGGATTTGAAATAAATGAGTGGGGTAGGATTATGGCAACTTATTTTGTAAAAAAGTTTCTAAAATATTACATAGTCTATAAGGAGGACATAAATAAGCGCAGGTTGTCAAGGCGGGGAGGGGCAGAAACCCGGGCTGAGCTGCAGCCGGGGAAGAGGAGCTGCAGCCGGGGAAGATGAGCTCAGAACTCTTCACGAGGACTGTGTGCTGTGGGTGTGGGGCTGACGGCTCCTCCGGGGCCAGTTCAGTCCCTCGGTGGTGAGGCCGTGGGCTCCGCTGGCCTGAGCCCTGGCTGCCGCTGCTGCCGGCGCAATGAAGGGAACCGCACAGCTCAGACTCCCAGGCCAGGGAGGGCCGTGAGGGCTGTGAGGAAGCAGGCATTTGGTCGCACTCGTGGCTTCAAGACAGAAGAGCACCCGGCCCTGACTTGGAGGCACAGAAAACTGCCTTTCGGGACATCCGTGAGCAAAGGGATTACACTTCTGCAAGATCCTTTGTGAAAAGATCAGGCTAGTGATTATTTTTGAACGGATGAAGGGATGGTAGGTATAGATGACAGCTTTGTTAGGACTTTTTAGATCACTTTTTCTGATTATAGGATATGGATCTTAGATGATGTATTTGGGCATTGTACCTTTTTAAAAAAATGTTTTGATTTTAGAGAGGAAAGGAGAGGGAGAAATATGGGTTGGCTGCCTTGCACGCCCCCTACTGGGATGGAGCCCGGATCTGGATAAGTGCCCTGACTGGGAATCGAGCTGGTGACCTCTGGGTGCATGGACAGCACCAACCACTGGGCCACACTGGCCGGGCGTGCCTTTTCTTTTTGAATGATAACATCTTGACAGCACAGCATGTCATTACTGATGGTCTTCCTCACAACTTTATTCCAGGCTTCCACACCAGGGGTCAGCTCACTATGGCCAGGGCAAATCTAGCCTAGTTCCTGAGCTGGGGTTAGCTTGTTTTGCATCCTCAAGCTAAGAATAGAATGACCTTTTTACATTGTTGAAAAAAAAAGTTATGCCACATGAAAACATGAACTTCAAATCTGAGTGTCCTAAAGCGGTGTTACTGGAGCACAGTTGTGCTCACTCCTTCACGGATCAGCGATGGCTGCTTTCATGCTAGAATGCCGAGTAGCTGCAGCAGACCAGGGGGCCCTCAAAATCTAACTGTCCACTGCCTGGTCCTTCACAAGGAGCGTCTGCTTGATCCGTGGGGAACTGTGCCACGTGCCTGTGAATAACAAGTTCACAGAGCCACTTCCTGGCCAGGTGGACTGCGCGCACGGCCCTTCCTGCAGCCATGCCTGTGCCAGGAAACTTGGGCTTGGCTTTCCCACTGACTCTGGGCACAGTCACATGACCTGCTTTGACCAAAGGGAGTCCAAGAGCCAGAATACAAGCGGAGGCTTGATATGGAATTGCTCACTGGGGCTTGTTCTCCTGTTCCTCGGCCATTGTCACATGAACAGACCTCGGCTAGTCTTGGATGGGTCATGTGAGCCTGAGCTGAACAGCCCAGTCATTCCAGCGGAGGCCAGCCTGGGTGAGCCAAGAGCCACGGGTCTCAGGACCGTCACGGCTGCCCGGCTGACCCACAGCTGACCAGACTCATGGGCAAGCCCCGCAGAAATGACCCAGACTCAGCCAGATCGCCTGGACCCGACTCGAGAGCCCCGTGACCGTTTGTGGTCATGTGCCGCTGAATCTGGTGGCGGCTCCTCGCACATTGTTCTGGCAAAGACAACCGAGACTCCGGGCACACGGATTTAAAAACGTCTTTTGCCCACATAGGCTAAGGAACAGTTCTCCTCTGCTGAGGGCAGTTTAGGGATCCGAACGGGGGCAGAGTCTGAATAAAGCACGGAAGTCTGAACTCCAGGGGTGGGGCTGGGTGGGGCATCAGGTTACATTTTGAATTTCTGTAAAAATATCTTGTACACGTAATGGGACTCGATAAATTGTATTATCTGCCCACGGGGTGAGGCTGGGACTTGGCATGCCTCCTACCAGGCAGGGAAGCGATCTAGCCCGACGGACGCCATCACTTCTGAAAGACTTCAATTTATTTCCTAATTATAGAATGTAAGAAACAGAAAGGGCTGTGGGCACAAGATCTCATGTCCAAGGCGTGACCAGTCAGCAGCACAGAAACATCCCTCTTGGTATCGCTTGGTCCTTAGTATGTGGAGCAGAGAGCGCAGATGCTGGGAGTGCCCCACGGATAAAGCGAGAGCCCCGTGAGCGGGGGCGGCGGGAGGGGGGCGCGGGGGCAGAGCCAAGGGCCAGGGGGACTAGGCATGTTCTGGAGTCTGTACCGGGAACTTGAATCTGCAAGAGGGAGGATCTTGCTTCCCGGCTGCTGGACGCAACTGGCCCGAGCCTGTTGGCTGCATCCCGGGGCCCGGGGCCGACGTCGCTCTGGCAGAGCACACGTGGCCCGACAGGCAGGAGAGGCACCCATCAGTGACAAGTCACCTTCGGACTCGCGTGAACTCCTTGCGCAGCCACACAGAGTCCTGGTAGAAGCGGGGGTCGCCCAGTCTCACGGCGGTGCGTTTGTAGAAGTAACAGTATAACACCGCCGCTGCGGGGGAGCAGAGGGGCGGGGCTCCTGAGGGTTTGCTGCAGTGAGCACGGAACCCCAGGCCGGGGCCTGCCTCCTGACCGCCCAGGGACTCCCAGCGGCAGCGGGCAGCAGCCCCGTTGTGGGTGTGGGTGTGGCTGTTCCCGTCCCCCGCCGGCTGTGGGGCTGACAGGCCAGGGTCCAGGCCCTCGCCCAGAGGGCCTGAGGGTGCGCCGCCCTTACCTAGCCTCTGGAACACAAACAGCGTTTGAAGTCCATCTGTCCAGACAAAGCGGTTCGAGTCTTTCCAGCGTAAGTTCTGGAGGAGACAGGGAGACGGGAAAGGCTAATGGCAGGTGAGCCCTGACGCTCCCACCGGGGGAGCTGCGGTGCCCGGTTTAAAGCAGGCCAGTCTCACCCTCCTCCTTCCCACAGCCCCGCTGTTTCTCACAGGTGCCTCCAGTGCCTTTGGCTGAAAAGCAAACCTCCTTTAACCGGAGGGAGGACGTGTGACCTCAGCTAGTTATTCCCTTCACTCCGTAGCCCTGGCCAAGGAGAAGGGACACACAGCAGCTCAGCGCCTCGGGCTCAGTCCCATCAGCTGAGGGCGCGGGCTAATCAGATGGCGGGCTTCACAGGACGGGCCAGGCCTGTTTGGGCTCCGGGACCAGAGCAGGGACCACCTTCTTCAGGAAGCACCTGCGCCCTGGGCACAGCCGGCTCCTTCCCTCCGAGAAGGTGGCCTTAGTACAGAGGTGAAAGGACGCCCCGAAGTTGTAATGCGTCCCTCAGGACGCGCATTGAGAAACGCTTGAGACACCCAACGGAGGAAGACCGTGACGCAGCAGGAATCTGAGGCCGAGAGCACTGGGTCTGCTCTGCACCCACCTCAGCACCGAGGGGCCTTGGGGTGGCTCTCCGGGGGTGATGGTGGCAGCAGGGCCGAGGCACAGAGGGCAAGCAGCGCTCTTGCGTGGCTCTTTCCTGTGGGACATGGGGGCCTATAAACACCCTGGACCAGCACCCGCCCAAACAGATGAAAGAGATTCAACTTCCCGTTTTAGCCCCAGTAGAGCTGTTTGGGACGAAGGTGAACTCAATGTTCCAGAAGCTGGTCTTCAACACGGAAGGTCGGGCAAAAGCGTCTTAGGAGACTCACAAACTCTGCCCCGGCCACACTCACTCCACCTTCCTGATCAGGGTTCTGTGTGATGTACGAGAATGATGCCGGCCCGAGGACAGCTAGTCCTGGCCCTGTGAAGACCCCAAGGCTCACAGCGCCCCGCTTACCATGACCCAGACGTGCAGGGCGATGCTGAGGGCGAAGTACACCGCGGTCAGCACAATGGTGCCTTTGAACTTGTGGAACAGGAGGCTGACCAGGCCGGCCTGGAAGACGAACGTGTTGAAGAACAGGAGGAAGATGACGATGATGTTGAAGAGGATCGCGATGTCCTGGATGCTGCAGGCAAACACAACAAAGCACAGCACAGGGAGGCTGAGGACCGCGAGCGGGCGCTCGGTCCCGAGGGGCACGTGACTGCCCTTCTCCCTCTGCGATCCAGTCCTCCGAAGCGCCCCCAGAGGGAGCATGCGCTTTGGGCCCCAAATGACATGACGCTAAGACTCCCACTGGCCCCAGCAGCTGGTCAGCCGCAGACAAGGCGCCCTGTTCTGCCTCTCCTCCAGGAGCCCCCGGGCACTGTGGGAGCTGGCTCCTCCTCCGCCCACAGCACGCCGTGCGGGCACACAGCCTGTCCCGCGGACGTCCCCATCCGGCAGACAGCAAAGCGCCTCCTGATCTTTGCACGGCTGCTGCCTCAGGGCCATCAAGTCTCAGTTCAGGTGTCGCCTCAGAAAGACTTTCTTTAGCGCCATGATCTAAAATGGCCCTTCCCTCCCCACCCCAGCTACTGCATGTCCACTGCACGACACGTATTACTATTTGAAATGACCCTTTACAACATGTGTATGTATTCACTCCCCACAGGATGAACTCCACGAGAGCAGGCGTGCCGGAGTCGCCACTGGGAAAGCGCCGAGGGCAGGCCAGGGCATGCTGAGCGGAGGAGGGTCGCGTCTAAGACTTTCTCCCGGAACTGCCTCGTGGCGTCTTATGTTATTGTGAAGGGAAATGCCAACAGCTTCCATCGTATGAGGTTCACATATTTTATTAAGACAATTGCCCTTTAACTTGCCATTTTGCAATCCTCTTCATGGCAACATAAGACAGTATTTCTGCTCAGATACAGGAGGTGACAGGGTTAGCAGCCGGACCCTCATTTCTATGTGAACTGCTCCCTGTCTCCCGAGCCCTCGTCAGAAGGATGTAAAAGCAGGACCTATGGCATCGCTATGGTCCTCATACTTTCTTCCTCAGATTTTTCTATTAATAACTTTTAAGTCATGACTGTCCAGTCCCACCCACTGAACTCACATGAAGAGCACCAGCTGGATGACAGGCGCCGAGCGGAGCAGCTCGGAGAAGGAATTGACAAAGAGGTCATAGGTCAACAGCAGGAGCTGTAGGGAGAGCACGAGGCTGTAGCCACTGGCCTGCAGCATCTTCCTCTGCGGTCCGGCCCCGAGGGCACATCCCCAGGTCCCCAGAAAGCAGCCCTGGCCCGCCCGGCGCTGCCCCGGTGCTGAGGGCTCTGCCCCAGCGCTGCCCGGCGCTGACGGAGAAGATCAGAGCTGCTCCTTTTACTGGAAGACAAGAGCCTGTTGGGGCAAAAAAAAAAAAAAAAAAAAAAAAAAAAAGAAGTGGTTAAAAGTTCATTAATACAATAAGGATTTCCCCAGGACCCATCATGGCCAGGCGCCATTCTCAGTGCTCGGATACAGCCGTGAGCAAAACCAACAACAACAAGATCCCAACGAGGCCCGCCTTCTGGGCACCCTCACCCTTCCCCCGTGCTCCATGCCACTCAGAGCTCTTTCTAACCACTTGAGGCCAAAGGACTCCAGGAGCACAAGAGTGTCTGGTCGCGTAATAATACCGACTCTAGTACTAATACTGCGGCTGCAATCCTTTACATATGTGCCAGGACCAGTCTAAGCATTCCTAGTGTTTAAATCTCACAAAGTAGAATATACTCCCCATTTTACAGGTGGGACAGCTGAGGTGCAGAGATGAAATAATTTGTCCAGGGTCACACTGCCAGTAGCGGCAGAGCTGGGATTCGGATCCAGGCAGCCTGGGTGCTCTCACCTACTGCACAAAGCGGTCTGGTCTCTTACTTACTGACAGGCCGACATGGCACCGGGAACATGTTGGTACAGGAGGAGTGGGAAGTGGTGCAGGCAGAAAAAGCTGAGCGGAAACAGTGCTCTGCCGCAAAACTGCGTGTAAGGTTATGGGAGCAACACAGTGGGCACCAGGGAAGGGAAGCTGGGCCTTTTTTCCATACTAGAGGCCCAGTGCACGAAGTTCATGCACTCGGGGGTGGGGGTTCCTCAGCCCGGCCTGTGCCCTCTCGCAGTCCAGGAGCCCTCGGGGGATGTCTGACTGCTGCGGAGGTGGGAGAGGCTCAGCCACCATGAGAGCGCACTGACCACCAGGGGGCAGCTCCGGCATTGAGCATCTGCCCCCTGGTGGTCAGTGCATGTCATAACAACCGGTCGTTCTGCCGTTGGTTGATTGGCGTAATAGCCTTTCATTGTATGACATGGATATGACAAGACCCAGAAGTTGCTCTGGGAGTGTCCTGTGACCACTCCATCTGGATTAAATTTATAAACAAATTTCCAAATGCTCTTGAGGTCGCCTGGCCGCAGAGGCTCAGTGGTTGAGCTTCGTCCTATGAACCAGGAGGTCACTGCTTGATTCCTGGTCAAGGGCACATGCCCGGGGTTGCAGGCTCGATCTCCAGTGTGGGGCGAGCAGGAGGCAGCCGATCAATTATTCTCTGTCATCACTGATGTTTCTCTCTCCCTCTCTGAAATGAATAAAAATACATTTTTCAAAAATGCTTTGAGGTGTTAGAGATTGAGATTGAATTAACATCTGTAAAATGCTTTACCATTTACAACTCTTTTCAGATTTATTCCTTTGTTCGTCCCACACCCGCCTGCGCAGCAGCTGCTGGCGGGCACACGCTCCCCATCTCACAGAGGCTCTGAGCGGGGAGGCCCTCGCCCACCGCACCGGGTGGAGGCCCACCTGGTGGGTGCACGAACGCCGTTTCTCTGAGCGTAGTTTCCTCCTCCATCACATACTGACAGTGACCGCGTACTTACCAGCCAAGGCCACGTCCTCCAACCCCGCAGCTCCTCCGCGAGTGGGAGAGTGACCCGCCCTCCGGCCCAGGGCGCAGGGTCGGCGCTCAGGTCCTCGGCGGGGGCAGGGGCGTGGAGCCGGGATGCACACCGGGGGCTGTGCGGGCCGCTCCGCCGTCAGTCCCGCCGCCACCTGCCGCGTGGCCTTTGTCCCAGGGCGCGTCCCCTCACCTTCCGAACCCGCTTTAAAAACGGGGCTGCCCCGGCAAGAAGCCAAAACCAAAGCAATAACAATAACAAGCGCCCACGTCTGGACACCTTCTCTACGAATCCTCAAGCTCGCTCACCTCCAAGCCCCAACGTCGGTTGTCATGGGGACGCCGTCCTGGCTTCCGGAAACCGGGTTCAAATTCCGGAAGTAGGTGGAGGAGGAGGCTTTCGCGGCCCGCTCTGTAGTCGGCCGGGTGGCCACGTTGGGGGTCCCCCGCGTCCCTAGGCCCGCCCCCTCCGTGTGGCCTTGCTGAGCGCCAGCCCCTGGCGGGAGGTTTCGCTGGGCCCGAACGCTTCGGGGAGTGAGGGACAGGGCGGACCGCGACGGCCTTGCCGGCCCCTGGGTCCCCGGGCTTGAGGTGGGCGGGGGGCAGGGCGGGGAACGCCCGCGGCGGAAGTGGAGTGGGAGTCAGCAGCTTGGCGCGCGAGGAGAGGGCGACTCCGGACTTCATTTCCCAGGCGGCCACGCGCGCGACCGGAAGTGCCGTGAGCCTATAAACGGTCGAAGTGGCCTCGGCAGTCCGTTCCAGGGCCGTGGTGCCCGGTGCGTGCGGGTCTCGCGGCCGGTCTGTCTCAATTCCCCTGGGACCCTCGAGAACGGCCGCCGGGTGGCAGAGGCGGGTCTCGGAGGCCCCAAACTCGGCTGCGTCCCGCTGTGGTTCGGGGGTGAGAGCCCGGGCTGGGAGTTCTGGGACCTGGGTTCGAGTGCTGCCTTCGCTGCTACCCAGCTTCGCACTGTCGCGGGCCCTCGCTCGGCCTCAGTTTCCTCTTTTAGGAAGTGGACACCGTTGCCCGGCCTTCCTCCCACCGGTGGTGGTTGTGAAGACCCCGAATCTCTTCCGAAGGCGCCGCCAGCAGGTGGAGCCGGGCGCCTCGATTTCCGCCCGCGGTGGGCTGGGGCCGCCTCCGTCCCGCAGGGGAGTCGGGGTTGGTCCCCGCGGCCCTGGGATGGTCCTCGGACCCCTGAGCCAGGCCGGGGCACAGTCCGAAGGGCGGGTCTGCAGTCACTGGTGCGAAGGAGGGCTTTGCTTGTCCACCTCGGGGCTGGAGCTTAGGGTCCCTCACTCCTGAGCCCCGACTTCACAGGAGCTGCCCCCGGAGGGGGGGACCTTGCCACTGAGGGGAGTGAGCAGGGATTCCTGCACCAGCTCAGCTCCGCACCTGGGCCAAGCCCCATTTCCTCTTTGGAGCCAGTATTTTTATTTATTTTTGGGGGGAGGACGGGCGGGCTGAGGGTGGACGCAGCAGCAGAAGAGCCGAGGCGGGGCTGCTTCGGCTCAGGAAAGGCGGGGAAAAGGGAGCTTTGGCTACGGGATCGGGGTGAGCCCAGGCCAAGCTGCCGCTGCCCGCTGCTCTCCTGGTTGAGCCCTGTGGGGACCCTGAGGGTGCAGAGAGCGGAAGTACACGCGGAGAAGAGGCTGGGGTGCGCATGCTCCGAGGGGCGCCGCGGCCGGTAGGTGCGCATTCAGGACTTGAGATTCTGGATTCCTCAAGCCCCCACTCCACCTGGGAAGGGGGAGCAACAACGTGACTTTGTCCTTTCATCCGCTTGCAGTTCTAACTTGTAACATTTACGAGCTTGACATGGAGCCTTTGCCTGGTCTAAGCTCACTGGGAAGCGCAGGCTTGTCTCCCTCGGTTGCACGCGTGCACTCGCTTTGCTGCGCTTCGCGGCTGTTGCATTTCTGACAAAGGCGAGGCCCTCCGCCAGCCAAACGGTTACGGCTGGCTTTCCGGCGTCGCTCGCCTGCTGATGGCCTGGAGCCAGACACGGTGTCTCCCAGCCGTGCCCTTCCCGATCCTGCCCCGGCCCAGCCGTGCCCTTCCCGATCCTGCCGCGGCCGAGGATCCTGCCCCGGCCCAGCCGTGCCCTTCCTGATCCTGCCCTGGACCAGCCGTGCCCTGCCCGATCCTGCCCCGGCCCAGCCATGCCCTACCCGATCCTGCCCCGGCCCAGCCGTGCCCTTCCTGATCCTGCCCTGGACCAGCCGTGCCCTGCCCGATCCTGCCCCAGCCCAGCCGTGCCCTTCCCGATCCTGCCCTGGACCAGCCGTGCCCTACCCGATCCTGCCCCGGCCCAGCCGTGTCCTACCCGATCCTGCCCCGGCCGAGGATCCTGCCCCGGGCCAGCCGTGCCCTACCCGATCCTGCCGCGGCCGAGGATCCTGCCCCGGCCCAGCCGTGCCCTTCCTGATCCTGCCCCTGGCCCAGCCGTGCCCTTCCCGATCCTGCCCCGGCCCAGCCGTGCCCTACCCGATCCTGCCCCGGCCCAGCCGTGCCCTTCCCGATCCTGCCCTGGACCAGCCGTGCCCTGCCCGATCCTGCCCCAGCCCAGCCGTGCCCTTCCCGATCCTGCCCCGGCCCAGCCGTGCCCTACCCGATCCTGCCCCGGCCCAGCCGTGCCCTTCCCGATCCTGCCCCGGCCCAGCCGTGCCCTTCCCGATCCTGCCCCGGCCCAGCCGTGCCCTTCCCGATCCTGCCCCGGCCCAGCTGTGCCCTACCCGATCCTGCCGCGGCCGAGGATCCTGCCCAGGCACAGCAGAGGGTTAGGTTGGCCCGTAGACGCCGTAAGTCGGCGTCGGCAGACCTGACCACAGGCCGAATCGGGCTCTCCTGAGTGGGTTGCGCATTAAATGGTTGAAGAGAAATGAAAAGGGAGCTGTTTGGGGACGTGAACGCGATGGTGAACGGAAGGCTCGGTGTCCGTCAGTCACGTTTCTTTGGAGCACAGCCACGTTGCTTTGTGAAGGCATCGCCCGTGACTGCCTCAGCAGAGGTGGTGGCGTGGCTGTGACAGACGGGGTGGCCTGCCACGCCTGAAATAGTTCCCATCCTGCCCTTCGCAGAAGAGCTGCGGCCGTCCGTCTGAGAATGGGTCCCCGCGAAGCGAGGGCGGAACCGGAGACCCCTCGGCGGTGAGCACGTCCTGGACCAGCACACCTCAGCAAACGAGGGGGATGCGTCTGATGGCCGCTGTCCCGCGCTCTCCCCTTTTCTCTGCTTTGCTGTCCCTCAGGCAGAGGGAGGGCTTGTCTGTGCGCTGTGCCCCGCCCCTGTCGGGAAGTCCCTGTCTGCCCCAGCGCAGTAACGGGACCTCTGCCAGGGGTGTGGGTCCGGTCCCCTTTGGGTTATGTTCTTTTTTCCTTTAACAAAGGAAAATGCTGAATGTAGATGTTGTTTGATGGATGGAGCCCACTGACCAAGAGGTCCTCCTTGCTGACTTAACCCTTCCCCGGGGGGCGGGGTGGGGGTGACGGAGCGTCTGGTGACCTGAGGCTCCCTCCCTTAGCAGGAGCTAAGGGACCGCTCTGGGCTCCAGGTTGAGGAGGAAGCTGATGACATGATTGTCGCCTTCCAGCCTCATGGAAGCTTGTTTCTTTCCCCCAGACCTCAGGTGACCCTTGATCAGAGATGATCGCCAGCTTGGGTCATGTGTGAGAGTGCTGGGTCTGTTCTGGTTAGGTAGACACCTGGCTGGAGAGAGCTGGCTTGGCACAGAGTCAGGGCCACTGAGAGGGCTGGGCAGGCACGAGGGCTGTGAGCTTGAGGTTTCTGTTGTTGTTTAAATATTTTTATTGATTTCAGAGAGAGAGGGAGAGAGGGAGGAACATCGATGATGAGAGAGAATCATTGATTGTCTGCTTCCTGCACACCTCCTACTGGGGATCGAGCCCACAGCCTGGGCATGTGCCCTTGACCGGAATCGAACCTGGGACCCTTCGGTCCACAGGCCGACGCTCTCTATCCACTGAGCCAAACCAACTAGGGCTGAGCTTCAGGTTTTTGCTGGTAGGTTTTTTCTTAGCGACAACACTGAGAAAAGTGGAATACTTCACTTTCACCGTGTCCTTACATACATTTTCTCATGCCATCTGACAACCTGTGGTCAAGGAGTAAACAGGGGCCCTGAAGCCACACGGGTGAGGGTTTGAAGCTCCCTGCTCAGCGACTGGGTCTTAGTGCCAGCTGCTTCATCCTCTGAGCCTCCGCGTCCTGGTCTGTAAAACGGGGAGGCGCCCCTCTCAGGGCTGTTAGAGGAGTCCGGCATCATGTGCGCAAGGCTCCCTCGTGGTCTGCTCGGAACTGAGTTGTCCTCACGGCTGTGCCTTTCTTCCAGCTGAGAAGACCGAGTCCTGCAAGGGGGGCGAGGTCTGCTCGGGGTGCCCCACCTCCCAGGCCACCGTTCCACAGCCGGCCCGCGTCTGAGGTGAGGAAGAAGGGCGTTCTCTCCTGGGGGGTGCTTGGCTCTTTAGGGCCCCCTTCTCTCTGTGAGCTGGTTCAGAGCGAGGGCCTCACCGCAGGAAGCCACCGTGCTGCCTTTCGGTGAGCCCGTAGGGTGGGGTGACGGCCTGGGGAACTGGCCTGCTCCCTGCACACTGGCTGAAGGCAGCGCACTGCCCGCTAAGCCTCATGCCCACCTGCCTGACTTAAGGGCACTGCTTGGGGCCTCGCGCCCCCCAGGCCTGGCACCAGAGTTGCTTTCTGAGTTGTCAGGTGCGGGTGGAACCACAGCGGGTCCTCGAATAGGGTCATTCATTTAACCCCGACGACATAGTGGGGACCTCACCCTTGTTTAGAAAGGAGGCTGGGGTAAAACTGGCTGCATCGTCTGTCATTTCACCACAGTTCCATGTCAAGTGAGGGCGTGCTGTAAACTCTTGCTTTCTAGACCATGAGTTCTTGCTTCCTCTTTTCTCCTCTGGACTTTCCCCAGAGGAAGAGAAAGCGGAAGTCTCGGGCCTGGGGATTGGCCGAGGCCGCTGCCCAATTCAAGGTGTAGGTGTGGGAACCAGGAGGGAAGGGAAGGCCCGCCCACAGAGCTCACCATCCGGGGAAGAGCTGTTCTGGAGAAGGGGGAGCCCAGGGGCCTTCCCGGCCTGGAGTTGGCTTCCTATCCCTTCTCTCTGTGCGGAGGTCATTCTTGATCCCCGGGTCCTGCGGGCCCAGAGCCCTGGCCCCGGCCACAGCAGAGGAGACGCCACTCTGGGCCAGCCCCAGGCCTGCTGGGTGCCCTGTGTGCTGCCAGGTACGGGGTGGGGCTCAGTCACGGTCCCTAACCAGGGATCAGGCCTCACGGGGCGGTGCCCAGGGGAGTGAAGCGAAAGTGTCCACCCTTCAGACGGAGCGGGCGGACTGAGCTGGGGGGTGTGCTGAGCGGCGGGGACCCTGACTGCGCTGCTCCTAGGAGCTGGTCACAATGGCCGAGGGGCGGTTTTACCTGGCGGTCCTGGCGCTGTCGTCCCTGGGTGCCGTGTGCGTCCTCTTCACCATCTACTGGATGTGGAGCTGGCATGGTGGCTTTGCCTGGGATGGCAGCATCCTCACGTTCAACTGTCACCCGGTGCTCATGGTGGCTGGCATGGTGGTGGTCTACAGCGCTGGTGAGTGGGAGGTCAGCATGGGAGGCCAGCGTGGGAGGCCAGCGTGGGAGGCCAGCGTGGGAGGCCAGCGTGGGAGGCCAGCGTGGGAGGCGTGCGGGGCCCAGGCCTGGGCGGAGCAGAGCAGCCCCTCCGGGACCGGCCTCGGTCCCTGTTGGGCTCGGGCTGTGGGTGCCGGCGGGCTGGCCTGCCTTTGGGCGCAGGTGTCGTTCGGAGGAAGTGGCAGTGAGGGTGGGGCCTGTGGAAAGGGCAGCTTCCCGGGTTCTTTCTCTAGAAAGGGCAGGGAGTGGGTGCCAGGCTCTCAGGCATGTGATCTGCGTGGCAGCGACTCGGCTCTGCGTTTGGAAGGGCCGTGCTGAGAGGGAAGCCAGGGCGGGACGTCCCGGCTCTAGGGAGCGGGAGGTGGACACTCTTGGCCTAGTGGGCCCTTGCATAAGGAGTCTGCTTACTCCTGCCGGACCCATCCTGGCCCCAGGCGTCCAGAGCTGGGCTTGGGGCCCGGAGGGCCTCCTTCCCCCACTTGTAAAGTGGGGGTGACGGTGACCCTGGTGAAAGCAGCTTACCCGTGAGCTTCAGGGACATCATCCCATTTTGTTTTACAAGAAGCTTGTGAGGTGGGCTCTATTGTTACCCCATTCTACAGATGAGGAAACTGAGATTTAGAAGGAAGATGCCACGTAGCTAGGAGGCAGAGCCAGGGTTTGGACTCGGCCAGCTAACCGGCCTGCGTTCTTGATAACAACTCGCTGTGCGAGTTCAGGTCGATGAAGAACTAGAGACCGTGCTTCTAACCTGCGAAACTGCCTGCAGACCACCGTGAGCATCGCCGTGCGGAGGGCAGGCCCAGGGAACTGTTCCCCCTTTCATCTCTGCCCTCCCTCCGGCCTTCACGGCTGGCTGGAGTCCCGGAAATAAGGCAAGGATAGAAGACGCTGATGAGGTCCTAGCATTTCCTGATCCGTGTCCTGGCATTTCCTCCTCCCCGCGTCGGAGGCTGTGTGGGGACATGTCAGGGTAATCCCCCAACGTGTGGCGAGCACGAGGGGAGGAGGCCAAGCCTGGACTGTCTCTCCGGCAGCGTCACTGGTGTACCGCCTGCCCCAGTCCTGGGTGGGGCCCAAGCTGCCCTGGAAAATCGCCCATGCGTCCCTGCACCTGCTGGCCTTTCTGCTGACGGTGCTGGGGCTGGTGGCCGTCTTCAGATACCACAACAGTAAGGGCATCGCCAACCTCTACTCCCTGCACAGCTGGCTGGGCATCACCACCGTGTTCTTCTTCGCCTGCCAGGTGGGTGCCCCCTGCCCTCCCCTGGGCTCCCACTGCCAGATGGCACCACGGGCTCTGGTTGGGGCTTTACTTGCATCGGCACCAAATACTCCCTCTGCTCATGGCCCAGAGGCGGCCTCTGCAGGCACCGCTGTCGATGGACATTTGAAAGGGCGTGGAGACTGTGGTCCCGCACTCGCCCTGTGCCCGTCCCACTGCTGGTCTGCCCTTGCAGAGCGCTGTGTGGGAGCCGGGGGTGTGGGAGCCAGGACGGAAGGAAGCGGGGATGACTGTTTGCAGGAGAGAGGGTTGTAGCTACGCAGTCATGGAAGGTTCTTGTTTGTGTAGGAGAAACAGACCACAGTGAGGACCCGGTGGTGCTGGGGCAATTCCCGGTGGGAGGTTTGAGATGGGAGCGAAGGGAGAAGGTCCCTGACCAGCCGGAGGCGCTGGGGGTGGGGTGACCGGGCGTCTTTGGTCGCACAGGCGGGTCAGGTGCTTCTCCCGCGTCCGCAGTGGCTCCTGGGCTTTTCTGTCTTCCTGCTGCCCTGGGCGTCCCTGTGGCTGCGCAGTCTCCTCAAGCCTGTCCATGTCTTCTTTGGCGCCTCCATCCTCGCTCTGGCCATGGCGTCTGTCATTTCCGGCATCAATGAGAAGCTGTTCTTCAGCCTGTGAGTGGGGTGGCCCCTCTGCGTGGAGGGGAAAGAGCGGGGTCTTCAGAAGATGGCTCTGTGGGCACAGGGCCCTTCCAAGGGGGGCCTCGGGCTGGCGCGCCCTGATCCGGAAGGCAGCGAGCGGCCTTCCTTTAGGTTGAGTTGGTAAATGGTCAGTAGGTGTTCCTCCAGCATCAGACTGACTGAGTGCTGCCATGTGCCAGACTCTGCTAAGCCCCTTATATGTGGTCCTCGGATTGCCCCACGACACCGACGCTGTGGTCAGGGCACTCAGACATGAGGGCCGAGGCCCAGCGTTCCCGCTCAGGGACGGGCGCTCTGCAGGGATTGGTGGTGGGCCAGCAGCGGCAGCACTGCGGTCCGGGCCGGGAGCTCGCCGCCCTCTGTGCGTGGCCCTGGTTCTCCCGCCGGGCGAGAGCAGGTGGCGAGTCTCGGGCCCACACAGCTGTCCTCTTCAGGAAGAACGCCACCAGGCCTTACTCCAGCCTGCCCGGCGAGGCTGTCTTTGCCAACAGCACCGGGATGCTGGTGGTGGCCTTCGGGCTGCTGGTGCTCTACCTCCTGCAGGCCTCATCCTGGAAACGCCCGGAGGTGGAGGTCACGACCGAAGGACAGGTGCGGCCCTGGTCTCCCTGGCCAGGCTGGGGGAGGGCTGGGTCTAGAGAAGGGTCACCGGGGGAGGCGTGGGCCTTACCAGGAAGACTAACCCAGGAGCATGTGGGGAACCAGGCAGCTGGAAGGGGGCACTGGTGTCAGCAGCCCATCCCAGCCATCGGGGCAGATGCAGGCTCCGGGGCTCCCGGGGGCCGGTCTACCCGGAGAGGACGGGGGTTCCTCCCTCCCCTAGGTTCCTGTGGCTTCAGGAGGGCAAGTGTGGCCTTATCCTCCCCAGGGGAGCCTTGGGCATGAAGAGGGGTGTCGTCATTTGTGCGTCCCCAGCTCGAGGCTGGGTCTAGCAGGCGCTTGGTGACGAGCTGAGTACTTGGAGCAGGTTCTGCCTGTTGGCCACTCAGCATCTGAGGGGTGGGGTGAGGGGGTGTCAAGCTGAGGGACTTTGGGACTTCCCTGAAAGATGTCACTTGGGGACTGAAGGTTGGGGTCTGTGTGAACAGCTCAGACCTGGTGTGACACCTGCAGGTCCAGGGCCATCGACGTTATGCCATTAACCCTGTGTGCTTGCTCTTTCCAGCCCCTGTTGCGTGAAAGGGAGTGAAGCGAGAAGGGACGCAGGAGCGGTCGGGGTGCGTCTGGACTCCCTCCGAACCTCTGCTCCCCCGGGGCTCCCGCGGTTTGCCCAGAGCCCCCACCTCGCCCGCCCGTGGGCTGCTCTCCGCCGCGTGCTGCCTAGTCTCCTGGTGCTTTGGCTTCTGCACTCCTTCCTGGCATCGGCTTCTGAGGTCCTCCCTTTACACCGGCCCCCCTGCCCTGGCCGCTCCCACGCCTGCTCCCCAGCTGAGCCGACTCCCTAGACCCTCGGGAGGTGGTGGGAAGTCCCGGCAGCTCAGGTGGCCCGACTCAAGCGCATCTGTCACGTGAACGAGGGGGTGGCCTGCCTGTCCGCTCTCCCGTGGAACGTGCGCATGTCATTTAGGCGCCCGCCATGGCTGGCCCCTGGACTTGAGGCTGGCGGGAGCATCGGGGTGATGGGAGGGAGGGGATGGCAGAGCAGCTCTGCAGGGAAACTGAGGCGCTGCCTGCTCATGTCTCGAGTCCACTGTGACTGTGTGGCTCCATCACTTCCCGGTGCTGCTACAGCTGGGACCTGGATCCCAGCCTTTCCCCGTCAGGAAGCCCAAGGAGCTTGGGAACCTGCGGCCCCCCAGCTGTCCCAGCGGGGAGGGCTGGCAGGGGTGCCTTCCTCTCCTTCGCCAGGTTGGGGCCACGACGACATGACCAGCGTTGGGGTGCTTTGTCCCAGCAGAGCTGAGGACCACGGCCACCTTCGCCGGTGTTTTCTGCTGAGCACGAGCACCTCGCTGCCCCCCCGCAGTGGCTGCTCACAGGCCACAGCCCACCTCGTGCCTCTTGCGAGCGGAGCTTCTTCAGAGAAATGGGGGAGGGGGCCTGGCTCCTCCAAACGAGTCCTGCTGGGTCCCCGTGCCACGCTGCTGTGCGCAGAAGACCAGCAGCATGACGCCGGGGGCCGGGGTGTGCTTCCTCTCTGGCCCGTGGCGATGAGGCCGACTGGCCACCCGACCCCACAGGCCAGATGCCGGCAGGACTCCGCCGGAACCTCTGGTGGCCGAAGGCTCCAAAGCCACCGCGATGACTGCCAGGCAGCTTGGTCACATGCCCCCCCCTTACCACACGGGCAGGCATTTCACCTGTTTATAAAGCCTGGTTTTCAATAAATATGTTTTTAAGGATCAAAGCCTCTTCTGCGGAAATGAGATTGGTTAAGTGAGCGCTGGGCAGCGTGGAAAAGCCTCAGGACAGTTCTGACCCTGAGGCCTTGAGAGGGACAAGGCGGACACCAGAGGCCCACAGACTGTCGCCCGGGAGCGCTGCTCCTGCTGGGTGGCTGTCGCTCAGGCGAGGCCCTGAGCGCGGGGATCACAAGGAAGGACGTGGTCCCTGGTGGGCACTTGCACACACTTGCCTGAGGTCACCCGACAGGAAGTGGCAGCGCTGGGACCCACCGGCAGGTGTCTGATGCCAATCTCCTCCCCAGCTGCTGGGTGTGCGTCTGCGCACACTGCTAACTGCCTCATGGTCAGGGACCTGGGGGGTGGCTGGTGCACAGGAACCCTGGGCTGAGTGAGGCTGCAGCCAAGTTGGGGCGTGAGTGATGGGGACGCCCGAGTGTGACCGGCTGTGGATGTAGGTGGTGGAGCAGGACTTGGACGTTGGAGGCAGACACCAGTGGGAGCAGTAACCCGCAGGGAGTGGGCCCCTGGACTGTGCTGGGGCTTCACATCGATTCGTTGGATTCTTTTCCTGTCCCCATAAGACGGGCACCATTCTATTTCCCAGATTCCAAGAGGCTAAAGAACAGGCTTGAGCTGCTGTGGCTGGTCTGAAGCAGAACTAGGACCCAGCCGTGTCCATGTGCAGGCACTCGGGCCTGTGACCGCCCCCTGCACTGAGCACGGGTCGGGTGTGTGCTGTCCTGCCACCACGCATTGGACGCGGCCGTGCCGCCGGGATTGCTGAAAGCAGGGCTGGCCTGGGCGCACTTTCTGTGCCACCACCCAGCTTATGATATGGTCGCTTCTTTCCCTCTTGGTATCCCATTTGCCCACTTGATGCCTGAAGATCCAGGGGGCTCTGTTAGTTTAGTGCTGAGAAAAGCACACCGTCGGGTGTGGCATGCGTATCGGGAGGACAGGACTGAGGTCCCAGGGGAGCCAGCCCAGCTGTGCAGGCCTGGCCGTGGGTCTCGGGTGGAAGGAGGGGTCACCTCGCCAGGGGCTGAGCGCTGCCTGGGGCAGCAGAGGGCCGCTCCTCACACGCCTGGAGACGGTCTCAGAGGCGGCTGAAGCTCTGGTCTGATGTGGTTTATTAGCTGCTTTTCACACGGGCACAGGCTCAGCAATGCCAGTGACGGCTGTGCTGCCCCCAGGGACACGCCGGCCGCTGCTGAGGCCCGGGCGGCGGGGCGGGGGCAGAGTGGGAGCCCGGGACCCCGCCCCCCTGAGCAGCAGTGACCCTCTGGGCCTGCAGTCTACACTGCAGTCGCTCTGGAGGCTGGCAGGGGTTCCTGCTGAGCTCAGAGGATGGGCGTGCGAGGCGAGGGAGGTGGCAGGTGGAAGGCAGAGGGAAGTGACAGGCGGCTCTGCACTCACACGCCCTCCAGGTTCTGCAAGACCTCCAGGATGGCCCGGAGAATTGCTGCGGTGGCCACTGCCCCCGGGTCCGGCTGGTCGAGTCTCATGGAACTGATATAGCTGGCCCTCCCAGCCCCCGCCGCCATGTTCTTGGTGGCCTGCGCCGCAGCTTCTGCGCTCTGAGGGGGACCGAGAGGAGCAGGTTGGGGACAAGCCTCCAGCCTCCTTCCTGCCCTGGAAGCAAGGCCTGGGCTTGGGGGAGGCCCTGGACCCTCCGTCCCGCTCTGCCAGCACCTCTGTGCTGCCCCAGGGCAGAGCGGTCACCTCCCATTCACTGCGGACCTGCTGGGTCCAGTTACCAAGTCGGGCTCTGTTCTCGCTCTAGCCTCGCACACCCTCTGGACAGGCGCTCATCTCCATTCAGAGGAGGGAGCCGAGCATAGGAAGGGTCTTCACTGGCTCCCAGCCTGTCTCCCGGGCGGCGGGGCCCCTCCACTCACCTCCACTGCCTTGGTCAGGATGTGGAAGAGATTAGCCTGCGGGTTCCTCAAGGCTTGGAGCTCCTGTCCTGCTGCCCAGAGAGAATCCAGCTGGACAAGGGGAGGGAGGGGTGAGCACAGGCCGGCTCTGAGGACAGCCTTCAGGGCTCTGCGAGCCAAAGCGGGAAGGGCTGGGTGCATACACACCATAGTCCTGTCTCCTGGGGCGGCCTTCCCATACCTGCAGGGGAGAGAACAAGCGGTTCACTGGAGGGGATGCTGGGGGTGTGGCAGGGCCTGGCTGGGAGCAGGTGACATCCCCGCTCCTCCCTGCCCGCCCTGGGCGAAGGCACAGGCTCCACTCACTTCTTCATGGCCTCCAGGCCGGCATCCATGGCAGCAGACCAGGCTGGGAGGTCAGTGTTGGCCTTGAGGGGCTGGGCCGCTGCGGTCAGGAACAGGCCATAGAGCTGGGAGGACCACAGTTTTTACACTCGGGCCGGCCTGGGCCGCACCAGCCCAGGGCCCTCTCAGCCCTCCGCCCGGGCACTGCAGCACTCACGGCCCCCGACGAGCCTCCCATCTTCTCCAGCAGCAGGAGGGACAGCTGGGAGAGCAGCTTGGCAGGGCTGGCGGGGGGTGGGCCCTCCCTCAGCCACTCCTGGATCGCTGCAGGCGGAGAGGGGAGGAGGTCAGAGGCCCTCCCTCCCAACAAGCACGCGGCCCCACGGCAGGCAGAGGGCGGGCGGGAACCCCCAGCTCCCGTTCCCTATCCAGTGCGCAGGGCAGAGGGTGAGGAATGGTGGGTGGCAGGCCGACCCCCGCCAGGCCTTGCTTCCCGGCTTCAAGCTCCTCCTCAGCCGCCACGCCGTCCTGGGTCTTGTACCGGGACAAGCCACGAGGGCAGCGCTTCTCGTCCGCTTCAGGCACTAGTGCTCCTGACTGACGCTGGACAATGAAGCGGGTGCCCTCGCCCAGGAACGTGAGAAATGAGGACCACAGAGCGAGTTCCCTGGGAACCTCATCTCACTGTGAAAGAGACATCTGGCTCTACAATGACAACGCCCCATGTAGGTAGCGGTGACGGGCCTGTTCTCTATGAAAATGGACGGGGTGCGAGGTTTTGTGCATGACCGCGCTCGGCAAAAGAGAAGCTGGCAACCCATGCAAGCGCTCCGAATGTTTCTGAAATTGTTCTGGTTCATGAAATGCCAAAATCGCAGAAATGTGACCCCAGCCCCTCTCTGCAGAGGTCCCTGCACCCACCTCGGGCAGCGCGGCTGTGGGTGGTCCCACAGTCCCCATCGCCAGCCACACGGTCCAGGGCGTTCAGGTACTCCTCCAGGTCCAGGAGGGTAGTGCACACCCGCTCCAGCACGAGCGCCATCCGCTTCGAGGTCAAGCCTGCAGGGGGAGGACAGCGGGAGGAGGAGCACCTGGCCCTTCTCACGGCTAACTTGAAGGTGTGGGAGATACGGGTGTTAGGGCCCCTGCACACCCCTCAGCCTTCGGGACTCAGGCCAATGCCCGGGGTCGCCTGCCCCAACAGCAGGGCTTGGTACCTCCTACAGTGGCATCAGGGGCCTCTGAGGGCTGGGAGGGGGCTGCCCGGGTCCGCTTCCGCCCCGTCACGGAGACCCTGGGCACGTTAGGCCAGGCCGACGCGGTCGTCTCAGCATCTAGAGTCAGTAGGGTGACTTTCTTAGACATGGGGTGGCTGGCCAGGGGTCAAGTGGGACCTGGATTCCCCCTGGTGGCCAGTTCCCTCCATCTCAAAAAGCAAGTACTGAGTACCCGCTGTATACAAGGGAAGAGGGGCTGTCCCTGGGGAGGAGCCTAACACCAACTCCTCCCTCATGTGAGAGCTGGAGAATCAAAAGGGCCCCCCATGGGGCCTGATGGTCACGGTTCATCAGGAGACCTCTGCTGGGGTCTCCCCAAGGCCCCTGGCTTTTTCCAGCTCCAAGGAGCACTGGCTTGGATGGCCCAGGCTGTAGGTCTCACCTATCAGTTTCAGGAGGGACTCATCCACTAGCAGAAGGGTGAGAGAGAGGCCAGGCATCTCCAGGGCTGACATGAAGGTGCCCACCAGGGCACGGGCAACCTTCACCCCACGGCCCTCTAAAATAGCAAAGCACAGATGTCCATGAGGAAAGGCGAGGAGGGCGGTACTTCCCCCAGAAGAAACAGGATAAGAGAAAATCAAGGGCTTTGGACATGGGGCCCCGAGGCCAGCAGGGAGATGGCCAGGTCTGCTCAGGGCATCCCTCCAATGCCGAGTCGCACATCCCTGGCCGTGTCCCTGCTACAGGGCAGATGGGTCACTGCGGGTCTCATTTGCTGAGCTCTGCCAGGTGCCAGGCACTGTGCCAAGTGGTTATGTATGTTTAGTCTCATTTAATCTTCACAACCGCCTAGGAGGCAGGGACTATCCTTACCCTCCCTACATCAGGGGCAGGCTCCATACTTGCAATTAGGTGGAGAGTGAAGACCTAACTCAGGGTCGTCTGACTGCACAGCCCAAGCTCTGGGCCATCACAAAACCCCACGTCAGCTGCTTTTCTTTTCTTTCTTTTTTAAAAGAAAATTTTTATTGGTTTTTCAGAGAGGAAGGGAGAGAGAGAAATATTGATGTGACAGCGAGACATTGATCGAATGCCTCCTACACACCCCCTACTGGGGATCAAGCCTGCAACCCAGGCATGTGTCCGACCGGGAATCGAACCGACCACCTTTCTGTGCATGGGATTATGCCCAGCCCACTGAGCCACACCAGCCAGGCTCGGCTGCTTTTCGTATGTGCAGCTTCACAGGCTGGAGGGACGAGCTCTGGGTGCTAGCAGGCGCCCTTCCGGGGGGCTCACCCAGAGCGCGGACGGCTGCGTCGGCCATGATGCCCAGCTCCAGGACCGACAGGCCGCCCAGGTTGTTCACCACCAGCACCACCGAGGAGCCTGTGGGCAGACACGCCGCCGGTGAGACTCTCTGGGCCCCTCACCCGGGGGGGCGGGGGGAGGGGCTGGGAGACCAGGGTGTAAGCGCCCCTCACCGGCCTGCACAGACACGTGCGACACGCTGGAGGCGGTGGTCATGTGGTCGAGCATGAGCCTCGCAATCTCGTCGGCGGTCGCCATCTGCCGGAGGGACCCAGGAGTGAGCTGTGCCCGAGGCCTCGGCCTTAGACCCGGCCTGGGCCGGGGAGCCCACCTACCTTAATCCGGCGCACGCCGGCCTCCCCGTGGATCCCTGTGGAGAGAGCAGTCACTGCTGACGCGCTCAGGCCTGGGGATCTGCTATCGTGTTTTTATCAAGGCTGACTCAGGGCTAGCTCGGTGCTGCGGAGGTGGGGAGCGGGTAGAAACGGGCAGGATAGTGAAAACGACACGGTGTCTGCCCTCCGGGAGCTGTGGCTGTGGTGGAGAGAGCCATGAACTGGACTTGGAACCAGTGAAGCAGCTTGAGCGAGAGGCAGTCAAGCGAGGAGACGTGAGCCTCCGCCCATCACTTGGGAAGCACCAGGGCAGGAGGGAGAGCGCTGCAGCTGCGCTGCCTGGGAGGGGCCCGTGGAAGGAGGGCGGCCTGTGCAGGAGACCCCGGAGTGATGTGAGCAGAGGCAGGGAGGTGCGCAGTGCACGGACGGAGCCTCACGTGGCGGGAGCCTGGGTGTGGACGGCAAAGCAGGTAGAATCGGGCCGGTGGAGCCCGAAGAGCTTCGAGTGCCCGCGTAAAACCAGCAAGCACCCATGTGACAGCTGCGGGTCAGCGGGAAGGACGGGCAGAGGGCTCCCAGGGCATTGTGGGTACAACCCAGGGAGCAGGCACGGCTAGGACAGGGGTGGCCAACACTCACCCAGGCCCAGCTCTACCTCATCAGCGGCAAGTTCAAAGGTGGGTCTGGAACCAGGGACACTGCAGGAGGACAAGCTCACGCCCAAGGTTCCTGTGAGAGAGGAGGTGTGAACGGGATGACGGCTCTGGACTGGCATCGGTCAGGGCAGCAGGCTTAGGCGGGCAGCCTCTTCACCTCAGATGAAAGAGAAGCCTGGCTCTGGGACCCAAGGCTGCTAGTGCCCCTGGCTCCCCCAGGGAGACCCCTCAGCCCTGGGGAACAACTGGGCGAGCCCTCCCATGCAGCTGCTGGGAACTACCCCCAGTCCCAAGGCAGCCTCCCCCTCCCTCCCCGCTTCCGACCCCTGGGCTGGCACTCACCCATGGCCTTGGCAGCCACGCTCACCCGCTCTGTGATCTCCTTCAGCCCCACACCGGCCTCAGCCAGGGCACCCGCCATCTGTATCCACACAGAAAGAAGCCCCCAAGGGACAGGAGTCACTGTAGCATTTGGGGGCTAAAGACAGGAGGGCTGTGTCTAGCTGGAGGGACTCTCTGGGCACTGCCACATCAACCAGGCCCCCGGTGTTCAGGGCAGAACGGTGTATCCTTGCGCTCACAAGGACCTGCCAGGAATCTTTAGCAATCAGTCTGTTGGAGCCAGAAAGAACTTTACAAACGGAGAAATGGGCCCAGAGAGGGAAGGTGACTTGTCTAATGTCACACAGCGGGTTGATGGCCAGTTTCCTGATTCCCAGTGTAGAGTTCTTTCTCCAGGGCATGTATCCTGTGGCTCACTTTACCCTCCCCCCCACTCACCCACATATTCATCCACCCACCCACCCACCCACCCACTTTTTGCCAAGCATCTAGTATGTGCTGAAATGAAAGAAAGTGACTCGCTCACAATCCTTCCTTGAAGGGACTGATCTGGGGAGGAGCTGGGGAAGCAGAACGCAGATGGCACACTCAGTGGAGGAGGCGGACGCAGTGGCAGTTCGTGGTACGAGGATGGAGGACTGAGAAGGGCTCTAACCAGCTCAGTGTGGGGGAGGGAAACCTCCCAGATGGGAGACACCAGAGCTGGGCCTCGACCGAACAGGAGGGTTAGCCAGGCCAAGTGAGTTAGACGGACAAAGGGCTCTCACGGCCGTAGGTACAGCATCAGGATAGCCCCAGAGCGGGCTGCGGCCGGTGGTACAGGGAAATGGTTCATGGAGCATGAGAGGACGGTGGGGATGAGGGACATGAACTTGGAAAGTTCAGGGAGGAAGGCGTGTCTAACGTCACACAGGGAGCAGCCTCATCAGACACCCATCTTCCAAAGGCCCTCTGGGTGGTGTGGGAACAGACTGGAAGGGCAGCCCCCCGTGCGGAGCACCCGCAGAGCGCGCTGACCAAGGCTGGGGCGGAGGGCAGGCTCTGGTGTGCGGGGAGAGGCACCAGGAAGGCGGCGGCAGCGGCTGGGTGTGGGGCAGGAAGGGAAGGGCCTGGGACAATGCTAATATGCTGGTCCGAGGCGGGGGAGGGGAGCACTGGGGAAGGCATGGCCTCCTGTGGGCGGGGGTGACAGCAGGCTGGGGGGCTCGCCAGCTGCATCCTGGGCGGGGAAGCTCACCTTGTGTATGAGCACCACGCCACAGAGCCCCCGCCGGCCCGTCTTCTTCACCGCCGTGAAGGCACAGTCATCCCCAATGACCACCATCTCCACGGGGATGCCCTCAGCCCGCGCCTGCTCCCGGGCCAGGCCGAAGTTCAGCCGGTCCCCAGTGTAGTTCTTCACGATGAGGAGGGTGCCCGCTGTTGGAGCAGCAGCAGGGCTCATCGGTGCTTGCCCTCACCCCCCTGCCCCCCACAGCTTGCCCTCCTGGCAGCAGCCCCTCCTGCACCCCAGGCTTACCTGTGCCCACCTGGGCCACTGCCCTGATGGCTGCCAGGATGCTGCCCACTGCCGGCGAGGTGAACACGGCTCCCGCGATGACCCCCGTCAGCATCCCCTTCCCTATGAACCCTGCAATGGGTGGGGGAGGGTGCTGGGGGAGGATGCTAGGGAGGGTGATGGGGGAGGGTGCTGGGGAGGATCCTGGGGGAGGGTGATGGGGGAGGAAGCTGGGGGAGGGTGCTGGGTCGCCATGTGGCTGTCGCCAGGCGTTCCCTGCTCCTGAGCAGATGGGCAGGTGGCCCCCGGCGTGCCTGATGCTAGACAGGCACCTGGGCCGCTCCCCGCAGGTCTTCCTCGGACTTCTCTCCCTGGACAGGCCTTCCCTGACCCTCAGCTGAGTGTCCCCCCAGCCCACGGCTCGCTGCTCCCCCCCCACCCCCGCTCTCGTCTTCCTGCCGCACGTACACACTCGGAAGGATCTCCTTCACTTATGTGTTCACCTGGCTCCTGTCTGTCCCCAAAGGAGGACAGAGTTCCACGAGGGCAGGCACCTGGTCTGTCTGGTTCACTGTCGCATCCCTAGTGCGAGCACAGTCCAGGCGCCCAGTTGCCCTGTCCTGGGTGCTCAGGAATGTTTGCCGCATGGGTGGGAGGACTTGCCGAGGGGAGGCAGCAAAGGCACAGAGGCTACCACGCCTGGTTCCTGCCCCAGGAGCTCTCGGGGAGCTCACATGCCTGGCACTGGACAAAAACAATCAGGACTGTTCATGTGGCTGTGACAGTGCAGGGTGGGAATTCAGAAGAGGGATATTGCTCTAGGCTGGAAGTCAGGAGGGCTTCATGGAGAAGGTGACAGGTCAGCTGGAAGGCCAGGAGGTTTCACAGACTCACTGACTCTCAGAGTTGGAAGGGCCTGAGAGATCAGTTGGCCCAACCTGTTACTTTTATAAGCTATAGAGACTGAGGCCCAGAGAGAGGCCATAACTGGACCCAAATCACAGCCTGAGGGAGGGGGAGAGTGGGAACCAGGACCCAGTTCTGGACTCTAGGCTGCATTCTGAACCTCCTACCAGCACCAATGATCTCCTCGGAGCCCCCACTCTCCACCTCTGGCCTGGGACACTCACCAGCGTGGGCAGGCTCATGGCCGGAGCCCCCACCCGACAGCAGTGCCACCCGGCCCTTGAGGCTGTCCAAGTCAGAGCGGAGGGCCACGCGGTGGCCCTGCAGGAGCTGCAGGTTGGGGTTGCAGGCCACCAGGCCAGCCAGGGTGTCGTCCGCACAGCCGGCCACCGAGTTCATCAGCTTCTTGGAGGCCTATGACGAGGCGCGAGGAGGCGCTTTCAGGCACCAGTCACATTGCTATGGCCACGACCCCTCTCCCACGCCCACTCGGACTCCAGGGCCAAAGCACTGAAGCAGGAACTCCGGGGCACACGGACCTGGGTGTATTTTATCAGGTGGGTGTTTCTGTGAGTTCTTGTTAATCTGTACCTTTTGTCCTTAGAAATGTTTTGGATTATGGCTTAACTTTATCCTGAAGAATGGCTTCAACACAAAGAAAAGGGGGCGGGGCTGGAGCCCGAGAGGGCCAGGGCAGGCCGGCCGGAGTTCCCGCGGGGCTGACGGGCGCAGGACCACGTGGGGGGCAGGGCACAGCAGTGAAGGCTGGGTTCTGCAGGCACCGGCAGAGGGACCCAGTCCCAGGCCGCCCTGCCTCGCTGGGACTCGGGAAGGCGCCTCACTGAGCTGAGCTTCAAGGCTCCCTCTGCAAAGCGGCGCCTTCACCGCGCACGCCGGCCACACAGGAACAGCTGAACACCAGGGAGCGACTCCCTTTGTCAGAAAGCTGTGACTGCTGGAGGAGGCCTGCGACCAGGCAGCTCCTGCTTTTGTCCCAGAGCGAGTGAGACTAGGGCCCCACAGGTACCCAGAGGGCCGGAGGCGGGGCAGCCTGCCGCTGAGCCGGGCCGGGCCCTCCCAGGTGCACTTCCGGAGGCTCCTCCCGCAAGCCTGGGAGCAGCGGGCTCCTTTGGGTAAACTCTGACCTTGCCTGGGCCTGGCAGGGGCCAGAGCCAAGCCACCTGCTGCAGGACAAGGGGACAGACAGGCCGTAGGGAGGGAGCAGGATAATGAGACCGGCTCCGCTCGTGCCGGGCTGAGAGCCAGGCGGCTTCTAGGTGCTTCTGAGCTTGTCTCTTTCCTGTTCCCACCAGCGCGGTGGAGGAAGCGTTAGCTCGGTGAGGAGACCGAGGCACAGTTCAGTGACTCCGCCCAAGACCACACGGTCAGCCAATGTCTGCCTGGCTCCAACGTGGGCTCCGTTCTGCTGCTCTCCCCGGCGCTGAAGGGAGGCTGCGTGTGGCAGAGGGCTCGCCCGCCAGGGATGGCACAGGCAGCAAAGCTGTGATTGGTCTCCGCTCCAGCCCAGCCTCCAGCGCCACCACCCTCCAAGAAGGTGAGCCCTCGCCATCGCCATCGCTCGCTGACAGCCTGTCCTGCCAGGATTTGCAACCATTCCCACACCAGAGTCAGAGGAGGGCTTGGGACCAGGGCCATCCCGGTTCCCTTGGCCTGAGGGCACCGTGCCCGGTCCCAGGACTCCATCTGATAAACACCTCAGGGCCACTGCCGGGAGGGCTAACCCGCCTCACTCTGCGCTCTGCGAGGAGAAAGAGGTTCAGAGTGATCAAGTCGCACAGCTGGTCAGGGCAGCTGGCATTTGGACTTAGTTCTGTGCCAGGCCTGCTCTGGTGCACATCCGTTCTGGAGTGGAGAGGGAACAATGCTCAGCAGTGCTGAGCGTCCCGAAGTGAACACCCCACCATAGGACCAGCCCACACAAGCCACGCCCTTCCTCAGGGTCCCTCTGTATCTGGGACAGGGTCTACTCCAGTGTAGGTCACTGTGACTGTTCTAAAGACACGACCAGACCAGGGGGCAGGTGGGCCCTGGAGGGCCTCGGAGGCTGCAGCCCCAGGCCTGGCTGGACTAGCTAGGAAATGGAGGGAAGCAGGGACCAGGCCGGAGAGGGAACCTCTGTCTTAACCTCTATGAGCCTTAGGAGGCAACAGCATCTCCTGGTCAGAGTGTAAGGACCTCAGTGTGCCCAGGGCTGGCATGCCCCCTGCCCCCCAGGCCCCAAGCTCACAGTGTCCTTCCCCAGTCCTGGCCCTCCTGAGACTCACCATGGCGGGGAGGGGCTGAAGCCAGCAAGCTGAGGTCGCGCCTTGGCACCAAGCTGCCGGAGGATGGGCGGTCCTGTGGGTGCTGCCTGGGCCTGAGCACGGTGCAGGTGGTAGCAGCACCTGAAGGACAGAGGATGTGTTGCTGGAGGTGCCCGCAGCCTACTGGCACAATCACGCTTCCAGGCCCTCGTAATTAGGGAGCTGCCCCAGACTTTGATCCAAGTCTAAACTCCAGCACGTGCGCTGGGGATGGAGTAGAGCGTGGGGCTGGCCAAGGTTCACCTGACGTGGCTGCCAGAGGCAGATCTGCCCACACTGGGCACAGGGCCGTCTTTACGCCCCGGAGAGCACCCACCTCATCGCCAGGGGCGAGATGAGCCAGAGCAACACCCGCTCCTGCATGAGCACCGTGTGCAGTGAGTACAGTCACAAGGATGCTCACGCACGTGCTCTGGTTGCTGTTGGTATCAGACCAAGAGGAAGGCAGCTGAGCTGTGAGCACATTTTACTTCTAGGACTGACTCAGAAGCTCTAGGGACTTGTTCAAGGTCATGCTAAGAGCCAGGACCTAAACCCACGTCTAGTCTTTCCACAAAGTCTGTGTTCTTCCCACTGATAATTCAATGCCTCCAAAGTCATGCAGAGTCCCTGGTGTGGGAAACGACCCATGGAGACCCTAGGCATGTTTTAGCTCCCCTCAGTTCAGCCCGGTTCAGAGGTGTCTTGGGGTCACTCAGGGTCTTGGGCGCACTGAATGAGTCTGCAATGGGAAGAGTACACGCCAGGCTCTGCGCCTAGTTCTGCCTCTGACTTATTGGGGGATCTTAGGTAAATCAACACCCGGGGGGCCTCAGCTTCCTCATCTGTAAAATGGGGCCGTGTGGTCTGTGGCATTGTGCGGGTGCTCCACACCACGTGGTCCCCCAACCACGTGATCTGGTGAGGCCTATTACGTTGCAGAGCTAACGACTGCCTTTCTGGGTCATTAAGGTTCTCCCCGGAAAGTCTGGTTTTGCATGAGGTCAGAATTTGCACAGCAATAGGGGCACTAATAATGCTGGGCGAGCGGCCCAGGGGGCCTTCAAAGTCTGAAGAATAAAACAAAAGTTCAAAGGGGAGAGGTGAGCCTCCTGGTATCCCCCCTCCCCAAGGTGAGGCTGGGGTGAGAGGCCATTCTGAGGTCAGGAGAGGGTCATTCTAGGGTCAGCTGGGTTTGGGGGAACCCGGAGGGCTGAGGGGAGGGAGGTACGGACCTTGGAGCTGCACACACTGCTGTCGCCTCCCTTCCCTCTCTAGGCCCTGCAGTTCTTCCGGTTCCAAAGAATGGCGAGCCCGAGGGCTGGGAGGCACGGAGTCGGGGAGGACGGGGCCTGGGGAAGGGGGAGGGCGCGCACTGCGGGGGGGAGGTCGGCGGGTCAGCTCGGAGGGCGTCGGCGCAGCTCCCCCACCCCCCTCACTCCCCCGGCACCAACCCGCCGACACCACGGCTTCCCGGGGACCCACAACGGGCGCCCTCATCCGGGTACTCGAAGCGCAGGCGGTCCGCGAGGGGCGGGGCCTCCGGGGCGGAGCCTCCTCTGATTGGCCGCCCGGGGCGCCGTGAGTCCTCCAGGAGGCCAGGTGAAGCCGTCCCGTGATGCCCCGCGCCCCGGCCGCTCTGGGCTGCAACGTGTCTGCGGGGCGGAGGCAGCGGCCGTGCAGTTCGCCGCGCGGGCAGGGCCCCCTGTGTCTCCGCTGGCGTCCGGCTCTCTATCGTCGCGCTCGCGTCTCGACAGGCCGCCCCAGCCCTCGACATGTCGTACAACTACGTGGTAACGGCGCAGAAGCCCACCGCCGTGAACGGCTGCGTGACCGGTGAGGCTGCCAGGGCCGGAGACCCCGGCGAGGGCGGGATCTGGGGGCCCCCGAGGCCTAGGGAGGCCCGCGACCCTTGGGGCGGCCGGGCGGGGTCCGGCCCGGGGAATGGAGGGCGCCGGCGGCCGAGGAACCGCTCTAGCCCACGACTCCAAGGAAGCTGTGTCCACATGCGCCTTTTGGGGTTTAAAGGCTGCTTTCGGGGGTCCCCTTTCGTCCTGGGAGGTCATCTGACCTCGAGGACAGGGACGGGCCCACTGGGACCCAGAGCGAAGTGTGAGTGGGTCGTGCGGTGCTGCTTGGGCCCCGAGATGGGCCTCCTGTGGTCGTGGAAGGGGCCGTGGTGGGGGCGATTTGGGGGCCAGAACTTGCCTTCGGGAGAGCCTGGGGGGGGGGGGGGGGGAACGCTCGCGCTCGCCCGGAGCAGGACTGGATGGAGTCCTCTTGGCCTGGGGCTGTTGTTTACTCGCTGCTGGGAAGGCGGGTGAGCGCGGCCCGACCCAGTGCCGGGTCTGCTTCGTTGACTCCGCGCAGATTGAGAACACGGGTGTCCGGAACCCGGGAATAATCAGTCCTCTGGAACCCGGTTTTCAGCAAAGCGAGGGCCTCAGACTTGCAGCAAATGCTAGTTGTGACTCCAAAACAAAACAGCTGTCAGAGAGTTGGGAGCGGTGAAAGTGTGGATGAGGGTGCTTATTGGTAGCCGCTGGGAGGCAGGAGGTGTGGACAAAGCAGTGCTTCAGTGCAGAGCTCTGACCGGGTCTGCTTGTTTGGTAAAGATTTGGTGAACATTTAGGTAAGGACGTAATGGAAATGAACACTGCCTCCAGGCCAGCCTCCCTCAGCGAGAGGATGCGTGTGCCCTCGCAAAAGGAAAAGGAAAGGGGGAGGGCGCAGAGCCATCGGGAGGGGGTTCTTCACAGTCATTGTCAGTTGAAGGGCACGCAGCCCTTACGCCCTGTCCAGGTTTCCTCGTCCGATTTTCTTAGTCTGATTAGAGAAGCAGCTTTCTTGGCCGCGTGAGTGAGACTCTTTGAGGTGCGGGGTTTGGTGAGATGGGAGCGAGCGACTGGAGGGAGCTGGAGAGGTCTGAATTAAGTGAGAATTCTGAAGCTGTGGCTTTCACAGTTGAAAGGATCTGTCTGTTCCTTCAGGACACTTCACTTCAGCGGAAGACTTGAACCTGCTGATTGCCAAAAACACGCGATTGGAGATCTATGTGGTCACCGCGGAGGGGCTCCGGCCCGTCAAAGAGGTGGGCATGTACGGGAAGATCGCGGTCATGGAGCTCTTCAGGCCCAAGGTAAGTAAGTGCTCAGGGTGGGCCCCGCCACAGAGATGGTCCTGTGTTGTTGTATGTCGTTGCTTTGGATGGGCGGAGTAAGGCTTAGGAGAGAAACGACTCCTTTTGAGTGGCAGGCTTTAATTTATGTTCTTGAACAAGCTTCCTAGAAGTGGGAGAAGTTGACGGGAAAAACTAAGCGAGTGGACTTCGGTGAGCAGGGGAAATGGAAGCAGTTGGAAATGTGGATCGCCATGGTGACTCCGAGCATTGGCCCTGGAGGAGGGCAGCCCTCGTCCTTAAGAATTCTAACTTGAGGTGTCACTTAGCCTTCCAGAGCCTTATTTTCTGTTTGCAAAATGGGGATAAAAGTATCCAATTCCCTGGTTTAGTGTGAAGATTAAATGATTTAATAACACGGGGCGCCCCGCAGCAAGTATTCATTGTTATGTTAATAGTTATCCCATTATTATTATAATTTAAATGTTTTTACTTAATTAGCCACTATATTACTTCATTATTTCGTAACGAATCTGACAAGAAGCAGTGGTTCAGAATTTTAATTACAGCCCTTTTGAACAAAATACATTTTGGGAGTCTGTGTTAATAAGTAAGACTGTAGGCCCATTTTAGCTTCATTGTTATTCACATGTTTTCCCTCTTTCTCCAAATACTTGGAGATTAGAGAAGTCCTTACATTCATCTTTCAGAATTTGAGTGGAATGATTTCGATTAGCTTGATACGGAAATAGATGAAGAAATTGAATGTAGAACAGAGATGTGGAATCATGACAGTGAGGATTAGATGTTTACCAGCTTCAGTTCTGGTCTTCGCACACACCCTTCACGTGTGTGCACTTCTGTTTGTTATATACTCTGTAGATGTTTTCTTCAGGGAGAAAAAAGTGCTTAAGTAATTTAGCATGCTTAAAGAACGATGCTTAAAGGCTGGCCAGGAATTTCTGTTTTAAAAAGAACCTCTTTTGATAGCATAGTTTTGGTTTCCAGGGGGAGAGCAAGGACCTCCTGTTTATCCTGACAGCGAAGTACAATGCCTGCATCCTGGAGTACAAGCAGAGTGGTGAGAGCATCGACATCATCACGCGAGCGCACGGCAACGTCCAGGTGAGGGGCTGCCTCTGCTGATGAGAGGTTTCCAGGTGCGGCTGCCAGGGTTTGATGGAGGAATTGAAGTGCTGGGGGCAGCTCTCTCCATGACCAGAGAAACAGGGAGGAAACATAAGGGTTTGGGCTTTTAAAAAGGACTTCTCTAGTTTGCTCAGAGTCCAAGGGACAGTGTAAATTAAATAATCCATGGAGCTCAGTGTTTTACAGAAAGACATGCTCTGACCCTGGTTTCCTGCATGTCACGTAGGGGCCACCAGGTTTACCACCTGTCCTAACCCGTCCTGGGAGAGGGGTGCCAGGTCCTCCGTGCTGTGGGCGTGGAGGCTCGCCCCTGACCCCACTTTCACTTCTCAGGACCGAATTGGCCGGCCCTCAGAGACGGGCATCATTGGCATCATCGACCCTGAGTGCCGGATGATCGGCCTGCGGCTCTATGATGGCCTTTTCAAGGTCATTCCCCTGGACCGGGACAACAAAGAGCTCAAGGCCTTTAACATCCGCCTGGAGGAGCTGCACGTCATCGACGTCAAGTTCCTCTATGGGTGCCAAGCACCTACCATCTGTTTTGTCTACCAGGTACCGGATCGGGAGGAGAGGGGAGAAGCGGTGTGGATGGGCAGAGCAGTTCATTTTGGCTGCGTGAACTGCCTGGCTTTCGTAGGCGGGTCGGCAGAAGTACTTAATGTATTTGCTCTGAAACGTTCGGGACCATGTAATGCATGTGGGTCAGGTTTGGTTTGCGACTTGAGTGCAGTGGTACTCACTGTGGAGGAAGCAAACTCTGAGGCTTGCAGCAGGTTTTAATCCTGGGAGATTTTGTAGGGTGACCCAGTTTATGCTTTGTCTTGGTCTCTTACTGGCATGCTAGGGGATTATTAAAACAGAAATGGCCCCGCCGGGTACCTCAGTGAGAGTGTCGTCCCAATGTGCCAAGGTTGCGGGTTTGTTCCCGGTCAGAGCACATACAGGATCAGCCAATGAATGCATTAATAAGTGGAGCAGCAAATCCATGTTTTTTCTCTCTTCCTTCCTCTCCCTAAAAATATCAATTGAAAGAACTTAGGAGAAATGATGTGGAAGTTGCCTTCACAAGCAAAGAGGAAAATGTCTTGGTGATGCCTTATGTATGTCTTCTAAGAAAAGGTTGGCATTTTACTCCGCGCTCACTTTCTGGTGCCTCGCTGGCTTTTGACTTCTATTTTAGTCTGTGCTTAAAGCTTCAGCAGAGCTGCTGGTGGGCAGCTGTTCTCTGGGCAGATCTGTTGCGGGGGCAGGTGGCAGAGCACTGGATTAACATGCCTGTCTCGGTCAGATCTCAGCCTTTTCTCAAAGGGCCACGCAGCATGAGGTCCTTCTACTGGCATGTCATTGACTCAGTGATGGAAGGAAGCAGCCCGGTCTGTGGTTGAGAGTGGACAGGAAGCACTGACAGCGGTGTGGACTGTTAGAACTCACCGACCTGCACGATTTGTAGGTTTCTTAGTGTCACTAGGCGTGTTCTGGTTCTGAGACTGGTTGGCATAAGGTTCATTCTAATAAGTTGAAACCATTTCGGAAACTTGCTTTGCTGTTTTTTACAGCGTGGTAACTATCAGCTGAAATAAAAACGTGGAATTCCTCTCCCTTCAGTTTTGTAAATGTCAGGTCCTTAAAACTCTGATGGTGGTTATTCTGGCTGCATGTCCAGCCTCAGGGCTGCCAGTTTGACCGTCTGTTCTTTTCTCTATGTGTCTTAAGAGGCCCAAATCCAAACCCCAGGCTAAACTTTTTGTTTTTCTTTTTTTTTTTTTTTTTTAATTTTATTGATTTTTTACAGAGAGGAAGAGAGAGGGATAGAGAGTCAGAAACATCGATGAGAGAGAAACATCGATCAGCTGCCTCTTGCACACCCCCTACTGGGGATGTGCCCGCAACCAAGGTACATGCCCTTGACGGGAATCGAACCCGGGACCCTTGAGTCCGCAGGCCGACGCTCTAACCACTGAGCCAAACCAGTTTCGGCCAGGCTAAACTTTTTGTGAAGTCGAGTTTTACCTCAGTCATTGATGAGAAAATGTTTTCATCAACTGGAAATTTATCTCCTGTTTTTGTGTCAAAAGTTCCATTTGACAATATCTACTTACAGGAAAGTGTCAGGAACTGTCACAGTGGCTAAGGCGTGGTCCCTGCCCTGAAAAACATCATTGAATTCCTTTCATAACTGTAAACCCTGGTCTGGCCTTTGTTGAGGCCATCCTTCCCCCCAAACCCAGCTCTCATATCTCCCAAAGATGACTGACAGCTCCAGGACAAAGTGAGTCATGATTCAGAAAAAGGAGGGGAAGCTGGTGTTGACAGTGGCAGGCCTGGAGGTTTTGACTAACTTTAGAGTAGCAATGTGTCAGCTTCTCCCTACCATCCCCGCATCAGAATGCTTTTAAGAATTTAGCAGATAAATTTTTTAAAATTTGTATGTATGTAGCTTTTCAATAGGTTTGTTTTTTCTCTTTAGCTATTTTGTAATTTCCTTGAGGCCAAGGAATGAATGTAGAACACGCACGCATACGCACAAATTTATGTATTTACTTAGTATCTTATAGTGATTGGTACAGTGTAACAATTTTATTTTTTCTGAATTTTTGTTGTTAATCCTCATTTGAGGATATTTTCCCATTGATTTTTAGAGAGAGTGGAAGGGAGGTGGGCAGAGAGAGAGAGAGGGAGGGAGAGGGAGAGAGATTGATGTAAGAGAGACGCATTGATCGGTGGCTCCAGGGATTGAACTTGCAACCCAGGTAAGTGTCCTTAACCGGGAAGTGAGTGACCCTGTGACCCTTTGGTGCGCAGGACGACGCTCTAACCACCGAGCACACTGGCTAGGGCTCATGTTTTCTAATTTGTAAGCGTTTATTGGTGGTTGCTGTTGGTAACAGTAGGCCTCAGTGACAGTCTGCCCATTCCCGGGATGGGAAGGCTGACATGGCAGGAAGTCAGATGCTGGGTGGCGCTCACCTGTCCCTTCAGAGCCCCTCTCCTTTCCTCAGGCTAACGATCCCACCTTCCCCCCTAGGACCCTCAGGGGCGGCACGTAAAAACCTACGAGGTGTCTCTGCGAGAGAAGGAGTTCAATAAGGGCCCTTGGAAACAGGAAAATGTCGAGGCGGAAGCTTCCATGGTGATTGCAGGTTGGTTGGGGTTTCAGGAAGTTGGCCTCCGCCCGGGTCTGGGCCGTTCCCATCCTGCCTCACCTGCTCTGCCCCTCCTTCCGTGCTCAGTGCCGGCAAGCACGTGTGTGCTCCAGCATGTGCCGCCTCTCTGAACGTGCTTTCCTTTGCCTTCTCCGTTTCTGTCTTTGGGATTGCCTTGTTTTCCACTTCCCCCGAAATAGAATTTTCTTTTATTCGGGATTAACCATAAAACACTGAAATTGATGTGTAGAGTGGCAGATGGCAGATGGTTGTTTTATTTTGAGCATAACCTTTAAAACGGACAGGGGCCCGTGCGGCTTACCTGATCTGACTCCTTCACTTCACCGAGGAGGAGGCGGGGCCCGAGGGCATGGCCCGCGTCTGTGCCTCCTGACACAGCCCGGGCTGCATTCCAGACCTGCACGACCTGACCTGGGCTCTTGCCGCACTAAGCCGTGTGTCCCAGCGAGTAGGGAAATTTAAAACTCCTCCTCAGTGCAAATTGGCTCCTAAACGGTGGCTCTGATAATGGGGAAAACTAAGCTCAGGAACGAGGAGGAAAGGAAAGGCTTAGTTAGGATGTCTTTAAAAATGACGATGGTCTTCGTCTGCCTCGTGTAAGTGGACGAGTGCCCTTGCTGTCTCAGGTCTGGCAGAGCCCTCTAACGCGCCCTCTCTCCTCAGTCCCCGAGCCCTTTGGCGGGGCCATCATCATCGGGCAGGAGTCCATCACCTACCACAACGGGGACAAGTACCTGGCGATCGCTCCTCCCATCATCAAGGTGAGCGGCTTTCCTTTTCCTCTTCTGTCTCCCCCCCCCCCCCCACACCCTCCGTTTGACCCTGTTCCTCTCTCTCCCCACGTGTCAGAGGGAGGGTCACAGGTGTCTGCGGTCTGTTCACTGAGTGTATAAGATAGTGCTGGTCATTGGGAATACAGAGAGGCTTGCCTGTTGGTGCTTAAGAAGAGCTTGCGTGCTCACTACAAGAGAGAAATAATAGGTTTGCCCTTTCATTGATTGGCCGGGTAACTTTAAGAAGGGAAAAGTTTTGCAAATTTAAGTATTTGCAGCGTTTACGTCATGTAAAGTACTATAGTGATAAATGATACAGACTTTTTAAAAAAACCTTGATATTTTTTCCTTTTTATTTTTTTTTTAGAGAGAGAAAGTTGCGAGGGAGGGAGAGAGAGAAACATTGATGTGAGAGAGAGACATCAATTGATTGCCTCCCGCACATCCCAACCGGGGATCTAACCTGCAGCCCAGGTGAATGTCCTTGATCGGGAATCGAACCTGCGGCCTTCCAGTGTGCGGCTGATGCGCTCACCGCTGAGTCACACCTGCCAGGGCAGATTACATAGACGTTTAAAAATTAGTCATAAGAATTCCAAATCTTAAAATTTCAGGTCATAAAAATTAAGCCTTGAGGATAAATAACCATCTATAGTAGCATTAGTGCTAGGAGGTGAACGGTGGCAGGAGGGTACATTAACAAAACCTCTAGTAGCATTTGTAGTCCCATGAGTAATTACAGCTGCTTTCTAGTCTTTCTGTTCCTAGTGTCCAGTAGAATAACATGTGACTGAACCTTTTAGGTATGTTGAACTCCTCAGACAACTGTCCTCAAAGTGAAACGCCTCTGATTTCACTTGCACATGTGATGCTGGCGGGTGGGCTTCGTGCCCACGCAGTGGCCGGGTTTGGGAAGGGGAGTGGTTTGCGCTCTGCTTGTGGCAGACGCTTCACCTCTAACGACTGCCCTCCCTCTTGGCAGCAAAGCACGATTGTGTGTCACAACCGCGTGGACCCCAATGGCTCCCGTTACCTGCTGGGGGACATGGAGGGACGGCTCTTCATGCTGCTCTTGGAGAAGGAGGAGCAGATGGATGGCACGGTCACCCTCAAGGATCTCCGTGTGGAACTCCTCGGAGAGGTAGGGCTCGCTCCTCCTCTGCTGCATTCTCCTAGGGGCCTACTGACCCCACGTGTGTGGCCCCCACTGTGACTGGGGCTCCATTACCCAGCAACCCACGGTCAGTCCTGCTGTGGAAGTTTGTGTTTGAGTGAGTTAGATGTTGGAGCAACTCACAGGCAGCCAGACACTACCTCAAGCATAAAAAGAGAAAGCAAAAAGAAAGAAAGATTAACCTAATAATGCTTACATTACATTCTGGGAGGCGGTTCCCAGAACATGTTAAGAATTATGCAGTGAATTTTAGAGGTTTCCAATAGTTTTGAGGTGATTGAAGTTGGGATTAAAGCGATCATTTGGAGCCGGCACCTTCAAGATCAATTATAGATTTCTCTGACTGTAGGGATGTGATCAGTGGATAGTCAGAAACTTCAGCGATCAGGGCCATGTGTGGTGTGGCCTGAGGTTTGAAATGGCGAGTTGTGGGCACCATGGCTGCGGTGTGTGTTCTCAGCGCAGCCTGAGGGGAGGACGGTGTCCGGGTGCCACAGGCGTCCTCCTGATGCCCCCCATGCTGTTGACCTTCCCTAGACCTCGATTGCTGAGTGCTTGACGTACCTGGATAACGGTGTTGTGTTTGTCGGGTCTCGCCTTGGTGACTCCCAGCTTGTGAAGGTGAGAGACGTTTTCTTCTCTCTGGCTGCTTTCCCACGGGCCTCGCTGCTGCTTCGTCAGGGTTCTCCTGTGTTCAGTGCCCCTCGGGATTCCCTCCGTTCACCCCTCTCCCTACTGTCCAGCTTTCTGCGTGATCGGCTGTGCGCCTTACCTTGACGAGCTCTCGTCCTCACGGTTCGTGCAGCCCGTGTGCGGGGCAGGGTGCTCGGTGCTGTGGGTAATGATGAGCAAGACCCAGCTCCGTCGGCAGAAGGTCATGATCTAACGTGCCGCCTCCCCTTTAGAATGTGAACATTTTGGACCTCTGCAGAAAAATACGTGCAAACATTTTCCACTAATTTCCAAACTGCTTCATTAGAAATCCCTGCCTGGTTGGGGTCGCCTGTAGGACGTGTTCCTTTGTCAGCAGTCCCCTCCACAGCCTCCTCCCGGGGCGCACAGGGAGGGCATCCCCCGCAGGACTGAGGTTCTATGGGGTGAGACCATTTCTTCCGGGGTGGGGGTCTGCTGGGCGTGCTGCAGGACTGACTGCTCTTTCTTCGTAGCTCAATGTTGACAGCAATGAGCAAGGCTCCTACGTGGTGGCCATGGAAACCTTTACCAACTTGGGGCCCATTGTGGACATGTGCGTGGTGGACCTGGAGAGGCAGGGGCAGGGGCAGGTAAGGGGCCCTCCTGGAACGGGTGGTTGGTGTGCCCACTCAGACTGCCCTCCTGGGTTTGCCTATGGGGAGCGTGCACTGCAGATAACTTTTAAGAGCCTCACTCAGTAAACAAATGGTAGAGGGGTAACCACCATTTATTGAGTTGAGTGCCTATCTTGGTCTGCCAGACACTTGATATATATCATAACCGCATGAGCACCCCGATAGATAGGGGTTCTTGGCCATTTCAGAAGGGCTGAGAGAGGTTCAGAAACGCGTCCAAGGTCGCACAGCTAGTAAATGGCAGGTGTGTCTGATTCCAGGGCCTGTGATCTTTCCAGTAAACTGGGCCCCGGGGTGGAGGGGGAGGGAGCGTGCGAGGTCAGTAGCAGGAGCCTTTGCTTTTTGGACTGGGATGTGCTTCCTGTCCTGTGTCAGGACGTTGGAGAGACGCCGAGTCTGCATCCTCAAACCCAGCTCCCCGGGCAGGGTCCAGGTGCAGCCGATGTACTTGCTGGGCCTCAGCATGAAGGCCCAGGCGCTGGGGGCGTTTAGAAACCTTGTCTCTCTTCGCAGCTGGTCACCTGCTCGGGGGCTTTCAAGGAAGGTTCCTTGCGGATCATCCGGAATGGAATTGGAATCCACGAGCATGCCAGCATTGACTTACCCGGCATCAAAGGTAGCCTTTTGGTGGATGTAGGATGCAGAGAATGACCTTGGCCTTGTCCTTGTTACATGTTGGGAAGGCACTTGGGTGAGAGCTAGAGGAAAGCAGATCAAACAAAGAGGAAAGAATGAAGAAGGCCACGGTGCCGTGGAGTGGTGGAAGCTGAAACATGCCTAACAGCTTAAAAAGAACGCTGCTGACCAACATTGGATGGTGAAAGGGGAGGATGGGGAGGGGAGATTACAAGGTAATTTAGTGTTGTATATAGGGAGCCGCCACGGGAAGTGGGGACTGGGGGGGTCATAGGAAGGCAGAGTAACTTCGAGGACAAAATGCAAATCTTCTAGCCCAGGAGAGTTGATATAATCAAAAAGATCAAAGAAAGGCTGCATAATGAAAGACTTGCAGTATATAAGCAGTAAACGTAACAAAGTAATAAGACAGAACTGACACCAAACATATGTACGAGTATCTGTATCTCATATCAGGTACCTGGCACCCTATTAGTAAATGTACATGGGCTAAACTCAACTATTACAAGAAAAAGGTGATCAGATTGAATAAGAAGGCAAAGCCAGTTTAAAGTTGTATATATGAGCTACAACTAAAATGAAGTAATTCAGAATGTAAAGAAACAGGATGGGAAAAGAAAAGAAATAGAGGTTTATGAATTAGAAAGGAAGCGGTCATATAACTAACTGCAAAACCCAAGAGAATCAACTGAAAAACTAGACAATAAGAATTTATTAGGGTGGCAAGTTATAAAATTAATGGACTGAAGTCAGTAACTTTCGTTTAAAAACACAGCCCTTGCTGATTTGGCTCAGTGCATAGAGCATCGGCCTGCAGACTGCAGGGTCCCAGGTTTGATTCCAGTCAAGGGCACGTGCCCGGGTTGTGGGCTTGAGCTCCAGTAGTGGGCATGCAGGAGGCAGCCGATCCATGATTCTCTCATCATTGATGTTTCTTTCTCTCCCTCTCCCTTCCTTTCTATAATCAACGACTATATATATATACATATGTATATATGTACACATATATATGTGTGTGTATATATATATATGTATGTATGTGTGTATGTATATATGTATATATATGTACACACACACATATATACACACACGTAATAAAAGGTAGTTACTGTTTTAAAAAAATAAGAACACAATTAGAAGTTATAATAGAGGGAAAGAGGTAATTTGCAATAGCAGCAAAAAGGTAAAATACCAAGGAATAAGTCTAACAAGAAATGTGCAAAATCTATACATAAAACTTGAAAGTACTCTTGAAGGATTAAAAGGCTACCTTGTTCAAATAAAAAAGATACAGCCAGGTCTTACAAATCGTTAGAAAGCTGTTCTGACTTTATACGCGATGTATCAATATCAGTAGGTTTTTCCTGATGACAAGTCCAAGTCCAAATAAAAAGAGCAAGCAACAGGAAAAGTCAGGAAAACTTAAGAGGAGTGATGCAGGACAAGCCTTACCAGATGGTAAAACATACTATTAAGCCCTGGCTGGTGTGGTTCTATGGTTGGAGCACCAGTCTGCATACCGAAGGGTCTCGGGTTCGATTCCGGGTCAAGTGCACATACGTTGGTTGCAGGTTCAATCCCTGGCCCAACCAATTTATACATCTCTCTCACGTCAATGTTTTTCTCTCCCTCTCTTTCTCTCCCTCTTTCTGTCTCTCTTTCCTCCCCCCCTTCCTCTCTCCCTCCCTCACTCTAAAAAAGCAATGGAAAAATATCCTTAGGTGAGGATTAACCAAAAAAAAATGTATATATGTAAAAACTAAACAAAACATACTATTAAACTTAAGAAACTAAAAGTGTGGTTTGGTGCAAAACAGGCAGAGTCCCATGGGCAGACTCAAAAGTCCAGAAATAACAATATATGAGGGAATTTAGTGTATGATAGTGGCGGCATCTCAGTTTAGTGAGACAAAGGTGATTCTTTTTAATAAATGATGTTGGGGTAACAGTCATTTGGGAAAAGATAAGGTGGAACCCATACTGCACAGTGTACACCAGGGGTCCTCAAACTTTTTAAACGGGACCAGTTCACTGTCCCTCGGACGGTTGGAGGGCCGGACTATAGTTTTAAAAAACTATGAACAAATTCCTATGCACACTGCACATATCTTATTTTGAAGTAAAAGAACAAAACGGCAAAAACACCCGCATGTGGCCCGCGGGCCGTAGCTTGAGGACGCCTGGTGTACACCTTGCTAGAATCTAAATGGATCAAAGACTTAATGTAAAAAAAAAAGAAGCCATACCAAAGCTAAGAGCAAATTGGTGAATTCCTTTCTAATTTTGGAGTAGGGAAGGTCTTTTAAACTATGACTCAAAGTACAGGAGCCAAAAAGAAAGATGGATAAATTCAACAAAAAAACCCCACACTCCTACGTGATAAAGACAAAACACTGTAAAGTTAGAAGAAATGGCAAACTGATTAAAAACATGTTATTTTCTAGCCAAAGACCCATTCTCCCTAATTTATAAAAAAAAAATTGCTAGGAAGAGCACCAGATTTCCTGTCCTCAATTTGGCAAAAGACATGAATGGACAGGTCACAGGCCTCACTTTGTATTAAAAGAAATGCAAATCAAAACAAAATAGTGATAGCATTCTTTGCCAGGTGACCAAAACCCAGAAGTTTGGCACCTTACGTTGGTGAGGCTGTGAGGAGCTGTGTGCTCACTAGCGATGCCTACCCAGCTACAGCCGCAGCTACTGACCTACCGGCAGCCCCAGTCCTGGGCGTCTGCCCACAGACCTTCATCTGCAGCAGATGACCTAAGCGTCAGGTTATTCTCTGGCCTGTGTGTCGCAGCAAAACCACTGAAAAAGGTGCCCAGCAGTGGACTACTAGTAAGCTGGCACAGCCACATAATGCAATACCATGCTGCTGTCACAAACAGGGCCTGCTCCGTTCTGATAAGGGCTCAGCGTGTAACGTGAAAGCAGGCTGCACAACAGTGTGTAATGGGCTCTTTTACTTGTGTTTGCTTGTAATACAGTGTTTACCTGTTTCCCTAAATTACAAAATAAAGTTGAATTATTAACCAGTGTTACCTCAATAAGTTTAATTAAATAAATTGGAAGGACAAACTAGAAACTATTCTTTTTAAAAATATATATTTTTTTATTGATTTTAGAGAGGAAGGGGGAGAGAGGGAGAAACATCAATGATGAGAATCATTGACCGGCTGCTTCCTGCTCTCCCCATACTGGGGACTGAGCCCGCAACCCGGGCATGTGCCCTGACCAGGAATTGAACCCGGGACCTGGTTCATAGACTGACGTTCAACCTCTGAGCCGCACTGGTCGGGCCCGAAGCTATTCTTGTTGATGACTTATTTGAAGGATGGGTTGGAGGGAGGGGTAAAGGAGTGAGACTTCTGTTATATTTTTAAAAAATAAATTAGATTTTGAATCATGTAAATGTATTATCTGAAATCAAATTAGAAACTTTAATATGGCAGGCCCCAAACTGTTTTTGGAATGTCTGACTTCTTCAGAGTCTTACTACCAGGAGGGAACACAGTGTGTGTTTCAACTGAGGACGGATTCCAGATTCTCCTCTCTTCCCGTGCGGGCAACTGGCCCTTCCTCAGATGTGCTGGTCTGTGCGGTGCGTCTTAACCCTTGACCTTTGTTCCAGGCCTGTGGCCACTGCGGTCTGATCCTACCCGGGAGACTGATGACACTTTGGTGCTGTCCTTTGTGGGCCAGACGAGGTAAGATGAGCCCGGCCGGCTCCAGGGGCTCCTGGGAAGGCGGCGGGGGCGCTGGGCCGGCTCCAGGGGCTCCTGGGAAGGCGGCGGGGGCGCTGGGCCGGCTCCAGGGGCTCCTGGGAAGGCGGCGGGGGCACTGGGCCGGCTCCAGGGGCTCCTGGGAAGGCGGCGGGCGCTGGCCGGCTCACCGAGGCTCCCTCCCGCTGCAGAGTCCTCATGCTGAACGGGGAGGAGGTGGAGGAGACGGAGCTGACGGGGTTTGTGGATGAGCAGCAGACCTTTTTCTGCGGCAATGTGGCTCATCAGCAGCTTATTCAGGTAACGACTGAGAAGGGGTGGGCCCCCCATGTCTTTGAATTTGACCTCGAGTGCAGTGCAGAGCACCCCCGGATTTTACAACAGTCTGTGTTTATGGCCCTAAAAACAATGTTAAAGGGCTGGAAAACGTTAAATTACTGATAACCCAGTGCACAGAGAGAACAGTCCAACAACTCTTCATTGGGAGTTGTTGCTTTTAACGCCGTTTCCTCTGCAGGTGTGTGTGTTGTGTGTTCACATGATCTCTGGACTGGGGCTTTCGCATAGCTATGTTGAGCGTTACTGTTTTAGGACTTAGACCCTGTCTTCTGAGACACTCGTTTTCCTCTTTATAATATTAACACATACTTATTGGGAAAATACAGAAAAGCACAAAGAAGAAAAACAATTAGTCATAATGCTACCATGTCTGATTATTGGCAGCGCTTTACACATATTAGTTATTAGAATCAGAGCTCTTCTAAACGTTCTGCTGTAGGGCATTTGTTATCCTGGAGAGCCTGATTGCTGAGCCCCGCCCCCTCACCCCCGGCAATCTTTTTATGTTTGGAGTGACCCCGATGCTCTTTGATTGGCACCCCCACCTCACCTCTTGAGCTGTTCTCCATTCTTGCAGAGTCGGTGTTTGCTAGTGGAGATCAACACTTGAGTGCCTGAGGGTTATTGAACTGTTTCCATCTTTTATCCTCTTCCTTTTAGCCAATCAGCAGTGGTGGACTTGGTAGGAACTGGAGGGAAGGTTCTTTCTGTCTGGACTGAGTGTGGGAGGGGCTGATGTGATTGCTCTGTTCGAATTTTCTAGCTCGTGGCCTGAGCACTGGCATAGCTCACAAACCTATTACGAAAGGGCTTTCCTCTTACATATGAACTCCATTTTGATAGTTAAGGTGAATCGATACATAATGCCATCAACCTGCTTTTTGTTTCATTTCAGTGATGAAATAAATTTGTAAAACATCAATACAATTTTGTGATTTGTACGCAGTGAAGAACTTGGATGTTAAAAAGCCTCACAAGTTTCCATCATTACATAGTTGACACCTTTTCCAAGTAATGGCCCATCATTTGTTAGTGCTCCTGTTTAAAGAAGGCTCTTGCTCGCTCCTGCAGCACGTTTCTACATGACCGTTTGTGCCAGGAGCAGTAGTCAGGTGATAGTGGCTGTGTGGTCTCTGCATGCCGGGAGCATACGCCTCTCACTCAGCATTCCTGACCCTTCTACATGGTGGCTGTGGGCTTGAGCGATCCTTCCCTCACTCCAGGGCCTGAAATTAGTGTGTCGGAAGCTGCAGGTCGGACTGGCTTAAACGTCTCTCTGCTTTCATTGATACGCCTGTGAATGCTGAATATCAGGTTTGGAAAGGGGTCAAGATGTGTCATTCAGACCTTGGTCTTGGCTGATGGGTTGCGCGTAAGGTGGTAAAAATGTTGAACACCGTCTTGGGAGCCTGTCAGCATTATGACCTTGGTAAGTTTTACATTCTATAGGTATCTGCAAAATGAAAATAACAAGGTTATTCTAACAGAGCTTGTTCTTTCCAGCTATAAGTTCATTTTACTGCTTTACATAGTAAGTTTTTTTGAAAGTTCCAACCGTCACCATGAAGTACGGTTCATGAGTAGACACCATAGTATCTCATGAGTCCGTGATCTCATTTGCTGTGGCGTATGATACTGTGGTCAGTGTGAATAGCTAATAAGTTGACTTTATGACCAAGAATTTTTGGGTGATAATGCGTGCTGTTACCAAGTGTATCACTTTTGCTTTTAACATGTGTATTATTAAAGTTGGTATGCTATCATATGCATTAAAAGAAAGAACTTGGGTATTTTAGAGGTCTCATTTTTGGGTTGATAAAAACTGCTGGACTGGCATCATAGGGTCTTAACGCTGCTGGTTCCTTTCCTTGGAGCCTCACTCAGGATGCAGCAGGCCTTCTTTCCGGTGGCAGATGTGCAAGCTGTAAACTGCCTGAGGCCAGTCTTCATGGGGCTTCAACGAAAAATAATATTGCAATTCATCATTGCAGGGTTTTGGGAAAAGATACACACGGTGAAGGAGGGCTTACAGAGCTCATTCCTCGGGCAGCTGTGGTCCCTGCCAGGCCTCGGAGACATTGCTTTCTTCCTCTAGATCACTTCTGCCTCCGTGAGGCTGGTGTCTCAAGACCCCAAAGCCCTAGTCAGCGAGTGGAAGGAGCCGCAGGGCAAGAACATCAGCGTGGCCTCCTGCAGCAGCAGCCAGGTGGTGGTCGCCGTGGGCAGGGCGCTCTTCTACCTGCAGATCCACCCGCGGGAGCTCCGGCAGATCAGGTGTGTGCTGTCTGCCTTCCCTCCCTGCTCTGGCCCTCTTTCATCCTTGGCTTCTTCCCTCTGCCATTTCCTCTTTGTTCAGCCACACAGAGATGGAACACGAAGTGGCCTGCTTGGACATCACCCCCTTAGGGGACAGCAGTGGGCTGTCCCCTCTTTGTGCCATTGGCCTCTGGACAGACATCTCGGCCCGGATCTTGAAGCTGCCCTCTTTTGAGCTCCTGCACAAGGAGATGCTGGGTGGAGGTACGGCTCTTGCACGGACCGGGTTGGGTTGGTCAGAATGGGGAACAATAACTGCATGTACCCCTCCCCCCAGAGATCATTCCTCGGTCCATCCTGATGACCACCTTTGAGAGTAGCCACTACCTCCTCTGCGCCTTGGGGGACGGGGCGCTGTTCTACTTTGGGCTCAACATTGAGACAGGTGAGAGCAGCGCTTTCCCAGGGAGGCTGGTTTGCCGCCGCTTAGCCAGAAGGTGCCGCTTGGGGACCTTCCCAGCCCAGCTGTCGCCCTGTCCCTTTCTTCCCTTCTCCGATGCCGTCTCTGTAGGCCTGCTGAGCGACCGCAAGAAGGTGACCCTGGGCACCCAGCCCACGGTGCTGAGGACTTTCCGGTCGCTTTCTACCACCAACGTCTTCGCCTGCTCTGACCGCCCCACTGTCATCTACAGCAGCAACCACAAGTTGGTCTTCTCTAATGTCAACCTCAAGGAAGTGAACTACATGTGTCCCCTCAACTCCGATGGCTATCCTGACAGGTGAGCCTGTGTCTTCAGCAGGAGCCAGCACTGAGCGTTGTGGCGTTTTCCTCAAACCACCCCCCGCGTCCTTCCCCAGCGTCAGTCAGGACAAGCTGAATGGGAAGGGCAGCGCAGGGGCGCTCAGATCTGGCTGCCCAGAGAAATCCCAGGAAGCTTTGTAAAGTACTGATCTTCTTGACGCCTCAGGTTCTGATTCAGCAGACCTGAGGTTGGACCCCAGAATCCTTATTCTCAGGAAACCTCAGGTGCTTTAGATGACTAACCCGCAGCTTCATTTTTTATTTATTTTCCTAACCCGCAGCTTTAGAGATCATTGTGTAGTTCCCTAGAGCGGACACCGGCGTCCCAGCACTGCCTGGGAACGTGTGAGAAATGTTAGGGTATTTCCTGGGCGAGCAATCTGGTTTAGCAAGCCCGCCAGCAGAGTTGCTGTTGAGATCTCTGTTGTAGATGCTGATGCTGTCAGCATTAAATTGAAAGCTCGTCAGTCTCAGCCTAGGCCCACCCAGACCAGTTAAGTGAAATCCGCGGTAGGACCGGGCGTCCGGATTGCGACGTCTCCCCAGGCGCTCTTAGCCTCGGCGTCAAAGTGGAGAGCCGCTGCCCTGGAGGAGCTGTGCGATTCTGCCTGGTTTTCTCCCAGTGGAGTTCCCTCCTAGAACCCTGTCCTTCCTGGAGTCTCCTCACTAAACCCAGACCCTTTTTCCAGCCTGGCACTGGCCAACAACAGCACCCTCACCATCGGCACCATCGATGAGATCCAGAAGCTGCACATCCGCACGGTGCCCCTCTATGAGTCTCCCCGGTGAGGCGCGGGGAGGGCGGGGAGGGCGTGGGCGGGGTGGGTGGAGGCCCCGGATCTCTGACAGGCACTGTTCTGCAGGAAGATCTGCTATCAGGAAGTGTCCCAGTGTTTTGGGGTCCTCTCCAGCCGCATCGAAGTTCAGGACTCGAGTGGGGGCACAACTGCTCTGAGGCCGAGTGCCAGCACCCAGGTGAGGGCAGGGGACAAAGAAAGGGCATGATGCAGGGACAGACTTCTTATTTTCAGCTTTGCCAGGGCATCTGGTCTCAACCTACTCAACTCTGCCTGTGGGAGAGCAGCCATGAGCCACAGGTGGGCACAGCTGGCTTCAATAGAACTTGACTGTAAAACAGGCAGGGGCTGGATTTGGCCCCCTCGCTGGAGGGCTGAGAATTCGGGGTAGGGGTGGCTGTCGGTGGCTTTGCTGCTTGGTAGCTTTGCAGGTTGAGTAATTCTTCTCTCATCATTGGGCACTTTGTAGGTTGTGCATAGTGGGGGACAGCCTAGCATGATAGTCAAGAGCATGGGATTGGAGTGACAGCCTCGAGGCTCATTGTTAGCTGCTGACCTCAGGCAAACGTAGCTTTCATTTTTTCTCATCTGAGTGCTAGTGACAGGCCTCTCCAGAGCTGCACTTAGGGGAGGTTGGCTGAGCGTCCCATTCCAGGTGCTCTGCCTGTCCTGCTGCCTGATCTGTGATAGGGCTTCTTCCCAATTCCGTTTTCCTGTTGCTGGAAGTGCTCCCCTGCTGTTCGCATTGGGAGAGGTGGAGTCTGTCGCTTTCTTAGGTACCCTGGTTCCTCCTCAGCTTTGCTGGATGGATGTGGCATCGCTGTCTCTGTGATCTCTGCTGACCCTTAGATTCCTGTGCTGTTTTGGACCACTGTCAATTCCAAAGGGAATTTAGATCCTTGTCCGCGTCCCCATGTCCTCCAAAGCCTGCTGCTCCTCAGGTTCCACTCGAGCTGCCAACCTCCAGATTTCTCGCTCAGACGCGGTCTCTCTGCCCTGGTCCCGTCGGCCCCCGCCCTGATGCTGCCAGCACGGTCTGCTCTCAGGGTGCTGAGTGTCCCTTCTGTCCCCAGGCCCTGTCCAGCAGCGTCAGCTCCAGCAAGCTGTTCTCCAGCAGCACCGCCCCTCACGAGACCTCCTTCGGAGAAGAGGTGGAGGTGCACAACCTCCTCATCATTGACCAGCACACCTTCGAAGGTGCGGGCGCACCGTCATCTGTACCTGCTTCTCCCTAAACGAGGCCGCCGGTCCTGATGTATTTCAGAATTTGGTGGACACTGTGCTAGACCGTCCTCAGCGAGGAAGGCAGGAGGGCGGGGCCCCCGCAGGCCAGGGCAGGCTGGTGGGGGCGTCTGTGGGGACCGGAGCAGCAGAGGGCGGGGCCCCCTCAGGCCAGGGCAGGCTGGTGGGGGCGTCTGTGGGGACAGGAGCAGCAGGAGGCACGTGCATTGGCACCACCTGGGCTCTGCCCGGAGCTGCGCTGCGAGCCTCCAGTGCAGGGTTACGTGCGCGTGGGGTCACGGCCAGTCACCCTCTGCCCTCTCCCCCTAGTGCTCCATGCCCACCAGTTTCTGCAGAACGAGTATGCTCTCAGCCTGGTCTCCTGCAAGTTGGGCAAAGACCCCAACACGTACTTCCTTGTGGGCACAGCCATGGTGTACCCGGAAGAGGCGGAGCCCAAGCAGGGTCGGATCGTGGCGTTTCAGTATTCCGATGGTGAGTGGCACTGTCTCCAGCCTTGGAGAGCTTGGAGGCTCAGAGAGGAAGCAGACTGCCCAGGTCGCAGAGCCTCCGCTACGCAGCGGGAGAGCGTGTGGTAATCGTTGCGCCATGAGCCTCCCCCCGCCTCACGCTGTCGCCTGAACGGTTCTGGAGTGGATGAGCAGCGGCACGTACGCACGAGCATGTGCTGCTGCCTTTTCTGCTCTTGGAGAGGCAGAAGGGGGAGAGGCGAGGGAGGGTAGGAGAATCCAGTGCTCGAGTGAGACAAATCCTGGCTGCTCGGCCATTTAGGACTTCTGTCCGCTTCAAGGCGTCGTGTTCACTCCTGTATCTTCGCGCGTCTCCCCCACCCGATGCGGTCCTAAGACTAGCTTTCAGCCCAGAGCCTTGAACAGGTGGACGCGACGGAATTGGTCTCCCTCTTGAGAGCTGGCACTCCAGGCGGGGAGCTCGGGGACATGACCTTGAGGTTCATACGTCCGTGTGGCGACCCCAGTCTACGTGGGCTGTTTCCTGCCGTCAGAGGAGCCAGACGGGGCGGGGCTCAGAGTTTCCTTTGATTAACCAGCGTGGGCTCATCAAGAGGAGACTCAGAGCATCTCTTTCTCCCCAGGAAAGCTGCAGACGGTGGCCGAGAAGGAAGTGAAAGGGGCCGTGTACTCCATGGTGGAATTCAACGGGAAGCTGTTGGCCAGCATCAACAGCACGGTGAGGCCCAGCCACGGGGCTGTCCTCCCTCGGCTGCGCACCTGGTCCACAGGCTGTCTCCCGTCCTCCTGGGCGGTTGTCCAGTGCTAGCGATAAGGTGGGGGGTGGGGTGCAGCTGGGGACCCGGGGGGCTTGGGTTAGAGCAGGTGTCAGGGTTGGTTATGTGGACCGCAGGAGCATCCGATCCGGAGGGCACGTGGGTTTGAGCCAGGGGAGTGGTCCTGCTCAGGAGGGTCCTGCGTGCGGAGCCTCTGTCCTCATGGCGGTGGGGTGCGCGGCCTCCCGGTCATGGGGGTGCTCACCAGCCTGGGGCTCTGAACCCTGCAGGTCGAGGGTTTTTGTGGAGACTTCATCCTGTGGGCACGAGGGGTTACCTCCGTCTCCAGCGCCATCCTCCCAGAGGAGGGTGGACTGCAAGTTCCAAGCTTGTAGTCATGGCTTGGTCTTCCGAGCGACCACCCCATCCTGAAGCTACCCAGGAGTCCCCAGGAGTGGCCTTACCAGAACAAGACGCCCCTCCCCCAGGAAACAGGGGCTCGGGGGCTCCGGGAAAGGTGCTGCTGTCACCCTATCGCTTAGGAAGTCGGGGCAGAGACCGAACCTGTCTTTGCGCGGTGGCGCCCCAGGGGTTCAGTGTCCATAGGCATCTTGGTGAGGCTGTCGGGTAGCAGGATGAGGGAGGCGTGGAGCCAGGCGAGCGGTGGGCGGAGATGGCAGCGGGCCGTGTTAGTGGCACTGAAGCTAAAGGTCCGGGTGAAGTCACGTGAAACCAGGAGGGGACTGATGAACGGCACGTGCCGCCCACGGGCCAGGTCACCTCACGGTTAGAACTGGCCATTGGCTTTAGCAGCGTGGGAGTCGGGGGTGACTTTGGTTGAGAGGTGGGAGGAGGGGAACCTGATGGAAGGGGGTTCCGCCGAGGCGAGGAGGAGAGGACCGGAGTATTGGGAACCTCTGGGCGCCTGGTGGTAAAGGGGAGCAAAGGTAAGGACAGGACGGCGGGCAGACTCGCGGCGCTCCAGTGAGGGCGCACTGCTGCGCTCTGAGCGGCCGGCGGTGGCTCTGGGAGCTGGGGAACGGTGACCTGCGCGCACGCCACTCTGGAGTTACTTTAACAACAGGCTCTAAGGGGGTCAGACAAGTTAGAGGTCAGGGTATTGGAAAGACACTCTGTGTGGGTGCTAAAGTGACCAAGAATGACGGGACTGTTGTATGCGAGAGAGCAGGGGTAGGGTGGAGGTGGGAGTGTCTGGTGGTGTCTGTAGGGGGAGGTGGTAGGAGTCTGGAAGGGCAGGCGAGGGGTGCTTGGAGGGACAATGGGAGGAAAAGAGGCCCGTTGAGAGGGCTCAGGGCCCTAGGAAAAGGTCTCGGTTTCCGTCAGAGCAACAGGCGACAGGCTGCCCGGCCTCGTGGCAGCGGCTCGGAGGGAGTGGGACTCTGCGGGCCCCAGGGGTTGGGGGAGGGGCTGGGAGCTGTTGTGGAGTCCGTGGCCGTCTCAGAAAATGCCACAGGAGCCACGCGTGTAATTTAACCGCACAAATAAAAGCAAAAAGAAGCAGGTGAAGTTAATTTTAGTAATGCATTTTATTTAGCTCAATAGAGTCAAAGTATTACTTAACGTGTGACAATATAAAGACTTGGTGAGATGCTTTCCTTTTTTTCACACTAAGGCTTCAGGCCTGGTGTGTTTGCACTTACAGCGCATCTCATTGGGGCCAGCCGCTAGCCGCTGTTCGGTAGCCTTGTGTGGCTAGAGGCCACCGCACCGAACAGCGAGGTCTAGAACCTGGGCTGAGGGGGTCTTGGGGTTTTGGAGGTGTTGACTGTCTCCATGGCAGGTAGAGGGAGGGGTGTGTGGCGCTCTTGCCCCTTCTTCACTCCACTGTGGTGGGGTGGAGGCCCAGCAAGGCCCACTTGCCCGAAGGTGGGGTGTTCTGGGCACCCTTGACCCTGCTGACGGAGGGTGGCAGCCACTGTAGTTGTGAATGACTTCTAGAGGCCACACTTGTGGAGCGAGGGTTCTTTGGACACATCTCAAGAATCCATGGCTTCTGCACCCTGTCCGGGAGCTGCTTCATGTGCAGAGGCCGCCGGGGGGCGGAGGGGAGGGGCGGCCACGGGACCTGGAACCGCCTGCAGGGTGGCTTCTCCCGGGAGTTGAGTGTGTCTGTCTCAGCCTGGGTTCTGCCAGGTGTCTGTCTGCCGACGACCAAGCATCTTCGTTCTCTTGGCGATGTGGCTGTGACTGCAGCGACAGTGAGTGGAAGAGAAGGAGCCCCGACTCAGGGCTCCGGAGCCTTCGTTACGCGAGGCGGTTGACTCGCCCATTCATGTCCCTCTCGTTGGGCTCGGGTCACAGGTTCCAGGAACGGACACGTTTGAGAAGGGTTCGGAACAGGCGGATTTTGGGGAGGCAACCTTGTTCCTTTCTGATGGCAAAGTTGGAGATGGATCTTCTTTCTAGAATATTCTGCAGGTCTGCCACCAAACTCAGTCACAGGAAACCGTCTTTTGTCATCTTCATAGTGGTGCTGGCATTACCGCTGACTTAGCATTTGTCTTGACGCTCCTTTTTTATTAAAGGAAAACGGTGTTACCCGTTTGAGGTGCTCGCTGCTTTCGTAGCTCGTAAATATAAATGCTGGCATGTTTACGCGAGCCCTCGTCAGGCAGTTTCATGGCCCACGTGCCCTGGTGACGGGCTGAGAGGGAGGGCGAGGACAGGGCAGGACAGTCCTGTGAGCGGACGCGGTGCCCCCAGGTGCGGCTCTACGAGTGGACCGCGGAGAAGGAGCTGCGCACCGAGTGCAACCACTACAACAACATCATGGCGCTCTACCTGAAGACCAAGGGCGACTTCATCCTGGTGGGCGACCTCATGCGCTCCGTGCTGCTGCTCGCCTACAAGCCCATGGAGGGCAACTTCGAGGAGGTACGGGGCGCGGGCCTCGCTCAGCTGGGCCCTGCCCGGGGTCTCTGTGGCGAGGGCAGGCAGCCCCGGGGGACAGAGATCCCGGGGGACAGAGACGTCGTTCCTGGAGGGCACATCCTGGGTCGGTGAGGTCTTCCTCCAGCCCCACCCCGAACCATGAGCAGCTCCGTTTTGGGGTAATCGCAGCCACTGGGCTGCGTTGGCCCGAGTGGGGAGAACCTCTAGCGTGGCCGTTGCCAAGCCCGGGCAGGGCCTCCTCGGGGCAGGCTCTGGGTTTCTGGCTCAAGGACGGCGGGCCCAGCGCCGGCTCCACGCACTCTGCTGACGGTTCTCTGGTTTGCACCCGCTCGCATTCAGATTGCTCGGGACTTTAACCCCAACTGGATGAGCGCCGTGGAGATCTTGGACGATGACAATTTCCTGGGGGCTGAGAACGCCTTTAACCTGTTCGTGTGTCAGAAGGACAGGTGGGTGACAGCGTGGGAGGAGGGACTGGCCCGGCGGGTGGTGGAGGACGGGGCCCCTCTCAGGCTCGGGCTCCTCCAGAGTCCAGGCTCTTGCTGGGAGAACGAGGCCACGAGCAGCCTCTTCGGGCAGCCCTGCTGCGGGCTGGGGCCCAGGGACGCGCAGGCGCTTCGGGTGGTGAGTTTGTCGCGCTGCCTTTCAGCGCGGCCACCACCGACGAGGAGCGGCAGCACCTCCAGGAGGTCGGACTCTTCCACCTGGGCGAGTTCGTCAACGTCTTCTGCCACGGCTCCCTGGTCATGCAGAACCTGGGCGAGACGTCCACGCCCACGCAGGGCTCCGTGCTCTTCGGCACGGTCAACGGCATGATTGGTAAGGGCCGCCTGCTGGGGCTCCCACCCGCCTCGGAGGCCGCCGCTCAGAGGGAAGAGCAGGGAGCAGGCCCGCCTCCTGCTGCTGCCTGGCTGCCTCACTGTCCCGCGGGCTCCGCAGCTCCGGCTCCCTTTGCTCCGCAGGCCTGGTGACCTCGCTGTCCGAGAGCTGGTACAACCTCCTGCTGGACATGCAGAACCGGCTCAACAAAGTCATCAAGAGCGTGGGCAAGATTGAGCACTCCTTATATCCTTCCCGGGGAGCGCCGACCCAGCTGTCCAAGAACCCTAGCGGCTCCTGTGGGACCAGGCCCTTGTTAGCTTAGAGGACGGTTCCAGCGCACAGCCGTAGGGAGAGAGTACAATTAACCCGTACGTATCACCCCGTGTCACCTGGCTCATCTTGGAAATGTACATTTATGTCCCTGAAACCGTCTGCCTCTGGCCCTCCTGGCATCGCAGGTCCAACAGTCAGTCTCTATGACAACAGAGGAGCCTCCTTTCAGAGATTGTGTTGGGGCAGTAATGTCGGAGGGCCCTTGCTAGAGAGGCTGGCAGGAGCTGGGACAAGTGAAGAAGCTGAAAACTCCAGAAGCCCAAGGATCAGCCTCCCAACCCCAGGGACACCCAGGGTTCAAGTAGTGGGCGTTTGTTTATTGTGGGAGATTTAGAGGGCCGCCCCGGCAGGAGGTGGGTGCAGCCGGGGGCTCCTGCTGTGAGTCCGTGGCATTGGTCACGCCGTGACAAGGCGGTGTGGCCTAGCTGTAGCTGGGGGGCGGGGCTGAGGTGTAGGTGGGGCATGCCTCTCGTCTCACTGAGCCTAGTGGGGTGAGCTGTGCACACGTGGCTGGGCCTGGAGGAGGGGTTCTCCGGGCGTGCACACCCCGCCCACCGCCCTGCAGTTCCGGAGCCTGAGCTCCACTTTAGGAAGCCTGTGGTGAAGATCGCCCTGCGGAGAGCCGTTGGGGCAGGTGTGATTCCCCGGGTCTTTCGGTTCCAAGATGGTCCAGAGAGCAGCGAGGCTGCCAGGTGGGCCTGTTTCCTCTTCTGGTCCCGGTGTCCAGCTGGTGGCTGAGCAGAGGGGTGGCGGAGGTAAGGGCATTTCCACGGATGGCACACTCCTTAACTCCTCCACCTGGAGGTCCTTTCACACGGAGCGGAAAACAGAACCGGCCACCGGCTTCATCGACGGGGACTTGATCGAGAGTTTCCTGGACATCAGCCGGCCCAAGATGCAGGAGGTCGTGGCAAACCTTCAGGTGAGCTGTGCAGTGCCCAGCCTGGGTCACCACACAAGTCCGTTGCAGGCCGGGCACGCTGGGACTGCTGAACTCCGGCACCTCCCTCCTCACTTCCCAGAGACCAGTGGCCCCTTGTCTGTGTTCTCCTGCTGCCCAGGGAGTGGAGTCTGAGGACCAGGAGATGTAGCTGAGCTCGCCTCCTGGGTCCCCACCAGGCGCCCGGCACTGTACCCATGGGGCCCTGCGCTTTAGCAACCAGGGCACCTCGGGCCATGTTGGGATTCCGGCAGACCCACAGGAGGGAGGCTGGGCCCGAACCCCACCAGGAAGAGAAGGGCCCCCGGAGCTGCAGTTTGGGGTGTTGCTCTGGTGCCTCTGGGGACCACCCTATCCTGGAAGTACGGAATGTTCCCCAGGCAGCAGCTCTGAGCCAGGCTCGTGGTCAGTAGACCTGCTGGACCATACCCCATGGGAGAGGTGGGCCTCAGGGCTCCCTGCCAGCCACCCCCTTCCCCAGGGGGAGAGCCCCTCGCGGCCCGCACACCTTCCTCCTTCCCTCTGCAGTACGACGACGGCAGCGGGATGAAGCGAGAGGCCACCGCCGACGATCTGATCAAGGTTGTGGAGGAGCTGACGCGGATCCATTAGCCAGGGGCAGGGTTCCCTCTCGCAGACCCTCTGGGAGGTTCGCCCTCCCGTCTCCCCTCCCCCGCCACTGTCTTCTCGGCCACGGGAAGCCTTTCCCTGAGCCGCTGTCCCAGAAGCCACAGTCACCGTGTGGAAATGGGGGTTTCTTAGAACTAAACCCGCTCCCGGGACCCCGGGGAGTGGCTGTCTCCCTGGATTTTTAATGTCGCACCTGCTTCCAGCCCCACGCGGGACACCAGGCCTTGGTGCAGCCGCCCTTCCAGGGAGGGGTGCCTCCATGGCTGATGGGACGCTGTGTGCGTGTCACACTCGTGCGCTGTCCTCTGCTATCTCTATTTAGGTTGGGGTGTGGGGGGCCTTGGGGATAAGGGAAGAGGGGCGGGAAGGGTTCATTGTCTTTGAAGTGAGGGCTTCCTTTTATTTCCTTCTGTTGCCTCTGAGAGCTCTGGGTCCGGAGACCTGACCACCAGGCCCTGGGTGCCTGAGCGTAGAATCTGGAGATGGTGGGTGGTCCCCCAACCACAGCCTTTCTGTGTCTGGGGAGCTGACTGCCTTCTGCAGCAAGGAGGAGGTGGGTGGGCGTGATGGTGGTTAGTTTACCAAATAAAGTAGAGTCTAAGAAGAAAGATCCACTTGTTCTCGCTTTTCTTCCCGCTGCCCACCAATCCAGCATCCCGGTCACACTGCTCAGTGTCCCCAAGTTCATTTCCCACATGGATGGCAGTTGCTAGTCACCTGCCGTTGCTGCCGGACCAGGTCCTCTTCCGCTCGCAGGTAGTAAGGTGACGTCTCGCCTCCTGGGCCCCGGGAACTCCAAGGTGCCGGGCGCCGGGTGTTTGGTGTCCGGGCCTGTGGCTCCTGACCGCTGCGCATCTGCTTCCCGGCTGCCTGCCGGCCGGCCGGCCACCTGCTGGGCCGGGGGCTGGGCTGCCTGCCCCGGCATCGTTTCGCAGCAGATGCAGCTGCCACGACGGCCCCGACACGCCCCGAGGCCACGGGCAAGTAGCCCCACATGCACCTCCTGCCCTGTGAGCACGCGCCCTTTGGGTGCTGGCTTTATGTCCTTTGTGCCTCTGGTTTGAAAATACAAGCGAAGGCATATTTGGGGTCCACCTTTCTGTCCAGCAAACAGCCTGTCTTTTAGCTCAGTGGGTCAATGTCTGGGCCCACATTTCCACCAGTGATCCAGTGGGAATAAAGGCTGCTCTGTCCCCACAGTGGAGTCGGGTTGATCCCAGGCGAATTGGCCGAATTGCCCGGCTCCTTTAAGACCAGCCTTTGATCCAGTTTCAGGAAAGTTGTGGTTTCAAGTTCAAACTGCGGTTTTGAGAGATTCTGGTGTAAAAGGAAAAGGCAGGGAAGCACCTCTGCTTGGGTCTTCGGAGCGAGTTCCTCCCGCGGAGGCGCTCCTTGCTTCACTGCCCTTCCCCTCCTCTCCTGGGCTCTCCGAGGGGGTGGCGGGGAACACAAGGTCTTAAGGGGAAAAATAATGAGCATCTCTCAAAACCACCGTTTGAACTTGAAACTCAACACTGATTTGAATCCTTCAAGTCCGGGTTTGAATTGCAAAGGCCTGCCCCTGTACCAGCGACCAGCTCCGCCGAGGCGGGCACGCAGCAGTCTCCAGGTGGTGACAAGTCAATCGGACTGGCTGCCGGGCCTGTCCTCTGCTATCCTCTGCTCGGGCGCTGGACTCCGAGGTGCCACGGTCAGGAAGGCACGATGCAGTGTGATGTCGAGTGCTTCCTGGCGGGTGGACCTGCAGCCGAGCAGCCTGCACCGCGCGCAGAGCCTGAGCCGGGGCTTCGGGCTGGACGTGGAAGCTGCCGAGTCGGTCTGTCTCCCACAGTCTTGGCTTTACTCACTCAGCATGGATCTGTCCATCTTTTGGAATCGACATTCCGCTGCCACACTTTCCACGCTTTCCCATCGGCCTTCACACCGCCCATCGCGACGCCAGGCGTGAAGGCTGCCCGTGGGACTCGGCTACGGCAGCTGGAGGCTCCTCCCCACGCAGGCGCTGCTCCGATGGCCCTTTGGGAGAAGAAAAGAAACACTGACTCATCACATGACCGTTCGGAAGGGTCACAAGCCAGAGGCCTTTCTGCAGCCACCACCGTGGGTCCCCCGCCTTCGGGGGAGGTCCCCTTGGTAACTCAGAAGCCTCAGCCACAGACGTGGGGAGGAAACACTGAGCTGTAGCAGGGATGTGACCAACTAGTCTTTGAAGATGGCCGATACCAAGTTAGACTCTCAGGGTTCAAACTTTTGAGCCTCGGGTCAAACAAACCAAAGGACAAGAAAAGGAGAGGTGGTAAGTGGAGCAAGATGGATGCCATAGGTCCGAAGAGCCAGGAAGGTGCGAAAGGCCCGGGTAGGAAGGTGTCCCTTTGAAATGCGCCAGTCGGAATCTGCAGCACCCCCAGCACCCCGACTCCTCCTGAGGGTGGACGGGGCTTTAACACCAGGTCGCATCGCAGCTGTTCTCGGACCCTCCTGGGACAGACCCTGTCAGGTGAAGGGCGGGGCACGGGGCTAGACCAAGCACTCCAGCTCAGGTGTGCTGCAGTGTGGTGGAGCAGGCACCGTGGGTCCCGTGTGAATGTGAGGACGTGTGGGTAGCTTCTTGGGCCAGGGTGGGGCACTTACTTGACGTCGATGGTGGTCTCGGTGGGCCGAGTGAGAGAAGAGCTCTCTATGTCTATCCCAGAGCCAGGTCTGTGACTACGTGGTCACGGAAGGTGGACCCCGAAGCACTTGGTAACGGGGAGGACGCAGTGTGAGTGGTGGAGGGAGACCGTGCACCTTCCCATGTCAGAGGCACAAGGGAAAGATGCCCTTAGGACTCGGAATGGGCGTAACATGGAAGCGACATTCAACTTAGGTTGCAGAATATTCTTGCAACCTGTTTCTGAGAATTTGTTGCTTAGCTCAGAAGATGGGTCAAGACTAACAAGGTGAGATAACCAGCCTAAATGTAAACATCTGCAAAAATTCGACCACACTGGTTCAGGTAGGGAGGTCAGCTTAGCTGCTTGTCCTATATAATAAAAGCGTAATATGCAAATCGACCAAACAGCAGAACAACCAGTCGGCAGGGGGCGGGGCCAGCGAGCAGGTGGCGCCAGGCCAGCCAAGGCGCTTGCCAGCAGGCAGAGGGAGAAAACGGCAATGGGGGCGGGGGGGGGGGTGGCGCCCGGTTGCCTCCCGCAGAGGGAGGCCACCAGCGCGGCTGCGGTGGGGTGATGGGGGCAGCGCCGGGCTGATCCCACAGAGAAAGGCCAGGCAGAGGCTGCAGGGGGGTGATGGGGATGGTGCCATCCCCTGATCCTGATCGGCCAGGTCACCTCCCACAGAGGGAGGCCAGACTGTGGCTTAGGCCCGCTCCCGGGCCTAAGCCGTCAGTAGGACATCCCCTGAGGACTCCCGGACTGTGAGAGGGTGCAGGCCAGGCTGAGGATCCCCCCTGCCCCCCTCCCCAGTGCACGAATTTTCGTGCACCGGGCCTCTGGTATTTAATAAACAACATAAAAACATGACAGTAAAAACACCTGAGGTTTTCCTTTGTTATAAACCCACAGCATCATGGGGTTACCCCCAGGCCAAGTGTTAGTAAAAGTGTCCAAACACTTGCTGGTGTGACTCAGTGGATAGAGCATTGGCCTGCACACTGAAAGGTCCCGGGTTCGATTCCAGTCAAGGCCACATCCCGGGTTGCAGGCTTGATCCCCAGTGTGGGGTGTGCAGGAGGCAGCCGATCAATGATTATTATCATCACTGATGTTTCCATCTCTCCCTCTCCCTTCCTCTCTGAAATCAATAAAAATATAAAAAAAATAGCCAAAACCGGTTTGGCTCAGTGGATAGAGCGTCGGCCTGCGGACTCAAGGGTCCCAGGTTCGATTCCGGTCAAGGGCATGTTCCTTGGCTGCGGGCACATCCCCAGTGGGGGGTGTGCAGGAGGCAGCTGATCGATGTTTCTCTCTCATCCATGTTTCTAACTCTCTATCCCTCTCTCTTCCTCGCTGTAAAAAATCAATAAAATATATTTTAAAAATAAATAAATAAATAAAGGCATCCCAAAGGAAAAGTGCAAGAATCCAGGCTACTGTTGGCATGCCACGTTCATCTGTGGCCACCAATGTTGAGGACCGCAGGGCAGGCCCGGCAGCCAGTGGGCGGCCGCTGCAGAGGCAGGACCAAAGGACCAGGTGGTTCGGGGGGAGTGATTCCACCGGATGGTCCCTCTTCTCAGGTAGTGAGCACCGCATCCCGGGAATGCTGAAGCCAAGCCTGCCTCACCGGGTCGCTGGCTGGGGACGATTCCCGCAGCCAGAAGGCGGATGTCCGCCTCCTCCGCGGATGATCCTGGCCGCCGCCACCTGCTCACCACTCCCTGCCCACCGCTCGGACCGGCCCGGGCAGCTGCAGCGGGGGCGAAGAGCAGCCCGCGCTCCCAGACCGGCTGGGCTCCGCTGGATCGGCGAAGACCGGCAGGCAGGCTGGCCGGCTGGGAGCGGCCCCGCAGTGACAGGACCGGGCACCTGGACACCGGCATCTCGCTCCAGCAGCTCCCGCGCCAGCCTTGCTCCAAGCCTCTTCCCTCCGCGGGCCTCCGTCTGCCGCCCACGGCCTCAGGAAGCCGAATCCCAAACCCGGGCAGGGGAAGTGGGCCGGGGCAAACCCCGCCCCCAGGGGTCCCCGATCTTTGACCCCATCCGGGACGCTGCGCCTCCGCAGGAGGCCACGGGCGGGCGGGCGGCGCTGCCTTTTGTGTGCTCCGCGCCGAGGTGCCAGAGACCCTCCAGCCGCGCTCGCGGGATCCCCGCGCGGCCCCCGGCCCCTCCTCTGGGCGTCCCCGGCCCCCCTGCTCGGCGCCGCGTGCCAGCTCGGGGCGCGCTGGTTCGCTCCCCGCGGCGCCAGGAGGAGGGGCGAGGCCGGGAGCCCCCTCCCTCGCCCGGCGCCGGAGCCAGCCAGCCGGGGGACGCGCGCCGCCCGTCATGTGGGCCGGACTGCTCCTAGCGGCTGCCGGCGTCGCGCTCCTGCTGCCCGGGGCCCCGGCCCGCGGCTACACCGGGAGGAAGCCGTCCGGGCACCTCGGGACGGAGAGGTGAGCGCCCCGCGCCCCGCCCTTGTCCCGCCGCGGGGGCGCTCCCCGCCGGCACCCGTGCACCGGGGCTCCCCTCTGGGGTTCTGTCCGCGCGCGGGCGCGGTCCGCGGGGGACGGACAAAGAGACCGCAGCCGTGCCTCGCGCGCATCTCTGTGCCTGGGTCCGGGCCGTCCTGGCTGGGACTGGAGGGGACGGAGGGCCAGGCGCTGGGGAGCCCACCTGAGGTCGCCCTGCAGCGCGGACCTGGGCGAGGGAGGCCGGACGTGCTGCCCGCCTGGTGTCCAGGTCGGCGCGCTTCGCCCGGGAACGTGCGGAGCTCTGCCCGGGCGGGGCCTGGCTCCCGGCGCCGGCCGCTCGGGGGAGGGGGCTGTTCCTGGCGCCGGCTCTGCGCGCCGCGGACCTTGGACCCGCGGGGTCTCTCGGGGTCACGTTTCGGTTTCCGCCCGTGGGTGCGGGCGGGGGTGGGGCGCTGGTCCCTTTGCTCTTTCCCGACAGACGCCGCCGCCCCCTCGGGTCCGCTCCCGGCGGAGGCCAGGCTCCCGCCGGTCCGCGGAGCACGTGTGTGCGTGATGCCGCGGGGGGAGGGGGAGACCGGCTGGAGCGCGCAGCCTGGCGTGGGCCGCTGCCTGCGGGGTGGGGCGCAGGGGCGGCCTGCGGGGGGCGCCGCTCGCGGCTTGTGCCGCCGCCGCCAGTGTCTGCTCAGACTCCGGGCTCCGCGGTCGGGGGCATTCCGGCCACCCGTCTCCCCGCTCGCCCGCCCCGGGCCCGGGGTCCTAACATCTCCTTCCAGAGCGGGTCTGGGAGCGGGGGCGCAGCGCCTCCTTCCCCGGCTGCTGCCTCATCTCTCGGGCAAGGGCGTGGCTGGGCCTCCCTGTCGGTCCCCCTCCTCCGGGCCCCCCTTTGCTGTGATGACCTCAGAGAGCAGCAGGCTTCGGGGAACACGGGGCCGGGCCATTCCCTGCAGACACGCCTGTGCTCGGACAGCTGGTCACAGCTGGCAGGGGCTTCTCCCCGGAGGGGGGCGGGTCTGTGGTGCCCCCCATGCCCTCAGCCCCGCGGCTGTGCCAGGGCCCTCGTGGGTGGTGCTCCCAGAGGCCTGGCCCGCAGACGGTGCCCATCAGCCTCCGGACAGGTGGAGCGCAGCGGGGAGGGTTCCTGGGTCCGGTTCTGCTGCGTGGGTTCCCGGTGAAGCCGGCGGAGGGCTTTCCGCTGCCGGCCCATCACAGAACCAGTGGTAGGCGTGTCTGCGTCCCCCTCCGGGCCTGTGTCCCACGCTCCCTCCCACCCAGCATCCCCCTGCGCCGCTTCCCCAGCCCAGCCTCAGGAACCCCTGACCCCACCCGGAGCTCCAGGCCAGGCCTGTGGTGGCCGCTGTCCCAGCACGTTTGCTCTCTCCTGGCTGCTTGTCTGCCCAGCGCCCCCGCAGCGGGCATCTGGCTTGTTGGAGGCTGCACTGAGGAGCCTCATCCAGCAGTGGGCACAGCGGGTTCTTCTTCACCCCTTTGGCATCCCCCCCCCCCAGATGTCACCTGGGGAAGGACGGGTCCAGCTGCCCTCCCCCTTCTGCGTTTTGCGCGCTTCTCTTCTCAACCTTTCCCTCGACAGCCATTTAGTGAGCACCTACTGTGTGTCAGGTACTGCTCCTGGTGTGGAGGTGAGCAAAAAGATGGAGCCCTTGTCCTCAGGGAGGGGTAGGGGAGACAGACAGTGAATAAAATCAACAGTTAATAAGCAATTTTAGGTCCCAGGGAGTGAGTGTCCTGAAGACGAATAAAGCAAGGTAAGGGTACAAGGAAGGGCCCCTGACTGAGAAGGTGCCGTGAGCAGGGACCTGGGTCCCAGGAGGGATGGCCAGGTGAGTCAGGAAGGCCCTGAGGCAGCCATGCCTGCGGCTCTCCATCCACTGCCGCTTCCCTCCACGGCGCTGCACCCCGGTGAGGCCCTCTCCTGGCCACGCCACTCTGTGCTCACCGGGCAGGTGTCTGTAGGACAGAGACTGGGTTTCTGCTGCCTCCGGACGGGCTGTCCGGGTCCTTTCTCTCTGGAAACTTCCGGTTGCCTCTCCTGCGGGTCCTGAGAGCTGCTTGTTGACCGACTGGCCGACTGCCTGGCTTGGGAGGCGCTCGCCCCTCTGTAGACGCATCAGAACGCGGAATGTGCTCTCTCCTCTCTTGCAGACGCCAGCTGGGCCCCCACGTCTGCCTCTCGGGGTTCGGGAGTGGCTGCTGCCCAGGCTGGGCGCCTTCCATGGGCAGTGGGCACTGCATCCTTCGTAAGTGCCTGTCCCCGGGCCCCAAACATCCTCCCCAGCAGGCGCTTACTCCCTGGGCTGGGGCAGACTGGGGCCCCCGCCTCGCCCCTCACCTCCTTTCTCCTCCCAGCCCTCTGCTCCTTTGGCTGTGGGCGTGGCGTCTGCATCGCTCCCAACGTCTGCTCCTGCCAGGATGGAGAGCAAGGGGCCACCTGCCCAGGTACCTGGGGGCGGGCGATGGCTCCGGGGAGAGCTCTGTGAGCACTGAGATATGTGCCAGGCCCTGGGCACGGTGTCCTAGCATGGCGTCTCCAGACAACCCTAGCAGGCAGGCACTCCTTCCCGTTTTACGGATGAGGAGGCGGAGGCACAGAATCAGTGGCTGCCCGGTGCCGTGGCTAGTGAGTGGCCGAGCTGGGCTTAAACTCAGGCCTGTTGGCCTCCAGAGGCACCTTCCCAGCGGAACTCAGGAGGAGTCCCGGGGGTGGGGCGGCCGGACCTGGGCGTGGCGCGCTCACCTGTGTGCTGCCCGGTGCAGACGCCCACGGGCCCTGCGGGGAGTACGGCTGCGACCTGGCCTGTAACCATGGCGGCTGCCAGGAGGTGGCCCGAGTGTGCCCCGTGGGCTTCTCGATGACGGAGACGGCGGTGGGCATCAGGTGCACCGGTAAGCGGCCTGGGCGCTGGGGGAGGGGAGGGGGGCAGGAGCCATGCCCCGCCCCTCCTGCCAGGATGGTCCCCAGAGAGATGCCAGCGCAGGGCTGGGCAGGAGGAGCCAGCAGTGGGAGAGCGGCAGGGAGGGAGGATGGAGCCGAAGGCGTGTGCCCCCTGCTCTCGCCTCTCCGGGACCAGGCGCGGAGCAGGGGGGACAGTGACGGCATGCGCGGTACACACACGCCGACGGGCCGCAACCCGCCGGGGCAAAATGGGAGGGTTGACCGAGGACGGCTGCTGTGGGAAGTGACCTTTGAAAGATCAGAAAAGCAAAACTCCAGAATTACTCTGTAAGAGCATGGTGTGCTTGTGATTTTGAGAAGTTCCTGCAGCCACGGCGACAGCTGCTGGCATCTTTCCCGAGACGCCAACGCCTCTTGGGGTTTGATTTTGAAAGAATCCCCTTTCCTCCCCCGAGTGCAGACCTGAGAGAGAGCTCCCCTGGGCACCCTGGGACGGAGAGGAAGGGCAGTGAGGCGAGAGCCCAGCGTGTCCCCGAGCTGCCCCCCAGCCGTATTGGCGAGAAAGAGGAAGCTCTTTCCTGCTCTTCTCCTGGGGGCGTATGTGTTTGCAAGCGTGTACCTGTGTGTGTGTGTGTGTGTGTGTGTGTGTGTGTGTGTGTGTGTGAGGCATGCATAGCTATGCGTTTTATGAGGTTGAAACCACCCCTTTCCTATAGTTTTTGTCTGAATTTTCTCACTAGACGTGATATTGGAAGCATGAAATAGTCCTTACAACATAATTTTTTAAAACATATTTTATTGATTTTTTACAGAGAGGAAGGGAGAGGGATAGAGAGTTAAAATCGATGAGAGAGAAACATCGATCAGCTGCCTCCTGCACACCCCCCTACTGGGGATGTGCCCGCAACCAAGGTACATGCCCTTGACCGGAATCGAACCCGGGACCCTTGAGTCCTCAGGCCGACGCTCTATCCACTGAACCAAACCGGTCAGGGGTACAACATAATTTTTAACAGCTGCACACGCGGCTGTGTAGTGTACCCCCCAGCTCTGTCACCCCTCATTAGCTTGTCTGTGGTGCGTCCGCCATAAATGATGCTGGGACAGAGGGCTTCTGTGGGCGCTGATCCTTCCCAGATCCGCCGGGCGGGGCGCCTCACCATCTGGCTGCTGGGGCTCCTCGCACCGCCCCTCAGGACGGCTGAAGTAGTGCCTCTTCCCCTGATGCCTTTTGTGGGGAGCACTTTCCGCACCCACTTCTGGTTGCAGAGCAAACTGGGCCGAGGAGAAGCCAGAGGGCGATGTCACAGCAGGGGGCAGGGGCAGGGGGGGCGGGTGCACTGGCCTCGGCCACCCGGGGTCCCAGGGGCTGGGGTCAGTCAGGGCAGGCTTCTTGGCAGCCGTGGGCGTGTTTCCGAAGGGCCGGGGTACGGAGAATGGAGGTGTCCGGCCCCGCGGGCCTGGGGGCAGAGACCAGAGCGGGCAGAGCCGGTCCTGTAGGCCCTGCAGAGACGTGTGGTTCCTGGCGGGGGAAGGGGTGCTATGAAGCAGGGGTGGAGAGGTCTGCCTCCCAGCCCCCCTCACCCCTCAGGCCTGCACCTCCCTGGAGCACTGCTTGTACCCAGTCACCTGCCCTGGGTGCTGCCCAGCCCTGACCCCGTGCCCCCCCCGCCCTTCCCCCCTGGGCAGGAACCTGTGCTCTCCTGCCAGGTTGGGCCCAGGTCTCCCCTGTGCTTCCCAGAGCTTCCTCAGACACCCCCCCCCCCGCCCCCGCTGGCCCGGCCCCCTGGAGCCTCCTGGTCCTCCGCTGTGACCAGCTCACACTCCGCTGGGCCTGGGCGTTCCCTGCGGGGCATATCTCACTGCCCCGTGTGGCCTCCAGGGCCTGTGCCGCGGCTCCTGCCTTATCAGACTGGGACCATCTGGGGAGTCAGCGCCGTGTCTCAGTGTCCTCAGTGTCCCCTTCGGGCCTGTGCACACAGCGGCGCCAATAAGCATTGCAGGGGCCCTGCCAGCCTCCTGCCCACGCCCCCTGCCCTGTGGGGCTGCCCCGGGCGGGGAACGGCTCAGCCCCGGCCATCCTCTTGGTCATCAGTCTGCGGGGGTCAGAGAGGAGGCCTGGCCCTCGGCCTCTCCCCTCTGGGCTTCCCTGGTCGTCCGCGGTGGCTCTCCCACTCCTGGCCTTTCTCCCTGGTGGGGTGGGCACGGGGTCCATGCGGGGCGCTTTCTCCCCGCACCTGACCACGGGCACCATGGGCCACGCCAGGCTGTTTCCTCTCTCCCCAGACATCGACGAGTGTTTAAGCGCCTCTTGTGAGGGCCACTGTGTGAACACGGAAGGTGGGTTTGTGTGCGAGTGCGGGCCGGGCATGCAGCTGTCCGCTGACCGCCACAGCTGCCAAGGTGAGCGGCTCTGGGAGGGGTGGTGAGGCTGCTGCGGGGCCGGCATTGACCGGGTGGCCCGGCAGGCCGCCTGGGCCCGGCTCTGGAGACAGGGCCAGGGAGAAGCATCCTGCCATAGCGGCCTGGTCTGGCGGGGAGCAAAGGCACAAGGCGGGGACGGGGGTAGGTGCACGGGGGCCCACGGAAGAGGAGGCATCTCCCCTCCTAAGGGAGCAGAATGAGAGCGGTCTGTGAACACAGCCCCTCATGATCTAGGGTGACTTTCCCCGAGAGGAGTCAGGTAAGGAAGCACTCACCCACGAGGCAGCCACCACACGTCCCCCAGGCCCTGCAGTGTTAGCCTGTCGTTTGATGTCATCGTTGTAAGTAACGGCTTAGAGGCCGCCAGCTCCAGGCCCTCCCCGACTCCTGCACCCTGCTCTCCCCGGAGAGCGACCTGGGTCTTAGCTCAGGTGCTGTGACAGAACGCCGCGGGCTGGGCGGCTGGAACAACACAAGGTTAGCCTCACGGTTCTGGAGGTGGAAGTCCAAGGTCCAGGTGCCAGGCCACTCCGTTCCTGGTGAGGACCCTCTTCCTGGCTCGCAGATGGCAGAGGGACGGAGCCTGGCTCTGGGGTTGAAGGACAGGGCAAGCCCAGGGGCAGGGCAAGGTCGGCAGTCTGGACCTCCAGGTCCCCGAGCCCGTTGTCTCTTCTTCTAAGGGCACCAATCCCATCCTGAGGGCCCCACCCTCCAGACCCCATCGAAACCTAATCTCAAAGGCCCCCCTTGTAACACCATCACTTGGAGGTTATGACTTGACCAGGTGAATTTGGGGGACACAGTTCATCCATAGCACCTGGTTATCAATCTGCCTGCCTCTCCCCAGCACGTGTATACACACACACACTCATACACACACACACACTCACACACACACACACTCACACACATACTATCAGAGATGTCATGATACGATGGTGTCTGGCACCTTGCTAAGCACTATGGCTGCGTTTTCTCATTTCATCCTCCAAATTATCCTCTGAAGTTTATTTCCATTTTCCTGATAGGAACACTGAGCCCTACAGACATTAGATAACTGGCCCGAGACCATGTCGGAGCTGAAATTTGAACCCAGTCATTCCGCTGCATGCTTTCCCCCTCCAACAATCTGCCTTGGCGATCTCTCCCCATCAAGGCCAACAGCCCTGCTTAGCTCTTTGAACTGCGGTCTGGTGCCCTGCAGTGCAAACACCCCTCAGCTCCAACCCTTCTCTTAAGGATGAACACGTAGGGTTTCGCCTTTTCAAATACCGGCTCGGGGAAGCTTTGACAGGATGTGCTATAGCAGCTGGGTTTTGAGGTATGAGTAGGAGTTTTCCAGCAGATGAGACAGAAGGGCAGTCCAAGCAGACAAGAGAACGTGGGCAAAGGAGAGGCCCACAAGAGTGGGGTGCACTTGGAAGATGGCAAGAATTTAAGCCTGAGCAAAGGTGAGGGGCAGGGGAGCCCATGGGAAGGGCAGCCCAGGGTTTGTGAACTATGGTGCTGCTTCGGTGCTGGTGGGAGCCGAGGAGGGAGAGGGGCCTGGTCAGAGGTGCCCTTTGGGGGGCTGTGCAGAGGGAGGCCTGGGAGGAGCATGGGGAGAGGCAGGGAGGTGTGTGAGGCTGTTGTTCTCCAGACTCTAGCCCAGTGGTCCCCAGCCTTTTTCTGGCCATGCCCCACCTAAGCACCTCTAAAATCCTGATGCCCCCCCCCCCCGTGACATATAATTCTTACTATTCAAAAAGCAAACTCCTATTCATGTGGAGGAAGCCTAAAAGGCCATGAACTTGGTCTAAACAAGCTTCCTAAGAACATGGCATCCATGAAAGAGAAAAATAAAAGAACGAAAGGACAGTAGAAGTCCTGAGGAAGAAATCACTAAGAAACTTTAAAATAAGAATAGGAAGTGATAGGAAAGAATAGCAAATAAAGTTTCAAAACATATAATAGAGACCTGGAATGCATAAATGTGTCACCATATGTATTTACACACTGTAGACGAGGCCCCTGGAACCAGAGGAAATGCAAAAAACTCACTGTGAATAACGCATTCTCAAATTGACCCCATAATGGTCCAATTGCCCCCCTGTGGGGCGTGTGCCCTGCGCTGGGAACCACTGCCCTAGAGAAGGTGGCCCGAGCGAGGATATGAGTTGGGGTGGAGGGAAGGCTGATCAGGGGGCACTGAGGAGTTGATACACGGAATGTGGGCAGAGAGAAAGGGGTGAAGATGGTCCCCCAGGCCCTGAGTGGGGCAGGAGATGGCAATGAGAGAGGAGGGACCGCACGGGGAAAGAGCCCAGCCTCGTCCGTTCCCTCCAGACACGGACGAATGCCTGGGGACCCCGTGCCAGCAGAGATGTAGAAACAGCATTGGCAGCTACCGGTGCTCCTGCAGACCCGGCTTCCATCTCCATGGCAACCGGCACTCCTGTGTAGGTAAGGTCGGGAGGACCCTGTCCTCTTCGCACTTAGGCCGCCCATCAGGAAGACGGACAGAGCAGGGACAGGGACAGGGAGCAGTGGCAGGCAGTTGAACCTCCTGTCCCCGAGCCTGTGAGCACCTGAGCCTTCGCTCAAGCCGCCCTCCTCCCGGATACACCCCAGGGTCCCTCTCTTCACCCATTTTCTTGGCTGTCTGTGCTCCCCTTGGTGACTAGAGCACGCTACGCCTCAGTGCCTCTGGCGAGGAAGGCGGCCCCGTCTTAGCCCATCGGCAGGAGTCTCCAGCAAGGGACTGGCGTGTGGCTGGAGCTGGGCTCACAGGGTGGAGGTGGGGGTTCCAGTGGCCTGAAAAAGGACCTTGTTCCAGCCGACCTCGGTGTGTGCCCTGAAGCCTGAGCCAGGCAGTGATTTTTGAGACTTTTCAGAAGGGGCCACACCACCGACACCCGATGGGTGGGAGGGTGCGAGGTGTGGATTGAGGTTCCCAGCGGGCTGCTCCCCTCCAGCCAGCACTTGGTCATTGCCGCCTGCTGTTGGGGGATGAGTCCCTGGCGCACCCATTAAATGCCGACTGGATGCATGACCCTGCCGAGGGCACTAGCATAGACTTCCGCCCCACTGCCAGGCATCTGAGTCACCCCACACCCAGGCAGGGAGACCCCCGGCCTTGCGGTCTAAGGGATGATGGAAGGAAGGCCCGGTAGCCCTGACAAGGCAGCCGTGGGCAGCGAGGCTCTCCTGCAGATGTAAACGAATGTCGGAGGCCGCAGGAGAGGCGGATCTGCCACCACGCCTGCCATAACACCGTGGGCAGCTTCCTGTGCACCTGCCGACCTGGCTTCAGGCTGCGGGCTGACCGGGTGTCCTGTGAAGGTGAGTGACCAGTCCCGCCTCCCGGCTCTCAGACTCCCTTCCCCACCCCACCCTCAGCCACGCCAGGCCCTGCCCTCCAGCACCAGGCCCTGCCCTCCCAATGCCAGGCCCCGCCTTCCACCACCAGACCCCGCCCTCCTAGCACCAGACCCCGCCTTCCAGCACCAGACCCCGCCCTCCTAGCGCCAGACCCCGCCTTCCAGCACCAGGCCCCACCCTCCCAGCCCCAGGCCCCGCCTCCCAGCACCAGATCCCACCTTCCAGCACCAGGTCCCACCCTCCCAATGCCAGGCCCCGCCTCCCAGCACCAGACCCCACCTTCCAGCACCAGGCCCCGCCCTCCCAATACTAGGCCCACCCTCCTAGCACCAGGCCCCGCCCTCCAGCACCAGGCCCCGCCTCCCAGCACTAGGCCCCGCCCACCAGCACCAGGCCCCACCCTCTTCCTTCTCCACCCACTATTGTTTTTTGGTGTTTTTTTTTATCATTTAAATTGCTACTTATTTTCATAAACGAGGTATTTCAAAGTGCTATAAGATGCAGCACTAAATATGTACATTTTGAAAGAAATTAAACACAGAACTTTGCATTTACCCAGTTCTATGCACCAAACAACAAATACATTAACAGGAAGAAACAGGCTAGGAAAAAGGCATGTATATATATAGTAAATTTCTTTACAAAAGTTTTTTATTTCAAAAAGACTATTGTTTTTGATTCATCTTATAACACTTCACTTTCTTCCTTCCTCCCTCCGTTGCTTTATCCGTTCTTTCTCCCTTTTCACTTCATTGTTTCCCTAGCCCTTCTGTTTCCCCCCAAATGGTAAAAGAAAAAAAAAGAGCGTGTGACATAGGAGCCCCGGAACTTGGGCCCCAGGGACACTGTGGACAGTGGTGTCAGCTCGATCTGCCATACTTTGCCGGCGAGCCTGGAAGTTTAGATTCGAAGTTGTATAAAAACCGAAGGTGCTCTGGGGCCTCGGCTCATCCCGGGAGCACCCCTGGGCGGCAGGCGCACCCCCCTGCAGCCGCCTGCGCTTGGGCTGCTTTCCCATCCGTCTCCCTGTGAGACCGCGGCTCAGCCCCAGTACTTTAGGCCCAACGGCTGGCGTTGGACCCATCGTGTTGGAGAAAGTGGCCCAGAGGCATTCGGTGACTGTGGAGGCGCTGAGTCCGGCCCCTCGGTCCCACTTCCCTCAGGACAGCCCTGTGCTTCGTTCCAGCGTTCCCGACGGCCGTGCTGGCCCCATCCGCCATCCTGCAGCCCGCAGCACCCGCCCAACGTGCTGCTGCTGCTTCCCGAGGCCGGCCGGCCCGCCCTCTCCCCGGGACGCCCCCCTCCTTCTGGGGCTCCCGGGGCCCCCGCGGGAGTCCGGACCACCTGCCTGCCCTCTCACACCTCAGCACTACCGGCAGCCTCCCCTTCTGCCCTGGCGAGGCTGCTGGCCACCCCGATGGCCACCCCAGTGCCTGGTGTCCCTCTGTTGGGGACCCTCAGACCTTCCTCACAACCGCATGAGAAGGTGGGGGTTACCCCATCCTCGTCCAGGGGCCCCACGGCCCCACAGCCCACACCAGGGTCCTCTGCCTGCTGGCACCTGGGAGCCACGTACGTGTCGGGGAGCCACTGGACAGCGCCCGGGTGTTCCCACTGCTGGTGCGAGGTGGGTGCGAGTCCTCGGGCTGCCCTGGTCAGGTGCTGGGTCTCGTGGTGATCGGAACTCCCGCTTTCAGGACGGCGAGGTGACCTGTGAGGAGGCGACGTGTGAAGCTGCTTGCTCCCATCCGATCCCCCCCGGAGATGGGGGCTGCTGTCCGTCCTGTACAGGTGGGAGCTGGTCCAGGGCGGCTGTGGGTTCCCTGTGTGGTCCCACCTCTTCCCTCCCCCAGCCCTTCTGCCGCTGATAGGCTGCTTTCAGACCTTAGGATCACCTGAAGGGGGACCCCTGGGCCCACCCCAGAGCTTCCCATTGAGCACGTGTGGGGTAGGGCCAGGAATCGCCGTTCCTACCAAGTTCCCAGGTGATGCTGCTGCTCCAGGGACCACAGTCAGAACCGCTGGTCTATGCTGTGATATCCCTCAAGGGGAACTTTTCATCTTCTGGGATCCCCCTGAGCTCCATCCATCCATTCATCCATCCGTCCGTCCGTCCATCCATCCATCCGTCCGTCCGTCCGTCCGTCCATCCATCCATCCACCCATCCACCCATCCATCCATCCATCCACTCATTCGTCCATCCGTCCGTCCGTCCGTCCGTCCGTCCATCCATTCATCCATCCGTCCATCCATCCATCCGTCCGTCCATCCATCCACTCATCATTCATTCACTCATTCATCCATCCATCCATTCATTCATCCGTCCGTCCGTCCATCCATCCATCTGTCCATTCATCCATCCATCCATCCGTCCGTCTGTCCGTCCATCCATCTATCCATCCATCCGTCCGTCAGTCCATCCATTCATCTATTCCATGAGTCTCTCCACATGCACGCTGCAGTCCCTTTCCCTCACCCCATTCTGTAGCCAGAGGAGTAACCCTTTGTAAATCGTACCCCCTTCTGGTTTTCTCCTCCAATCTGCTTGCAGTTTTTCATTTGCTTCCCATTGCTGTTAGGATAAAGACCTCACTCTTAACAGGCCCTTCAACAGAGCTCCTCAGAACTTACTGTGCACACGCATCGCTGGGTCTTGTCAGTTGGGTGGAGCTGGGGGCCTGAGTGCACGTTGTGTGGTGACAGGGTGCCGCGGCCGCTGCACTTGGCGCGGCCGTGAGAAAGCCTCCCTACGGGTTAGGGTAGCAGGCCCGTGCCGGCTTTCTGGATGACAGTCGTGACCTCTTACTGTGTCCTGACTTTGTACTGAGCCGCAGAGTGAAGTGCTGGGTACTTTACATCTGCGCTGTGGACCCTTCTAAGCCCCCTGCAGGGCACATGCTGGCATTCCCATTTTACAGGAAAGAACGGAGGCCCAGAGAGGGAGGGACATGGCCGAGGCCACTCGAACTGGGCGGGCAGGCCAGGTTTTGAGCCCAGGGCTCCTTTCCGACAGGATGGGAATAAAAGGTCATGCTCTCAGCACAGTTTTGGTTTTGTCAGACATGCATGGGACCCTCCCTGCCCCTCCCAGGGGCATCCTGTGGGGTGTCCCGCTGTAGCTCTCCAGGGGTCAGCCCACACAGTGCTGGGGACCTGGATCCGCCCCTCCTGGGCCCCCCGCTGTGATAGAAGGCGCAGGCGCATGCTGCTGGGAATGGTGGTGACAACACACTCTGCTTTGAGGAAGTCTGAACCGCCTCCCGCCTGCTTATCCCCCACAGGCTGTTTTCACAGTGGCGTCATCAGAGCCGAGGGGGCCGTGTTTTCCCCTCCCACGGAGAACTGCACCGTCTGCGTCTGCCTGGTGAGCCTCGGCGCCCTTTGGGGGTTTGGAGGCGGGGAAGAGGGTGTTGGAGGTGAGCTGGAACGGAGGGAGAGTTGGAGGGAGAGTTCTCAGGCTATGGATTTTGGTCGGAACCCGTCGAATTGAAAAGCCGGGGAACATGTGAGGCTGCAAGGTCCGCAGAGCCAGCGAGGCTCTGCTGAGCAGAGAAGAGACAACTGGCAGCCAGGGCCCGGCTGTCCGGCGAGGGGCGGGGCGGAGGCCCTGGGAACCCCCGACCAGGGAGCTGCTTTTCTCTCCAGGCAAAGTATTTGCCAGCACAACGAAGGCGCCCTCGCTCCCAGACTCAGCGTGTGGAGAGCACGCTGCTTTCGGCAAAGCCTCCTCCAGGAATACTTACTAAGCACCTACTGTGTGCCAGACACTGCCAGGCGCGGTCACAGGGAGTTGATTATGAGCACCCAGTGCGCACCAGGCAAGGGCTTGAGTGCTTTCACCTGTTTTCTCACCCGAGGCTCCTGGTGGCTGTTCAGGGTCAGCTTGACTGTCCCCATTCTACAGATGAGAAGACTGAGGCTGGGAGGGAGCAGAGCTGGGATTTGAGCCAACCAACCCTCACTGCCACTCTCTGACCATCTATTTTTATTCACTTATTTTATAATGCATTTTTTATTGATTTCAGAGAGAGAGAGAAATATCAATGATGAAAGAGAATCATTGATTGGCAGCCTGCACACTGGGGATTGAGTCCGCAACCTGGGCCTGTGCCCTGACTGGGAATCAGACCGTGACCTCCTGGTTCATAGGTTGACGCTCAGCCACTGAGCCCCGTCCCCGGGCATTTTTTTCCCTCTGACCATCGATTGTTAAAAGCAGCCCCTGGCCTGGCAGCCACGACGAAGCTGCAGTGCGTGCGGGGTGGGGCACGCAGACACGGCCGCACCCATCGCCGAGCCCTTCCTGGCGCCACGTGTGCAGTAGCCGAGCGCTTTTGCGGGTGACTCAGCTCACCTGATCCTCAGCCTCCCTGAGAGTCGGTGCGACCGAGGCTCCGAGGGCGATGGGCTTGGTCGGACGTTGGAGCAGCGAGCCCGGACTCGGGTCTGGCTGGCTCCAGAGCCAGGGGCTTTTGGTTTGAACTTCAAGTGTTTTAAGATACGGTTTTAAGTTTGACGCTTTGGGTAGCTAATGTAGGCGCGGGTCCAGAACCAGCTGCACCGGAAGGTGTCCTGGTGGAGGAGCCTCTGGCCTCTGCCTCTCGCGTCCTTCCGCAGCCTCCGTGTGCTGCGAGGGGTGTGTGTGTGTGTGGGGGAGGATACGCGGTGGAAGGCTGGCGAGGCGTTCCACCTGGCAGGCAGCACCCTCTGCCCTCCGGTCCGGCCCTCGCCTCGGAAGGGGAGATGTTCTAAACACCCCAAATAAACGCCAGACACGGATCCCTCAGGCTCTCCTTGCTGTGACCGCGGCGGCATTTGAAGGTCTGGGAGGGCCGTTAGGGGCTTCTGCATTGGAGGGGAAGCCTGGTGGGTGTGAACCGGTGGGGAATGGCTGCAGGGCCCCAGAGCCTGGCTCTCCCCTCCGCTCCCCTCCCCGCACCCGCTGCCTCTCACCTCCTCAGGCTGGAAATGTGTCCTGCATCTCCCCCGAGTGTCCTCCCGGCCCCTGTCAGACCTCCCCGGAGTCGGACTGCTGCCCCTGTGCTCCAGGTGAGTGACTGGGTGGGGTGGGTGGGAGAAAGTAGCTTGTTAGTGTGTTGTGGGGAGGTGTATCTTTTGAGTGTATTTTGGGGGCGAGGTGAGTGGAGGAGAGAGGAAGGGACTGACTTCCACTTAGACACTCAGATCAGGAGAAGCATTTCAAACTGCCCGTTTTAGTGGAGCACCTACTATGTACTCAAGTGGTTTGGGTGCTAGACTGGGCTCGAGGCCTGGCCTGCCCTCTGGCCCTGGAGGCACCTCCAACACAGGCAGACAGGGTGGAGCCCACGACGGAGACGGGCCTCGACTGGCCCACTGCCGAGCTGGTCCTTTCTAAAAAATTTGGTTCTGTTTCCCGGGATGACCTCATCGCCGTCACCGGCATTCCCTGCCGGCTCAGTGCTGTGCGGACAGTTGCCAGACTGTAGGGCACTGCCCTGAGGGAGCACTATTCGTAGCTCCATTTCATAGATGAGGAAACTGAGGCTCAGAGAGCTCAAGGCACTGCCTGAAGGCACACCAGTGAGTACAGGCACAACAGAGCTGAACTTGAGTCTACCCATTTCAGAGTTGGCATCCTCTTAAAATATTTGTTCTTAACTTTTAAATGTTATATATTATTTTTAATTGAAACATCCTTTTGAATAGGATGCCAACTCTAGGAGGTACTCTTAGGAGGTAGGAACTATTAGCAAGAGGCTCAGCGAGGTTATGTGTTGTGCCCAAAGTCACTCCCTGTGGGTCGTGTGGGTGGGATTTGAACCCAGGGCAGCCTGGCTAGCGCCTGCTGGGCCTGGGCGGGTTGGAGGCTGCTGCTGCTTGTGCGGGTCTTCGGGTGAGAGGCTCTCCCCGAGTCCTCCCAGCTCCCCTGGAGGGCGACGTGCCCGGAGCTGTCTCCGTGTCTGGCCGGTCTTTTCCCATTTCTTCTTTTCTCTTCCTCGTGAGTTCTGGGCTTCCCGTGCCCTTTCGGTGAAGGACGTTTTTACTCGTGGCTCATTCTCTGTCGTTTTTAAAGTAATAGCATGTTATATGTATATGTATGTATTGATTTCAGAGAGGAAGGGAGAGAGAAACAGCAACGAAGAGAGAGAATCGTGGATTGGCTGCCTCCTGCACTGGGGATCGAGCCCACAACCCAGGCCTGTGACCTGACCGGGAATTGAACCCTGACCTCCTGGTTCATAGGTCAACGCTCAACCACTGAGCCACACTGGCTGGGCTGTAATAGCGTATATTTTGGGGGTGTGGAGGGGAGAAGTGAGTGGGGTTCTGGGGCGTGGGCTGTGCTGTGGAGTGCGTTAGGAGTGTCAGCCTCCCCGGGGCCCCCCCATTGCTCCCCTTTTTCTTCATCTGCCCCCACACACAGGCCTTGAGCTGCTTCTCCCTTCCCTCTCCGCAGGGAGGTGCCATTTCCATGGCCGGTGGCATGCAGACGGGGCCGTGTTCAGTGGGGATGACGACGAGTGTACCACCTGCGTCTGCCAGGTGGGGGCCGACGTGGTGGGTGACGGGGAGGGCGCGGGGCACGGCCCTGACCCAGGGTGCCTCGGCCAGGAGGAGAGACGCTGGCACGCAGAGAAAGGGAGACCGAGGCAGCAGCGGGCTCAGGGCCGGCCTCACCAAGGCCTTCCCGCCAGCTCCTTGAGGTTTATCCTTCGGCAGGGCTATGTGTAGGGCACCTACTGTGTGCCTGGAGCCATGCTGAGCGCTGGGACACAGCCAGGCGCAGACAGCCCCAGTCCCCTCTGTCGGGGGCCCCACAGCCTCGGTGGGGGTGGGCAGGTGACCAAGCTCCTAGCCAGACTGCAGGCTCCGGGAAGCCTTCTTGGAGGAGGATGCTAAGGCGAGACCTGAGGAGGCTGCAAGCGGGTCCTGTTGGGTTGGGCCTGGGGCGGGATTCTCCTGTAGGTGATGTTCTGAGGGAGCGCTCCGAGGAGAATGGGTGAGGGGAGCAGGATGGGCAGGGAGGGAGCCCGCGAGGCTCGGGCTGATGCCCTGGGGCCAGAGTGTGCATTCCCCGCAGCGATGGGCGATGGGCAATGGGATGGGCGATGGGATGAGTGATGGGCAATGGGATGGGCGATGGGATGAGTGATGGGCAATGGGATGAGTGGTGGGCAATGGGATGGACGATGGGATGGGCGATGGGATGAGTGATGGGCAATGGGATGAGTGATGGGCAATGGGATGGGCGATGGGATGGGTGATGGGATGGGCGATGGGTGTGTCAGAGCCCGGAGCAGTGGTGGCTTGTCTATGCTCCCTGGCTCCCCAGGGAGTCGGGAGCAAAGGAGCCATCGGCCCCTGGAAGACCCGGTGCCCATTGGCCAAGGGCAGTGCCCAGGGGAAGGAGCCTGTTGGGCGGGGGAGCTGACAGCCTCGGCCTCAGACTGAGTCATGAGAGGCTCTGCCAGCCGGGCCAGGGCCTGGGGCTTGGCGGCACTGCTGGGGTTAAGTGGTGGCGCGAGCGCATCAGGTTGGTGCGTGGGGAAGTTGTCTGGCTGCAGAGCGAGAGCGGGTCGGAGAGCGCAGGTGGCAGGGAGCCTGCGCAGACGCTGCCTTGCAGAGCGAGGGGAAGGGATGCCCGTGGCTGCGGCCCCGCGGGCAGGGGACCCTCCAGACGGGCAGCAGGCACATTCCCAGGACCCGCCAGCCTCCGCCCAGGCCCCCATCCCCCCCAGGACTCGCCCTGCCTCCCTCTTGCTCCCTGGAGATTTCTGTGGCTTTAGGAGGGGATGGCAGCCCCCTCTTGAGCCCTCCGCTGGCCCAGGTGGGGAGCTGCCCTCACTGGCCATGCCCTCCGGCTTTCTCCCAGGACGGGGAAGTGGAATGCGCCTTCACTCCGTGCCCGGAGCTGGACTGCCCCCGCGAGGAGTGGTGGCTGGGCCCGGGGCAGTGCTGCTTCACCTGCCGGGAGCCCGCGCCCAAGACAGGTGAGCGCCCGGCCGTGTGTCCCGGGGCTGCGCCAGCACAGGCCTGGAGGGGGCGGCTGAGCTGCTCCCCCGGGGCTCAGAGTGCGCCTGTGTGTGTCTGTGTGTGAGTGGCATCTGCATGTGTGTGTGTGTGTGTGTGCGTGCGCAAGTGGTTTCTCCGTGTGGATGTGTGTTCACGGGTGCACGTGTGAGCGTGTTTGTGTGACTGGGCCTGTGTACACTCATGAGGGTGCCGGGCAGGGTTGAGTGTACCCCCTCGGAGCTGCCTGCACAGCATGGATGAGGAGGCGTCTGCTGGGGGCGCTGGCGACCCACGTGTCCTTCTCCCTTGCTGTCCCCCGCCAGGCTGCTCGCTCGATGACAACGGGGCCGAGTTTCCGGTGGGACAGATCTGGTCTCCTGGTGACCCCTGTGAGTTATGCATCTGCCAGGTGAATGACAACCTGCGCGCCTTCATGCTTTCCGGCTTCCCCCTCCGCACCCCGAGCAGACCCACCCCCCCGCCCCCTGTCCTCGTGTCCCAGGCTCCCTGCCCCCCAGATCTGGGCCGCCTCCGGCCCCTCAGCCTGTCCCCGCCCCGTCCAGCTCTGTTTTGACAGAAAGGGCTGCGACCGGCATGTGCTGTCCTCGGGAGACTTCTCGGCACAGGCGCTGGGCGTCCCCTTAGGGCGTGCTGCTGCGCTGTGGGGCGGCGTCCTGCGGGCAGGGGTCCCCGGGCACAGGCGGTGGAGGGTCTTGACGCCAGGGGTGCAGGCCTTTCCTGTGAGAGTGAGTGTCGTCGCTGGTGTGAAGCGTGTGGCTGTGTCTCCTCAGAAACGGGCGAGGAGAAGGTGCTGGAGGCCGAGGGCGGGTGGATGGACATGCAGACATTCGCCCCGAGAAGCAGCCGTGTGGGCTCCGTGTCTCAGTGCACCCGCTCCCTCTGCTGCGGGAGCCAGGCCCTTAGCCTGTGTGCACAGCGGCCCCTGCTCCGCGGGCCGAGGACGTCACCCCGGCCTGGTGGGGCAGACACCCCCCCTCCCCCCGCCCTGACCTGCGGCTCAGACCGCTTTCCTGCCGGCGACGGGGTGATGGGTGTGCATCCGCCTGAGAAGCGCAGCCTGGGCGTCCCTCCGACGTGCCATGTGTGAAAGGCCTTAGACCCTTACGGACGCAGAGGGTGCCATCGGGATTCGAGTGGGTTATGAGGAAGTCACTCGAGAGGCTCATGAGCACTCAGGTGCTTAGGGGACAGAGAAAGCCGACAGGGCACTTTGTCTTCTGAAATAGACACCTGGGGGGGGGGTGGTATGTAAATGGTATTTTACTGCACTCCGCTGGTGGGGTGAGCCAGGGTCCCAGGGCGATGCCGAAGGCAGAATCGGGGTGATGGCGCAGCCGTGGCTGCTGCTGGGGCGGACAGGAAGCCGAGGGACCAAGCTCCCACTCTGACCTTCCCCGTCCTTGGAGATGGAGCCTTGGAAGGCTCACACCCCTTCCCAAGTCGCGGGTCCTCTTTGGGGGAGACCTGCCCCCTCCTGCGGCATCAGGGCGCCTTGAGGACAAGCCTTGGCCAGTTTGTAGCCTTGCCCTCTTTTGGGGGGACCAGGGGGCGAGTGGGCGTGGGGCGGAGACTAGCGGGGTCGCAGGCGGGGTCTCGGTGAAGTTCCTCGGTCCCTCAGGCAGATGGTTCCGTGAGCTGCAAGCGGACAGACTGCGTGGACTCCTGTCCTCACCCCATCCAGATCCCGGGACAGTGCTGCCCGGACTGTTCGGCAGGTAATCCCCCACGGGGGGGCTCCCGGGCACCAGGCTCCTCCGTGGGAAGCACCGCACAGCCATTCAGGCCATCCTCACAACTACCTTGTGGGCAGCCCCATTTCACAGATGAGGAAACTGAGGCTCAGAGATGTGGAGAACTTGCTCATGGCAGGCCCTGTCCGGGTGCCCAACTTGCAGCCTAGGCGGGTGACGAGGAGCCAGACCTAGGGACAGGGAGAGAACAGTGAGCACGTGAAAGGGATAGTTTATTCATAGAAGCTTCTCCCTTGTTTCAAACATCTCACCGTAGAGCATTTAGAACACACAGAGAGCAAAAATAAAAAAATGAAGAAGGGCCCGTTACCACTTTTAAATCTCATGGTTTTGTTTTCCCAGTCTCTTGGTGATTTAATGTCTATGTCTATGTGTATGTCTATATCTAACATATCCATAATATACATCTCTAACTAACATATACTAGATGTATGTTATATATACACCGAGTGGCCAGATTATTATGATCTCTAAACACATAATAATCTGGCCACTCAGTGTATATCCTATATAATAAAAGGCTAATATGCAAATTGTCACCTTGACCAGGAGTTCTACCAGCAGGCAGGCCAGCCAACTGTCCATGTCCCCTCCCCCTGGCCAGGCTGGCTGGACCCCACCCATGCACAAATTCATGCACCAGGCCTCTAATACACACACACACACACACACACACACACACACACACACACACACACAGAGTGGCCGGATTATTATGCGTTCAGAGATTATAATAATAATCTGGTCACTCAGTGTATTTTCCCTTTAAAATACTTTCCTGCTGTCTCATCCCCTGCTTTTTTACCTACTATGTGAGGTAAGTATGATCAAGGTTTCATGTGCATGGGGCCTCCGTGGGCATCGGGGGGCAGAGAGGGGGAGGTACGGAGGAATGTTCTGGAAGGTGGGGTTTGGGTTCGGCTGAGTGGGGAGCAGCAGAGGGCATGGCTGTGGTGCAGGCACCAGTTGTCTCCTAGGCCTCTGTCCTACGCACCAGGCGAGGGGTAGAGGAGGAAGTGCTGACCCGGGGGCTGGGCTGGGGGACCCCACGTGACGGGATGCATTCTGACCCCTCTGCCGAACTTGTGTGCTGTCCCTGCGCCAGCCCCTGGGGCAGCTGCGCCAGGAGCAGCTGGCCTGACCGTCACCCCCCAGATAAGCCTGGACCTTTGCCCTGGCAGGAGCGGGGTCACCGGCCACCCCTCCGCCCCGGCCCGCTGTGGCGCTCACCACGTGCCTCTCCGCAGGCTGCACCTACACAGGCAGGATCTTCCACAACAACCAGACCTTCCCGTCCATGCTGGACCCGTGTCTGAGCTGCATCTGCCTGGTACGGCCACCCAGCTGCCCGTCGGCGAGCTCCCCGGGGCTGCCCCAGCTCCTGAACCCTGGAGGCAGAGGCCAGAGACCTCAGGAGCAAGGTCACTGCTGGGTCCTGGTGGCGTGGCCCCTCAGCCTGCCCAGCACTGTACCAGGGCCAGGGGACGGTCCACCTGCCGCCCTGATAAAGCCCTCTGCCCTGGCGACCGGGGGCAGGGGTTCTCCCGGGGGTCCCGGGGCTGCGGCCCTTCTCTGCTCACACAGAGGGCGAGGGCGAGGGCGAGGGCCAGGCTCTGCAGCCTCGGCCTCGGGATCTGGCGTTCTGTGGGTGCCACCCCTGTGCTCAGCCCTGTGCAGCAGGAGCTCAGTCCTCGGGAGAATCCCGGGGGGGTGGGCACCACCGCTGGCTCCATCTGCAAGCGGGAAACTGAGGCACAGAGAGACAGGCGTTTGCTCAGGCCCCACAGCTGGTGAGCTCAGTGCCAAGAGCCGAACCCCCGCGCTCGGCACCTGGGCTCGGAGCACACGTCTGCCCAAACCATCTGCCCCTCCGCCTGAAAGGCGTGTGTGATGGCCAGGCCATTAGTGCTTGGAGAATGGGAACCCCCATTGCTGTCAGGCCCAAAGGGTGGAATGCCCAGGGAGCTTTGCTGGGGAGGGGCGGGGCCTGCGGAAAGGTTGAAGGGCCATCTCTGGCCTCCAGTGGCCACGCCCTGGTTCCCCGCAGTGTGCATCGGGGAACTTTGGCCTCCGGGCCCTCCCTCCTGGGGTTCGGGTGCTCACTTTCTTGGGCAGTTCCTGGGTTTGCTCACCTGGTGACACATGAGCTCTGTGCACAGGGCCAGGCCCTTGGCCTGTGGGGGTTGCATTCCAGCGCGAAGACGAGCTCTGACCGCGTCACCCATCCCCCGCCCCACCACGACTCCCTCCTCCGACCTCGGTGGTTCTGGTGGCCACTCAGTGGCTACGTGACCTGTCCTCCCGGGTGTCCCGCCAGCCCCCAGTCGAAGGGCCTTGTTTTGTGTCCTGCAGCTGGGCTCCGTGGCCTGCTCGCCCGTGGACTGCCCCATCGCCTGCACCTACCCTTTCCACCCCGACGGCCAGTGCTGCCCGGTGTGCCGAGGTGAGTGGGACCCGCCCCCACGCCCGCGGCTCCGGGCGGGCCTCGCGCTCACGGCCTCTCCTCTGCCCCTGCAGACTGCAACTTCGAGGGAAGGAAGGTGGGGAACGGCCAGGTGTTCACCCTGGACGATGAGCCCTGTACCCAGTGCACGTGCCGGGTGAGCTGCCCCGCGGGGGCTGCTGCTGGCCTTGGCCCCTTTGCAAAACTCGAGGCCCTTAGTCCGTGGGAGCCCTTCTCCTTCCCGCCCGTCTTCCACTTGGACCGCCGGCCTGCGTGTCTTTGGAGGCGACCTCCCTCTTTGCGGTTTCCTGAGGTGTCGGGCTTCCCCTGTCGCTCTGCAGCCTCGGCCTCCGGATCTTGCCGTGGGTCCCACGGCTGGTGCCGCAGGCCTTGGGGGCTCTGCTCTGGGCGGGCGGGTGCTCTGGGATCCTCACCTGTGCCCTCTGCTTCCCCAGCTGGGAGAGGTGAGCTGTGAGAAGGCGCCCTGCCGGCCTGCCTGCGTGGACGCCGCCTCGCCCCCCGGGGACTGCTGCTCCTGCCCAGGTACGCAGGCCGCGGTCCGGGTCTCCCACCATCTTCCTACGAGCACGGAACTCGTAGCGCAGGGTATGGGACCCCACGCTCCGAGAGGGGACAGGGCTTGCTCGTCGCCACAAGGCCAGCACCCCGTGAGCCCCGGCTGGGGACCGCTGTGTGACAGGTTTGCTCACCGTGCCCTTGCTTCTCCAGAGTCTCCTCCCTTAACCGCTTCCTCTACTTTCTGCCTTTTTGAAAAATTAGAACTCAGGGACTGAACCCCTTTGCAGAAGGCTCGCTGTGAATATGTATTGGGAGCTCCATGTGTTCGGGGACCTCCCGGGCCTTTTCCCAGCCGCTGAGACGGGCGCTGCCATCCACCCCCGTTTTCCAGGGGCGGCGGCGAGGCACAGAGGGGAAGTGGGCGCTCAAGGTCACACGGCGGGTCGCTGCAGAGCCAGGAATGGAGCGTGGAGTCCGTGCTCTCAGCTCCTGCGCTCTCTCGACTCCTGGAAGCTATTCTCTCCTGTTTGTCTTCCTCCGTCGTCAGTGTTCGCCCACGCGGTCACTTTCTGGGGTGTAAACGGGAGACAGGCCACCGCCGGAACGCAAGGATTCACGTGGCCCGGGCTGTCATTTAAAAAGCTCCCAGCCGTCGGGTCTGCTCACCGCTGCCTTTTTGGTGGATGTGTCGGTGGCTTCTTCCTCTTTATTCTGTCCGTAACGCACACGCTGGGAGACTCCTTTGGTCAGGCGACGGTTTTTAAGTTTTGTGAGTTGCATTCGGACACGTGGTTAGTAAGTCGGTGCAGTAACGGGCTCAGGGTGTCAGGACGGCGTGGTACCTGGTACCCTGTGGCCACAGCACCATTACCAGAGGGAGAAGGAGGAGCCTTCCCGGGGCGTGGCTGTTCCTGGCGCCCACCCACTCGCGAACCTGTGTGGATGGAGTTTAACTCTTCCAAGTTCACCTGTCTGTGAAGGACCTTAAATGTGGCTCTTTAACGCTTTTTAAACTCCCGGTGAGGTTTCCCACTGATTGGAGGCCTGGATGTGGAACGTCTTTCCCCGCCGTCGGGCCTCTGAGGGGATGCTCTGAGGGCGGCTCTCGGCCTGTGGATGCAGAGCCGCTGTCAGGACGGGCGGCTGCACACGCCCTGAGCCCAGGCAGCCAGGCCTTGGGAACCACTGAGAGCTTTGTAGATTCTTCCTCAGTTTACCCACCACCCACTCCTGTGCCAGCTGAGAGGTTTATTCCCCCAGCTGTCCAGAGACTAATCGTTAGCAGGAGATGGAACGTTTTAGTGTATTTCTCTTTAAATGCTCCCGGGAATGTTCGAGAGTGGCTGTTGTTATCATCCCCATTTTGCAGATGGGGAAATAGAGGCTCAGAGAAGTTCAGTGTCTGTTTTTAAGCTGTACTGGTGTTGAGTCAAGACTAGGTCTCTTTTTTATTTTTTAATATGTTTTTATCGGCTGCCTCCTGCACACCCCCTACTGGGGATGGAGCCTGCAACCCAGGAATCAAACCGTGATCTCCTGGTTCATAGGTCGATGCTCAGCCACTGAGCCACACCAGCCGGGCCAGGCGGGCCTCTCTGATCCCTTTCCCCGCTCTTTCCCACTCGCTCTCCCGCCTCCGGACGGGGAACATGAGGCCCAAAGAAGTGAGGTGCTGCCTGGGCTCCTCCTGAAACGCAGCCTCAGTGTCGCTCACCAGGCGACTTTTCCTGACTCCTTTTAAGGACAAACTGCTTTCTATTTAAATGGAATATGAATTTTTTTTAAATAACAACAACAACAACAAAATAACAGCTGCTCTGGCTGGGTTGCTCAGTGGTCAGAGCGTTGGCCCTCGGACTTGAAGGGTCGCAGGTTCAATTCCTGGTCAAGGGCACGTACCTCGCTTTGATCCCTGGCCCTGGTTGGGGCCCGTGAGGGAGGCAACCAATTGATGTGTCTCTCACATCGATTTCTCTCTCTCTTCCCCTCCTCCCTCCCTTCCACGCTATAAAAACCAATGGGAAAAAGATCCTCCAGCGTGGATTAAAGTGAGGATTAAAACACACACATACACACACACACACAGTGTGATTCCCATGCCGTCTGCGTCACACAACCCCAGCGTCCAGGTCAGTGGTGTGGGTGTCAGAGGGTGTGACTGTCCTTGGGCGGCTGTCGGTGTTGTCGTCCAGTGTGTTCGTGTGCGTGACAACAGCCCTTGCCTCCGGGACCTCCGTGGCCTCCGGGACCGGGCCTCTCTCCAGCCCTTCCTCTTCGTCTGCCCTCCCTCTCCACGCTCTCTCTGCCTCTCCTACCCCTTCCCCGCTTCCCTCGCCCCCGCCCCCACCCACGTACGAAAAGCCGGATGTTCCGGGCTCCAGGCTGAGACGGAAAGAAAGCCACTTCACAATCGGGTAATTTTAGGTCCCGGCAAAGCTGGTAGGAGGGACAGGGCGTTCTCCTGTCCCTCCGCCTCCCACGCAGCTGCCCAGCGTCAGCCCCGCCGCAGCGGATGGCACATTTGTTACGCGGGACCTCCGCGGACACAGGCTCACCACCCCAAGTGCGGAGTTTCCATTGGGGTTCAGGCCGGGACGTCCCGGCTCCGTGTCGGTGGGTCCTCAGAGCGGCCCTGTGCGCCGGTCACCATCACGCCCATTTCACAGATGAGGAAGCGGAGGCCGGGCAGTCATGTGCCTCACACGCCGTCACGGCCAGTGGTGGCCGGGCCTCTGAACTGCCTCCCCCGCTCCTGTCTGCTCTCCTCCCGGCTGGGCCTCACCGGGGCTCGAGGCTTCCGAGGACGGAGCCGGGCCCGTCCGCGCAGCGCCCAGAGCTGCCTCGGCTGTCGGAGAGCCACTGTGTCCGTTTGCCCCCTCTCTAGGCTCCCTGGAGGACAGGCGGGGGCTGCCCCCTCCTGCAGACGCGGCCCTGAGCCCCCGCGGGGCCCCCCAGGACCCCGCCACCTGCAGCTCCTGCCCGGGGCCCCCGGCAGCCCGGCCTCGGCGGCCCGCGCCCCACTTCCTCCAGCTCGTCTCGAGGACCAACATGTCCCACCTGCAGACTGCGTCCCGGGGCCGCTCGGGGGCCCAGGCCGCCCCCCCGCCCCCCGTGGGGCCCTCACTGCGGCCACCCGCGCCCCCAGGAGCCTCCTCTCTACCTCCCGCCTCTCCCGGGGCTCCTGCGACTCCAGAGCCTTCCACCACGGCCCCGGGGGCCCACGCAACGGCCGGGTGGCCTGCGCGGCCCCCCGCCGTCCTGGGGGGGGCTCCAGCTCTCTCCACGGCAGACCCGAGCCCCCCGGAGGCCCCCGCCACCCTCCATGGCCTCTCTCCCGCCACCTCCGGACTCGCTGTGGTGACCGCCAGCCCTGGCGCCCCGCGGCCCCCAGCCGGGACTGCGAGTGAAGAGGGGCCCGCTGGCTGAGGGCCTCCACGGAGGGCCACCGGGGCCAGCGAGGGCCACTCCCCGGGGCTTCCAGCCGTGGGACTGCCTTGGGCTGACAGCCTGGCCCCCCGCCCCCGCCCCCCGGGAGCGTGTGGGAAGCCTGAGAACCAGCCTGTCCCGGCAGGGCCCTCCCGAGGCCCCTCGTGTCTTTGGGGGAAGGCTGGACTCCCCGCTCTGCAGCAGGAGGGTCGGCAGGCCCAGATGCCACTGGGATTGGCACCGTGTGGCCGCCCTCCTGAGGTTTCCTGATTAAAGGCTGCCTCAGTCTCCCCGGCTGCCTGCGCATTCACTTCTCGCCTTCGGAAAAGTGGGGAGACCTCCCCCCACGCCCACGGGTGGGAAATGGCACCCCTCCAACCCCCAGCTGGGGAGAAAAGCTGGCCTGAACTGGGGCTGGGGGGTCTGTGTAAGGCCCGCGGGCCTCTGTCGCCGGGAGACCTCTGCGGAAGCAGGGGAGGCAGATGGAGGGCTGTGCAGGTGGCCGGGGACCTGGGGGGAAGTGGGCGGGAGAGGGGACATCCCCAGGCCTCGGCCAGCCCCTCTGGGAGCCCGAGGCCGCGTGGCTGTGCAGAGCTGTCCTGAGGGAGGCCAAGGGGGCGGCTGTGTGTCCCCATGTCGCCCGGTCATCCGCCCCAGCAAAGCGGTGAGCGGGGCCGGCAGCCGGGCGGCTCCTGGTGAGGCCGATGGCCCAGCGCTGCAGCCGTAACCTTCCCGGCAGCTGGGCACTAACCCGCGGCCCGGCCCCGGGGGCGCAGCCTGGTGTCCATGACAGGTGGGAAGAGGGCCGTGCTGTCAGTAACGGTCACACGCAGGCGGAGGCCGGCTGTGATGTCACCGCCGAGCTCCCGCTGAAGCCACGCAGCTGCAGAACAAACCGCCGGCGGTGCAGAGCACGTTCTGTCCGTTAGACACGGGCGGTGCTTCAGGGTGAGGTCTGGGCGCCCTGACCAGGGGTGCGCCCTGCTCAGCCGCCATCAGCTGAGGGACTCGGACCCGGCGCCCTGGTCTGCAGGGTGGGGCCTCCGCAGGTCTCGGTGGTTTGTGACCCCGTGCAGCCTCCCCCTCCGCTCCCGGGACCCCATGCAGATGGAAGTGCAGGGCCCTGGCTGCCTCGTTCGCTGCCTCACGTGGGGACTTCTCCGACAGGCCAGCTGCAGCATGGCAGTGGCTCAGCGCCTGCTTCCTCGTCGCTATGCCAGTTCAGTCGAGGGTGCATTCATGTTTTAATACTAGCCCCACCACCCCCAATAGAACTCCAGTAAATGATGTTCATTTCCGATGTTAAAAAAACAGATGGGAGCCCTAGTCAGTGTGGCTCAGTGGATAAAGCATTGGCTTGCAGACTGAAGGGTCCCGGGTTCGATGCCAATCAAGGGCACATACCCGGGCTGTGGGCTCGATTCCTAGTGGGGGCGTGCAGGAGGCAGCTGGTCAATGATTCTCTCTCATCATTGATGTTTCTATCTCTCCCTTTCCCTTCCTCTCTGAAATCAATACAAATATATTTTTAAAAAGTTACAAAAATTATGCTGGAGAGGGAGACAGGAGGACAGCTGTCAACATTCCCCCATGTTGGCCCAAGGGTAAAAGCATGCTGATCGGACCCTCCCTCGCCCCCCAGCTCACAGCTGGGACCTCAGTGGCCCAGAGAGTCAGGAGAGGACCAGGCGAGGTGCGAGAACCTGCATCCCGGAGGGTCTGGGTTCCAGGGGTCAGTGGAGAGGGACCCATGCGGGGAGGAGAACCCTCGGGGACAAGAGTGGATGGGAAGGATGGAGCGAGCTGAGTGTAGCCCTTACTCGGCCCTCGGGGAATGGAGAGTGAAGAGCGGAGAAGAGGCCTGAGACTGGAGAAAAGCAACGTGAGTTCGTCTTATCCTGTGGAGCGACGTGGGAGCTGTCAGACCAGAGATGTCCCAAGGGTCTGCTTAACGGGGAGCCTTTTCAGATTCCGCCTGCACCCAGGAATCCCAGGGGGAGGGAACGGAGCGGGGCTGGGAGGAGAGGCCGAGCTGCTGCTGGCGGAGTGAGGATGGGGAAGGAGGAGGCGTGTGGCCTGGAGCAGGACGGGAAGGGTCCGGGAAGACCTGCCTGCGCCCCTGGAGCCTAGCCCACTGCCTGGCCCCTAGCGGGTGCTCGGGAAACATCGGAGATGCCAACTGCCAGGGAGCCAGGGCGCTGTGAAATTCCTCCCCGAAATCTGAGAGGTGCACCTGTTGGTCTCATGACCAAATATGACCAGGACGGAATGCCAGTGGGGGTGGGCGCTGACCCCCCTGTTGTAGGCCTGGCCGCAGTGGCGTCAGATCCGCTCTTTCGTCCTGTCCGATTGTTTCCTCCTAAAAGGCCACCTCAGAGTCATCCCTCCATCCCCATCTACTATGTTCCAGGCCTTGGGCTCCAGCAGTTACACGATCGCAGTCCTGGCCCTGGTGGGTGTGAAGCAGGCACCCCACGAATGGTCGTGCCCAGAGCTGTAAAGGCGGGGAGCTGGCTCCGTGGGAGGGTGGTCGGGGAAGTGACGTTTTAGCTGAGACCTGTGGGATGCTAGGTGTTAGCAGGCCAGGAAAAGAGGAACAGCGACCCAGGCCAAGGGAACAGTGTGTGCAGAGGCCTGGGGAGGGGAAGAAGTGTGCGTATTTGTGGAGGTGGGAGCTCAGGTAAGAGTAAGGTGACCATATTTTAACATTGGTAAAGCGGGACACCATTGACTGGGGGGGGTAGGGGGGTTTCTTTTTTTTAAAATATATTTTATTGATTTTTTATTTTATTTTATTTATTTTTATTTATTTATTTTTAAAATATATTTTATTGATTTTTTACAGAGAGGAAGAGAGAGGGATAGAGAGTTAGAAACATCGATGAGAGAAAAACATCGACCAGCTGCCTCCTGCACACCCCCTACTGGGGATGTGCCCGCAACCAAGGTACATGCCCTTGACCGGAATCGAACCTGGGACCCTTGAGTCCGCAGGCCGACGCTCTATCCACTGAGCAAAACCGGTTTCGGCCCGGGGGGCGGGAGGGGATTATTGATTAAAAATTTGGTCTATATTGTAATCGCTTTTGGTTTTTTTAATAAAAGGAAATTCACTTCTTAGATCATCGTTGAATTTGCGTCCTCTTTTCTTACTCATTATGTTAAAAATCTAAAAATAATTAAAATTACATTATAAATTATTATTATATACATATTGCTTAGAAACACAGTAAGTAGGTACATAATTACATGAACATATTTTATTGTTAGTTTATAAATTAAATTAATTTGATTGTTATAAACTATATTTTAAAAATTATTTTAATCCTATATTTCTTTCTAAATAATAACAGTACTAACTTGTATTATTTTTCCTCTGAATTTGCCGTAACGTAAGTCGTAAGTGTCACTTTCAAGGCCGGCGCTAGACTTTTTGCCGCCACTATAAAATATAAATAATACGAGTACTGTCTGCTAAACTCAAGAAAATGTATGTATTTATGAAATAAATCAATAAATTACTTACTAAATTATCGGAATAGCTGATTTGTAATGACATCACTGGTTTAACCAGGTTACTAGCACGCAGTACGATGTGTATCGCCGGAGAGACAGTTACAAAATGTTGTCGTCGTTGCCAATCCCAAAAAACGCCATTGTTCATTAAGTCCAAACAATGGGGTCGAATTCTAACTGATCAACAACGCGAACTTTGATAAGCCGTTCTCGATAATCAGTTCTCAACAATTATTTGTTATTATTAAAGTTTAACATTATAAAATTAACAAAAATAATATAAAACTCATATCCTGGCTAAATAGCCACATGGCCGCCGAGAACCGTACATTCCCTCCGGTTCTCCCGTTCCCTAGCTCGTCGCGCATTCCTTCCAAAAAGCGGGGCTTTTTAAACCGCCGGTTCCGGCCCAAACCGTCAAAAACCGGGGCTTTTTAAACCGCCGGTTCCGGCCCAAACCGTCAAAAACCGGGGCTTTTAAACCGCCGGTTCCGGCCCAAACCGTCAAAAACCGGGGCTTTTAAACCGCCGGTTCCGGCCCAAACCGACAAAAACCGGGGCTTTTTAAACCGCCGGGCCCGGCCCAAACTGTCAAAAACCGGGGCTTTTTAAACCGCCGGTTCCGGCCCAAACCGTCAAAAACCGGGGCTTTTTAAACCGCCGGTTCCGGCCCAAACCGTCAAAAACCGGGACTTTTTAAACCGCCGGGCCCGGCCCAAACCGTCAAAATCCGGGGCTTTTTAAACCGCCGGTTCCGGCCCAAACCGTCAAAATCCGGGGCTTTTTAAACCGCCGGCCAGGCCCAAACCGTCAAAATCCGGGGCTTTTTAAACCGCCGGTTCCGGCCCAAACCCAAAAACCGGGACTTTTTAAACCGCCGGGCCCGGCCCAAACCCAAAAACCGGGACTTTTTAAACCGCCGGATCCGGCCCAAACCGTCAAAAACCGGGGCTTTTAAACCGTCGGGCCCGGGCCAAACCGACAAAAACCGGGGCTTTTTAAACCGCCGGTTCCGGCCCAAACCCAAAAACCGGGACTTTTTAAACCGCCGGTTCCGGCCCAAACCCAAACACCGGGACTTTTTAAACCGCCGGCCCGGCCCAAACCCAAAAAGCGGGGCTTTTTAAACCGCCGGCCCGGCCCAAACCGGCAAAAACCGGGGCTTTTTAAACCGCCGGATCCGGCCCAAACCGACAAAAACCGGGGCTTTTTAAACCGCCGGGCCCGGCCCAAACCCAAAAAGCGGGGCTTTTTAAACCGCCGGCCCGGCCCAAACCCAAAAAGCGGGGCTTTTTAAACCGCCGGCCCGGCCCAAACCCAAAAAGCGGGGCTTTTTAAACCGCCGGCCCGGCCCAAACCCAAAAATCCGGGGCTTTTTAAACCGCCGGTTCCGGCCCAAACCGTCAAAATCCGGGGCTTTTTAAACCGCCGGCCAGGCCCAAACCGTCAAAATCCGGGGCTTTTTAAACCGCCGGCCCGGCCCAAACCCAAAAACCGGGACTTTTTAAACCGCCGGCCCGGCCCAAACCCAAAAACCGGGACTTTTTAAACCGCCGGTTCCGGCCCAAACCCAAAAACCGGGACTTTTTAAACCGCCGGCCCGGCCCAAACCCAAAAACCGGGGCTTTTTAAACCGCCGGGCCCGGCCCAAACCACAAAAACCGGGGCTTTTTAAACCGCCGGCCCGGCCCAAACCCAAAAACCGGGACTTTTTAAACCGCCGGGCCCGGCCCAAACCCAAAAACCGGGGCTTTTTAAACCGCCGGGCCCGGCCCAAACCGACAAAAACCGGGGCTTTTTAAACCGCCGGTTCCGGCCCAAACCCAAAAACCGGGACTTTTTAAACCGCCGGCCCGGCCCAAACCCAAAAACCGGGACTTTTTAAACCGCCGGCCCGGCCCAAACCCAAAAAGCGGGGCTTTTTAAACCGCCGGGCCCGGCCCAAACCGACAAAAACCGGGGCTTTTTAAACCGCCGGCCCGGCCCAAACCGTCAAAAACCGGGGCTTTTTAAACCGCCGGATCCGGCCCAAACCGACAAAAACCGGGGCTTTTTAAACCGCCGGCCCGGGCCCAAACCCAAAAACCGGGGCTTTTTAAACCGCCGGCCCGGCCCAAACCCAAAAAGCGGGGCTTTTTAAACCGCCGGCCCGGCCCAAACCCAAAAACCGGGGCTTTTTAAACCGCCGGATCCGGCCCAAACCGACAAAAAGCGGGGCTTTTTAAACCGCCGGCCCGGCCCAAACCCAAAAAGCGGGGCTTTTTAAACCGCCGGCCCGGCCCAAACCCAAAAAGCGGGGCTTTTTAAACCGCCGGCCCGGCCCAAACCCAAAAAGCGGGGCTGTCCGGCCGGCGGCCTGAGGCGGCAGGAGGGCAGCGCACCGCGGCCTGGAGGCCCCGCCCAAGCTCCGGGGCCCCGCCCAGTGGCCGGCGGGCCGCCACGGGAGGTGCCGGCGGCGCAGGCCTGCGGCCGAATTCACGTGTGGAGGAAGGTGGCTCCGCCCTCGAGCCCAGCGTCCCTCGTCCGTGGGCCTGAGCAAGGCCACGGTGCGGGACGGCGGCCAGCGGGGACCCCGAGCTCTGTCGCTCGGGTCACCCCCAAGCCGCTCCTCTGAGCAGGGCGGCCCGCGCCAGCGTCGCCCCGAACAGCCTCCTGCGGGCAGCGGCAGCGGCAGCGGCAGGAGCGTGCGGGCGGGCGGAGTCGGTTCGCCGGCCCGAGAGGAGCTGCCGTCAAGCCGAGCCGAGCTGAGGCGAAACGTGGCTGTGACGCAGGGCTCGCCAGAGCCTGAGGGGACGGAGCCTCGGGGAGGCCGAGGGGCCCGTCCCACGCGGCGTTGAAACGGCCCCCGGACGTGCTGCCACCAACGTCGCTCCGGGGAGCCCTGCGCGCCCGGTCCGCCTTTCAGGGCTCGGGCCGTGAGCATGCTCAGTGCCTCCGCCGGAACCTCCGTTCAGGGGGCAGCAGACCGTGCCCTCCCGGCGGGGCGTGCGGAGGGCTCCCCAGGGGCTCGGCCGTCACCCCTCGGGCCGTGTCCTGCTCAGGAACGTCACCGCCCTGGCCGCCGGCCGCGGCCCCCCTCTTCTCTGTCTTACTGGCTTGGGGAGAAACGAGAAGTCAGCTCCCTGAACCAAGAACTTAGGGGCCCTGTTCCCCGGGCCGGCGGTGGCTTGGCATTTCTGGCCCCCAAGTCTTCATTTTTATTTTTTTGAATCCTCACCCGAGGGTAGGTTTCCATCGATGTTAGATGGCAGGGAGAGGGAGAGACACATCGATTGGCTGCTGCTTACACGCACCCTGACCAGGGCCGGGGAGCCTGCAGCCAAGGTTCGTGGCCGTGACGGGAATCGAACGCGGGGCCCCCCGGGCCACGGGCGGACACTCCACCGGCACGGCCTGGGCTTGCTTCCTTCTCTCTTTAAATGGAGGCGGAAGTGACTCCCACGTCTTCACGCGACGCTCCCACGTCTTCACGCGATGCTCCGAGCGGCGCCTGTCAGGACCCGTTTGCCGTCCGGGCTCCGCCTGGCGTGTGCGCAGCCAGCTCGCCGCGCCACTGCCGTCCAGTGGACGTGGCCACTTCCGACCCCTGTCCTGACCCCTGACCCCTGACCCCTGGCCCCCGCGACGCGAGGAGCAATACCAACGAAGAGAAGCAACTCCACAAAACGTTTCCAGGAGGTTGGGTTTTATTCTACGTTATCGGGGCGACCCCACGGGGAGGGAGACCCCTGAGGAGACTGCTCTTCCCTTCGAGCGGGCGCAGACCCGGCCCGGGGCTCCGGGGAAGCAGCGAAGACGGGGCTCAGGCCACGGGAGCCAGGCCGACGCGGTTGTTGCCCCGGTCGAAGACGGCGAAGTACTGGCGGATGAACACGTCGCCCAGGATCCAGAGCTCCCCGTTGGCCGTGGGGATGTTCATGCCCTGGAAGCCGCTGGTGCAGCCCTGCTGGCTCTGGAGAAAAGGAGGCGGAGACGAGAGGGGACGGGCTCAGCGGGAAGGCGCTGCGGGGCGAGGGGAGCTCCGGCTGAGGCGGCCTGCGCCTGCGGCCCGGGTCTGCCGTGTAAGCTGCTCCCTGCACGTCGGTTTCCGGGAGCACAGACCCTGCCGTCAGCATCGGAGCTGAGCGGGGAGCGAAAGCTGCCGGGAGGGCCTGCGAAGCCCGGGGCAGCCTTTCTCTTCCCCGGATCGGGGCCTTGGTTCGCCTGGCGCTGGGCCGCCGCCTGCGCAGCGAGAGCCCGCGGCGCTCGGAGAAGGCCCGCCCGGGGCGAAGCGGCCTCGCCGGACACCCACCCTCGGGGCAAGCCCGCCCCGCTCCCGGCGCCGCAGGACAAGGTGAAGGTCTTCCTGCGTCGTTGGCGGGCGGTTGGTAGTTGGTAGAGGCGGTAGGAGCGTCCTAGCCCGGGCCCTACAAGTCGGATCTTCATTTGCTCTGCCCTTGAGGGCTGTCAGGGGTCCGTCTCCCGGGCTCCCCTAAACCACACTCGGATCAAGGGCTGTGATAGAGACCCAGGCCCAGCTAGAACCTTTCCCGCTACCGTCCTTGGCCTTGCTTCTCCTCTTGGGAAGGCTGTATCCAAGTTCTCCTTCAGGCATTTATTGTTAGGGCGCTCTCCCTCCATCTCTCTGCTCCCCCCTCTCTCCCTCTCTCTCTCCTTCTCCCCCCACCCCCTCTCTCTCCAGAGGCAGTCCAGAGCGCTGTGGGCCGCGGCCTGTGGCAGGCACTTGCCCTGCACGGAGCGAGGGGACGGGTGCATCCTGTGCTGGGCCCTTACCTGCAGGACGTAGACGCTGGGCGGCAGCGGGTACTGGACGCCGTTGATGGTGAAGACGATGCTGGGCAGGCTGCTGATGGCTGCACAGCTGACCACCATCTGGGGCGGAGAGAGCAAGGGTCAGAAGGGCCACATCCCTTATGCATGGCAGACCCCCCCACCCCACCCTCACCCCGGTGCCAGGGCCGTCAGGGGGCTTACCTCGCCGTAGGAGTTCTGGCTGGCGCCAATGGAGCTCTGGATGTTGGCTATGGCATTGGTCGGGCCAGACAACAGAGAGGTGCCTGTGTCGACGATGGCCTGGCAGCCCCCGCTGCACGCGATGGCCTCTCCGTTCATGGTGATGCTGAGGACGAGGCAGCAAGGGGTCTCCTTAGCCCCCAGGGAGCACGTCTCCCCGAGGAGCCAGGTGACTCCAGAGGGTCCCTCGTCCCCATCCATTAGCCAGGATGTGAGTGCCAGCTTCTCTCAGTCATGCAGGTGCTCATGTATGTGCTCCTGCACTCGCACCCAGTGACTGAGCCTGCTCCGTGCACGGGGGATGCAGAGCCTAACCAGGCACCACACGGCTCGGGGAAGCAGACACCCAAAGGTTGCCCAGGAGGTGACAAGCTGAGGGGGGCGTCCCAGGCTGAGGGCTTCAGGGGGGAGGGGCGGAGACCACTGGAGCGGGCGGAAGTGGAGGGACTGATGGTGGTTCAGCACGGCTGGGACAGACGGAGGTGACCAGCCGGCGCATCTTGGTTCATTTCCCCAGGACTGTCCTGGTTCAAGTACTGAAAGTTCTCGCATCCCGGGCACCTGCTCACGCCGGGGCAAACCTGGGTGACTGGTCACCCCCGCAGGCCAGCGGGGCCAGGACAGCTGGGAGTGAGGCTGCCGGGGCCGGGGCAGGCCCTGAAGGACAAGGGGGGGCGGAGGGGCCTGAACTCCTCTGTCATTTGCCCCGTCACCAGGCTAGAGGACATTTTCCCAAGAATGGGAGGCGTGTGCTGGTTCCCAGGTCCCTAAACGCTGGGGGGGGTGCACAGCCAGGTCCCCCAGGCTCCCCAGGTGCTGGTAGATTGTCCTGCCTCTGTGACCAGGAGGCGAGGGGCTGCCCCATCCTGGCAGGGTTTGGGGGTCTCTGACAGCTTTCCTCATGCGGGGAGGTACCTTTCTCGGGGTCTCTCTGGCTTGGCCACCTCCCTCCTTCCCCTCCTGGGGGACATCTCCCTGTGTGGCCATTCCACTGGCATTCTGGGAAGCTTAGTGACTGTGCGTGTATAGAGCAGTGGGACTGGGGCCCTGCCAGGAGGGGCCCGGCCACGGTGCGCTCACCTGTCCACGGTGATCTGCCAGTACGTCTCGGAGGACAGAGGCACCCAGTTGAGGGTCCCGGTGTAGTAGGAAGAATCAATGCCCCCAAACATCACCACGCTGCCGCTCTGGTCGTTGCTGTGCCACGGGCGGGGGGAAGACAGGAATGCATTCTTTCCGTCATTCCCTCGCTCCCCGGACATACACTCTGGGTCTTCCCAGAGCTACCTCTCCCTTCCTCCTTCGCTGTGGAAGTTTGGCCTCTGTTTTAAGTGGATTTACTTGGGCTGAGGAGCCGTGCGGAGCATGTGGCAGGCAGGGTTTCTCTGAATCCCATTACCCGAAGGACCATGCCATGGACACTAGGGTTATTGTTATTATTTCCACTTTGCAGAGAGGCACAGAGAGGTGAAGCGACTTGCCCAAGGTCACACAGCAGGGAGCGCCAGAACCAAGAAGGGCACCCAGCTCTTTCTGGTTCCCGTGTGAAACGAACCCAGGATGGTGTTTGCTCTTGAGGACTCGACAGTGTAGCTCTCATCCTCAGCCACGGGCACTGTCCCTCCCCCACCCCCCGGGGACATGGGCCAGTTTCTGGAGGTGTTTTTGACTGTCATGATCGGGTGGGGAAGGGGTGTCGCTGGTGTCTAGGAGGTAGAGCTGCTAAACACCCTGCAAGGCATAGCACTGCCCCCGGCTGCCAGGGGTGATCGGACCCAAAGTGTCCATGGTGCCCGGCCGGCGTGGCTCCATGGTTGAGCCTCGACCCAGGAACCAGGAGGTCACAGCTCGATTCCCGGTCGGGGCACAGGCAGGGTTGGCACCAGTGGGGGGCGTGCAGGAGGCAGCCGACCCATGACTCTTGTCGTTGATGTTTCTCTCCCCTTCTCCCTTCCTCTCTGAAATCAATACAAATATATTTTTAAAATGTCAGTAGTGCTGCGATGAGGAGCTGTGGCCCAGCTGGAGAGAGAAGGTGCCCCGTGGGATGGCCAGGTCTCTGCAGGGCAGGCTCCGGCGCAGGGCCAGGAGGGAAAAGGAAAGGGGCCTTCCTGGGCGAAGCGCGCTGGTCCTCGTTCCTGGGTGCTCCCTGTCTGCATCGCTGCAGATCTGGGTTAGATGGGGCAGCAGATTACCCCACAAGGTTAACCACCGGAGGGCGTGGACCAACCGGTCCCCACTCAGCGGACCCCCCACCTCCGCGGTCAGCGTCGGGCAGCCCATGCGACTCACTGTGTGGCGGCGGGACAGTGAACCGAGCATTCATGGGCCGCGACTAACTGCTTCCCGAGAGAAGGTGGGGTGTCTCGGGGAAGCTGCCGGCACCCTCAGGTTTCCTTGCGTAAACCTCTGCTCAGCCCAGACCGACGCCTGGTTCTCTTTATTCACTCTTAGAAGTAACTCACTGTCGCCACGGAAACCTAGATTCTAACTGCGGAAAGAAGCTGGCGTTCCTCCTTTGACAGCTTCCCTGTTCGAGATTTAAGCCCCAACCGAATCTTCACAATCACCCCCTCCCCCACCCATGCTTTGCTATGAAGTCTTGGCCCCAACGTTAAGCAGATTCACTTGATAGGGCGGTCCTGGGACTGGTGCCGAGTGCGAACGGCTGATGATGCTGGAGTTGTGTAGGCCAAAGCGACAGAGACGCGCGCTCGTCAAATCAGAGGCGCAGGACGGCTGGCCACAGGGACCTGGAGCTGTTCTCTCTGCAGGTACACCTCTCAGGCCCAGATACTGGCCTCCCCACCCCGCGCCTTCTAAGACCCTCTGCACCCCCTGCCCGGACAGCCCTGCTGGGCCGGCCCTGCCCTCCCTGCCCTACTCACGGGCTCAGGTAGACGGAGAAGAGGTCTTGGGAAATCAGCCCCTGGTTCCACATGTTGTCAAAGACGGGTGTGGCCCCCGAGGAGGCGATGCTGGGGTAGGCCAGGCCCAGGATGCCGTCGAAGGGTGCATAGTACAGGAAGGAGCCGGGCTCCGTCTTGCTCAGGCCGAAGATCTGGTTGGTGTCGGCGATGCCTGCAACCTGAGTGGGGAGACCAGGATGTTCCCCATCAGTGGCCACTGGCCTGTGTGCAGCACCAGCGCTGGGCCTGGCGCCTTCCGGCTCCCTCCGTGTGGGAATCAGCTCGGGGCATCGGCTGGAGGGACAGGAGCGGACTGTCCCCGGGTGCTTGTTATTCCTCTGAGGTGGCCATGGCGGCCGACCTCTGGGTACCCCCGCTGCGGGTGGGGTGAGAATTTGCTGGGGAGCAGGGGGTCGCCCTGTGCTTGTGTCTGATGTGCGGATCGAAGCAGAACCCAGGGAAGTCAGAGCCCTTGACCCCTGCTGCGCCCAGAAGGGGGGAGCTGGGGGAGCTTTTGGAATTTGGCGGGGGGGAGCTACAGTGGAGGGAGGAGGTGCTAAAAGGGAACTGAGCCATTTTTCACCCCCTCCCCCCGCATCCCCCAAAGCCCTCAGCCTGAGTGGGGCGGAGGTTGGCTTATGGCTCCAAGCACCACCCCCCTTACCCACTCCTGCCCAATCTAGACATATCGGCCACGTCCTCTCCCCTCCCGTCTCCCCATTCGATTCTGTGATCACAAGACTCATACTGCTGAAGTGAGCTGGTTCTGGGGGCCCCCAAGGTCCCTGGGAGCTAGCCCCACGGCAGTGCGGGGGGAGGGGCCCCGCAGGCGCTCACCTGGACCGTGTCGTACCCGAGGATGCCAGTCATGCTGCCGGTGCCATAGGCTACGGACAGCGTCTGGCTGGTGCCCTGGTAGGTGGAGGACTTCTGAGGGTCAAAGCGGTTGTGGTTGGCTGTGTGGGCAAGAAGTTACACTGCCGACCCCCAAAAGCTGACCGAGAGGCAGCGCCGGGGCCTGTCTTCCCGGGTGGGTGCCGGGTGCTGGGAGGGGGACTTGGGAGGAGAAGGGTAACTTTGCCCTAGATTCTGGAGCCCAGGCGTGTCCAGATTCCAGTCCTGGCTGGTCAGACCAGTTGGGACCATCTCCCGGATGGGAGGTCCCCCACTGACCCCACAGTGCCCCCCAGGACGCCCCCGCCGAACACGAGTGGCGCAGGCCCACGGCTGCCCACTTCTCTGCCATTGGCCTGAACGCCTTGGGTGCAGGGACCCTGTGTGCGCCACCCTTTACCCCCAGAGCACCTAAGCCCAGTGCTTGGCACATAGGAGGTGCTCAGCAAATCCCAGCAGGCTTGGGATTGGACCCGTCTGCAGCCCCTGCGTGTTCCGGGCCCCCGTCCATCGGGGCCGGGCCCAGGAGGCGGCACTCACAGCAGGCAGGGCTGGAGCAGTAGACGGAGGGCACCCACAGGTTGGAGGAGCCGGTGTCAAAGATGACGGTGAACTCCTGAGGGGGCGTTCCGATGCCGATGGTGCCGAAGTACTCCATCTGGGGGGCGGGGGATGGTGCACAGCTCACAGACCCGGGCTCCCACCCCGGCCTCCCCGGGGGCTGTCTCCAGGTTGGCTTCTCAGCCCACCCCCACCTTCCCCTTCACTGTTCTCCTCGCCTTTCTCTCCCTGCTCTATGCCCAGCGGGTCTCTCCGCCTCCTTGAAGCCCTCTCTGATTGCTCCCCAGTTCCCCTCTGACTGTTCTCCTCCGAGGGCCATTGCCACCTAATAATAGCCTCATCTTGTCTGTCCTCGTCTTGCCACCCTGGGGGACAGCGGGACCCTTAGAGTACCCTGTGCTCATCCATTAACGTGTCCACGGGAGAGACACAGCCCCCGACAGGTGGGAGCCCTTCGCTCTACCTTCTCCCTAAACCCAAAGAGGGCGTCGCCAGGATTGTTATCCGTGGGGTCAGCCACGCTGGTCTTGCTCTTTGCTGATGAGAAGCTCAGTCTCACCTCAGGGACATGGTGCTTGTGATTTCTTGTGCTTGGGAAATATTTATTCTAGGTCTTTCCTTAGCCGACTCCTCAGTCGTTCAGAGCTCTAATCCATGTCACCTCCACCAGGAGGCCCTCCCTGACCACGTTATCCAAGTTCGCCCTCCCTCATTCCTCTTCGTCCCCTCACTCACCCCCCCACTTCATGTCTCTTTGTGCCACGTATCAGGCCCTGGAATTGTCTTACATACGTATCACTAGTCTCTTATTTGTCTCCTCCAGCGTCGCAGCTCCAGGAACTCTGCTTACTCACGATTGTTTTCTCAGCTCCTTGCCTAGCCTCTGGCACCTAGTGGGTGCCTCATAAATATGTAAGCGAATAAACGGGCTGCCTTTCCCAGGGGCCAGACTGTGCTCAATCCTCCAAAATCCTCACTGCGCTGAGCACGCACGCGTCACAGCCCTCTGCTGGGAGATGTGAGCTCTGCGGGAGGGAGCGGGGCTCTTGCCCAAGGTCCCAGGGAGCTCGCGAGCCCAGCCCGCACGAGGCCAAGCTCCTCAGACAGGCAGCGCCGCTGGCGCCCTTGGCCCGGCCATTGCCACAGGCGACACAGCATGTAAGACGGACGAGGCGGGCCGTCATGTCCCAAATAGAAGAGTCGGGGTGACCTTCCTGTGACCCCAGGCTGACCATGTCAGATACCCGTTAGGGCAGGGGTCCTCAAACTTTTTAAACAGGGGCCAGTTCACTGTCCCTCAGACTGTTGGAGGGCCGGACTATAGTTTAAAAAAAAAACATGAACAAATTCCTATGCACACCGCTAAGTCGGCTGCTAAGCAGGACAGGCAGCGGCGGCAAAAACACCTGGCGGGCCGTAGTTTGAGGACCCCTGCGTTAGGGGGTTCAGTCAATCAGGATGCAGGCATTTATCAGAGACTCTGTCTGGTTCCTCCCACTGACCCTCGGCCTCACTTTGCACAGCCCTCCCCGCGCCCCCTCCTGCTCTCTGCACGCTACTCCCCGCTGCCACCGGCCCTGACACCACCCTCCTGCTCTCTCCCGTCCTCTGGGCCCCTCGTGCTTCCCTCACTGCTCCCGGGAGAAGTCCTGGCCTGCCACCTGGCACAGTGTGTACCTTCATGGCAGCCCTCCCCCGGCTGCGCGTGGCTGGGGCGGGGAGGCGCACAGATCACTGTCTGTCTCTCCCTACCAGCCGGGGGCCCCGTGGGGCGGGGCTGCGCCCGGTGGCTCCCTGCTACTCCCTGGCCCAGCACAGAGCCTGGCTGTGTGAGGTGCTCTGTGCAAACTGACACGGCACGCGTGAACGCGGAGAGGAATGAGCGTGACCTCTCCCACTGCGAGTTCTCCTGTGCCCTCCCTGTGCCTCCGAGATCCCGGGAGCAGACCCCTGGGTGACGGCCCGGGGTAATCAGAGTCCTTGTCCATCTTCCAAGACCCCCAGCCCCTCTCTCGTTCCCCCCGGCGAGTCTGGGGAGCCGCCCGCCGCCCGCCAGGCACTCACGTCCATGTAGTTCTCCAGGGGCTGGGTGGCCAGCATGTCGGCCACCTCGGGGAAGTACTTGCTGGCGGGGTTCAGCTGGTGTTTCTTCAGGTAGTCTTTCAGGAAGCCATGCTCCCTCAGGTTAGTCCGCAGGGACTTCTTTCTGATGAGGGGAACCCTGTAGCGAGCGATTGCAAAGGGTTGGTTTGGGGGAGGAAGCGTCATTAGGCAAGGATTCTGCTGGGGGGGGGGCGGGGGGCGAGGGTGCTGGGAAGCAGCAGGAAGCGAAAACTGGCCCGAGGGAGGACGAAGGAAGGAGGTCAAGCCCGGCCAGCGGGGCTCAGTGGTTGAGCATCGACCTCGGAACCAGGAGGTCATGGGTTGATTCCTGGTCAGGGCACAGGCCCTGATTGCGGGCTCCATCCCGTGTGGGGCGTGCAGACGGCAGCTGATCCATGATTCTCTCTCATCATTGATGTGTCTCTCTCCCTCTCCCTTCTTCTCTGAAATCAATAAAAACATATTTTTTTTAAAAAGGAACAAAGAAGTCAAGAGGGAAGGTGTTTTTATTTGGGCACAAAAATACAAAGAAGTTGGTGGTTGTCCCGAGTCCCCTGGCCCACGGGCAGTCAGTGATGCCAGGGCGCGCTGCCTGGGTGGGTCTTACGAGGAGTGCTTTGGGCTTGGCAGTGTTTCGAGGTCTCGAACGAAATCCCACCGTTAGCGCCTCATTCCTTTGCGTCTAGAACTTCTTATTTACAAACAAGGAAGTGCTCTCGAGAGAGTTACGCTGGGCTGTCCTGGACTCGTGTTTAATATATACGTATTGTTAATCCTCACCCGAGGATATTTTCCCATTGACGTTTAGAGAGAGTGGAAGAGAGAGGGAAAGACAGAGAGAAACATCGATGTGAGAGAGACACATCAAAGGGTTGCTTCCTGCCCGAGCCCCCACCAGGGCCTGGGCCAGGAGGGGCCTGCATCTGAGGTACGTGCCCTTGACCGGAACTGAACCTGGGACCCTTTGGTCCGCAGGCCGACGCTCTATCCACTGAGCCATACCAGCCAGGCTGGACTCCTGCGTTTAAATGCACAGAATGTTCTTTCCTCTGAACAGTGACCCACAGCTGCAGCACTGGCTCCCCAAGGGGGCGGAGAGAGAGAATGGTCAGGAGAGGAGTGTGAAAAGGAGGGGAACACCTGGGCAGAGAGGCCGGCCGGGGATGGGCAGCCGAGGGGACGAGCCCCCGGAGCCTCTGTGCCCGGCGCCCGACTCACTTGTAGATGCACTCGGAGAGCGCCACCAGCGCGAGCAGCAGCAGCCACTTCATGCTTCCTCCCGGCTCCGGTCTCAGAAGGTCGAGGGGCGGATGGCGGCAGGCGTACAGCGGCAGGCCGCACGGCGCCTTATATGCTGCCCAAGTGTGCGGGAACCAATCCTATCAGCCTTCTAAGGTGACCCCTTATCCCAACCCCAAACACCAAGTTTCCTGATAAGATTGTCCCTCCCCCGAGCCAGGTCCTGAGAAGTTCCCAGGGGAGTGGCTTTGTAGCTTTCCGTTGGGGCCACATCCCGAGGCTGGGCTGGATGTGTGGGAGCAGGCGATGGCGGGATAGAGGCTTAGTCCTTAAGTGATGAAGTCCAAGAAAACTTGACAAGCTGAGTATGTTGTCAAAATTGGGCTCAAGGGCCCTTGACATTTCACCGATGTCTGAGGAGCTCCGTGTCCCTCATTCGTCCCTGTGGGGCCGATGGCCGGGGTTCTGGGAGAGCCGGGGTTCGGGGGGAGCAGTTCCCCGCGTAGATATGGGCCAGTTCCTGTGGCTGAGACACCAAAGCATGGTCCCAGGCCCGTGACTGGGGACTCGAGACCTTTCCCTACAGAAATGTCACCGCACAGAGTTGCTGAGTGCCTTGTTCTCACGTGGTTGGGCTGAGTCCTGCAAAGTGGCACGTGCGGGGCAGAGGAGGAGGAGAGGGCAGAGCGGGTGGGAGAACATGGCCGCCTTGAGACAGGCCGGCTTGTCTTTGGAATCTGTGCCCCTCATGTCCCATGCTCCTGCTCTTCCCACGGTTCCTCTCCCGCCCTTTCAGGTTGCTCAAAGCCTCTGCCTTTTTAAAAATTTTATTTTAAATGTATTTTTATTGATTTCAGAGAGGAAGGGAGAGGGAGAGAGAAACATTGATGAGGAGAGAGAATCCTCCTCCTTCTGCATGCCCCCCACTGGGGATTGAGCCCGAAACCCGGGCATGTGCCCTGATTGGGAATCGAACCGTGACTTCCTGGTTCCTGGGTCGATGCTCAGCCACGGAGCCACGCTGGCCGGGCGAAGCCTACATCGTTGAGATCCCCGTGGGCCTGACTCCCTTGTGTCCTCCATGCTTATGACTTGGTTGAATCCGCTGCAGGCGGCAAAGCCGCCTGGGAAATGCGTACTCGTGTGTGACCGACCCCGAAGGTCCTTCTTCTTAAAGTCTCTTCTTAAACGAGGATGTTGCCAGCCCACTGGGTTCTCGCTGGGGCTCATTCAGCGGACAAAGCAGACAAAGCGAGCGACAGTGTTGATCCGGGAGCTGTGGGGACGGGGAGCGTGCGGGAGGCCACCAGGAGGCAGAGAGCGCTGTTGAGGTCTTGTTCTGAAATCGGATTTCTTGGGCCACCCCGGGTTTTTCAGTGCCAGGGGACGTAGGTTCTGGCCAAGCTCCAGATCCCCCCAAGACTCTGGGTGAGTGTGGAGGGGGACCTATGGGGGTCAGGACAATGCACATCTGTATTCAGAGTCACCTAAGACATTTTCCTGCCCAGATGGGGGTCCCTGACCAGCGTTTCTGCTTTCGGGTCGCCTGCTGCTTCCTCTCCTCTCTTTCCTCCCCCTTGAGCCTTTCCCCTTCGAGCCACACTTTCACCTCAGTGCTGATTCAGCTAAAGATCTGCCCAAGTCCCGGAGCACCAGGTGGAAACCCTGGGTCAAGGCTACCACTGGGAGGGAGGGAGGGAGAGGGAGGACGGTTGGAGGGAGGGAGGAGGGAGGGACCCTTCAGTCCGAGGGCTGATGCTCCAACCACTGAGCAACACGGGCTGGTATTCAATGCGTCTTGATTATGCACCTGCTTTGTGCTGTGTCGGCGTGTTCCGGTCGCTGGGGCACATCCGTGAGCAAGATGGAAAGAGCCAGGCCTTCCGGGGGTTCACTGCTGGTCCAGGAAAGGGCAGGAGGGGCCTCATTCCTTTCCACTCAGATGGGCCTTGGGGTCCCACGATGGGGTGCTCTTGGATCTCGAGAAGTTGTCTCCCCACATTAGCGATTTTAACATCTGGGCTTGCGGCAGGGCCCACGGTGGCCCACAAGTGTCCTCTGGAGGGTCATGTTTCTTGTCACCCTTCCCCTTGGGCATGTGTGGGCCTGTGACGTGCTGTTGCAGGGTACGCGCTCGGATTTCGTGATGACATCACATGAGCTGGCCGCTGTCTTTGTGCAGACTGTCACCTGCCGGCCCTGATGAAGCACCCCCCCGGAGAGTCCCACGTGGCAAGGAGCAGAGTGGAACCTCCAGCCCCCAGCCATCGGGGAGTGAGCCCCCCCGCCCCCCGGGCATGATCCGCAAGGAACGGATTCCCTCCAATGACCAGGTAAGCCTCAGAGGAGACCCCAGACCCGGCTGACACCTCGATGCAGCTGGAGGCCCCGAGGCAGCGGCAGCCGATGGAGCCTGGATCCCCGGCCCATGGAACTGGGGCATAAAGGCGAGTGACGTTAACTTGCCAAACCTGTGTGTGTTCGTCACCAGCAATAGGAAGTGAACATGGTTAGGAACCCTTAGAAAGCCCCACAAGGTCCCCCTGCGGCCTCCGTCCGGGGCCACTTCAGGGCCGGGCAAGGCCGCTTGAGGCAGCGAGTGTCAGGAGTGGGAGGGCGGCGGCAGCGGCGTGGGCCGTGGGTCCAAAACCTCTGCCAACACAAAAGGCGTGCGCTGTCACATGGCTGTGTGCTTGGGGACACACGAGCTTTCAGACATGATTATCCCTGCATTTCCCAGCAGCACAGCTCAGAGGTGGACGGGGCAGCCCAGGGTCACGTAGAGAGGAGTGACACGCAAGGCCTAGGACGGGGTGTAGGACGGGGCGCAGGGGCTCTGGTCTTGGGAGACGTCCTGGGCCAGGCCCTGTCCTTTTCTCCCCTCCCGCCCCCGCACCTGCCCATCAGTGATGGCTGCAGCCTCCATCCCAGGGGAGCTGTGGGGAGGAGAGGGGGAGCTGGGACCGCGCTCTGGGAGGTGGGTGGCACTGCCAGCAGGGAAGCTGGTAATCTGTGCGTGCCAGACGGTCCGGTGGAGAGATTAGACAACAGCGTTGACTTTGCCATTAGCGCTGCCGGCACTTGGCTTTGAGGGGCGCTGGGAGCTGCGTTGCTGATGGGGCAGCCCCGCCAAGGGCACAGGTGTTCAGGAATGTTCCGTGAGCACAGCACATCAGGCAGTGGGACGTGATCTAAGGAGCCGATGGCGGCAGGACCGGCTGGAGACTCTGCGATAGGTGTTATCGGGGTCTGATAGGCTTGGGACGCGGGGCCCCAGGAATTTTCCATCAAGGCCTCACCCCAGCCAAAGTCTTCCCGGGACAGGGAGCCTGTGTCTGCTCCCAGCCCCAGCCCCAGCCCCACGCAGTTTCTCCAGAGACCAGAACAGGTTCTAAGTATTAAACTTATAATAACATTTTGGCCCAAGTCTACAAATAATGTGTGTCCGTTAGAGGTTATTTAAAGGCAAATGGAAGTTAAAAAGGGCCCAGCCCACCACGGCCAGACCCTCCCCCAGGAACACGTGTGTGTGTGTGTACGTGTGTGTACGTGCTTGTGTGTACATGTGTACATGTGTGTACGTGTGTGTGTGTACGTGTATGTGTGTGTGTACAGCAACGGGGCCAGGCATTGGTTTTGCGAATTACTTTCGGAAGGAGAATTAAGTGCTCATGTGTTTTCCAAGGAATTTATACGTCTACATCATCATTTTAAAATTTTTTTCTTGAAATATAATGTGCGCACAGAAAGATGGGTGTCGTGGGGGATAGCTTGATGAATGTCACATGTCGAGCGTATCCGTGTAACCACTACCATATCAAGAAACAGTATAGCCCTGGCTGGTGTGGCTCAGTGGATAGAGCGTCCACCTGCGGACCCTTTGGTCCAGGGTTCGATTCCAGCCAAGGGCACGTACCTCGGTTGCAGGCTCCTCCCCGGCCCTGGCCCTGGTTAGGGTGCCTGTAGGAAGCAACCAATCAATGTGTCTCTCACATCGATGTTTCTCTCTGTCTTTCCCTCTCTCTTCTACTCTCTCTAAAAATCAATGGGAAATATCCTCGGGTGAGGATTTTAAAAAAAGGAAACAACATTGCAAGCCCCCCAGCTCCCTCAGGCTCCCTTCCATCCTCCCCTAAACCATCGCCCTCACTGCCCGTGCTTGTACATGAGGTAAACGATGCCGTGTAACAGGCACGCTGCTGCGTCTGGCTTCTTCGCTCAGAATCACGTGTGTGTGAGTCGCGTGGTGCTGTGTGTCACGCGAATCAGCCATTCTCATTGCTGCATGTCATTCCACTTGGACACAGACGCCTCAGTGACCTCGTCTCTGGCCAGTGGGCACGTGAGCGGCTCCCGTGGGGGCTCTTAGGATGGGGCTGCTCTGAGCCTTCTAGTCCGCCCTCCTCCCCTCCCCCTCCCGTGAACGTGTGCAGCATTTCTGTTGGGCACAGGCCCAGGAGTGGAATTGCGGGATCCTCGGGCACGAGTGTGTTTGGCGTCAGTAGAAACTGCTGCATCCGGCCGGAGTGACCTGTGGTTGAGCGTTGACCTATGAACCAGGAGGTCACGGTTGGATTCCCGGTCAGGGCACATGCCCGGGTTGCGGGCTCGATCCCCAGTAGGGGGTGTGCAGGAGGCAGCCGGTCCATGATTCTCTCTCCCCCTGGCTGGTGTGGTTCAGTGGATAGAGCGTCAGCCTGTGGACCAAAGGGTCCCAGGTTCATTCCGGTCAAGGGCATATGCCTGGGTTGCGGGCTTAGTCCAATGTGCAGAAGGCAGCCAATCAATGATTTCCTCTCATCATTGATGCTTCTGTCTCCCTCTTCCTTCCTCTCACTGAAATAAATTAAAATATATTAAAAAAAGAAAGAAAGAAAGAAACTGCTGGCCGATTCCCCCGAGTGGTGGTGGTGGGCTGTCCTCCCGGCAGCTGCGGGCCGGTCCGGTGGCTCCACGTCCTTGCGCACACAGGATGTCAGTCGTGCAGCGCCCGCGGTCTGGCGGGTGTGAGGGGTCTTCTCTCCTAGTTTTCCTGCATTACCGGTGAACCAGGACGCTGAGCAGCTCTTCCCACGCACGTTGGCCATTCGTGTGTCTTCTTCGGAAGCACCTGCTCCAGTCTTTGGCTCATTTAAAACAATGATCTAGTGTTTTATTTCAGTTCGTAGACGTTTGCATCAAACTTTAGCTTTTAGGAGCCAAATGCCTTCTCACAAACCGTACCCGCACTCGAGGCCATTCCAGAAGAGCCAAGCTGCTCAGGCGTGGGCAGGCGCAGCCCTCCAGCCCCCGAGGCATTCCCACGTATCGAAGGGACACAATTTGGAAAACCTTGAAGTGGACGCTCTGCAAACCCCGCCCTGCTGGTGCCTATTTCACATGCAGTTTTGGCGTCGGGGGTGCAGAGGTGAGAGCCCTGCTGCCTCCTCCCTTCTGGCTGTCCCCACTCAGGTGACAATGACGGCCCGCAGGAGAGGGGAACGTGCGTGCCACGGACCCATGGTCTCTCCTCCCGAGGCAGATACAGGGCTCTGCGGCACCATTTTACAGATGTATAGCAGGTAAACCAAGGCTCAGAGAGGTCCTGCAGCTTGCCTGGATGTGGGGAAGCAAGAGGCAGAGCTGGCGCCCTTGACTCCTCTGCTCAGGGGGTCGTGACGCCTGAGAGATTCTTGGGAGAAACGGGGGAGCGGGGAGGGGGGATAGTCTGCTGAATGGAGACCTGTGAGAGGCTTGGGATACCTTCCATTCCTTGGCCAGCAGGCGGGCCACATGTGTGTTAGGACAATGTGTGAGACAGTGTACTTATGCTCTAAGCATGTGTTTACATGTTTGTTGCAGCTCCCTAAGCAGCAGGGTCCCTTTCTTTTGGCTCCGCCCCTCCTGACTCACTGAGGAAAGTGGTCCTGGCTCCCAGACCTCCAGGGCGGGGGGTGGGGGGGGGGGGGGGGGGGGGGGGTGGGGGGGGAGGGGCGGGGAGAGGGCGCATGGGCAGGAGAAGGCTCATCCCAGCACAGCCCCTCTCGGGGGGGGGGGGGGGGGGGGGCAGGCGGACAAAGGCTCTACCACCCAGACTCGTCGATGGGTCAGGCCACAGACATCGACAGTAAGGCCCAGAGGCCCGTGGGCAGGACAGTGGCTAACGTGTCCAGGCAAGTGTGCCGTGTACATCACGCCTCATTCAACAGCCCCGTGACGTGGGCGCTCCTGTTGGTCATGCTTTACTGCTGGGATGGAAGAGGGTCGGCAACGGCTCCAGGTTACGCTGCAGCAAGGGCAGAGCTGGGGTTCGAAGCCAGGCTGTCTGGACCCCGAACCCACATTTGCAAGCTGATTGCCTCTCAGAATGTGGCAAAACTCAGGGACCCCTTCCCAGGAAGAAACCCCGCCCCCCGCCCCATCTCAGAGCTGCCACAGCCCCTCCCTGGGGCCCGTCAGGGACAGAAGTCCTGCTCCCGAGGGTGAAGTTGCTAGTTATGTGTCAGGTGACCCGCAGGAGGTGTGTGAGCGGCGTCTGGAAGCCACCAGGCACTGGTGCCAAGCAGGCCCCCATTCTCATGGGTGAAGTGCATGAAGGGGAGGGGTGAAGAGTGAATGAAGGAGGTCTCTCAGGGGCAGCAGGAGCCCACTTGCCTCTGGGCCTGCAGCGTGGGGAGTGAGAGCCATCTCGGACCCTGATGGTCCCACCTCTGGGGCCCTGGCACAGGGAGGGCCCTGGGTTGGGTGGTCCAAGCTCTTGGGACAGTCGGGGAGCGGAGAGGAGGCAGCGGGTACTGGGGGCAGGAATGTGCTTGTGGGGAGTCCCGGATGGGAGGGGCATGGCCCGCAGAGCCCCAGGCTCCTACCGCCAGGCTGGCCACCCTTGGGGCCTCTGACACCTGCTTTGGGGGAAGGGGAAGCAGAAATTGGGACCTGGCAGAGCAGGGCTAACTGGAAGTGGAGGAGGAAAGGTTTGAAAGCTGGGAGGTGAGGGGCGGGTAGTAACGGTTTTAACCAGGTTTGGAAAATTCCCGGAAGTGCAGCGAAACCGAGGAATGGCCTGAAGGCCCAGGGCAGCGACGAAGGGGCTCTCAGAAGGCCTCCTCAGCCCCGGCAGCCCCCGCCCCTCCTGGGTGGCTCCCCTGAGCTGAACCTGCTCTGGGGCCCAGTGAGAACCTCCTGGAGTGGTGGCCTGGGGTGAACCCCTCTTGTGGACCAAAGAGGGTCAAGGCCCCACTGATATGGGCCCCGCCCCACGGCCCGGCCCGGCTCCTTTGTCCCGTATCTCTAATGCCACATTCCTGCCTGTCAGGTAAGCATGCCTCCAGCCTGGCTGCTCTGCCTGCCTTCTCTGGTCGAATCTGAACTGACCAGCACCCTGTCCTCCTGGTGGCCACCTGGGCCGGCTTCTGCCCTGTGACTGTTATGTGTGCTGACAGTGGAGGGAGCTGGGGTGGGCGGGAGGGTGTCTAAAACGCTGTCCTGGGCCTCCTGCTCCCGATGGACAGAGCTGTTCCCAACGCGGCAGGGCGCAGGCCTTCCCTGTGGCAACAGCAGCACCGGGGTCTTCATGCCCTGGCCTGGGGTGGGGGAGCGAGGCCGTGAGCCCAAGTGGAAGCCTGTGCCACCTTCTCATGTCCTGCTCCCTGCCTTGTAGCGCCCACTTTGGCTGGGACCCGGAGTGCCCGACTGGAGCAGGATATGGAAAGAGGCCAAGTGCTATGGGTCACTTAGAGGAAAGGGCTGTCGCTGCCAGGGGACATCTGGGAGGCCATCACGGAGGCGGCGGCATTCAAGCTGTTGTAATAATATTTAAATGGGAAGTTGAAGTCAGCCCAGGAGTGTGTCCCCTCTTCCCAGGGGGAATCACGTTTGCACAGGGTTAGGAACACGGCGCAGAGGGGATGGTGGGCCAGTGGCTGAGCACTAAGCATCCATGCTGGCCCTCAGGGATGTGTTTGAAGGTGGTGGGGTTTCTGAGCCTGGCTGGAGGCAACACCCGCCATGCTCCCTGCCCATCTCAATGGTAAGGGCTGCATTGTGCTCCCCAAATTCATGTGTGGAAGCCCTGGCCCAGAGAACTCGGAATGTGATTGGATTTGGAGATGGGTCCTTACTCTAAGGAGCCTAGGCTGTGCCCTCACCCACTGTGACTGCTGTCCTGAGACAAGGGGGAGGTTAGGACACAGACACACAGGAGACCTGGGAAGGCACGGGAGGAAGACAGCCGAACGCCAGGCAGCCAGGCTCAGGGAGACGCCCGGCAGACACTCGCTCCTGGCTTTCCGGCCTCCAGAGCTGCGAGACGGTGAACTTCTGTGCGGCCCATGCGCCCCTCACCCGTCGCTGGCGTTTGTTCTGGAGGCCTGAGCACTTGGCACAAATGGGTGCAGCCGGCAGCGCCCTCGCTTCCTGCTTCTGCAGAATTGTGCTCGGTGTGAACCCAGGGTCTGTATCTCCTTCACACTGAGTTTGCGTGGCATTTGTCCCCAAGGACTCACTGAGTGTCTGCTGTGTTTCAGGCCCCAGTGCGGGCCCTGGGGCCGGTCGTTCAAAGAACAAGGCAGACCAATCGCTGTCTCCCTGGTGGCCACTCAGGGCAGGTGACAGAGAATCACAGGAGAGATAGGTCACACAGTGCACGCCGTGCAGTGCGGGGACAGCGAAAGCAAGGACGTGACAGTGAGTGCTGGAGGGCTGACATTTCGGAGAGAGGGCCAGAGGGCCCCTGAGGGCCATTAGGGTGCAGTTCCGAAGGGGGAGGGAGGGATGTGTGTGCTCGCGGCCCACAGTTTGGGCTGCACTTCTGACCAGTTTATTCACTTATTCATTTTTTTTGGTGATATTTTGCATCTTTCTACGAAATAGTACTGCCTGGCAGGCAATTATTATTAACTGTTATTATTTTTAGTTTGATTTTTTTTATTACAGTTTGCATTCAATACTTTTGTGCGTTGATTTTAGGTGTACACGGGCTGCACTTTTCTTTATATAGTGCTGAACAAACTCAAAAAAAATCTGGTGGCCTTGCTAGAAATACATGATTAAGATTTCTTTTAAGTTTGCAAACTTGAAACACATCTAAGGCAAAAGCCCAAAAGTGCTCCGAAGAAGGAAGAAGAGTTAAAAGTTTTTCCAGTAGAAATTGCATTCTTGAGAAGCACCAGTCCTGTATTCTCAGCCCTGGGATTGGTCCAGGACCGTGACCAGTCAGACGTCAGGCAGCCAGGATGCCAGATGCCAGACAGTCCAGAAGGCAAGGTGCCAGGAGGTCTGATCACAGCCGGTGATGATGGCAGGGGTCTGGGCAACCGAGTCCTTCAAGGGGTGATCGGAGGATCATCTGGAGGCCTGGTACATCCAGTCATGGATGCAGGACTAGAAGGCTCAGGACAAGAAAGCAGTCTTTCTCATGCCTCAACCTGTATCTATTCTAATAAAAGGGTAATATGCTAATTAGACCGAACATCTTCCAGACAACCTTCCAGACAAAGCCACGTGGCAGGGGCTGAGGCAGAGGTGATTAGTGGTGACCAGGCCAGCAGGGGAGAGCAGTTAGGGGCGATCAGGTTGGCAGGGGAGGGCAGTTAGAGGGCGATCAGGCCAGCAGGCAGAGGTGGTTAGGGGCAATCAGGCAGGCAGGCAGGCAGGTGAGCAGTTAGGAGCCAGCGGATCGGGCCTAAACCAGCAGTCAGACATCCCCCAAGGGGTCCTGGATTGGAGAGGGTGCAGGCAAGGCTGAGGGACACCCCCCCCCCCCCCCCGTGCACACATTTCGTGCACCGGGCCTCTAGTAATGTTAATAATTTTAGTAGCTTGATTACAATGACTCCATTTTATATATTCCCTATCTTCACACTTTCCTTAGTGGACATAGCCCACATTTATCACTTTAAAAAAAATATACACACACACACACACACACACACACACACACACACACACACTCACTCTCTAGAGGCCCGTTGCACGAAGAGATTCATGCAATAGGCCTTCCTTCCCTTGGCTTCCAGCATCAGTTTTCCTCCTGCACCTGGGACCCAGGCCTTCACTCCAGCTGGAGTCTGTGGCCTTTGCTGCAGACTCCGGCCAGAGTCTGCCTTCTTCATCTTTGCTGCAGACTCCAGCCAGAGCCTGCCATCTTTGCCTTCGCTGCGGCCAGAGTGCTGCTCCTGTAGATTCCTTCGCCCCCCGCCCTCCCTCTCATAGCAGGCGTCCTGCCCCGCCCAGCCACTCCATGCCTAGAGCAGCTGGGCAGCTGCCATATTTCTCCTTCTAATTTGCATATTCCCTCCTGATTGGCTGGTGGGGGTAGTGGAGTGAAGGTTAATTTGCATGTTTCTCTTTTATTAGTGTAGATATTTTTATTTCAGGGAGGAAGGGAAAGGGAGAGAGAGATAGAAACATCAATGATGAGAGAGAACCATTGATTGGCTGCCTCCTGCAAGCCCCCTACTGGGGGTCAAGTCCATAAAACGGGCATGTGTCCTTGACTGGAATTGAACCTGGGACCCTTCATTCTGCAGGCTGACGCTTTATCCACTGAGGCAAACCAGCTAGGGCCACATTTATCACTTTAAGAGTCAGGAATAGATTCCTTCCTGGTGATAATTTCTCTGATGTTAGAAACTTAGGGTAGTCTCCAACTGTTACTAGTATAAATAGATTATGTGGGGAAATATTTATAGCTAATATAACAATTTACCTCTCAACATACCCATCTCTGTTTGGATATGTAAATATATCAATTTTTCAAAGTGCCATTAGCAGCTGTAAAGGTGGGAGAGGCCATGTGACTATGGTTTCATGTTGCCAAATAGGCATTCAAGTACATAGAACCAATGGGCAGGTCCCCCAGGGTAAGACCACGCAGCATGTGCATATAATGCCCACCTTGGCCACCAGGTGTCACCCTTTCGCTGTCTGTTTTTCCCTTGGACTCAATTTGCTCCAGCAGGTAAACCCAGCAAAGATATGGTCCTCTCTTAGCTGGAAACTTCTGTCCTTTAAATATATTTTTATTGATTTTAGAGAGGAAGGAAGAAGCGTAGAAACAGCAATGATGAGAGAGAATCACTGATCGGCTGCCTCCTGCACGCCCCCCACTGGTGCCAAGCCCACAACCCAGGCATGTGCCCTGACAGGGAATCGAACCATGGCCTCCTGGTTCCTCGGTCGGTGCTCAACCTCTGAGTCACTCGGGCTGGGCAGACACCTCTGTCCTTTAGAGAATAATGCTTGGCATTTTCCTGATCTTAAAAGCTATCACTGAAAACATAATAATAAAAGCATAAGATGAGAGGAGCAATCGCCCATGTGCTGCCTCATGGATATGACTGTTGTCATATATACGTTGTTCTTTTTCTCCCCTATGTGTGACGTTAGCAGTAGTTCATGCTGCTGTGGGACAGACACTGCCCAAAGGTTTTCTATAGGTTAACGCATGGAATCTTCACCACAGACCGAGAAGGTGGCACTGGTTTTTCCTGTCATTCTTTAGGTGTAGTACTGGTACAGTCTGATTGAGATTTATTTAGCACCTCATAAAAACCACCATTTCAGGCGTGTAGTTTGGTATGATTTAGGATATTGGAGCTGTACGGCCATCCCATGATTTAATTTGTTTTTTTTTTTTACATTTTTTATTTCTTTATTGATTAAGGTGTCACATATTTGTCCTCATCCCCCCATTCCCATCCCCCACCCCACCCCCCTGTTGTCCTTGACCATTGGTTAGGCTTGTATGCATGCACAAAAGTCCTTTGGTTGATCTCTCCCTGCTACCCCCACCCTCCCCTACCCTCCCTCTGAGGCCCGACAGTCCGATCGATGCCTCCTTGTTTCTGGGTGTGTCCTTGTTCATCAGTCTGTGTTGTTCATCATTTCCCCTAGATGAGTGAGATCATATGTTACTAGAAATATACTTACAAGAACTGAATGTGAGACGAGCAATAATAGTTATGCTGACAGGCAAATGAATCAGTCTGTAGTAAGTTTCTTTCTAGACCAACAGTTCTTTTGAGACCCATTTTCAGTGTCCACCAGTTCCTTATGTGTACATGTCGGCACTGACTTTTCAGCTCTGGGTGGTGGACCAATGGTGGTAATGCAGGTCCGACTCCCTCTGGTTTGGTCTCGCCTGGACCCAGGGGCGCAGCTTCACCCGGACTCAGGGGCGTGCGGCCTCACCCGGTCCCGGGATCCAGCCTCACCCGGACCCAGGGGCACGTGGCCTCACCAGGACCCAGGGGCGCGTGGCCTCTCCTGGACCCGGGACCCAGCCTCACCCGGACCTGGGACCCGGCCTCACCCAGATCCAGGGGTGCGTGGCCTCACCCGGACCTGGGATCCAGCTTCACCTGGACCCAGGGGCTCGCGGCCTCGCCTGGACCCGGGACCCAGCCTCACCAGGATCCAGGGGCGCACGGCCTCACCCGGATCTGGGATTCAGCTATACCCGGACCCAGGGGCGCGTGGCCTCACCTGGACCCAGGGGCGAGTGGCCTCTCCTGGACCCAGGGGCGTGGCCTCACCCGGACCCGGGATCAGCTTCATCTGGACCCAGAGGTGCGTGGCCTCACCCGGACCCAGGGGTGCGTGGCCTCTACCGGATCTGGGACCCAACCTCTCCCGGATCCAGGGGCACATGGCCTCACCCGGATCCGGGATTCAGCTATACCCGGACCCAGGGCGCGTGGCCTTACCCGGACCCAGGGGTGCGTGGCCTCTACCAGATCTGGGACCCAGCCTCTCCCGGATCCAGGGGCGCACGGCCTCCCCCGGACCCGGGACCCAGCCTCACCTGGATCCAGGGGCGCACGGCCTCACCCGGACCCAGGATCCAGCTACACCCGGACCCAGGGGCGCGTGGCCTCACCCGGACCCAAGGGTGCATGGCCTCTCCCGGACCCAGGGGTGCGGCCTCACCCGGACCCGGGACCCAGCCTCACCCGGATCCAGGGGCACATGGCCTCACCCGGACCCGGTATCCAGCTTCGTGCGGCCTCGCCCGGACCCGGGGGTGCGTGGCGTCACCCGGACCCGGGGGCGCACGGCCTCTCCTGGACCCAGGGGTGTGGCCTCACCCGGACCCGGGACCCAGCCTCACCCGGACCCAGGGGCGCGTGGCCTCACCCGGACCCAGGGGCACACGGCCTTACCCGGACCCGGATCCAGCCTCACCTGGACTGAGGGGTACGGCCTCACCCAGACCTGGGACCCAGCCTCACCCGGGCCCAGGGGCACATGGCCTCCCCCGGACCCAGGGATGCATGGCCTCACCCGGACCCGGGACCCAGCGGGGCCTTGTCTTCTCGATCCCAATTTCTGTCGGTCATTTCCCTCTCAGCAATTCCTTCGGCCATCCTCTCAGAGCTCCGGGGCGGCTGCCGCGGAACTCGCCAGGCGGTGGGCTCAGCGAAGCTCCGGTGTGCCCGATGCATGGTGGCGGGCCGGTCTAAGGTCACTGCGGTGGCACTCGGGCCTGCAGCGGTGACCAGTCGCCGGGCGAGCGCACCCGGATCCGGGACCCAGTGGGGCCCCGTCTTCCCGATCTCAACTCCCATCGATCAACCCCCTCCCAGCAACTCCTCCGGCCATTGTTCCAGATGGTGTCTGCTCTGCCCTCCAGTTGCAGTCTCAAAATTGTTGTGGTAGGCAACAATCAGGTGTCTGTCCTATGCCGCCATCTCGGTCCTCCAGAAGATTCTTAAGTAACCTTATAAATGTGGTTCTGAACACTGTGTCGTCCAGGAGTTTACTTTCCTTCATCCCTTCTATTCACGACCTCCTTCAGTGTCTCCATCTTTTGGCTGCCTCCCTATGTTGATGGAGTGGCTTTGTGTGGTCAGTGACCTATAGGGGCCGGTAGCTCAGCTTTCCCAATCTCCCTAGGTGGTCGCTCTTGGTACCCCCTTTGTGGGCTGAGTGCAAAGTCTTGGTGTTGTTAAGCCTTGATTGTTGTTGGTACATTGGGAGGATTTGTCCTCCAGTCCAATTGGCTGTGAGGATCAGCTGTGTCTATGCCGGGAGACAGTCTTATTCAACTTGACTTGCAAAATTGTAAAAGCCTCTGTGCTCAGCTTGGATGGGGCGGAGTTTCAGGGTGGAGCCTACAGCCTTGGCTTCCCGTCAGCCCCGCCCTATGAGGTTCCTGGGTCTCTGTCCCTTTGTACTCCCTGCAAACACCTCTGAGAGAAAAGCGCCCTGGAGCTTCGCCCGCCGCCAAACAGTCTAGTCTCTCCCCCAATGAATCTGGATTCCCAGATTCTCACCCGGAACTAGGTTTCAGTGTAGTCAGAACTGGGGCTCAGAGCAGTCTGGCTCCTTTGTCTCCTCCCCGCCAGGGCAATTCAGCAGCACGGTCAACAGACCATCCTCTGCACGCATTGCCGTGCACGCCTCCGGTGCTCTGCCCTTCGCCACTCCCCTGCGTCTCCGCCTCACAGCCCAGGTTCCCCCAGCATGAGCCTGGCTTCCCAGGGTCTTGCCCAGTGCCAGGGCCCGGTGCAGCTGGAACTGGGGTTCAGCAGGGTCCGGAGCCCCTGTCTCCTCCCCATCAGGGCAATTCAGTGGCATAAACAACAGTCCGTCCTCTGTGCGCATTCGAGTGCGCACCTCCGGAGCTCTGCCTTTTGCGGCTCCTCTGTGCCTCCGCCCCACAGCCCAGATTCCCCCAGCATGAGCCTGGCTTCCCAGGGTCTCTCCCGGGACTGAAATTCAGTGCAGTTGGAGCTGGAGTTCAGTGCAATCTGGATCTTTTATCTCCTTCCTGCTAGAGAACACCAGCCAGGCCGTCAGCCGCCCTGTCTTCTGCGGCTCCGTCCTCCTCACTCGCGCGCGCGCGCACGTGTCTCCACCCGTGTCTCCATACCTCAGGCTCCTACGGCTCCTCTGATTTTCCCTGCGGTTTTCTCTTTCCTTCTAGTCGTGGGCATTTCAGTCAGCCAGCTTTCCTGTGGTTCTGGATGATGTCCGTTTTGACCTTTAGTTGTATTCTTGAAATTGTTGTGCCAGGCTGCAGGTTAGGTGCTTAACCTATGCTGCCATCTTGATTTCTCCCCATGATTTAATTTGAGAACATTTTTGATACCCCAAAAAGCAATGCCATACACATTAATAGCCAACCTTCATTTCCAACTCTGCCCTTGCCCCCAACTAGAAGAGAAGATTCTCATTTAATTAACTAGAGGCCCATTGAAAGAAGATTAGTGCAGGAATAGGCCTTCCTTCCTCTGGCTTCACTCCTGGCCACCCAGGAGCCTGCAAGTCCTCGCTCCCAGCTGGAGCTGCGCTCCTGTAGCTCCCTCTGCCCCCTGCCCTTGCCCTCATAGCAGGTGTCCCACCCCACCCGCCGCTGCGTGCCTACATATGCAAATTAACCCACCATCTTTGTTGGGTCAATTTTTATACTCACTCCTGATTGGCTGATGGTCATTGTGGACGTACAGTCAATTTGCGTATTTCTCTTTTATTAGTGTACACTAGAGGTCCGGTGCACAAAATTCATGCACGAGTGGGGGGTGTCCCTCAGCCCAGCCTGCACCCTCTCCAATCTGGGACCCCGCGAGGGATGTCCAACTGCCCATTTAGGCCCAATCCTACCGGGCCTAAACAGGCAGTCGGACATCCCTCTCACAATCCAGGACTGCTGGCTCCCAACTGCTTGCCTGCCTGCCTTCCTGATTGCTCCTAACCGATTCTGCCTGCCAGCCTGATCACCCCCTAACCACTCCCCTGCCAGCCTGATTTAATGCCTAACAGCTCCCCTGCCAGCCTGTTTGCCCCTAACTGCCCTCCCCTGCAGGCCTGGTCACCCCTAACTGCACTCCACTGCAGGCCTGGTCACCCCTAACTACCCTCCCCTGCAGGCCTGGTCCCCCCAAACTGCTCTCCCCTGAAGGCCTGGGACCCCCACAACTGCCCTTCCCTGCAGGCCCAGTCGCCCCCAACTTCCCTCCTCTGCTGGCCTGGTGACCCCTAACTGCCCTCCCCTACAGGCTTGATCACCTTCAACTGCCCTCCCTTGCAGGCCTGGTCCCTCCCAACTGCCCTCCCCTGCTGGCCTGATCGCCCACAGCTGCCCTCCCCTGCTGGCCTGGTCCCTCCCAACTGCCCTTCCCTGCTGGCCATCTTGTGGTGGCCATCTTGTGTCCACTTGGGGGCAGCCATCTTTGACCTGAGCACCATTGAAAATGAGACCGTTTATTAAAAATCAATATGTTTAAAAAAATCGATGTTTTTATGATTTTTTTAGAGGGAGAGAAAGGAAGAGAGAGAGAAACATCGATGAGAGAGAAACATCGATGGACTCCCTATTGCATACCCCGACCTGGGATCGAGCCCGCAACCCCATGGGCATGCATCTGACCAGGAATGGACCCAGTGACCTCTGAGTGCGTGGGAGGAGGCTCAATCCACTGAGCCACACCGCTGGGCACAAATGAGGTCCTTCCTTTTCCACTGAGAAGAGGGCTTGGCAAAGCCCCAGACGCAGCTGTAGCGGGTCCCCTGGGGGGGGATGCAGGGAGTGTGTGACTCCTTGGGGCGGGCCGGCAGGAGGCCTCATAGATGAGGGATGGCGCCCACGTCTATGCGATTGCAGGAGCCAAGCCGATCCTGTTGTTGGCCCGATCGAAGACGGTGAAATAGAGCCGCAGGAAGACGTCCCCCAGGACCCAGAGGCTGGAGCTGTCTGAGGTGTCGGTGTCCAAGTTGGGGTAGCAGATGCCCGTCTGCTCCTGCAGGGGAGGAAGCACAGCCCTCAGCCGCCCTCGCCACTGTCACCCGTCGGGCCTGGGCGGCAGCTTTATCCCGCCTTCCCCTGGGCCCGCCGCTCGGCTGTTTGCTCTGAGAGAATCCCCGCCTGCTCCCCTTCACCCCCCTCCTCCTCCAAGACCGAGCCCAGCGCCTGGGCAGCCTTCCCGGGCCCAAGCCCCCTCCTTGGCACTGCCGGCTGGGTGGGGAGGCTGCCCCGGGGCTCCCTGTGTCTTCAGCCTCAGCACACGGCCTACGGGGGGCCCTGGCTCGGCTCCCGGGGTGCCCCCAGGGTTGGGGCTGAGAGATTTTCAGTTGCTCTCTCTGTGGGCTGCCCCACGCCTCCTCAGCACGCCGTGGGGAACCAGCACTTCTTGAGCCTCGACTATGTGCCAGGCACTGCCGGTCACTGCACCTTTGTTCATGTCAGCGTCTCACCACCCCACAAAGGGGGCTTGGTCCCCATTTCACAGACAGGGAATTGGGGCCAGGCTGGGGGCATTTGCACCCTAGGACTAGGGTGACCATATGATCTATCACCCAAGTCAGGACACTTTGAGATGGGAGGGAATACAGTTCCTGATTAAGGGGATACGGGGACTGTCCCCAGCCAGCCCCCCTGTCCCTATTCTGCCTGTCTCCGGGTTACTGCCTACGTTCCCTGTCCATTGGTCCGATGCCCGGGGTGAACTGACGCTCTCTGAGGGCGAGGCCGTTAGCGTGCCCTCTCCTGGAGCCCGGTCCCGAGCCAGCACAGGCGGCCGCTCAGAGTTCTCTGAGGGTGATGGGTGCCAAGACACCCTTCTATCAAGAGGATGTGCTGTGGGAGATGCCCTCCCAGTGAGGGCTGCTGGGCAGCATCTGCAATGGCACAGCGTGGCCTCCAGGGGGCTTCTCTGAGCCATGGCCCCAAGGGTCCCTCCAGTCCCAGATCTGAGAGCCAGCCCCCAGGGAGGGCCCCTCACCCTCAAGATGTAGGCGCTGGCTGGCACTGGGTACGCGACGCCGTTGATGGTGAAGACGATGTCAGGCAGGCTGTGGATGGCCTCGCAGCTGATGACGTACTGTCAGAGAGAGAGGGAGAGGGAGGATGGTCCAGCGGGTCCTTCTGTGTGTGGGGAGCCCGGGGTGACCCTGGGCATGACCCCTCACCTCGCCGGTGCTGGTGTTCTGGGCGCTGATGTTCCTCAGAATGTTGAGGATGGAGTTGGTTGGGCCAATCACCAGCGAGGTCCCAGTATCCATAATGGCCTGGCAGCTGTCAGCACAGGCCATTACCTTGCCATCCATGGAGATGCTGAGGGACAGAGCAGGCGCAGGGTTACTCATGGACTCTCCTACCGCGGCCCCTCCCTGCCGCCTGCAGAACAGCCTGCAGCTCTCCCCGGCCTCTGTGTCCCTGTGTTCCCCCAAACTGACCTTCCTGGGCCTCCTCTTAGGTCTGGAATGCATTGTGCTCTTTGTGCCCCAGGGCCTTTGCACGGGCTGTCACCCTTCCTAGACCCACCCCTGCCCCTTTGTCTGGCTGATCTCCCCTGTCCTCCTGGGTCCAGATCAGTCATTCCTTTTTCAGGGAAGTGTTCCCCCCAGATTAGATCAGGCCCCTCTCCTCCCCCAGACTAGACCTGCAGAGCCTTCCTGGTTTCCAGGGTGCATCGGGGTGGGAACCCCGATTGCTGCGATGCGGTCGCTCATGTGTGTCTGCCCTCGTAGTCGGGAGAGCAAACTGTGCCCTCTGCCCCTCCAGCGCCCGTGCCCAGCGCACAGCGCATGCTCGAGGGTGTTTGCCGAGGGAATGACAGGGCGCGTGAAGGAATGAGGTCAACTGGAGACACGACCTGCTGTCGGACCAGTTATGAAGGCCACACGGTAAAGACGGAGGTTCCCGGGAAGCAGGGGCTCGGAGAGGTGGGAGGGAGTGTTGTTCCCCCCCTGCCTCGCCCCCTCTCCCCCAGAGCCCTGGCCAGGCGACGCCTGAACTGGCCCAGGTGGCGGGACGTTGGCCCCGAAGCACAGTTTAAGCTTCTGTCTGACCGTCTTACACGCCCCCCCTCAGGGATCGCCCCCGGTTCTCAGCCACCCGGGTCCCCGCTTCCCGGTGCTCTCGGTCACATCCCCTGCCCCTTGGCACCCAGGCCTGGTTGGTGGGGGTCCCTCTGTGTGATTTGCTTTCAGGCCCTAGGGTGGCGCCGACGTGTCTCCAGGAGGGGGGGGGGAGGGTTCCTCCTAGGTGGAGCAGCCTCCCGCTTGCCCGGCTCCCCTGTTTTCACCTGGCGCCCCGTGTGCTGGGAACCCCTCCAGTCCAGCGACCTTGGTTGTCCCTGTTCGGACAATGGAATTCTCCTTGACCCCTTCTCACTGCGCTTGCCCCGGTCTGGGGGTGCAGCCCTCCCACTCTGCCCCAGCCACCACCTGAGGGCTGGGCCCCGGGCCTGTCCCTCCTCCTGGTGCTCCGTGACGGGCCGATCCCGTTTCTCTGGTCAGGACCCTGGTCAGGGCGGTTATGAACCCATGTTGGTGTGCGTGCCTGTGCGTGTATCTGTGTCTGAGTCTGTGTGTCTGTGTGTGCGTGAGCGTGTGTAGGTGCTGCTGTCACTGGTGTGGCCCTCAGCAGTGGGGGCATGGGGGGCTTACCTGTCCACAGTGACCTGCCAGTAGCCCTGCTCGCTCACTGGCACCCACTGGAGCTCGCCCCGGTAGTAGGAGGGGTCCACGCCGCCCCCCTCACGCTGCCATCCACGCCGCCAAACATCACCACGCTGCCGTTCTTCTCATTGCTGGTGGGAGGGGGGGGGGCTCTTGTGAGGGGTGGACGGTGGGTGGCGTTTCTCCAGCTCAGTGACCGGGGGGTGCACTGACCAGCGGCCACCCAGCCACACAGCAGGGCCCCGCGGAGCAGGCACTGCTGGGACCCCCACGGCTCCGATGGGAACTGGGCAGGAGGGCTGAGCACAGCCCAAGGTCGGCCCCCTGGCTACTGAGGAGCAAAGCCAAGGTTTGAACTTGAGATTCTGGCTGGGCTTTGGGTACCCACCTCTCTGAGGCCGGCCAGGTCCCCCCTGCAGCCCCAGCGCTCGAGGGACATGCGGCCGGAGGCTCTATGCCGAGGGCCCGTGCAGGAGCTCAGGCTCCCCCAGGCTGGCTCACAGGCCTGCGACACGACACGCACGCACGGCGCCCACGCTCACTGGGGCCCCACGGCCCGCTGCCCCGTCCTGAAATCCCTCGTAGTTTTTGAACGAGGCCCCACATTTTCACTTTGCACCGGTTCCTGCAATGCAGTCACTGGACCTGGGCTCAGGGGAAACCGTGGGGAGGGGAAAATCCAGTCGCAATGGTCCCAGGGATCAGGGGAAACCGTGGCTGAGGGGAAGGAAACACCCCTGCCCGCCTCTCCCCCCGGCTGCGTCGAATCGATCAGCACATCCCGTGGCCTTTCCCTTCCCCCTGTGTCCTCCTCCACGGCTCCCCCTTTCCCAGCCTCCCTGGTCGAGCTCCTGCTCTCTCTCTCCAAAGAGGCTGAGCAGCCTCGTCCCTGGCCTCCCTGCCTCCTCTCTGGTCTATCATTCTCCAGCCAGCGCCTGAGGGAGCTCTCAGAAACACAGGTGGGATCATGTCTTCTCCCTGCCTAGGCCCCTGCCAGAGGCCTCCACTCCCACCGAAAACAAAGCCCTGGGCGGTCTTGCCCCTGCCTGCCCCTCAGACTCCACGCCCACCTCGGCCTGCCCCTTCCTCCCTCCATCCTCCCCGCTCCAGCCACACTGCCCTGCTGGTCCTCTGTTGGGCCTGGGCCTCCTCTCCCCCATCGCCAGGCCTCGTTCAGAGAGGTCCATGCCCTGCCCGTCTGAAGCCACGCTCTCATCTCTGTGGTTCTGTCACCACGCTTTACCGCTTTCCCAGAACCAGTCACCACCTGGCATGTGTTACCTTTTCCCTTTATTCATTTACTTGCTTCTTGTCTGCCTTTTCTCCCTCTCACCTGTCTGCGTCACGTGCACAGAGCAGTACCCAGCGCATAGTAGGTGCTCAATGGATATTTGTTAAACGGCTCACCTCCTTGACTCGGTACCAACACCCCAGAGGCTCAGCACATGCTGCAGAGCCTGGAGCTCAGGCCCCCACAGAGCCCACAGCCTCACCCACACTCTGCGTCATACACACCGTCTGCCCGCCGGGTCCCCCTCCGGCCTGAGCTGCTCCCTCCACCCGCTCCAGACCCTCAGCCCGTCAGGGAGGGTAGCTTTTCCAGTGCCGGCCCAGTGACTGGAGACCTGCTGATGGCTTGACCACCCGCCGGAGGGGACGGCCCCGCAGCCGAGTTAGAGTCCCGCCACTACCAGTGTGGTCTGGGCAATTTTGTACAAGCTCCTCTCTGAGCCTCAGTTCCTCAGTTTCCCCGTCCATCCAAAGAGGGACTAGAAGTACAGGGGTCGGCAAACTTTAAAAAATGCTAGATTATGCCCTAGCTGTTTTGGCTCAGTGAATAGAGCATCGGCCTGCAGACTGAAGGGTCCCGGATTCGACCCCTGGCCCTGGCCGGGGCGCATGTAAGAGGCAACCAATCGATGTGTCTCTCTTACATCAATGTTTCTCTCTCTGTGTCTCTCCTCCTCCCTTCCACTCTCTCCAAAAATCAATGGGGAAAAATTCTCGGGTGAGGATTAACAAAAAGTAAAATAAAGTAAAAATGCTAGATTGTAAATATTTTGGGCTTCCGCTGGCTGCGCGATCTCTATGGCAAGTGCTCGATGCTGCCATTGTAGCGCAGAAGCAGCTGCAAACAGGATGTGACTGAAGGAGCAGGGCTGTGTTCCAATAAAACTTTATTCATAAAAGCAGGTGGCGGGCCACATGTGGCCGGGGCCACTATTTGCTGACCCCTGGACTAGACTGCCCTCAGGAAACACGGGCCGGTTGTCTACCGTTTCTCAGGCGCCTGAAGGCATCGGGGAGGGGCTTGCCCAGCAGGCTTACCTGCTCAGGTAGAAGGCGAAGAGGTTCTCAGATATGAGGCCTTGGTTCCACATGCTGTCGAAGACCGGGGTGGTGTTTCTGAGGGCGAGGGCGGGGTAGGCCAGGCCCAGGATGCCATCGAAAGCCGAATATTCCAAGGACATGCTGAACTCCGTCTTGCTCAGGCCAAATGCCTGGGATTTGCACACAAGGTCCCCGATCTGTGGGGGGAGGGTGGTCTCATGTGAAGGTTTGGGAAGCAGAGCTGGGGCTGGGCCGGGGGGGGGAAAGGGGGGGGTGATGCCACCTGCACCCCAGGCATCAGCTGAGGTGCGGCTGCGCTGGAGGTGTCGGAGCAGCTCGCACCGTGCATTGTCGAGGAGTCCAACCTTTACCTGCCCTCCTGCTAGCAGCACCCCAGGCAGTAAAACACCCCCATCCCCCTGCACGGCGGGCCGACTGGGGAGCGGGCCAACCGGCCCCCCTTGCAGGCCCCAATGAGCAGAGAGCGGGAGCGTCTTGTTTTTGGCGTTCCCGGGACCTGGTGGCAGAAACCCAGTGAATTCGCTGCGGTTCCCTGTGGGTCTGCCCCCCAGGTGTACACAGGGCCGCCGAGTTCTTGTGAAAAGACTGCCTGGGGTCCTCGCCGCTTTGCTGAGTGGATAGAGCGTCGGCCTGCGGACTGAAGGGTCCCGGGTTCGATTCCGGTCAAGGGTTGTGGGCTGGATCCCAGTAGGGGGCGTGCAGGAGGCATCCGATCAATGATTCTCTCTCATCATGGATGTTTCTCTCCCTCTCCTTTCCCTTCCTCTCTGCGATCAATGAAAAAAAAGGCTTCCTGGGAAATGTGTGTGTGTGTGTGTGTGTGTGTGTGTATGTGAATGTGTGTGCATGTGTGTGTGTGTGTGTGTGTGTGTGTGTGTGTGTATGTGTGTGTGTGTGTGTGTGTGTGTGTGTGTGTGTGTGTGTGTGTGTGTATGTGTGTGTGTGAGGCACAGTTTTTATTAGATTCTCAAAGCCCCCAAAGTAAGACCTTTTACTCAGGGCCGTCCTGCACCCCTGGCCCTGCTTCCCCTGCCCTGGTGTCTGGAGCCCTCGGCAGCCCCCGGACACCCCGGGTACGCTCTCCCCTCTCCCGGAAAATCCCCCACAGCTGCCGAGCCCTGACTCGCACCCCAGCTGTGCTGCTCCAGGTGTGGGCCTTGGGCAGGCACTCCCCCTCTCCCTCGGGTCCCTCCTCTGCATGCAGGTAGCAGTAATGCCTGCCCCGTGGAGTTGTTGCAGGATTAGACACATATTACCACGGACATGCCTAGCACAGAGCCTGGCACAATCTGAGAATATAAAAATGGGTTTTCTGTCCGGCTGGCGTGGCTCAGTGGCTGAGCGTCGACCTATGAACCAGGAGGTCCCGGTTCCATTCCAGTCAAGGGCACATGCCAGGCTTGTGGGCTCGATCCCCAGTTAGGGCATACAGCAGGCAGTGGGTCAGTGATTCTCTCTCATCATTGATATGTCTCTCTCTCTCTCTCTCCCTACCTCTCTGAAATTAATAAAAATATATATCTATTAAAAGAGTAATATGCAAATTACCCATCATTCCGCTACAGCCACAAGCCATGCCCACCAGCCCTCAGGAGCAAATATGCAAAATCCCCCAACCAAGATGGCTATGGCCCCAAGGCAGAGCCAGCCCCAGGAGGGAGGCCTGAGTTTCCCCAGGAAATGAGGAAGCCAAGCTTTCCACCTGTCCTTGCCAGCCTAGGCCTCCACTCAAGGCTACAAAGTTTCAACGCTAGAATATACATAAATCCAAACAGAAATGGTGGCAGCCACAGAGCTGGAAAGAGCAGGATTCTAGGGTTGCCCCTGGCAATAGAGGAAGCCAAGCTTTCCGCACACCCTGGCCAGCCCAGGCCTCCACTTAAGTCTACAAAGTTTCAATTATAGAAGATACATAAATCCCAACATAGATGGCTTCCGCCACAGAGCAAGCAGGAGGCTTGGCTCCGCTCCAGGCTCTGATAAATATAAAAATGGGTCTCCCAGGGGGCGTGGAAGGCCTGCAAACCACCACAGGCCCCTTGCCCAGGCCTCCCCATGCCCCAAGGGAATCCGCCACCTGATCCGGGACATCCTTCAGAGCAAACCAGCTGGCCCCCACCCATGCACCAGGCCTCTGTCCTATCTAATAGAGTAATATGCAGATGGAACATCACTCCAACAAACAAGATGGCTGCCCCCATTGTGGTCAAAGATCCTGCCCCCATGTGGACACAAGATGGCCACCACAAGATGGCCAGCAAGGGAGGGCAGTTGAGAGGGACCAGGCCTACAAGGGAGGGCAGTTGTGGGCGATTAGGCCAGCAGGGCAGGGCAGTTGGGAGGTAACAGGACTGCAAGGGAGGGCAGTTGGGGGCGATCAAGTCTGCAGGGGAGGGCAGTTAGGAGTGACCAGGCTGGCAGAGGAGGGAGGTTGGGGGCAAATAGGCTGGCAGGGGAGCAGTTAGATATCAATCAGGCTGGCACAGTAGTGGTTAGGGAGTGATCAGGCTGGCAGGCAGAAGTGGTTAGGAAAAATTAGGAAGGCAGGCAGGCGAGCAGTTGGGAGCCAGCAGTCCTGGATTGTGAGAACAATGTCCAACTGCTTGTTTAGGCCTGATCTCAGTGGGTGGGGGCCAGCTGGTGGGTGAGGACCACTGGGATCAGGCCTAGACAGGCAGTCGGACATCCCTCCAGGGGTCCCAGATTGGAGAGGGTGCAGGCTAGGCTGAGGCACACCCCCTTGTGCACAAATTTCATGCACTGGGCCTCTAGTATATTTAATAAAAACGGGTTTGCCCTCACCTCTCCCTGCTCCCAGCAAAACCAGCATCGTGCTCACCACAGGCAACAGCTGCAAATGCCCGCCTCCCGTGCCATGACCGCTCGCTGGGTTGGCCACTCGGGGGCTTGTCCACAGGGCACTGTCTCCCCAAGGCAGATGGCCAGCCCCATGCGGGACTCTTGGGGAGACGGTGCGTCCAGCTGACCCTGCATCTGGTGCCCTGAGCAGTGAGCAGAGGTCGCCAGGCCCCGCCCTGCCGCAGCCCCCTCCCACTTACCCGCACGTCGTCGTAGCCCAGCAGCCCCGTCACGCTGGCGGACCCGTACCGCAGCTCGATAGGCCGGTCCGTGCTCTGGTAGGTGGACGACTCCCGAGGGTCGAAGGCTTTGTGTTTCACTGTGGACAGAGAGTTAGTGTCCCTTAGCTACCGGGGCAGGGGTGGGGGGTGGGGGGCAGTTACGTGGAGGAGGCGGGGACCGCGCGGGGCGCAGGCACTCACCACAGGCAGGACTGGAGCAGTAGATGGAGGGCACCCACAAATCAGCCGCTCCCGTGTCAAAGATGACCTTGAACCTCTGAGGGGGCGTTCCAATGCTGATGGTGCCAACGTAGTACATCTGCAGGGCGGGGGAGGGCAGGTAGGGGGTCCCGTGTCTCCTGGGATCGCTTTCCCACCACCCCACCGCATAGCCTCGCTCAGGTGGTGCCTTCATTGGGAAGTTTCCCACGTTCCCCTGCCGCTCTCTATATCCTCGCAGCCTTCACGGCCCAGCTGGCCTGCTCCCTCCTCCGGGAAGCCCTCCCAGGTCACCCAGGCCACTGTCTCCCAACTCCGGTGATGTCACTATCACAGGCGGCCTTTTATTTGGCGTTTATCTTCTTGCAGAAAGGCCAGACCCTCTGTTCTCCGCAGCCATAGCCACACTGCTGGTGTTTTATAGCCTCCCACTGCAGGGGCTCAGGGACTCTTTGCTGGGGTCGTTCTCGGGGCGTCCTCTGCCTGGGGTGTCAAACTGGAGTCCCCGTGGAGGCAGCGGTGCGTCTTGTTCAGAAGGAACAGAATCTGCCCAACAGGCACCTGGTCCGCAGGGCCCAGCGACGTGTCCTTGGCCCAAGACGGATGTCTGCCTGCCGCCTGACCATTGCTGGACTCGGTCACCACAGACCAAGGCCGAGGGGGAGTGCCTTCTCCCCGGGGAGGGACCCCAGCTCCCCAGCTCTGCTGCCTGCAGGAGCCCCGCCCCCTCCTGGCTCCCAGCCCTGGGTGAACCCCAGTGCTCGGCCAGCTCCTAGGGAAGGCTGCGGGCTGCGCCCCGCACACTCACGTCCAGGTAGTTCCTCATGGGTTGCACAGTGACGCCCTCCCTGCTCAGGAACTTGTAGGCGTGGCTGTAGCGGTGCCGCTGGAGGTAGTCTCTCAGCAGGTCCTTCTCCCGCAGGCTCTCCCGCATGGACTTGATCTTGGTCAGAGGGATGCTTCCCGGGAAAGACAACCAATCAGACAGAGCTCCCCACCCCGCGGTTCAGTGTGGCCGCCACGCCTGGCGTTGGAGCCGCACCGCGTGTTCCCCGAGGATGTTCCCGGCCATCTTATGGGGGGCAGCCGCCCAGCTAACGCAGGCAAAGGCCGGGCAATGGGCCCAGGTCTGAGTGCGGGGCCTGTTGCAGCCCCGGGGAAGCCACAGGCCCGTGCGCAGCCTCCGTTTCCCCATCGTAAAGAAGTGGGGTGAGGACAGGCCTCCCGCGGGGTGTCTGGGGCTTTGAGGGAGAGGATGGACCGAAGGCCCCTGACCCAGGGACCTTGACCCTGAGCCAGTGCTGTCGCCATTGTCATCTGACCGGCTCCCTCTCCAAGAAGCCCTGGAGGGAGAGGAGTGGGGATCACCACTTTTACAGGAGGAACCTGAAAGGCTGGGGGGGTTCGTGACCTGGCTGTGGCCACCTGCTCATTAAGGCAAAACTGGGCCCCGGGGGACCCCTCCGGGCCCTTCTCCAGGGTCAAGCAGAGGGAAGGCTGGAGGTGGGCGAGGGAGCCCGGAGATGGGGAAGAAAACGTCCCCAGACGGGACCACCCACACAGCTGCTCAGGTGGTGCCCTGAGCAGTCCTGGGGGCCCCATCCACACGGGGGCAGCCTGGCGTTGTGCAGCCCCCAGACCTGTCCCCGGACCCTGGCCCCACAGTGCACGTGGCTAGCTACTCATCAATGCATGGAGAGTGGCCCTGGCCAGTGTGGCTCAGTGGATAGAGCGTCCACCTGCGGACCGAAGGGTCCTGGGTTCGAGTCCGGTCAAGGGCACGTACCTCAGTTGCAGGCTCCTCCCTTGCCATGGGCCCTGGTCAGTGCTCGTGCAGGAGGCAACCAATCAATGTGTCTCTCTCACATCGATGTTTCTCTCTGTCTCTCCCCTTCCCTTCCACTCTCCCTAAAAATCAATGGGAAAATATCCTCGGGTGAGGATTAAAAAATAAAAAAATACAGGGAGACGCGGACTTTAGGACAGGGAATGGTGGCGTTCCCTTGTCCACCCCTGGGTGGTGGAAGGAAGGATAAGGGGACAATGAGAGGCCCAGAGAGAGCTGTCCCCATACTCACGTGACCAGGCACTCGGAGAGGGCCACCAGGCTGAGGAACCCGATCCACCTCATCGTGCGTTCTTCCCTGGGTGGCGTCCTCTGGAAGGCTCGGGTTTGGAGCGTGCGGGGATGGGCCAGCGCTGCCGATATATACGCTCTGACCTGCACTCGTGATCCGCTGGGAGGGCTGCTGACGGCCCCGATAAAACACTACAAGCCTCCCGATAAGATCGTTATTCCCATCAGCACTGCAAACCTCCTGATAAGATCTTTATTCCCATCAGCGTTCTGGATTGGGGGGCGGGGCGGGGGGAAGACTTAGAAAAAGTTCGGAATACAGAGATCTCTATCGTAATCTCTTCCTTGGGGCATGGCTGGGGGACAAACCCAAACCACATGACCTCCAAAGGAGTGGGGAGATGCGTGCTCGCTTGGAGGTAAAGCATGCCAATCCTATCTAATAAAGAGGGAATATGCTAATTGACCATCACTCTGTCACAAAGATGGCTGCACCCACAGCTGAGGCCAAGTTCCCATAAGGAGCCTTAATGAGCAATCAGCAGGGATCTGAGGCTATGCCATCCCCCACCCCCATGGGTCCTGACATGGACCCTCAGGCCATGTCTCCCCCGAAACAGACCTTCACAAGGGACATCTAGATACATTTGCCGTACTAGTGCTGGGCTAGGGGACCTTAGGCTGCTCTCCCTGCCCCAGCGCCTGGTCTGGGGACCTCAGGCCGCACCCCCACCAGGTGGGGCTTTACAGGGGGATCCTGGGACTGTGCTTCCCGCCCCCCCCCTGCCACACACACTGGGCTTGACAGGGGAACCTCAGGCTGTGCCCCCTACCCGAGCCCCACACTGATTGCAGGTGCTAGAGGGGGACATCAAGGTGCACTCCCATTGCTATGTCAGTGAACTAAGGCTGCGCCCCCACCCAGCGGGGCTTGATGAGGGACCTGAGGCTGCGCCCCACACCTTTTGGGGCTTGACGGGGAACCTCAGGCCATGTCCCCCACCTGGAGCGCTTGATGGAGGACTTCAAGGCACGCTGCCTGCCAGGGTCAGGGCTGGGGGACCTCAGGCCACGCCCGCCCGTCCTGGTGCCGGGCCAGGGGACCTGAGGCTATAGGGCACGGCCGCCTTGGGAGGACCCCGTCCTGCACCCCTAGGGAAGCGGGGGCAGGGCCCAGACCATCAGCGGGTGCTGAGCCCCGGTGGGCAGCCGAAGGAGGTTCGTCGTGGATGGGTGAGCGGCCTCACCGGGCCCCGCCGCCCACGCCCAGCACCTGTCAGGTGGCCGCCAGGGAGGCTGTGCCTCTGGGAGCCATGCGGTGGGAAACGTGTGGCTCCACCGAGGGCCAGTCCAACGGAACGGTTCCATCGCGTCCTGGCCTGGCGGCCCGTTTTCGGGAACCCCACAGCTCAGCCGTGGTCAGCCCCTCTCTCCTCATGGCGCGTACACTGGTCCCCCACACTCCGCGGCACACCGGAAACATGGACGTTTGCTGATCTGACACAAAAAAATAGGTATGATTGTGACTCGTTCACAGCGACGGCTATTGTGTTGGCTGTTGTTGTTTTGTAATCTGACCATCAGGAAAAGGGGTCCGTGCTCCCGAAATGATGGTGTTAGGCAGGTTCTGTGCTTTTTTGGGGGGTTGCACATTTACACGTTCTTGTGGCGCCGGTTGAAAATCGCTGACACAGGTAAAGGCTCAAGGAAGCAATTGTTTAAAAGCATTCCTTGAGACATTCTTCAGGTCAAACAGCCCCACCCCCTCCACCTTTCAAACTAGTAAAGGCCATAAAAAAAGGGGGGGAGGCTGTTACTTTTTATAAATCTTAAGAAACAACAACCATTTCAACACGTGTGTCCATTTTCTAGATCCTGATTTGAATAAGTAAGCTGTTCAAAGGCATTTTGTGAGAGAGGCAGGAAGATTTCAGCAGGGACTAGATCTTAGGTGAGATTGGAGTTGTTCATTTTGTTTGGGGTGAAAGAGCATTGTGGGCCTTTACACAGGGCCCCCCAAAAATCTATGCACGCGTTACCAGCCGGTAGCTCCGTTGTGAAAATGAAATGCACTTTAATAAACACTGCCTTTATCATTATTCAAAGCGTGAGCTTACATCTTGGGGGCCACCTGTGTATTCTGTGAAGTGATGCCCTCTGCTTATACTATCACAGCAAACACGAGTAAAGGGGAAAGGCCTGTAAGTGAGGGTCTAGAGGAAACAGGTTTGCATAGCTGCTGAGCATCGAACGGTGTCCCCCCTCCGAGTCATAAGTTGGAGCCTCACTCCCCATAGGATGCCACATGGCGATGGGCCCTGGGAGGTGACTCGGTTGAGGTGAGGTCACGAGGGTGCCTGCCCCTGCCCCTGCCCCTGCCCCCCCCCCACATGTGAGACACAGCTGACGCCCAGCTCCGGCCCCCAGCAGAGGGGCTCCCAGCCTCCGGCCCCGGCAGCCTGGCAGAGAGAATGATTGTCCGTTTGATGCTAAATGACGAAACAAAGCCTCGTGATACTGTTTTGAAAGCTGTTATGTTTGAAGGGACAGGAGGCTTAAACACTGTCATTTGGAGCTTCTGTCTGTATTGATGCCCCGAGGGGCCCAAGCGGAGTGGACGAGGCGGCCTCCAGGGCCAGTCCGTGAGCCTCCTGCCCCTTTCCCGCTCCTCCTGAACCGGACCCGCCACCCCCAGGGCTGCGCCGTGGTGCAGCTGGAGAAGTGGGGAGCCACGTCAGGGCCTGGAGCTGGGAGGAATGAGGAAACGCTGAGGGAAATCGCTGCCTCTGCTTTGCCGCAGGGGAAGGCACAGGCCTGGTAGCAGCTGCAAGCAGTGAGCTGCGGGTACTTGGAAGGGAAGGGGGGTGCAGAGCCGAGTAACAGAGAAGGCCGCCGGCCAGGCCCCAGGCCGGGGTGGGGAAGAGGCCTGGGCAGGATGGGGCTCACTCCCCAGTGCCACTGCGCCTCTGGCCCCTGTGCTGGGGCCCCCTGTGCTGGGCATGGAGGGGGTCGGCAGGTCACTGAGCATTTAAAACCGTGCCTCATTGCTCCCGCCTTCCTGCAGGCCCGGGACCGGAGCCCTGGTGTTAGCATCCACGCCGTTAGCAGAGGCGATCCCTCAGCCCAGCTCGGGTTTCATGGTTTTGTTTTGTTTTTAATAAATATTTTTATTGATTTGAGAGAGGAAGAGAGAGAGAGAGAGAGAGAGAGAGAGAGAGACATCAGTGATGAGAGAGAGTCATCAGCTGGCTGCTTCCTGCACGCCCCGGGCATGTGCCCTGACCAGGAATCGGACCGTGACCTCCTGGTCCGCAGGTCGACGCTGATCCACTGGCCACCACGCCGGGCCCAGCGCGGGTTTCTATTGGAGAGCCCCCTCCAGTTGGTAGCCCCTCCAGATGACGACCCTGTCGAGCCCACCGACTCACGTGGCAGCTGTCCACGGGGCAGGCCCAGGGCTCTCCCCCTCATGATGGCAGTTACATGGCACCAGTCTGCCACCCCATCCCGCTCCTGGGCGGCAGCGCCAGGCGGTCAGGGCCCGGCCACCGGGTGTCTGGCCGTCACTGACACTCAGTGTGGAACAAGTCCAGTCTGCTGACCTGGAGACAGGCTGAGCGCCGACCTATGAACCAGGAGGTCACGGGTCAATCCCCGATCAGGGCACATGCAGGAGGCAGCCGATCAATGATTCTCTCTCATCATTGAGGTTTCTGTCTCTTTCTCCCTCTCTGAAATAAGTAAATAAATATATGATTTCATAGAGAGCGAGAGGGAAAGCGAGAGGGCCGGGGCACCATGGTCAAGGCTGGGCATCACCTGGGTCCAGCTAACGGCAGGTTGAGGTCCGGCCTCTGGGTCAGGCGCTCCTGCTGATGCCCGTGGCCACCTGTTGGGAAGGAAGAGAGGAACCAGGCTCTGCCCGGGAACGGCCACTCCGGGGCCCAGGACCACACGGGGAGAGGGCACAGCACCCTGGTCCTGGGGGTGCCGGGCTTTCGCCAGGAGCGCGAGCAAGAGGCCGGTCATTAGTGAGCTGTCCCTGTGCCCCGGGCGCGGTGGGGCTGCGCCTCCAGCTTCTCCGCGCTCCGGGCCCAGGAGAAACTCCTCCTGTTAATCGCCCTGCTCTCCCCTCAGGCTGCACGCAGCTCGGAGGCTGCTCTTCTGGGAGGGGGTGACTCATTGCTGGTAACTCACTCGCCACGTGTCTGATGAGGTCACCGCGAGGGTGCCTGTGGCCTAGATGCCCGGTGCGTCCAGTGTGGAAGGACGACTGGAGAAGTAGCTAGTTTACGGGGCTTGGTTACCGTGGGCCTTTGCAATGCTGTTCCTCATCTGGAATGTTCTTCTCCCAGCGCTCTGCATGGCTGGCTCCTTCTTCATATTCAGCTGTCCTTCTGCACTGTCCCTCCTCGGTGAGGTGTGCCCTGGCCACGCTGGTCCCCGGGCACAGACCTTGACTCATTTGAGGAGGCCCAGAGACACCGAATGCGTGTTCCCCTGTGCTTTGCATGGGCGCCCTGTGGGGTTGAGAATGTCCCCAATTTACAGATGAGCAAACCGAGGCTGGGGGAGTTAAACTCCCTTGAGGTCATATGGCCAGTGAGTGCCTGAGAGGTGAACCCAGGTCTGCCCGACAGATTTCCTGGTCTGTCCATGCTGCTGTTTGGGGGTGGAGGGCCAGGACGTGATGCCGAGAGGTCGAACGTGGGACCCTGCAGTCCACAGGCTGACGCTCTACCCACTGAGCTCAAGCACCAGGGCTAGTGAACACTTGTTGAGGGTGCTCTAAGCCACGTCCCCAGATGCTTCTCTAAATAGGGGAGCCTGGCGGGCGTGGACAGCATGCAGACTGTGCCCGGAACACAGGTGCCAGGGAAGGGGAAGGTGCCCGAGTTTAGTCAGTGCCCATTGCTGAGCTATGCCCCTAGCCTGCAGCCACCTGGAGGGGCAGATTTTCTGCCGGAAGGGGCGGAACTTCCGACTGTAGGTGAGTGGGTGCCATGACTTGACTACTGAGCTCGCGGCTGTGAGCAGAGCGGGTGGGACCCCCTAGGACTGGCCCTGGCTCTGGCCTGGCCTTGGGAGGGGCACCTTTGCCACCTGCAGGGGACAGAGGGCACTGGCATGTCCCCTGTGGTCAGGGGCTGTGGCTATGAAGGGGACCCCATGGTTTCTGGACCCCAGGCCCCACTTTCTTTTGTCTGGAACTAAATAGCCCGAAGTCTCGGGGCGGGACGCAGGAACTCTCTGGCCTACAGGAGGAGGCTTAGTGGAGACTGAACTTGAGTTAAAGAAATACAGGACCGTGATCTTGAGGGCGTACAGCACAGCACTTAGGAACCCAGAGCCTGGCCACTTACTAGCTGTGTGACCCGGGGCAGTGGCTTTCTCTCTCTGTGCCTCAGGTCCCGTCGTCAGATGGAGAGTGACAGGACCTGATGCGTTAGTGTGTGGAGGGTGCTTAGACGCGTGGGAAGTGCTGTGTGTGTCTTGCATAAAATCAGCCATGGCCCGGCCGGCATTGCTCAGTGGTTGAGTGTCAACCCATGAACCAGGAGGTCATGGTTTGATTCCCGATCAGGGCACATGCCCAGGTTGTGGGCTCCATCCCCAGTGTGGGGTGTGCAGGAAGCAACCAGTCCATGATTCTCTCTCATCATTGATGTTTCTATCTCTCTCTCCCTTCCTCTCTGAAATCAATAAAAATATATTAAAAAATAAATCATGTATTTGGACTCGATTTTATACCTGTTATACCTGGGGAGCCTGTCTGGGATATGGGGGTTACGAGGGAGTTGCCTCTTAATGTAATGACATATTTCGAGGGACCATATGCTTGAGTCTCTGGCCTTGCAGATGGAAATCGAGACCCAGAAAGGACTTGGGGAAGGTCGCCCTAGACCAAGGTCATTTAGAAACAGAGCCGGACCTGGGGCTCAGGGAGCTGTGTGAGCTTTGCCACGCGGCTGTCTGGCTGTGGGGTGAGCAGGCTGCTGGGGGGCTCCAGGCCTGAGCAAGAGAGGCAGCGGCTGCCTTCCCGCTGGTCCGGGCCACCTGGATGGGGGGGAGGGTGCTGTCCTCTCCTCCTGACATCCAGGGGCGCCAGCGGGGCGGAGATGGGTGGGACTTCCTGGGACCCTATGATCATCAAGGCTGGACGTGTGAGGAAGGCTCCCAGTTCCTGGGAGGAGGGATGAGAGATGCCGGGGTAACCGATAAGGGGGTCTGAGCACCCCATCATCAGTCACAGCGCTCCCTGCGTCTTGCTCTTAAAACGCTCGTCTCTGTGTGGGGAGAGGGTCGGGGGGAGGTAGGGGGATTTGGGTGCTGTGGGCGCCGCTGGGGCAGAATGCACTCATGCTTCCCCTACATTTAGGGCGCCTGGGCCTCTCAGGCTCGAAGCAGCTTTCCCCGAAGCCTTTGGGGGGGGGGGGGGGGGTCCCTGACAGATGCCGGAGACAGCAGAGGGGTGCGGAGCACTGCGTGTTCTGTGGCCGCCTTCTCCCGGCTTCCGCAGGCTCTCGCTTCTCATGGCGCCTGGAGGACCTTTGCAGGATCTAATGCAGTCGCACAGGGGACCCCAGCCAATGGCGGGGAGCGTGAGAGCCCAGCGCCCTGGCCTGGGGTCCGGCACTTCTGAGGTTCATGTCTAGCGCCCCAGAGTTCTTTGTGGGAGCAGGGGGGCTGCCCTCCGCAGGGCATGAATGAAACCACACCCTGCTGGGCCTCCTCCCTCCTCCCTCCCGCTTCCCCTGCTCCCTCCCCTGCTCCCTCACTCATGTTTCTGGAGCCACTTTGAAATAAGTCACTGGCACACGAGAATGCAGCTCTGGGGCGACTCCCGGGAAGCCTGGCCTAAGGCAGCCCCCGCTTCAGGCACCCGACCAGGTCAGGCTCCCCTCCCGGGGGCTCCCGGAGTGTCCCTGCCACGCGCTTTGTCCTGGCCTCATTGCCAAAGCCCGTGGACACAGGCTCCGGAGGGCGGGGCGCGCCCTCCCGGTCATAAGCCCGTGGAAGCAGAGAGCTCTGCCCACCCGGTAAGACAAGGGAGACACAGGTCGGGCGTTAGGTGACAGGCTCGGCAGCTAGAGCCAAAGCCTGGATAACGGAGGTTGAAAGAAAACACAAGTTCATTTCTCTCTCGTTCAAGCTCTGACGGCCTACCTCCAGATTTGTTTTAAGTGGGAGAAAAAAAGTCACGTTTTATCTTGTTTAAGTTATGATTCTTGAGGCTTTTTGTAACGTGCACCCAAACTTAAACCTCATATACCATGTACTTAATATAGTACAGCTTTATTGTTATTTTGTTGGGTTTCGAACATACATTTACATCTTATGAATTTCTTTCCTTTATCGTTTAATTAAATGTATGCATAAACCACACGCACATGTACTCTTGTACAAATACAAAATCGTGATTATAAACATGCTTTCTTATAGTTTTTGTGGGGTTTTTTTTGCTTGGTTTCCTCGCCTATCAGCAGCCTAGTGTACGTCTTTTCATATAATCTTACCCAGGGCTGTATCTAGGGGCCAAGAAAGGCTGATGGGCAGGGCGGGGAGCACCAACGCAGAATAAATCCCAGGCACGAGAATACATGGTGGCATTGTCAGCACGTCCCCTCCCAGCACCCACTCCCCCACCAGGTTTGCCACGACTGCGGAGTCTGCTTTGGCCCATGGCCCGTGGCAGAGGGGATGTGTGTCACTTCCAGGTGGGGGTCTTTCTAAAAAACCTTCACCCAAGGATTTTTTCCCCTTGATTTTTTTAGGGAGAGTGGAAGGGAGGGGTGGGGGCGGGAGGAGGGGAACATAGATGGGAGGGAAAGGCACCCATCCGTTGCCTCCCGTGCGCACCCCTGCTGAACCCGAAACCTAGGGATGTGCCCTGACGGGAGGGAGCCGCACCCTTGTGGCGTACAGGGTGACGCTCAACCAACGGAGCCGCCGGGCCGGGCCGGGCCGGGCCGGGCCGGGCCGGGCCGGGCCGGGCCGGGCCGGTGGAAGGAAGCCTTAGGAACCAGCGTCCTTTCCCACCCGCCGCGGCACCAGCTCCTCCCTCAGGGGCAGGAGCGGCGCTCGCGGCCGGCCTGGGCCGCAGGCGATCGGGAACGGAGCTTCCCTTCGCTGTGGAGACACTGGCGTTTGGGGCTGTGCGTCTTCCCGATGGATGTGCGCAGCTCAGCGTGTGCTCACCCACAGGAGGGCCCGGCCGCGTGTGCCAGGGCCTCCTCTGCCCTTGGCGATCAAGCCGTCAGACCCACCCGCTCCGCGGGGCACGTCCAGCCGCCTCCCACCCCCGGGCCCCGAGGCCGCCTCCAAGCCGCTGCGCGCGGTGGGAGGATGGCGGCCTCTCGCTGCCTTCCTGCTTCCCTTCTCCAGCTCCGGCCAGCTGGGACGCAGGCGTGGAGGCGGGGCGGCGCAGCCACAGCAGCCCGAGACGGAGGCGGGGCAACAACAAAGCGCTCGGCTCCCCATCCCCGCCGAGCCTCCCGGACTGACCGGCACCGATGTCCGCGCGGACACTTAGTTCTGCCGTCACTCCGGTCTAGAGGCCCAGCGGTGTCACGGAAGCGGGCATTCGGTTAGCGGGGGAGCTCAGCCCACCTAGGGCGTCCCCCACGCCCTGGGGGTCCATTCGCTTCCTCCCGGCCCCTCCGGGGCTGCTGTGGGGAGCCGCCCGCAGCCGGAGCGCAGGGAGGCGCCTGCCCCCTGGCCCGCCCGCCCTGCGCAGGCGCACTCGCCCCCGGCGGCCGGGTTCCCGCCTCCTGGGCGGTGTCCCTCCCGGGGCGGGGCGGGGCCAGGAGCCCGCGGGGGCGGGGCCAGGAGCCCGCGGGGGCGGCCCCGCGTGGCCGTGAGTGTGTCTGGTGCGGGGGGGTGGGCCGGTGCCGTGACTCAGAGGCTGGCGGGACACCCAATGTGGTAGCGGGATGAGCGGCGCGGCTCCCGCTCCCAGACCCGGAAGTTGAGAGCTGTCACATCCGGCAGGAGGGGGCGGGCCTCCGGACCCGGAAGTGTGGGCGTGGGCTGTGGTTTCACCCGCGGCTGTGGCGGCGCGGCTGCGGCCCCGGCAGGTGAGCGGGGCCCGGGGAGGGGCGAGGACGGGGCTGGGGGTGGTGCTGCGGCGGCCGCCGGCGCGCCCCCTCCTTTCCGCCTCACTCGGGTGGAGGCCGGTGATTGGGCGCGAGGGGCGCGTGACCGCCGCCGAGGTCGGCTCCCCGGCCCCTCGCCGCGGGAGGGAGGGAGGGCGGGCGTGAGGGGAGGGCGCGGGCGCCGGCGGCTCCCTCCGCGGGTCCGGCCTCCAGCCCCGCCTCCCCCCGCGTCCCACCACCCTCCACCCTCCACCCCACGTCTGAGCGTTTTGCTGGTCTCAGTTCTGGAGACGGTCGAGGCAGCTCGCCCATTGCACCGGCGGGGAAACAGGCCCAGGCGGAGTCCCACCTGCGGAGGGCAGCGGGAGGAGTGGCGGAGTGGGGTCGAGGGTCCCTGATCTTTGCCTCCCTGACACGTGCCCTTTCCCCAGGGCAGTGACTGGGTGGGCTTTATGCCTTGACTCTGTTCTTGTTTGTTCCTGGACCCAGACTAGGACCACCCGAATCACTGACCAGTCCTTATTCCTGGACCTGCCGGGCAAATAGGGCGTTGGGGGGCGCGTGTGTGTGTGTGTGTGTGTGTGTGTGTGTGTGTGTGTGTATGGGTAGGTATCTACAGATAGAGTTACACGATAGCGATCGATAGATGCTCCCTGACCTACAACAGGCTTGCGTCCTGATAAATCCATCGTAAACTGAAAATAACACAAAATGTCTTTACTGCCCCTAACCTACCGAGCAGTACAGCTTAGCCTCCCGCCTTCGGTGAGCTCAGAGCACTGACATCGCCTGTGGTTGGGCACAGCCGTCTTAACACAAAGCCTCTTCTGTGATGAACTGGAGACCAGCTCCTGGAATTGACCATGCCTGTCACTTCCCGCCATCGTGAAGTGGAACTCGGTCCTCGGGCTCTCTGTACCTGCAGCGGGCGCCTGGTCCTCCTGGCCCACCCCTGCCAGTGAGGCCTCATGCCCCACTCGGGTGGGAAAGGCGTGGCCCGTGCTCTGCTGTGAGTTCCAGGCAGAGCTCACTCTGCACTCCAGGGCCTCGGCCCCTACGACAAGCCAGTGCCCTCTCAGCCTCGCAGCGTCCAGCTCCCTCCCCTGGGTGATGCCCACCTTCGCTCTGGGAACTGGAGAGTCACTTCCCTCTGCCTCGGCAGCATCCCAGCAGTCCCGGTGCTGCCTCAGGCCTTCTCCACTCCCCACACTGCCCTTGGACCCAGGAGAAGCAGGCACACAGACTGACACACACACCCCCCCCCCCCACGCACACCAATGCCCTTTTCACCCAGCAGGTCCAGGGAACCCCAGCCTCCTATCCTGGAGTCCATACCCCACTGGTTCACCCACGAAGCTGCCACCCGACTCCTAGGTCCGTGACTGTCAGCCCTAGCGCTGGAGGAGACGGTGATAGAGGGATTTGGGAAGGAAAGCCTTTTTGTGTGTGTGTGGCTGTTTTCCAAAGCTGCAGCCACGTACAGGCCTGCACTCTGGTTCTGGATGGGAGCGAGGAACTTGGGGCGGAATACCGGACACTGAAGTGGGAGTCTTTGTTCTCGGGGTCACGGGGCCCAGAGAAGCTTTCCCCCACATCATCTTGGGAATCTGGTTGGGTGCCTCGGTGATTGCCATCCGGCGGGACATTTCCATTGCAGGGGCAGCTGCTGGTGGGGTCTTCAGGTAGCGGCCACTGACTCCTTGCGTGGCTGCACGTGCCCTTGGCATTGCTTGAGGGGCTGCGTGATCCTAGTGAGCTCTGAGAACACTTCGGGGTACGTGCTGATCCCATTTTACAGGTGAAAGGAGAGTCAGAGGTGGCAGGTAATTGGCGAAGCTCCCATAGCCAGCCAGTGGCCAGTTGGGGTTTTTGACCTGCTGGTCTCATTTCAAAGCAAAGGTGCACTGCTGGACCTTAGGAATCACCTGTGATGCTTATTAGAACCCAGTCACCCTCTGGAGCAGGGGTCCTCAAACTTTTTAAACAGGGGGCCAGTTCACTGTCACTCAGACCGTTGGAGGGCCGGACTATAGTTTAAAAAACTATGAACAAATTCCTATGCACACTGCACATATCCTATTTTGAAGTAAAAAAACAAAACGGCAAAAACACCCGCATGTGGCCCGCGGGCCATAGTTTGAGGACGCCTGCTCTTTAGGCTGTCAGTCAGCCTCAGGAACCTGTGTCGTTAACATGTGCACGGAGTGGTTCTTACAAGGCAAGTGTGGGAAGCACTGCCTCCAGGGCTTTGTAGGTTTGCAGAGCTTGGACGTGCAATTTTTCCCCCAGGGCATCCTGTTTTCCTTTTCTTATTGCTGTGAAATTGGCTGATCAGACCTAAGTCTGCCTTTAAAAAGGCATTGGGGCCCTAGCTGGTTAGATTTGATTCCGGTCAAGGGCACACACCTGGGTTGTGGGCTTGGTCCCCAGTAGGGGGCATACGGTAGGCCGCCAATCTACAATTCTCTTTCATCATTGATGTTTCTCTCTCCCTTCCTCTCTGAAATCAATAAAAATATATTTTTTTAAAAAAGGGGGGGTTGGGCTAACTAGCCGGATGAATCATGTTTGGACACTGTTGGCCAGGACCAGTAGGGTTTTTCCAGAATCACATAATCAGGTCATCGAAGACTTTGTTGTTTGGGAATTCTCTTAGTTTCTGCTTAGGGTCTGGAGTTTTCCGGAGGCTCCGGTTTGTTCCTGGAGCGTTGCCTCATCAGAGAGACCTCTGTAGCAGCTGTACGATGAAGGCATGCTTGCTTAGCAGGCGCTCCTCCGCGGCATCTCTCCCCACTTCCCCTCCCACGCGTTTATGTGAGAACGTGAGCAAGTACCAAACAGGTTTGCTGGGGCTGATGGAGTGGCCCCCGGGGCTTAGGATGGGCAGGAGAGGAGAGACGCACCCCTGTATGACTAAGGCGGCAGGTGCAGTGTGCTGAGCCGGCGAAGCCGGAGCGCCCTGGGGGAACCGCCCTGGGGGAACCGCCCTGGGTGAAGTCCAGGCTCCGCAGCCTCCCTCTGACCGCGGCTCTTGTCTGTCAAAGGAGGAAAACCAGGGACTCCCAGTGGCAAAGGCCCATTGTGAGGGCCGCGCGAGCTGAGGGAGCGAGTGCCCAGGACCGTGCTCGGTGCACAGTGGCTCTGGGCACTGCCACCTTTCTGTTTTAGAGGTGGGACCCCGAGGCTGGGAGAGGGGGGGTTCCACTGCTGCCCTCACAGCGCCCCACTCTGCCCTCCTCTGCTCCGCCTTCCCTTCCCGCAGCCTGGAACCCTCTTTCCTGCACCTCCATCCTCAAAGTGCCGGCTCCCTCGCTGTCAGCTCCTCTGTGACGCTTTCCTTGCTCCTTCATCCTGTGTGTCCCCCCCACCCCCACCCCACGTGCTCTGTAGGTACCAGGGTGCCCGACAGCGTTTCCTGTGCAGAGCCCTCCCTCCGCCTTGGCCTTGGGGTGAGACACAGCCTCTGAAAGGGCGCAGAGGAGGGCTTGGGCGGGGGCCAGGCTGGGAGGGTTGGGATCAGCAGAGGTGAGGGTTAGGAAACCACTTTCTGGGAAAGTGCCTGGGGGGCCCCCTTGAGACTTCGGGGCACCAGGGCTCTCCCTCTACCTCTTTGCCCAGAGAGTGGCCTCTGGTTTGTTCTCTGCACGAAGCGCTTTGGGATAATGTTTGAAAAAAACAAAAGTATTCTCCTTTGGAAAAACAGTTGCAAAGGTTTGGGGAAACAACAGGAGGGGTTCACCGCATGGGAAAGGATGGGGAAGCACGCCTGCAGCCTTTCCTGACGCTGGAGGGGTGCTGGGAGACGGGAGGGGCGCCGAGGTGACCAGCTTTCGGGAAGGTGGGAGGGGCTGTTAAAAAGAATGAGTCCCGATGGTTGGAAGGGAGAGACCCTGGAGGTGGGACGACCCATGTGGAGTTTGCAGAAGGACAGGGATGGAGGCACTCGATGACTAGATAAAACCCAGTGATTGGACATCAGAGGTTCGGGGGCTTGTGCTCCCAGATGGCCTGGAGGGTTGGAAGTGGGGGTGCTGATGGAGCAGAGGTGGAGGGCGGTTGGGAGGGGTTTCTAGTTTGGGGAGAACAGATAGGTGATGAGAGTGCCCCTCCCCCTTCGCATGGTAGCTGGGCTCATCAGTCCTGGGTCTTCTCCCTTGCCGGCCTGCCTCTGGGAAGAGGGGGGTCAGACGGAGTTACTCGGCGGGCCCAGGAGAGTTCTGTCGGCGCCCGTCTCCTTCGGAAGCCTGTCCTGAGAGGCTCGCCCCCCATGCACGCATGGGCACGTGTGTAGTCCAGGGCCTTGGCTCCGATTCCGGGGAGCCTGCTTCAGAAAGTCACACCCTTTGCCCCCGCCCCCGGTGGGGCCTGGCAGGGTTGTCAGGCGATGTTCACACGATGAGGCGTGAGCGTGTGAATCCGTGCTCCCAGCGCCCGCTCGGTCTTCATCGGCACCTCCACAGGTTCTGTTTAACTCCCATGGAACCCTTACAGCAGCCCGATGGCGATGTTGGGGTTAGCCCCCCTTTCCCAGTGAGAAACAGAGTCATCTGCCCAAGGTCAAGTAGCTAGTAAAAGGTCACCCTGGGGTTTAAATGCAGGACCGTTTGCTCCGAAGCCCTGACCTCTTTCTACCACCTCCCATGCTGTCTTAACCCTTTAGCATCGGGCGCCGGAGGGGCCTCCCTACGACTGAGCCTCCCTTCTAGGGCTGCCAGGCCAACTGTCAGCGTCGCAGGCGAGTGCGTGGGGTGGTGTTTGGGCCCGGGGAGGCTGGCGCCATGGTTGGATGTGTCGTTGCCTCCTGAGTGCAGCCAGGGACTCGGCAGCGTGAATCCTGGCTGCTCGGCTGGAGTCATTCTGGAAAAGGAAAAGCAGATCAGGTCAACCCGTATTTCCTCCTGAGAAGCAGGGCTAGGGCCTTTTCTCCAGGGACCACAGGTGTTCTTGACCTGAGGGGTGGGATGGGCCAGACTCTATCACACCCTTGGATTGAACCGTGCAGGTTGCTATGGTAACGACTTCCTCTGCTCCTGGTGGATGTGGGACATTTACAAGCGACCCAGGGCCTTTACAGCCCTCCTGGCCCTGTGAGTTCAGGCTCGGAAGTAGCGGGCAAAGAAGTGTTGACTGTAACGCCGAGGAGGGGATCGGCGCTGGGGACAGCAGTCGCCCGCCCAGTCACAGTGAGAGCGGTCCTTTTGCTTGACTCAGTATTGAGCTCAGGGGTGTCAGGAGCTGCCCCTAATGATCAGCTGACCCCCCAGAGGCAGAAAGATGAGTATCTGTTCGGTGCTCAGGAGCCTGCAGAGGCTGCTCACCTGGCGCCCGGCCCCCGGCGTGGCGCTGTCAGCAGCGTGCCCGTTGTCCCGAGGAGGAAGCTGCGGCTGGGGGCCTGGACCCAGGTCACACCAATAAACAGCTGGGGGGCCACAGAGCGAAGCCAGGGCATCTGTTTCCAAATCCTGTGCTTTCCTCGCTTTCTGGGGGACAGCGCATCTGACTGTTCTGGGCGAGGGGTGCCCCTCACCATCTCTAGGGCTGCAAGCCTCACTCTGACCGAGCAGCTCGCGCATAGCAAGTGCCGCGTTTTGTTTTCTGTCCTCTCCCCCCTGCCCCCCACCCCGAGTTTATTCTCTAAAGGATCTGATGTCAGTTGAAACTTTGTTTTTTGAGCTGAGCAGTCCTAGCAATGACCCTCATTGCGCAACATCCAGCAATACGTTGCTTTTTCTATTTCCCCTATAAGGGCAGGTGTGGTAGGCTGCCCCGAGTTTGGGTTCTTCCCAGCATCACCTCTGCACCTGGACATTCTGCAGCCCCGCCCCGCCCCGCCCCTGGGCAAGAAAGGATACTGCCTCCGGCCTCAGGGCACAGGTGCACGCAGTCTCCTCAGGCCCAGTGTCTTCCGCTCAGTCATGTTCCCCATGGTCCAGGCATGCGAGGTTGAGTCAGGCAAGACACACAGACACGGAAAGAAGCTGTGACCCAGAGAGGCAAGCGGCAAGGGCCGGGGGCCGAAACCTTGTCCTCCCTCGTCCCAGCATGCATTGCAAAGGCCCGGCAGCCCCTGTGCAGTGCAGGCCCCTGCAGTGTCGCCTGGCCCTCTGCCCTCCCCCTGGCCGGTGGAATCTGCCCTCCTGGCCCTGTCTCTCGGGGGGCATGTGGATTTCAGTTCACACCTCACCCTCTAGTGTCTTTGACAACTTTGAATGGGCTGCTGACCTTTAAAGAAGGGGGCAGCACGCGGGTTCCGATTCCTAGCTTCCCGGGACACCTGGCAGGTCTGGCAGAGCGGCCGCCCTCTGCCTGCAGGAGGGGCCCGGCTGGGCTGGAGGCCGAGCCCTCCAGGGGGACGCACTCCCGCCACTGGCTCGGCCCGTGCGCCTGCCTCGCCCTTGTAGGCACAGGCTTGTGGCTAAGGAGATCCGGTGGAGGCGAGTTGCGGACGAGGCAAAACAAACAAACGGGAAAAGGCCGGCCGGCGTGGCTCAGTGGTTGAGCCTCAACCCACGAACCAGGAGGCCACAGTTCAATTCCCCATCAAGGCGCATGCTCTGGTTTGGGGCTCAATCCCCAGTGTGGGGTGTGCAGGAGGCAGCTGATCAATGATTCTCTCTTCTTACTGATTTCCCTCTCTCTCCCTTTCCCTTCCTCTCTGACATCAATAAAAATACATTTTAAAAAAGGAAAAAAGAAAGAGACAGAGAAGAAAGCTTTTTTCCTCCTGGGATCCTGTTGCGGGATCAGTGATGTTTTCTGGCCGCGGCGGAGGGAACGCAGCTTAGCGCTCACCTTCCTTGCCTTTCCGCCTTGTTCCCCGTCGGACGTCCTTTGAGTTGGTGGTGTCGTCCCCCAAAGAGGTGTCGTCTCGCTGTGCCTCCCCCCCCCCCCCCCCCCGCCTTCCCCACCAGCCTTCTCCCTCTCCCGGCCATGCGGCCCCGCGTGGCCCCACAGCCTCTGCCCTGGGCCCCCTCCAGCACAAGCAGCCCCTTCAGGGGGCCTGGGGGCTCCTCGGCGCTGTCCACGTCCCCTCCTCACGTCGCTGTCCCCACCTCTGTCACGGCCCCTCTCACCAGGTCGTTGTGAACTGTTTTGCCTTTTAAAACCAAACTGAGTTCCGGAGAATTGCATCAGTTTTGATATTTTAAGGCCGAGTCTGGCGCAGAGTAAACATTATTTACAGCCCTCTGCCCCTTTTCTCCTCCTCCTCTCTCTCGATTCTGTGCAGTATGGCAGGACGTGATGTCTGTTAGTCAGAGCCTGAGGAAGGAGTGAGGCTGGGAAAGCGGGAGAAGCCCGGCTCACATCCCCTTGTCTCGGCGAGTCCCCACCGGAGGCGCTGGTTCCCTCTCTCCCCGCCTGTCTGTCTCTTGCAGATGCTTTTAGGGGTCCCCCTGGGCGCCGCCAGGAATAGCGGGGTGAACAGGCCACCTTCCTGCCTGTGGTCTCTTCTCACCTCCCTCTCCCTTCCTGTTTCCTCCTTCCAGGCAGCAGACTCAGACACCGCACACCCCCCCCAGACCCAGCACCCGCCTGGGCACCTTGGTAGGTGGAGGGGGTTCCTGCTGGGGCCTGGGTGCCAAGGGGCGAGGTCATTGGGCTTGTCGGCCCTCCAGACACAAAAGCCCTCCACCCCGCCCTCTGCACTGGGACGTCCCTGGTGGCTGCGGCCGCTGAGTCGCGCTGGTTGGGACTTTGCTGCCAGGTGGGTGCCTGGGAGCAGAGCCCTGCCAGCAGCAGGTGCCGGGCCTCAGGGCCCCTGCATGTAGGCCTCGGGGCAGAGTGTCGCCCTGCCCCTGCTCCTTTTCCCAGTTAAGGACCAGAGAGATGCTCGCTGCCCTGGGCTCACTGGTGGCTCTGGCTCGGGAAGGAAGGCCCCGCAGCTTCCAGGGGCCGTGTTGCTCACAGACAGGCATTTGCCTTCGGGGTTTGAGATGTTAGAGGGCCCGGGCAGGGCAGGGCGGGGCTGTCAGACCTGCCGGCTCAGCATCTCAGGCTTCTCTCCTGACTCCGCGTGAGGCCATGGAGCAGGGAGCAGAGGTGCTTGTGGGCCCTTTGGCAGTACTTTCCCTTGTTCTTCCTGATCTCGCTTTCACCCCTGAATTGGGGCTTATTAAGCCTCGTGTCCCCCTTACTCACTAGCTGATTATGTAACCAGTGACTTTTCAACTGGCGTGCAGCAAGAATTTCTAAAACATGCACCGCCTGACTCTTGCGTCAGGGGCCTGACTTCTCCCTGCAGTTGGGAAATAAAGGCAACAGCCAGCACAGTAGCCAGCCGGAGTGAATGAATCAGAGTTACACCTAATTTCTGTCAGATCAGCAAAGTGTATGGATTGCTTGGTGTGCCCCCGCGGAAGGCCAGTGGTTAGTGTGTGCGCTGTGAGGTGAGAAGGGCTGACGTTGCTGATTGAAGTTAATGGGAGAGTTTGCAAAGGGCTTTGAGCTCAGAGGAAAGTGACCATCGGGGCTGCTTGCCCATTTTACAGGTGAGGAAATCGAGCCCCTAAGAAAGAGAGTGTGGGCGTCTGCGTGAGGGGTCCTGAGCGCCCCCGTGCCAGGAGGGCCTTGTGAGGCAGTGAGAGGAGGCGGTGGGGTGGCGCCTGGCGGCAGGAGCAGCGGGCCACAGGCAGGGTGCCAGGCCAGTGTTCCCTCCTTGGTCACACAGGCAGGTGACATGGCACTCTGCCGAATGTCACACGGACGTGGCAGGCTTGAGAGGGATGTCGATGGAGAAAGCAGAGGAGGTGGGATCAGAGGAAGTGCTACATCCAGTCCCACTGTGGCCGGTGACATCGCAACTGAGAACGCGCTGTCCGGACAGAGGCGCATTGACAGCTAAAACCCAGATCATGACACCTCCCGTGGGGGGCAGGGGGCTGGGGGATGCTGTCCTAGGGAATTAGGGCTCTGCCCGGGCTCTCCGGGTGGTGCATGGAGACCTCCGCAATGTGAGAGTGCGCCTGGACCCCCGGGCCTGTGCCGGTAACACCGCCCACCGTGCTGCTGGCGTGGGGTTGGCCAGCTGCCCCTGCCCAGCTTCCTCTCTCAGCCGCGTGTCCCGTGCTCAGCCTGACTGCGGAGCGAGCGGGCGCCTGTTCCGGCAGGTCCCCCCCTCCTCCCGGGTGGAGCAGGGCCGGGCGCTGTGCCCGGAGACCCGGCAAGTGCTCACGGGCCATCCTGGAGCCTGAGGGACGCTGAGGTCTGTGGTGGTGGAGTCTTTCGCCCCCATTTGTTCAGGGCAGGCCTCACGCTAAGCCAGCGCGCTGCCTACCTCATCTCATTGAACCTGCACGAGCCCATTTCACAGATGAAGAACCCGAGGCTCAGGGCGCCCGCACTTGGGCGAGGCCCGGCAGCTGGTGAGGGACAGGGCCCGGGACTCGGCCTGCGTCTGTCTCCCCGAGCCCTTTCCCGATGTGTTTCGGGTCTTCGGAATGTTGCTCTGCTTGTCCCCCTCCTGGGGGGTCACCCGTGCAGCGTCATCTCACTCGCCCTCCGAGCTCAGCTCCTTGGGGGCCCTTGCAGCCCGCTGTGCCCTGCCAGCTGTGAGGCCACGGGCTGGGGAGCAGCAGGGCGAGTGTAGGCAGAGTGCGGGTGTGAATTTACTCTGCCACCTGCAGATGGGATGATGGCCACTGGCAGGGTTGGGAGGGACAGTGCATGTCAGACTCGGGCTACAGCAGCACCTCTCGGAGAGACCCGACGTCGGGGCCCGCCTGGCGCACTGACAGGCACCTGCACTTTGGCGAGTGTCTCCGGGGCTCGGGTGCGCACCAAAGACGCACGTCCTTCCCGCAAGGCTGGGCCTCCGCCCGCCTCCGCAGATAGCGGCCGCCATGTGACCCTGCCTGGGTGGCTCTATAAAAGGGGGGGCTGTGCTCAGGCACCCTGCTCCGTCGCGTTTCAGAGGTGTGTGTTTTACAGACGAAGGCAAGGCCCTCCACCAGCGGGCGGGAGGAGGAGTCCCACTCTTGCGACACTTGCTTTGTGCGGGGACCTGGCACCAGACCGCGTATCTCCGAGGTCCGCCTGGGACGTGTCCAAACGGGGTCGTTTGTGCGCCTGGACAGGGGCCTCGCTCACGGCTACGCGGGGACACAACAGGAAAGCAGGCCTTTCCTGGCCAGTGGGGGTGTGGTCAGGCCTCGCCGCTTCTCTCTTCACCTGTTGTGACCCTAGGAGATGCCTCTCTCTCTCGGTGACAGATGGGGAAACTGAGGCGGCCCCTGTCCGGGCAGTGCGTTCTCAGTTGCGATGTCACCGGCCACAGTGGGACTGAATGTAGCACTTCCTCTGATCCCACCTCCTCTGCTTTCTCGTCGGCTTCCCTCTCAAGCCTGCCATGTCCACGTCGCAGGTGTGACATTAAGGCAGGGAGGCATGGGACCTGCCTGCGCGACAGTGGAGGGGACGCCGGCCTAGGCGCCCTGCCCGAGGCCCGCCACTCCTGCCGCCAGGCGCCACCCACAGAAGGCTGCTGTGGCTGTCACCGTGGGCCTGGACTCCAGAGCACGCGCTTGGCCGAGTGGGTGCGGACTCACCGGAGGCCAGCACCGGGGCAGGGGGTGGGGACTTCAGGGTCCTCCAGCGTCAGGATCTTCAGGACACGAGCAGCCTTGGTGGTGAGCAAGCCAGCACGAAGGCAGGCTGTAACACGCCCTCTAGAGAGACAGACAAGCACAGGGCCCAGCGAGCCTGCGGCGTGTTTCTGTGTGTGCTTCCTCCTCCCGCTCCCGGGGCCTGGCTGTGCGCCCTGTCATACCGACCCCCTGTCATACAGACCCCCTGTCACACAGACACCCTGTCATACAGACCCCCTGTCATGCAGACATCCTGTCACACAGACACCCTGTTATACAGACAATCTGCGAGTGTCCCCTGGCAGATGACAGCTCTGCGCCAGAGCATCCGTTCTGTGCAGGTCGCTCAGCTTCTCTTCCTCCCGGTTGCCGGGGAAGCCAGTCGGGGGGAGGGAGGGTTCCCTGTCGTGATGAAGACGAGGTCGTGAACGTGACCGTCCGTCCGTTGTTGTGGCACGTGGGGAGACGGCAGTTTCAGAGACCCCGAGGGGGCCCGAGGCTGCGGTGCCCTAAATATAACCAGCAGCAGCGTTGGAGGCGGTGCTGGTGCAGCCCGCCAGGCCCGGTGAGGGGGGCGTATTCCTGGTTCCGATGGAGATAGGCACCTGCCAGAGTGGGTGCTGGCGTCGCCTGGGCCAGTTTCTCCTCCGTCCCTGGCCGCGGGCGCTCTCCGCCTGCCTCTCCCACCTGCTCCTCGGGGAGCGCCATCTGTGCTGCCCTCCGGCTGCCGAGGGCGTTGGCACGTCCCGCTGTCCATGGTTGGGGCGGAAGGAGCGGCTCCTTGGTCTCCTTGGGGAGAGGGCTGGGCAGGGCGGCAGGAACACAGGAAGGGGGGACCCCTGCCCCACCTGGAGCCGCCCTGGCGGGGAGCATCCTCGGGAAGCTCGTTCGTCTGCACGGGTAACACACGGCTCTTCCCCGCCAGCTTCTTCCCTCAGTCACACCGCGCTGTGTCCACAGGGAGCGATGGAGACGCTGAAAGACAAGACGCTGCAGGAGCTGGAGGAGATGCAGAACGACCCGGAGGCCATTGGCCGGCTGGCCCAGGAGGCCCCTGAGGTAGAGCAGGCTGGCGCGGCCCGGTGAAGGCCCGCAGAGGGTCCCGGGCGCTCGAGAGCGCTGGCTGGCTGGGAGTTGGGGTCAGCTTCAGCTTCATCTCCCTTTCTGTGGTCTTCCCCCTGGTTGGGACCCAACCAGAGACTCCCCTGAAATGTCAGCCCAGTTCCTGGGGCTCCTGGGAGTGCGGAGTCCAGGGCCCCACGTGAACCCACACAGCCCAGAGTGCCACACCGTGGGGCAGCCTGAACCGGGAGGTGGTTTCTGGAAGCTCGGGCACCGATCGCAGCTGCCTGTCCCCAGGGGCCCCTGGCCTGCGTCTCCATGAGGAGCCCATCCCGGGCTGGATGTGGCTCATCTGACACCCATTTCCTGTCGTAACTGGCACCTAATCCAGCCCCTAATCTGTCCTCCTGGGGATAAAGAGCGCCCTCCGTCTGCTGCCCAGCTGGGACGTCACCTGTTACAGAGGGCTTCCCCCGTCTTGAAGGGCCTGCCCGCCCTCCCTGGCTCTGACCCTGTGGCTCCCCTGCCAGGCAGGAGAGGGCCGCGCCGGCTGTGGCCATGGAGCTCACAGGTGAAGTTGCCCTGGGTGTTGGTGCCACCGGGTGCCGGAGGGGTATTGTCCCATCTCGGTGGGGGGTCTGACTCTTCGCCCTCTTGGTGAAGATGGTTCCCTGGCAGACAGGCAGGGCTTCCGGTCACAGCAGGTCCGGCACGGGTTCCTGTGGCTGCCACCTCAGGCTGGTGGCAAGGACTGGGCTGAGGGCGAAGCGCCGCTCAGCTTGGGGCAGTGCCTTCCCCGGGCACGTCCAGGGGCAGAGGTTGGCATTAGATCGCCGGTTGGTGGGGTCCTCTGGCTGTGGGGACTTCCCTGTCATTCTTGGGGGCCCCTCTGTCAGCTCATGTGCACAGTTCTCTGCAGGAGGCAGGGGCGTCTCCTGAGTCAGTGCCGCTCTCTGTCCCTGGCTCGCTCACCCTTTGGGGCCGGTGGTCTGGCCTGGACCGCCTTGGTCCACCTCAGAATCCTGTGGAAAAGTGGTTGGGGCTCTTGGTCCCTTCCCTCCTGCAAAGCCTGTGGCTTTTCCTATAAATTGGTCTTCCCCCCACTCCCCCACCCCGCCCCCCTGCTCTGCTCAGTCCATGGTGCGCCATCCTGGCCTTGGGCCAGCTGTGGCCTGCGCCAGTGTCCCCATGTCCCCACCACCTGGCCGATGGACTAGGATTTGGGAGGTGGGTGGCTGGCTCAGGTGTGAGCCCAGGTCCTTCGGCTCTCGCCGCGGGCTGAGGACTGCGGTTCCCCCGAGCCCTGGGCCAGCCTACCGCCTGCTGAGTGGGGTGGTTCTCAGCCAGGTGTCCCCTCCCTCAGGTCCAGGACCTGCAGCTGGAGCGGGAGATGGCACTGGCCACCAACCGCAGCCTGGCTGAGCGGAACCTGGAGTTCCAAGGACCCCTGGAGATCAGCCGCTCGAACCTCTCGGACAAGTACCAGGAGCTGCGGAGGCTCGTGGAGCGGTGCCAGGAGCAGAAGGCCAAGCTGGGTAGGCTGGCTGACAGAGCGGGTCCCGGTCAGGGTGGGCCTGGCGAGCTGCTGGGAAGCCTGGGAGAGTGGAGCCCGCTCGCCCCCAGGGCAGGGGGGCCCAGTGACTGCGGCCCCAGTCCCAGCCGTGCACTCCTCACCGTCGCCCCGGAGGGTGGTCCCGCTGTGACTCGTTTCATAGGTGGGACCAGGAGGCTGTTGGCTGGAGGTGGGGCTGCCACGGCTGTCGGCGGGGCCAGCTCCGCTTCTGCGCTCCCCAGAGCCCGTGCGGCTCTCTTGTCCGGGGACCTCCGTCCGGGAGGGTGGGAGGCGTGTCCTGGCCTTGACAGTGAGGCTCGGTGCTCGGACAGTGCAGTGACTCCCCTGAGAGGCAGAGCAGGGCTGGGGCTGGACCCGCTGAGCTCCTCAGCTGCCCAGGGGCCTGGCCGGGCACACACAGGGCCGGAGGCACTGTTGAGATGCCGACCCTTGCGCCCTCTGTTGCAGAGAAATTCTCGGGGGCGCTGCAGCCGGGGGCCTTGTTAGACCTGCTGCAGATCGAAGGCATGAAGATAGAAGAAGAGTCTGAGGTGAGGTGGTCCGACCTCCCCCCCCACCCCCCTTGAGCCCTTGTCATGAGTGCCGGTGTCGCAGGGGGCCAGGGCGCATGAGTAGGTGGCAAAAATGAGTCACACCCTTTGTCCCAGCGGAGGCCCTTTGGGACACAGAGAGCAGGAACCCAGGCTCCCTGGCTGAAGCAGAAATGGGTGAGCAACGGCAAGGTCACGGGCAGCTGGCCGACCAGGGCGGACGGAGGGCAGAGCAGCAGGAGCCCCCGAGGACTGGGGCGCCCCCCACACACACACACCTGGGCCTGGCCAGCCTCTCTCCTGCTCCCCTCTGAGCATTCTCAGTCTCTGTGCGCTGGGAGGAAGCTGCCAGGTCCTGCCAGCCCCTGGGCCGGCTGCACTAGACCCAGTAGCCAGTGTCCACCCCTCACTCAGCACATCCGTGAAGCAGCCACTGGGGCCCCGCACAGGGCCAGGGCTGGGCCGCGGGGCCTTGACTGGCAGCCCCTGCCCAGAGCTGACATGCAGTGGGAGACAGGAGCACATGAGGCCGTGTCAGCAGGGATGCGCCAGGGGAGGTGGGGAACGCGGGAGAGGGGGGCGGGGGGCGGCGAGGGGGGAGGGCCGAAGCTAATCTTTGCCAGGGGGCGGGGGGGGGGGGGCAGGGGCACCTTTGGTCCCAGCAGCCCCGGTTGTCACCCACCTTGTGCCCCAGGCCATGGCTGAGAAGTTCCTGGAGGGCGAGGTGCCCTTGGAGACATTCCTGGAGGACTTCTCGGCCATGAGGAGGCTGTCGCACCTGCGCCGGGTTCGAGTGGAGAAGCTCCAGGACGTGATGAGGAAGCCCAGGGCTTCCCAGGAGCCCACGGGCGCCGGCACCCCTCCTCTCCGCCCGCCTCCCCCATCCCGCCCGGCCCCCCAGGCGACGCCCCCTGCGGCCGAGGAGCAGCCACCCCCGGCCCCGCAGGCGGCAGGGGTGCTTCCCTACCCTCTGCCCTACAGCCCGTCTCCCGGCTTGCCCATGGGCCCCACCGCCCAGGGCGCGCTGCCGCCGGCGCCCTTCCCCGTGATGTCCCAGCCCTCCTTCTCCTACAGCGGGCCTCTGGGCCCCCCTTTCCCGTCAGCCCAGCCGGGGCCCCGGGCTGCTGGGGGCTACTCTTGGTCCCCACAGCGGAGCACACCGCCCCGGCCTGGCTATCCCGCGTCTGCCCCTGGCGCCTCTGGCCCCGGCTACCCCATGGCAGGGGGCCGGGCGCGCAGTCCTGGCTATCCTCAACAGCCCTCCTACCCCGCGGCCGGAGGAAAGCCTCCTTACCCGACACAGCCCCCGTTCCCCAGCTTCCCGGGCCAGCCCCAGCCCACAGGCCCCCCTCGGCCTCCCTACCCCCAAGGGCCGGCCCCTCCCTACGGGTTCCCGCCACCTCAGGGTCCTGCTTGGCCTGGGTATTAGGACCCTGGCCTCGGCCCTCCCCTCCTTCTGCCTGAACCACACTTTGGCCCCCACCTCTGCTGAGATTTGAGGTTAGACTGGAAGTGGGGTTGGCTCTCCCCCTGGACTTGGGGGCCTGCAGACCCCGGAAAGGCCGAGCGGTCACAGCGCTGCCTGGCTTCCCCTGTCCGGTGCTGCCAGGAGTGGGGTCCAGCGCCTCCCCGTGGTGCCTGCAGGAGCCGCTGTGCACCCGTGACTGCTGTGCCTGCCTCCGCTCTCCGAACAGTGAGGACGGCTCTGGGGCGGCTGGTCTCAGCCCCTGCTCACCCCGCCCCGGGTTTGGCATCTTCCATGTGGTGCCCACCCCAAGGGGTGTAACTCTTGGTGTCGCTGGTCCATTTGAGGGTGGCCCGCCCCACACACCATGGTCAGGGTTGGTTCCGGGAGAACAGTTAGGAAAAACCCTTCCGATTTTTAAGTCAAAAAGCCATAATTGATGGGCTGGTGTTGGAGAAACTCGTGCTGTGTGCTGAGTGACAGCAGCCGAGCCAGACGGACCATGAAGGCGGGCCCAGACCTCGCCTGCGCTGGCCGGGAAGTCCTGGGGTGCCTTGGGCCCTCTGGCTGGACGGGAGGGAGGAGCTCCTGGCCCCGTGGGGGCTCATTTAGGAGTGGGGCCAGGTCTCCTCCCCAGCCACCCTCTCCCCCGGTGGACCTTTCCCAAGGCCCACCCAGCTGTCCACCGTCAGTGCCTCGAGTCTCGTTGGAAGCAGCCCCGCCCTCATCCCCGCCCTCGCTCCCTGGATGGAATCCCCCCACACTCCCCTCCCGAGACCGACGCCCTGACAGTGCCTCCCAGTGGTGCGAGGACACCGGTGCCATGTCGGAGTTGGAGTCGGGTGCCATGTCGGAGTCGGGTCTGCATGTCTCTCGGCCTCAGAATGTAGAGCCACACGCAGCCCCCAGCACAGCACATGCGGGCAGCATGCTCAGTCATGAAACGACCACAGACCGCGGGGGTGAGCACAGCACGGGCGTGGTGGGTCGGAGTGAGCCAGGTCTGAGGCAGACCCGGAGCTGCTATGGGGGGGGGGGGGGGTCCTATGTGCCTTGAAATGTCCGCTTCCCGCACCCGGCGGCGGGGGCCTCGGGGAAACTCGACCTCCTGGTGCCTGCGCTCGCAGCCCGCGGGCAGCAGTGGGTGCGGCAGGAGGCCCGCCTCTCCACGTGGGCCCTCGCCAGTCGTGCTCGCGTCTCTAAGTTATTTATGAAGAGGAATCACTAATGGACTCTGCTGTCCCGGCGCGTGGACCTGGACAACAGCCGCGTGTGTGTTGTCTAAATAATTGCCAATAAACTGAGAAGCTCCGTGCAGCCTTGTGGGTCTGGGGGGTGAAGTGCAGAGGGCTGGGGGCGGGGCACGATTTCTCTGCCACCTGAGGGCCCGCCACTCCGGCCCACAGAGCCCTGTTCTGGCTTAGCTCCTGCGCTGCCCTCCCCCTCCGGGCCTGGCTCTGAGCACCGCTCTCCCTCCTGTGATTTCCCTCCGGCATGGCCACGCCCGAGCCTGCAGCCGCCTTGTCCTCGTCCTCGTCCTCGCCCTGGAGGACAGCTGGGCTGTGCGAGGCGAGGCGAGGCCTGCGCCTGCGGGGTGGCCACACCTGCTGTCGGCCTGTCCGGGAACAGCTGGGGGCCGTCTGCCGTCCAGTTTCTCACTGGGACGGAGGGGCAGCGGGCCGCTAAGCTGGCTGAGGAGGCGGGTGGTCCCTGCCATGGGCCCCCTGTCCCACCCCCCCAGCACCCCTGCGCTCAGCGGGTTATTGCGAGGCCTTCCGGGGGAAGGGCGGCTTCCGGGAGCCCGGAGACCAGGTTTCTGCAAGGTGACGAGGGCGGGCAGGCTGCTGCGGGTGGGGCCGGATGCGCGGTCAGCCCTGTTGCAAGCCGGGCGTGTGGGTGTGTGAAGTCTCAATGTGCCTGTCTGGTTGGGTCCTCTCAGCAGCCCTATGCCCACCCCACCCCACCCCCACCCCCATTTTAAACAGGCGGAAGTTCAGTGACGAGGGCGCACGGCCTAAGGGTGGCGGCGGGACTGGCGCCCAGCTCTGGCCTTGGGGGCCCCTCCATGCCTTGTGTTACCACAGCCCTGCGGGTCAGAGCCCACACTGGAGGCCCCCGGGCCCCGCAGACGTCCCGCCTTTGCCTCCTGGACTCCGGCCTGGCCTTGCAAATGCTCGGGGCTGGGCACCAGGACCCCAGGGGAGCCAGGACAGCCCGCCTAGTGGGAGAGCTGGACACCTCGGCACGGGGCACCCTCAGGGCACTCGCTCTGTGCGGGGAGGGAGGTGCCGAGGGGAAGTGCCGCTTTCTGAGAAAGGACTTGGGTCGGAGCTGCTTCCCCGGGTCACTCAGCGCCTGGCGCCTCCGGCCCCCGCGCTCCCTCTCCAGGCCTCCCAGGCCCGGGTCTAGCACTCAGCAGCCCCTCCCCACCCGGCACGCACCACGGAAATCACGGAGTCCTCCGCCAGACCGCAGTGGGCCTCCTGTGGGCCTCCTGCCGCAGAGCGGGCTGCCGGGAGGGACCCCAGGGTCAAGCTTAGAGCCTCGGAGGGGCTCCCAGCTGAGTGAGCAAGGACGCGGCTGAGCGAGCTGGCGCGAGGCCCCCCGGTGCCCTTGGCTGCGGGGTCCCTCCCAGCCGCACGCCCAGGTTCCAGGCCTGACCGAGGGAAGCCAGACGTGCTGGGGAGGCAGGGCTTTCCTTCCGGTGCTCAGTTTCCCTGACTTCACAGGAGGAGAATGTGCTGGAATCCGGTGGAAGCGCGGTTTAGGGGAGCCTCTGGCTGAGGGCGCCCCGCTCTGCTCGGGCAGTGGCTGTGAGGCAGGAGCGGGGCCGGAGGCGCCGGGTCACTGTGGAGGCCGCCAGCATCCTTTAGGCCCGAGGAGCCGCCTGGGAGCGCTCCCTGGCGATTGGCATCATCCTGACCGGGGCTGGGCCCACCCACCAAGGCTGGAACCGAGGGGGGGGCCTTAGGCAGACCCTTTTGGGATGCACCCCCGGCCGCCCTCGGAAAACGGTTTCTAAAGAGGCCTCTGCCCCGGCAGCTCTGGGGCAGGGTTCAGGCCGGGGCTGCGGAGGCCAAGCAGGAGACGAAGGAGCTTCCGGCGAAGAGGCTGTGGTGGGGCACCTGCTGCACACCCTCGGCCGCCCTGAGTGCCCCCCCGTCCCTTTTGAGGACCCCCCCCCCCCCCCCCCCGCCCAGCACTGGGGGAGGGTGTTGTGGGGCAGAGCGCTCACCAGGCCCTCTGGCCTGGGACTGAGGGTGCCCCTCTCCCCAGCATCCGAATAGTCACCCTGCTCCTGCTGCTCCCCAGAGTGGCTGCCCGGCTGGGCCCTGGGTGTTGTCCCAGACCCACGGCGTCCTCAGGCTGCTGCCCGTGCCCAGAGGCGCTGACGCCCGGGGGCCAGTGCGGCCCGCCCGCCCTCCTCTCCTTGAGGAAACCCAGGACTCCCTGGGAGCCGGCCCCCAGCTGACAGCGAGACTTCCTGGGAGGAGCTCTCTGACCCCCAGGAAAGCGCAGCCCCGGCTCTCACTGCAGCAGGAGGGTGACTGTGGCCCCTGCAGCCTGGGACTTCCCCTGCGGTGCAAAGCCACACCCCACGTTGGCTCGGGTTTACCAGGTCCCCCGTGCAGGGTCCTGAGGGGGCCCTGGGCCCTTGGGCCATGACAGCCAGCTCTGGAAGCAGGGGCTGTCGGGGAGCCACAGATGGGGGGGTGCTGGGGCGCTGGGTGAGGTGGCCACGTGGAGTCCGGGCGCCCACACCACGCCCTGCTGCCCGCCGCCTCAGCCTGCGAGGCTGTCCGGGTCGGGGCAGCTCTGACCGCGAGGGCTGCTCGCCCCCGGCAGGGACGGAGGTGACTCTGGCACTCAGCTCTCAGGAAGCAGGAGAGCCGTTATTTACAAAGAACATGTTAAATACACGAGAGACCTCGGCTCCCACGCCGGCCCGTGTGCGCTTCCGTCAGTCCTCGCTGGGCCCCGTGTGAGGAGAGAGCTTCCCACAGACGAGGTGGGGTTCCCAGGGCCTCCCCCCCCCCCTTCTCTACTTGGAGGGGCTGCTTGTTGGCGGGCTCTGCTCTCAGCTGCCACGCGGCCAGCCAGCGGTCCTGCGGGCTCCCCCGGGCGGCTCTGCAGGGCGGGCAGGGCTGGGTGTGGCGGGCCCACCCTCGTCCACGGCCCTCGGGGCAGGAGTCGGACGTGTTTCAAGCGGCAGACGCAGGGCAGGGCGTTCTCGGACCCGGGCTGGCTCCCGGTGTTCGCCCCGTTCCTGGGTCTGTGGGTGAGAAGGACGCAGGTCAGAGGCGGGACCTCACCCCCGAGACGGGCTCGGCGTCAGGGTCAGGGCGGCCCTCTGTCAGGCAGCCCTGGAGGCTCTTGGGGGGGCTCCCGACAGGGGGAGGGAGGTGGTGTCGAGGTCGCACGTCCCCCGCTCTGCCTGCCAGATCAGCTCCCTCACCCACACCCTCGCTCGTTCTTTGCCTGACGTGAGCCAAGGCCGTGGAGCCCCGTCACGGGCAGGTGGGCGGCAGGAGGCAGGAGCCCAGCGCTGCTGCTTATCCCGGGGGGGGGGGCGGGGGGCGGGGAGGCTCCCGGTGCGGCCGCCTCACCTCTCACAGCCGCTGAGCCCCGTGCAGGTCGTAGTCGCTGTCAGAGGAGTTATCGGGCTGGGCGGACACGCGACGCAGGGCGCCCTCCAGAGCTGCGGGCAGAAAGGCCACCGCGGGGCTGACCCACCAGCTACACCAACGGAGCCCCCCCCCCCCGAGCCCAGAGCCCCCTGAGCCCAGATCCCAGCGCACCCCGGAGCCCAGAGCCCCCTGAGCCCGCACCCCAGAGCCCCCCGAGCCCAGAGAGCCCCCTGAGCCCAGAGCCCCCTGAGCCCAGACCCCGGAGCCCAGAGCACCCTGAGCCCCCCAGAGCACCCCGGAGCCCAGAGCCCCCTGAGCCCAGATCCCAGAGCACCCCGGAGCCCAGAGCCCCCCTGAGCCCAGATCCCAGAGCACCCTGGAGCCCAGAGCCCCCCGAGCCCAGAGAGCCCAGAGCCCCCGAGCCCAGATCCCAGAGCACCCCGGAGCCCAGAGCCCCCTGAGCCCAGATCCCAGAGCACCCCGGAGCCCAGAGCCCCCTGAGCCCAGAGCCCCAGAGCCCCCCGAGCCCAGACCCCGGAGCCCAGAGCCCCCTGAGAGATCCCAGAGCACCCCGGAGCCCAGAGCCCCCTGAGCCCAGAGATCCCAGAGCACCCCGGAGCCCAGAGAGAGCCCAGAGCCCCCCGAGCCCCAGAGCCCCTCCCCAGAGCACCCCGGAGCCCAGAGACCCCTGAGCCCAGAGCCCAGAGCCCCCCCAGAGCCCCCTCCTGAGCCCCCAGAGCACCCTGGAGCCCCCCGAGCCCAGAGCCCCCAGAGCCCCCCGGAGCCCAGATCCCAGAGCCCCCGAGCCCAGAGCCCCCCGAGCCCAGATCCCAGAGCCCCCCGGAGCCCAGAGCCCCCTGAGCCCAGCACCCCCCAGAGCCCAGAGCCCACCCCTGAGCCCAGAGCCCCCAGAGCACCCTGAGAGATCCCCAGAGCACCCTGAGCCCAGATCCCAGAGCACCCCGGAGCCCAGAGCCCCCAGAGCCCAGATCCCAGAGCACCCCGGAGCCAAGAGCACCCTGAGCCCAGATCCCAGAGCACCCCGGAGCCCAGAGCCCCCTGAGCCCAGATCCCAGAGCACCCCGGAGCCCAGAGCCCCCCGAGCCCAGAGCCCCCCAGAGCCCAGAGCACCCTGAGCCCAGATCCCAGAGCACCCCGGAGCCCAGAGCCCCTCCTGAGCCCAGATCCCAGAGCACCCTGGAGCCCAGAGCCCCCCGAGCCCAGAGCCCCCGGAGCCCAGAGCCTCCCGAGCCCAGATCCCAGAGCACCCCGGAGCCCAGAGCCCCCCGAGCCCAGATCCCAGAGCCCCCCGGAGCCCAGAGCCCCCCGAGCCCAGAGCACCCCGGAGCCCAGAGCCCCTGAGCCCAGATCCCAGAGCACCCCGGAGCCCAGAGCACCCTGAGCCCAGATCCCAGAGCACCCCGGAGCCCAGAGCCCCCTGAGCCCAGATCCCAGAGCACCCCGGAGCCAAGAGCACCCTGAGCCCAGATCCCAGAGCACCCCGGAGGCCAGAGCCCCCTGAGCCCAGATCCCAGAGCACCCCGGAGCCCAGAGCACCCTGAGCCCAGATCCCAGAGCACCCTGGAGCCCAGAGCCCCCCGAGCCCAGAGCCCCCGAGCCCAGATCCCAGAGCACCCCGGAGCCCAGAGCCCCTCCTGAGCCCAGAGCCCCCTGAGCCCAGATCCCAGAGCACCCCGGAGCCCAGAGCCCCCCGAGCCCAGAGCCCCCGGAGCCCAGAGCCCCCCGAGCCCAGATCCCAGAGCACCCCGAGCCCAGAGCCCCCCGAGCCCAGATCCCAGCAGCCCCCGGAGCCCAGAGCCCCCCGAGCCCAGAGCCCCCCGAGCCCAGAGCCCCCTGGAGCCCAGAGCCCCCCGAGCCCAGAGCCAGGCCCCGGCTGTGGAAGATCAGAGGGCCTGGGTCTGTTAGGATGGAATCAGCCGAACTTTGACGAATGACGCTGAACTCGGGGCTCCCTGGGCTTTGGGGTCAGGGAGGTCAGGGAGCTGGCAGCACGGGGCTCCCGCGGCCACGGCGGCTCTGTTCTGCCTGGTGACGTCCGGCTGTGAGGCCCGCAGAGAACGGGCTGTGGGCACAGCCTGCGCCGTGGCCTGTGGGCCGGATCCCTCCACCCGCTGCCGTGAGCGCTGGGCAGGCCGGCTCCCCTTTCCCCAGACGCCTTCCCTTTGGGTGACCGTGACCTCTGCCCGGCCCGGCGGGACGCCCCTGGCGTTCACCTGGGTACACGGAGAGCTGGGAGCTCCTGGGAGGCTGGCTGTACTCGTTCTCCAGGTGCGAGGCGGCGGGGTTCTCAACCTGCGACCGGCGGACAGTGGTCCCGGGATCGCGATGGAAAGACACTGAGCAGACGAGGCAGAGACAGCGCCATCACACCTGCTCCTCCTCCCCAGCGGGGCCCAGAGCTTGAATCTCCTGCTCCCACAGCTGCCCTAGCACGCCCCTCTCTTCCTAGCTTCTTGGACGCGCTCAGACTAGCCGGGCTCAGACTTAGAGCAGCTTTGGGTTGGCCAGCAAGCTGATGGGCGGGTTGGGCCTTCCGTGGTCTGTCAGTCAGTCATCAAACATGGGTTAAACGGGGAATTGGATGTACCCCCCGCCTCCCAGAGCTGAGGGCCTCTGTTGATAAAAAAAGACTTAGCAACACAGAGCCTTCTCGAAGGATCTGGCTCTTGACAAAGGGGGGAGCCTTTGGCAGGGGAGGGAGGGGGGCTGTGGTTCCCCCCATGAGGGCCCGGCTGTGGCTACAAGGAGAGAAGACGAAGGCCGGGGGGAATTGGGCTGCTTCATCCGACGTTTCACCACTGGCCTCGGAAGTCCCATGAGAGACAGTGCGGGTAACACGAGCTTGAACAACCCTCTTCATGTGCCCCCGCTTTGGAGATGAACAAAGCAAAGTGCCGTAAAGGTTCTGGTAAGTCCTGAGGTAAAGGACTGCGTCTGGCCGGGCCGGCGCGGCTCAGTGGCTGAGCGTTGACCTATGAACCTGGAGGTCAGGGTTCAATTCCCGATCAGAGCACATGCCCAGGTTGTGGGCTCCGTCCCCAGTGTGGGGTGTGCAGGAGGCAGCTGATTCCCTCTCATCATTGATGTCTCTATATCTCTCTCTCCCTCTCCCTTCCTCTCTGAAATCAATAAAAAATATATATTAAAAAAAAGAACCGGTGTTACATATAAAAATAAAAGGACTGCCTGGGTTTGCTCAGCTCCTGGACCCCCACATCGATGTGATCATGGAGCCCTCCTCTGAGTACCCCTGTCGGCACAGCCACTCCCTAACGAGGGCCATGGGATCAGCCACCCGCTGCACCTGAGCCCCATCCCTGCCTCCGCGTTCCTGCGGACCCGGGGGACGCCGGCCCGGCTGAGGGAGACCCTGCCTCCCGGACACTTACTGCTCTGGTTCAGCCCCGTCGGGCCAATCCACTGGCGCTGCTTCTTCTGTCGGACTGGGTGGCAGACGGGAAAGGCACGTCAGGTGGGGGCAGGGGCAGGGGTGCAGGGGTGAGGGAGGGGGAGGCGGCGGCGGGGCACTGCTGGACTCGACCCCCTGGGATCTTTGGGGGCCTCCGATTTCTGACTCGCTGGGCAGGAAACTGCACTCATCTCACACTAGAGGCGCTGGTTGTCCGCACAACCGGTCAGCACCAGAAAGAAGACCTGGGAGGGTGGGAGGGACCCGCCAGCCTGCGCCTGGGCCTGCCCTCGCAGCCCCTCTAACCTCACCTCCTGAGTTTCTCTTGCGTTCTGCAAGGGGACGACAGCCCTCCCGAGGGGAGCAGCCACCGTTTGGTAGCTGAGGAAATGGAGGCTCAGAGAGGAGGTGGCTGCGTCACCATCGTGCACTCTGGTGGGGCGGCTCGGCCTAGGGCACGTGTCTCCTGAGGTCAGCGGCCGTGCAGACGACCCTCAGGGCCTGTCACCGGCTAAAGAATGGCCCGCCCTCCCTTGGGGCGGGAGTGGGTCTCAGCTGGGCCCCCACGTGGGTGAATCAGCAACTACAGCGTTCCTGACTTCCTGTTTGTTACTTTGGGCAGAAAAAGGCCAGTGGGGAAGGGGAGGAGGAGTGGGCAAGGGGGTAAGGGGGGCAGGAGGGGAGCGGCGGGGGCAAAGCAGAGGTGGGACCCCCTCCTCGTCCCCCCACACAGGGCCTTGAGAGGGGCTGGGGGGGGCACCTGCACCTACATTTCTTCACCAGCTTCTTGTAGGCGAGAGGCCCGCACATGACCAGCAGCACCGCCAGCAGCACCAGGGCCAGGACGATGCTCATCACCGTGCCGGTGCCCAGGCCCGCCGGGTTGGGGTCCTGGCCTGGGGGGGGCGGGCAGAGGAGTCAGGGCGGCCCATCCCTCGCTATCAAACCTGTCCACTCGGAGGGTGGCTGTTGGCTGGCTTCTCCCAGGGAGTCGGCGGCTCGTGCGGACGGACAGCAGGGGTCTGTCTGGCCACCTCCGCTGCCTCGGGGATTCTGGCGACATATTCCCCCGTCGACCTTCTATCACCTAACAGCTGTCACTTGCCACTTTTGTAACCAACTATTGAGCTTTCTACCGCTCGCCATCACACATGGCCCCAGTACATGGTCATATACCGATAGCCGCTTCTCTCTAACGTGTTACCCAGGTACTGCTCCTGCAGCAAATGCGCTCCCTCTGTCCCCTGCTGACTCTGCCCTCCTGGGGGAGTACAGGACAGGATGGAGCTGTCATTCATCGGCTGCCCAAGGATGAAGGCTGGCCCCTCCTCACGGCTCACTCCTGAGCACTCCTGCCCCCTCTGCGCCCCGTTTGCCATCTCCTTTTTGGGGGGCCTGAGAGTCTCTGTCCAGCTCCGGGGCCTGTTCTTCGGAAACGTGCTCCTGACGGGGCCCTAAAGGGGAAGCCAGGACCGCCCCCGCCCGCCGGGGCTGTGGCCCACTCACACGTGACGAACACCCGCTTGCAGTGGGCTCTCCGCTCCTGGAGCTGGTGGCACTGGGACAGCTTCTCCCGGGGGCAGACGAGCCCCCGCGAGGCCTTCTCGCCGGCCTCCAGCACCCGGTAGGAGCTGACGGGCCCGCACTGCTGCTCCTGGCACACCTCGGCCCACCGCGCCGCGCCCGTGGCCCAGGGGCTGTGGCACAGGGCTTCCCACTGCCGGCCCTGGCCCTGGCGCACCTCCACGGAGCCCTCGCACACGCCGCTGCCCCCCACCAGGCGGCTCTGCACCTGGGGCTGGAAATCTGGGGGAGGAAGCAACGGAGGAGAGGTGGCAGCTTTGCAGGGAAGCCCCTGGCCCGAGCCTGCAGGCCGGCCGCTGGGGGCCACCTCGCAAGGGGGTTGGGCATGCTGTGGGATGACCTTCTGTCCTTCCCTGTGCCGGGCATCCTCTCTGGCAGCTGCCAGCAGCTGGCCCTGCCCACGTGGCGCTGAGGGGAGAGCAGGGGGAGGTGGACATGTCCTCTCACTCTCCTCTGCGCCTTGGGAGGCGGCAGGGCTTTTCAGAAAGGGAAACTGAGGCCCAAGTCCTGGCTGATGGCAGGTGGGACAGCAGCCAGGAAAGCGGCTGCCCCGGCCCTGCGCGGAGGAGGGGCAAGCGGACCTTCCTGCTCCCTCGTCAGGGTGGGGCCCCGCTGCTCCGTTTGGAGGAGCGGCGATCACACCAGCTTTGGCCAGTTTCCATGGCAACAGCTGCCTTCAACGCCCTAGTGCATCTCCTACTTAGAACAACTGTCAAAGGCCAGGCCCCTGGGTGTGGTTGGCAGGTTGCCGCCTGCAGGGGGCTCGGGGGGCGGGGGGCGCTGAGACCCTCGGGGCTGCTTCCGCCTGGAGGGCAGCGTTGGCTCATTCTCACCAGGCGCCCAATGGGCGGGGGCACCGTGTGGGGGGGAGCCCCGGGTCCAGGGCCAGGCTTTCCAGCTCTGTGCCCTCGAACCCCGGGCCCTGCCGAGATGCGGACCCGGATGCAGCAGGCGGGGCGGGCCCGGGAGCCTGCCGTTCTAACCAGCCCCCCATGACGTCCACACGTGGAGGAGCCGAGGCTTAGACCGCAGGCTCTGGGGTGACCCTGCTTGAGTGGCGATCGCAGCCAGGCGCTGGCGTTGGGCAGGAACGGGAACCTCTCTGAGCCCCAGCCTCCCAGGCGGTAAAGTGGGGGGCACAGTAGCACCCACCTCCCAAAGCTGTGGTGAGAAGAAAGCGCCTGGCCCCGCCCTCACCCATCCCCGGCCCCGCCCTTTCCCCCACCCGCCCTTGGCCCCTGGCCCCGCCCCGCCTTGCCCATCCCTGGCCCCGCCCCATCCCTGGCCCCGCCCCATCCCTGGCCCCGCCCTTTCCCCCACCCGCCCTTGGCCCCTGGCCCCGCCCCGCCTTGCCCATCCCTGGCCCCGCCCCATCCCTGGCCCCGCCCCATCCCTGGCCCCGCCCTTTCCCCCACCCGCCCTTGGCCCCTGGCCCCGCCCCGCCTTGCCCATCCCTGGCCCCGCCCCATCCCTGGCCCCGCCCCATCCCTGGCCCCGCCCTTTCCCCCACCCGCCCTTGGCCCCAGGCCCCGCCCCATCCATGGCCCCGCCCTTTCCCCACCCGCCCTTGGCCCCTGGCCCCGCCCCCGCCTTGCCCATCCCTGGCCCCGCCCCCCCCAACCCTGCCCCCGCCCTCTCCCTGGCCCCGCCCTTGACCCCTGGCCCCGCCCTCTCCCTGGCCCCGCCCCTGGCCGGCTCGGATTCCACGCCCCCTGCGACAGCAGCCCCGCCCTCCCCGGCAGGCCAGGACGGTCCTTCCCTGTTTGAGCTGAACCTCCTTCCGGTTTCCCACTGACCCTGGTGTGGGCCACAGACCCCTCATCGGCCACCGTCCCTCGGCCCACCAGCTCGCCGTCTCCGCGGGCGGCCCTCTGAGACAGCTCGGCACTCGCTCTGCCTGCGGTTCCCGGGCCTCCCACGCCCACATCGCTGCGACCCCGTCCGTGTCTGGGGCTTCCAAACGCCCTCCCGTGAGGCTTGTCCTGCTCCGGTCCGGGCCGCCACGCTTCCCGCCTGGAACCTTCTCTCCTTCGCTCCACCCGCTCCTCTCCTCCTTCAGACCCTCCAGGAGACCCAGCCTCCTCCTGGCGCCCCGCGCCGCCTGCCCGCGGCCATCGGGCTCAGGCCGTTTGCTCTGCTTTGCAGATTCCCACGGCCGGGCTGTGACTGCGGGGGGCGGGGGGGCCCTCCCCCCCTCCACCCTCCACCCCTGCACCCCTCCACCTCCCCACCCCTCCCCCCCTCCCCCCTCCACCCCTGCACCCCTCCACCCCCCACCCCTCCACCCCTCCACCTCTCCACCCCTCCCCCCTCCACCCCTCCACCCCTCCACCCCCTCCCCCACCCCTGCACCCCTCCACCCCCCTCCCCCCCCCCCTCCACCCCCCCCACCCCTCCACCCTCCCCACCACCCCCTCCACCCTCCACCCCTGCACCCCTCCCTCCACCCCTCCCCCCCCCCCCCCCCCCCCCCCCACCCCCCCCCCCCCCTCCCCCCCCCTCCACCCCTCCACCCCTCCACCCTCCACCCCCCCCCCCCCCCACCACCTCCCCATCCCCCCACCCCTCCCCCCTCCACCCCTCCACCCCTCCACCTCCCCACCTCCCCCCCCCCCCCCTCCACCCCCCCCACCCCTCCACCCCCCACCCCTCCACCCCCCCACCCCCTCCCCTCCCCCCCCCCCCCCCCCCACCACCCCTCCACCCCTCCACCCCTCCACCCTCCACCCCCCCCCCCCTCCACCCCTCCACCCCTCCACCCCTCCACCCCTCCACCCCTCCACCCCTCCACCCCTCCACCCCTCCACCCTCCACCCCTCCACCTCCCCACCCCTCCACCCCACCACCCCTCCCTCCACCACCCCTCTACCCCTCCAACACACACACTCAGAGGCCGACAGCGCCCTCTACCGCCCTCCTGTTCACAGTGCGCCCCGCCTGCCCTGTGCTGCACGCAGGGGTTTGGGGATCGCGCCGTGCCGTCTGGGGGTGCCGTGGGTCCTGCCCGTCTCACTCACCAGAGCAGACGAGGGCGAGGGCTCGGCCGGCCTCCCAGGGCTGGGCTCGTCGGAAGCACTGCTCCAGGGAGGCACAGCTGGCGTTCTGGGCCTTCCATCGGATGGGCAAGGGCCTGCGCACCCCTGGGGCCGGGTCCCGGCTGCCTCGGCCTCCGGCAGGTGCTTCAGGAAGGAGCCACACTGGAGGGCCTCGCAGATGCGGTCCCCCAGGGCCTCGGTGCTGTCCTGGTCCTCGTAGGCCACGGTGCCGCCCAGGCGGCCGCTGTAGAATTCCACCACGCCGGCGCACCGCAGGCCCCCGGGCCCTGGCACCAGCCGCAGCCGGGGAGGAGCTGGGGGGGGAGAGGGGTGTGTCTGAGCGCCCAGGGCCTCCAGCAGGGGGACCCCCTTGCTCCTGGACCCTTGGCTCCAACACAGGGACAAATGAATGAGTGGCCGGTGCCCTGGGAAGTGTGGGGGCCCGAATATCCCACCAGAACGTTTCATGTCTGCCAGAGATTCGCACCTAACTGGCACCCCTGTGTTTAATCGCTAAATCCGCCCCCCCGCCCCCCCGGGCCTCAGAACCTCTTACCTGTGGGCTCTGGAGTGGTTGTGGGCAGAGGCCTTGTGGGAGGAGCGGCCATCTTCTGTGGTTCTGCAATGAGACACCTGGTGAGGGAGGGGCAAGGGGCCCGGGAAGGAGACGATCTGGGAGGAGGGAAGAGGGGGGATGTGGGGGACCGCGGGCAGCAGGACCTGGAACTCATGATGTAAATACCGCCTGCCCCACACGTTGTCTCTAAGTCTCCCGTGAGTGGGCGGTACCAGCCCATTTTACAGTTGGGAGAACGGAGGTTAGGAGGAGACAATGAAGTTAGCAGGTCCTCAGCCTTTTCCATCCTATTGAACAGGAGCCAGAATCGCTCGCCTTCCCCTTCCAGTTCCCCACCGGACCCCCTTCCACCCGCCTGTTGGGGCCCCAGGTCACAGGCCCAGGCCGAGGGAACCCACCTAAGCAGATCAGGCTCAGGGGCGCCCCCTGGCGGGCCTCGCTGGCGTTGCAGTGGGAGAAGGCGCCCAGGCTTCCGTGGCAGGTGATGTGGCTCCGGGGGCTGCTGAAGTAAGGGACGGGGGCGAGGAGCAAGGCTTCCCTGCAGCCCAGCTTCCGGCAGAGCAGGGAGGCCTCGCTGAGGTGCCACGGGCGGCCCGAGCTCCGGCCCCAGCTCCGGCTGTCCACCGTGTGCCACAGGCCGTCCAGGAAGACCTCCACGCGGCCCTGGCATGGCGAGCTGGAGCCGTTTAGTTTCACGGGGGGCCCTAGGGGTCAAGGGGGGGCAGGTCAGGCTGGGAAGGGCCCCTCACTACCCCCCTGCCCTGCTCTCCGTCTGGGCTCCCCCACCCAGCCAGGCTCCTGCCCCCGGGCCGCCTGCCGGGCCCCTGTGAGCGTGCCCTTTGGGGCACTGCAGGGACTCCCCACAACTCAGGCTGGGGCTGCTCCTGGCCCAGGCGACCCCTGAAGCCGGGTCCGGGAGGGTTGGGGCGCAGACCTCTGAGCCAAGGGTGACTTGGTCCAGTGGGCAGGGCCTTGTGCGGCCAGGCCAGCAGGATCGCCCGCTCCACGGACCTGAGAGAGGCCGTGCCCGCTTCTCTCTGTCTCTCTCTCTCTCTCTCTCTCTCTTTCTCTCTCTTGCTTTTAAGTCAGTTTTATTGGGGTGCGATTTACAGACAGTGAAATGCACTCATTGGAGAGGGCACGTGCTCGGTGGCATTAGACAAATGTGTGCATGCCCCCTCACCACCCGCTCTAGAAATAGAATATTTCCATCACCCCGACCCAGCCCCGGGCAACCACCGATCCGCTTCCTGTCACTACAGATCAGCCTGGCTGGCTCCAGAATGTCGGAAGCGGGGTCATGTGGCACGTGTGTGTCTGGCTTTTCCCGCCTGGCTTCCTCACGCGGCGTCTCAGGTGTGGCTGCGTGTGGCTGCGTGTGACTGCGTGTGGCTGCGTGTGGCTGGCTCATCCTTGGCATTGTGCACCGTGTGGCGAGGCCACAGCTCATGTATCCCTCCGCCATTTGGGTTGCTTCCCGGTGTGGGCGATTGTGAGCATCCTGTACCCCTCCTGTCTCTTTGTGGGCACAGGCTCCCCTTTCTCCCCGGGGGAACAGCTGGACGTGGAGCTGCCGGGTCATAGGTAGGGACACGCTTGTGTGATTCCCTGAAGCTCCGTGAAGGAAACAGTAAAGACACATGTTTGCATTTGCGTACGATTCAGGAAAGCTTTGCAGGAAGGAATGCGCGTGGGGCCTGCTCGGGGTCAGGCTGTCCCTCGTGGATCTTTCCTGCGTGTGAGGGTGTGAGCCACGCAGCTGCATCACCTGTTCCAGAAATGTTTTCTTAAATGCGAAGAGGTCGCTCGTGGGAGTGAGGTGGAGCCCCCTGGTCTGGAATTGCTGGGTGGCTGCCTTTTCTGCCCACAGATGAGGCCCCGGCCCCGGAGCACGGGGCTGGGTCTGGCCCAGGCCACGTGGCTCGTTAGAGGCAAAGGGGCTCGTCCCCCAGCTGATGTAGGCACAGCCCAGCGCAGCGCACGGACCACCGAAGCCGAACCGGGGAAGGGGTTTTCTCCCCGTTTTACAGGTGGGGACACTGGGGCTCAGAGGGGCCAAGCGGCTTGCTGGAGCTTGGAGCTGGGATGCCACTGCGTGCTTCCAGGGCCAGATCCCGGGCCCCCCAAGGCTCCTGCGGCTCCTCTGTTCCCAGGTGGCTTCAGGAGCCCCTCAGCCACCTTGCTCCCCAAGTGCATTCAGCATGACGCTGTCTCAGGAAATGCGCAGAGAGAGGTCTGAGGGACACGAATCTGGCGACTGGTGAGTTAAAAAAAATGGTTTAACAGGGTTCTTTGCTGCAGGCCTTCTCAGAGCCTTTACCAGGCCCGGGTACAGGTCGTCTCCAGCACGTGGTTCCCCTGTTTGGGAAACACCAGCCTCTGGAACTAAAGGCAGGACAGTCGGCCACTGTACGGTTGGGTCGCTGGGCCCTGCGGCCTCAGTTGCAAAGGTCTTAGAGCAGGAAGCATCGGCAGGACCGGGCGGGAGACAGGACTTCACAAGGTGCGTGTATGGGTGTGATTTCTGCGCATGGGAGTGAGTCATAACAATTATCATGAGAACGAGCATGTGCGTGGTGCCTTACAGCCATGGAGGGCATCCGTGTGCGGGTGGGCATGTTCAATGTGTGTGTGTGTGTGTATGTGTAGGGGACCCGCTCTCTCTCTCTCTCTCTCTCTCTCTCTCTCTCTCATTCCCGGGGGGTCACCCTGGCCGAGGTGCTGATTTCTTAACTGGCACAGCCCTGCTCCCTCCCCCGCCGCCCAGGCCCGGCAGCTCTTCCTTACCTGGTTCCTCCCAGGGGGACGCTCCGAGGCCGGCGGTGACTGCAGGAAGGAGAGAGCGAGGTGAGGGAGGGAAGCTCCCTCCGCTCCCGTGGCCGCCGCCTGAGCGATGGCCGAGGAGCAGGCTTTTCCTACAGCCTGGGGAACCCTCGGGGCCATGAAACCAGCCATCACCGTCTGCCTGGGGAACCCTCGGGGCCATGAAACCAGCCATCACTGCCTGCCTGGGGAACCCTCGGGGCCATGAAACCAGCCATCACCTTCTGCCTCGTCCTAAAACTTTGCGTTTTAAATAGACGAGCAGTGAGATTGACTTTCCCTCAGTGCACAAGCCCGTGAATGTCGTCATCCTGTAGGTCACTGGGCACAGCACAGCCGAGGCCTGCGGCAGTGTCATCGCCCCAAACGTTCCCCCCCCCCCCCCCCCGCCGCTCTCCCTGTGCAGGGATGAGCAGTATCGCAAACATCGATTTTTTAAAAATGAGATGGACCGGAATGGGGGCCGTCAGAACGCACTGCGCGCTGTGAGGGTAGGGATGCTTTTTGGGCCTTAGGTTGCAATGCAAAAATGTCCCGTATGCTGCTTTCAGTCAAAACAGCTTAACCTCCATGACCCTAGGGCCGTGGTCGGCAAACTGCGGCTCGCGAGCCACGTGCGGCTCTTTGTCCCCTTGAATGTGGCTCTTCCACAAAATACCACAGCCTGGGTGAGGCTGTTTTGAAGAAGTGGCGTTAGAAGAAGTTTAAGTTTAAAAAATGTGGCTCTCAAAAGAAATGTCAGTCGTTGTCCTGTTGATATTTGGCTCTGCTGACTGATGAGTTTGCCCACCGCTGCCCTAGGGAACCGGGAATGAGCGGTTCCCAGTGCCCCCGGGCAGACACGAGGGCACACTTTCTCTCGCGGCTCCTGGCTCCAGGGGGCAGCGCGGCTCAGATTCGGAGGGACAGGGACTTGCCCGAGGTGGGGCAGCTGCTGGCGAGGGCGCCGGGACCACAGCCCGCACCTGGCCTGCGGGAACGGCCTTCCGGCGGCGCAGCTCCGGCCTGGGCGGGCGAGAGTTCATCCGGAAACCCTGGCGGCCTCGTACTGTGGGGCCGGCATCGCTGTTTCCCAGACAAGGCCACTGGCCGCCTGGTGTTGTGTGGACGGAAGTCAGATGGTCCATTTCCCATCCACAGTGATTCCCTCGCCCTGGCTGGTGTGGCTCAGTGGCTAGAGCGTCAGCCTGCGGACCAAAGGGCCCCAGGTTCTGGTCAAGGTGGCGGGCTCGATCCCCAGTGGGGGGCGTGCAGGAGGCAGCTGATCAGTGATTCTCTCTCATCGTTGATGTTTTTATCTCTCTCTCCCTTCCTCTCTGAAATCAATAAAAAATATAAACAACTTGCCCTAACCGGTTTGGCTCAGTGGATAGAGCGTCAGCCTGCGGACTGAAAGATCCCAGGTTCAATTCCAGTCAAGGGCATGTACCTTGGTTGCGGGCACATCCCCAGTAGGAGGTGTGCAAGAGGCAGCTGATCGATGTTTCTCTCTCATCGATGTTTCTAACTCTCTATCCTTCTCCCTTCCTCTCTGTAAAAAATCAATAAAATAAAAAATATATATATAAACAGCAACAACAACAACAACAAAAAAGACACACAATGATCCCCCTCCTTATCCATGACCCTCTCGATTTCCAGCGAACCCCATCTGTCTGGCGGCCTGTGGGCGTCCTGGGTCTGCTTTCTCTCGCCCTGAGGAGCGGCCCCTGGCAGGTCAGGAACCCCTCTTTCCTGGCGGACCCTAGGCAGGGAGCCGCGCTTTGGGGAACACAGGTCCCGGGCCCAGGTCCTGTCTCCGGCCGAGCCCAGATGAAGGCATCCGTGTGTGACGGAGCTTTTTTATGTGCGAAACACGCAGAGAATCACACGGGGCTCCCGCCAGGGGAGCGTGAGGACCGGAGCCCGCGGAGGGAGCAGCTGCGTCGGGCCTCTCTCCCCGCTCACTGGGGCCTGTGCCCGCGGCCGGGGAGCGAGCCGATGGGGGCAGAGCGGCCTCCACCATCTGGCCCATGGCTCTCTCCGCGTGGCCGGGTGGCTAACTGAATTTGCATGAGTTTCGTGCCACATGTGTGTCCCCACTGTCCTCCTTTCTGTTCAGAGCTTCACGTATCCTGAGGCTCGGTCACACGGGGGCTCATTCTTCCCACCCACGCTCCTGTGCAGAAGGGACCAGGCTCGCCCCCACTTTAAGATCAGGAAACCAAGGTTCAGAGAGGCTGAGTGACTTGCCTGAGGTCACACAGCTCATGGCAGAGTCAAGACAGGAAAGCCATCACCATCACCTGACAGGGCCCCAGAGGCATCTACCACGGGGAGACCCCAGAGCCAGCTCGCCCTCTGGGACAGGAAGGGGAAACTGAGGCCGAGAAGGGGGAGGACTCCCGCCACATCTCGCCTAGCTGTGCCCCCAGAGAGAACGGGGTGCTGGGTGCCTGTGGGAGGCCAGCTGAGAGGGTTCATGGTGACGATGGTTACAGAGGAAGCGGCCACAGCCCGCAGCTGCCGTTCAAAAGGCAGACCCCAATCCTCCCAACGCGTTCGGCTGCGGGTCTGAGGCCTCCAGCTCCCTGTAGCTCTCTTACCGTGTCTCTAACGGGGCTCCTCTGTCAGACCTGGAGGGCGGGGATCACCCTGCGTTTACCTTCTACCACCTGCAAAACCCTGAACCCCCAAGCAGCTGGCGGGGTTCAGCCAAGGGCTTGTGTCCCGGACAGGCGAGTGCTCAGCACACTCTCCCACCGCCCAGCTCCATGGGGAGAACGCCCCGTCCTCCCGGAGGCCCCTCGGCCAGGGGTCCCCCCAGGCAGGCCCACACCCCCACACGCTCACCCTCCCTGCCAGATTTCCTCAACCATCTCCTCGTGAGGCCCCAGCACTCCCAGCCCCACGACCCAAGCTGCTCAGGACTCCGAGCCCCGCCATCCACCGCAGTCACTGGCCACTTGGTCTCGTGTCTGTCCCCCATCACACCGACTACAATGCCGGATCCACCAGGAGGGGGTCCTCGTCCCCAGCGCTGGGAACGGTGCCTGGCACATAGTGGGCGCTCAGTCCACACTTGTCTGAGTGGCTGCGGGACGATTAGGTGTGACGGCGCTGAGCCTTCCCAGGCCGGCCGGGGTGCCCCCACTGTTAGACGAGCACCTGAGAGGTGTTCCTGCCAGCTGTGCGTGGCCACGCAGAAATCAGACCCAGATCCGTGCTGCTCCAAGCCCCACAGCCTCAGCCAAGTGCACACCACACACCTGCACCCACAGCCCACAGCACAAATACACGCCACATGTGCACATGCCCCCACATGTATGCGTGCACACACACACACACACACACACAATAGGTCTTCAATCAGTGTTGCCAGGTGGAGTTGAATCCCTCCCTGGTCCCTCTGGAGAAAACCCCTCTGAACAACCCCTGGTCCCTCTGCCCCTCGCTGGGGCCCCATGCCTTGTGCCCAGTGCCAACAGGGGCCCCCGCTCTGCAGCCGGACAGCACCGGGCGGCCTGCTGGCAGCTGGAGCCCGCACCCTCCTCGCCTGGGATGCCCTGCCCTGTGGCCGGGGCTGCCCCTCGTGAACTCGGCCGCTCTCCCCGCCGATGCCGTTTCCTTGGCTGCACTTGCCATGACAGTTGTGCGCATCCGGGGCTCGCTTACTGTGTCGCTAACGAGGCTCCAGCCTGTGCACGGCACCAGGCCCACGAGGGGAGGCATCCCATCCCCTTCTGCTTTGCACAGAGCTGGGCACACAGTAGGTGCTCAGTAAACACGTGCAGGTGAGAGCACGCAGGAGTGGCCTGCGCAGGCGGTGGGCTGGGAGGAGCGTGGCCAGGCCAGCACGGGCCCGGCCCTTCCCACTGAGCCCACCTCCCCTCGCTTCTCGCTGACGGACAGGGATGGCAATAGTGACGTGGTGGTCACTGTGACTATTCGAGCATCTGGAGCACTTCCTCTCCTTCATGCCGACAAGCCTCCTAACCCACGGCGGGCACCGCTTCGTTTAACCCTGGCACACTGCACGAGGCCTGCTACATTCCCGTCCGCAGGGACTGATGCTGACGGACAGGCCCGAGGCCCCCCACTGGGCCTAAGTTCGCCCTGGGAGGCCAGGCCCTTCCCGCCCGTGCCGGAGGCCTGGGCCTGGGCCTGCCCACCATGAGGGTCAAGGCCGCCCCCACCCCCACCCCAGCGGGTGAGCCCAGGCAGGTTAGGGCTCAGGGCAGTGGCCAAGGGGAGCAGCCGCGGGAAGCCAAGTCGCTGTCACCCCAACCAGGCCACGGCATCTGCCTGCCCCAAGGTCCCTAAGTCACGGGCACGGCCCAGCCGGCCCGCCGGGAGCTGCCACGGCCCCTCCTCTCAGCCCGGCTCCCCGGGGCCTGTGCTGCTACCCCAGCTCCAGCCCTGGACCTGGGCGCCCCAGACCTTGGCGGCTGCAAACCCACCGGTGGCAGTTGTGTCCGCAGCCATTTTCCTCCTTGTGGGAGCAGCCCTGTGGCCTCTGCTCTCAGCTAAGGGGACAGAGGGGCCTCCCCCAGAGCAGCCGTAATGGGCTGGGTCGGCTGGCCGACTCTGCTGCTCACTAGCTGCTTCGCCCTGGGCTGGCCACCTGACTTTTCTGGGCCTCAGTCTTCTCCCCTGTGAAATGGGGACAGTGGGCTGGCCTGCTTCAGAGTCTATGGAGAGCTTACAGAGGGAAATGGCTTTAAAGGTGTTTTCTAAGCTGTGACCCACTGAGCAACGGGAATGTTTATTATCCACCAGCACGCGCACACACACACACACACACACACACACACATGCACGCGCGCACACATGCACACATGCACATGCACGCACACACACACACACCCCAGGACCACATGCTCCGGGGTCCCAGCTGGTTCCCGTCGTCCTCGGGGTGAAGGCGTTGCCTCCAGTCTTTTTAACTGTGGGCTCCTCGGGCCGTGGCCCTGGTGGTCCCGCCAGGACCTCCCCGCACGGACCTCCCCGCACAACGGGATCAGGTGGGAGGGAGACCATGAAGCAGGACCCCCCCATCCCCCTGCTTGGCAGGGTCAGAGGCCACAGGTGAAGGGCAGGTGGGGGTTAAGGGCCTGGCCCTAGGACTCCCCGGGGCCAAGGAGCCCGCAGCAGCTCCTCAGAGGGTCCCGGGCGGCAGAAGGCGCCCCCAGACCTCCGCCCAGGGACAGAGGCATCTGTGTCTCTGCGGTTCCATATAGAACAGCCATGAGAATGTGCGTGCACATGTGCCTCGTCATGCCCAGGGAATGGTGAGACGCCGTTTGGAGGCACGTCTGGCCCATGAAAACACACACACACACACACACACACACCCCTACTTACACACATTCACACACCTGCTCACACCTGCTCACCAGCTTCTCAGCTGCACTGTCGCCCGAGACGTCCCTCCGCTCCCACCCCCTCTCTCCCCACTCCTTCCAAACCCTGAGAAGCAGGCAGACCTCAGCCGGCTCGCCCCTGCCCTGAACAGACGGGAGGTGGCGGCGGGAAAGCCTCGGAGCCCCATCCCGGGTGCACGTGCTCAGACGTAGAAGCCCGTGCCAGCCCAGCAGCAGGGCGATGGTCGGAGCCAAAGATCCCCCCTCCCAGGTCCCCCCTCCCCCGCAAACAGGAGGTCCGGCTGTTCCCACAGTGGCCTTCGGGGGCGCGGGGCCAGGGCTGGGTTCTGAAGAGCTCACGGCCTGGCCGGTGGGCCTGGCTGGGCCCCCGGACTGACCCAGAGGGACCGGGACTGAGGGTGCCTCTTCGCACCTGCTCAGCGCGCTCTCAGCAGCGGTCCCGCCGGCCTCAGCCACTGCCCGCATCATCAGGCCGATGTCCCGTCCCCGGTCCGAGCCAGGGCCGCGTGCATGGGGCAGGGAGGCTGCGAGGGAAGCCGCACGGGGAGGGAGGGCCTAAGACTTGGTTCCGTGCTGAGGGCCCATTTAGCATGGGGCCCGCCTGGAGGGTCCCACTCGGCGGGAGAGGGCCGAGCCGGGCCCCAGGGGCGGCGCAGTGGGGGCTGGGGGCTCAGACGGAGTTCCTGGGGACCCCACCCTGCGTGATTCTCCAGAGAGGTGCATGCGGGCCTTGGAGACAGACCCAGGGGCGCACTGGCATCTCCTCCCTGCACCCCGAGCCCGGGGACCCTGGCGGACGCCCCTGGAGTACTCACCCAGCACCCCCAGCAGGCAGAGGGCGGCCAGCGGCGGCTGGGACTCCATGGGCACGGCCTCCTCCTGCCTCCGCCCGAGCTCAGTGGGTGAGGCCGCCTGGCGTGTCTCCCTCTCGGAGGAGGCGGGGCGGCGGCGTGGGCAGGGTGGTACTGGAGCAGCAGCGGCCCCACCACCCGTGTTTGAAGTTGAACTGTCAACTTCCTCCTGGTGAAACCACCTGACCCAGTTCGCATGGCTGCCTGGCTCTGCCTGCTTCCTGCCGAGGTGCCAGGCCTGGGCGGCCTGGGGTGCCGGGCACTTGACTCCGGTCCTCGGGGGAGAACTGAGGCCTGGGCTCAGGGAGTGAGGACCCTCCTAATAGGTGTGATTGGGGGGCACACGCACCACCTCGCAGGGTTTGGAGGTGACACTCCCGAGGCCTGGAGCCAGCCCTTCCCCCCCGAACCCCCCCCCCCACCCTCACGGCCGTCCTTCCGGCCTGGAGCCAGCCCTGCCCCCGCCCACCCCACCCTCCACGCCGGCCCCACCCTCACAGCCATCCTTCCATCCCGGGACCCTGGAAATCCCAGAATTTTCATTCATTTGTTCATTCATTCATTCAGCGCATCTTTGTCCCAGGCCAAGCGCCAGGCACACAGCGATGAGCGTTTCCCCAACACATACACCCCTGCGGTCCTCCTCCTGGAGACGGGGGGCGGGAAGCGCTCGCTGGCCCCGCCAGCTGCGCCCACAGCTGATGCCATGGCGGCTCCCACCGCTGCCGTCTGAAGGGAGAAGAGCTGGTGCTGAGCCCCGGGGAGAGCCTGGGGTGGCCTCCCCCGTCTTCCCAGCCTCCCTGAGAAGGGGGTGGGGTTTTCCGTGTCACAAATGAGGAAACTGAGGCTCAGCAGGGACGCACCTTGGCCTGCAGAGTCAGCACGAAGGTCTGAACCCACGTCTCTCCATCCACAGCCCGGGCCCCGCCCCCTCCCGCCACTTACAAACGCAGACTCTGCCTCCCGTGGGCCTCAGGGTCTCCCGCGCCGGCGAGGCCACGGCTTCTCTGCTTTTCACTTGTTTGTTCCCGGAGAACTAAAGGCAGCTGGGCCTGGGCTGCTGTCCCGGCCTCGGCCTCGGGCTGGTCCCTGCCCGTCCCCTGGATGGGGTGCTGGCCCTCCCAAGCCTCCCCTCTAGCCGTCCCCCAGACTCCCTCCTCTGCCTCTTCGAGCCCCCCCTCCCTGCAGCCCACACCCCATCAGTTACCCTCTCTCCCCCCTCCAGGCCTCAGGCCCCCCGTCCCCACGCAGACCCCAGACCCCTGGCGGGAGTTTCCCGCCCTCATCACACTCACTTTCCATGACACAAGAGGAAGTCAGCTGAGCCGGGCCGGGTTTTCCATGCGCCTGGCCGGGGTGGAGGCCACAGGCGGGGGAGGGGGCCTAGCAGCCCCCAGGGCCCGTGCCAGTACCTCCTGGGCCTCCGCTGGAGAGGCGGCTCCTGCTGCCCTGGCCACACCAGGTAACCGCGGAGCGTGTGTGCGTCTGTCCGTGGGACAGCCCACGGCGGCCTCGGCTCCTTGACGCCCCAGCACCCCCATCTTCGCCAGGGCAAAGGGGCCACAGGGTTAAGTGGGGAAGGGGGGAGCTGACGGAGGGAGGGAGGGAGGGAGGGAGGGGTGGCGGGAGGAGAGGAGACCCTGGCATGTGACTGGTGCATAGTAGGACCTCAGTGACTGCTGAATGAATGAATGAATGAATGATGAATGAATGACTGAGTGAATGGATGCGTGTGATGGTCCCCAGAGACTGGGGTGCCTGGCGGCCCCAGGAGGTGCCTCTGCGCGGAGACGGGCGGGAAGAGGCTGCGAGCGTTTGTTGACTGACTCAGTGACCTGAAGCCTTGAGCGCCCGCACTTGGCAGCCAGGCCCGGGGTGGGGCCCCTGGGGAAGCAGGTCTTGCCGCACCCCCTCCCCCAGCTGTGCTCCTGCTCAGTCAGATCATGGTGGGGGCTGGGCAGGGGAAGGAGGGGCGTAGAACTGGGTGTGGACCTGGATGGGCAGGGAGGGGCGAGCAGGCCGCGGAGGGCCGGGCCCGGCGGACACCTGTGTGGAGCCCACTCGGCCCCACATTGCCTGTGGCTCTCAGCCTCAGCTGCTTGTCTGTCACAGGGGGGCGGTGACCCCAAGCCAGTGCTCCTGTTCCAGGACCCACACCCCGCCACACTGTGGCATGGGGGGGCGTTCACATGGGAGGAGGTGGGGTATTCACATGGGAGGGGGTGGGGGTTCACATGGGAGGGGGTGGGGGTTCACATGGGAGGGGGGGTGGGGGTTCACATGGGAGTGGGTAGGGGTTCTCTGCTCCGGAACCTGGGGGTCTCTGAATGCAATGGTGTCAATGCCAGGGCTCTGTGGAACGCCGGCAGGCAGAGCGTTGGGGGGCGCTGGGCAGGCAGAGCGTTGGGGGGCGTTGGGCAGGGCCCTGGCTCCCCCGTGGCTCAGTGTGTCCACTTCCCCGCGTCCCAGGCGGGTGGGGCCTCCTCGAGGGGCTGTCCTCCCCTCTGTCCTGGCCCCCCCGAGCCCAGCCTCACTCCCTGCGCCGCGATCCTGAGTGAAGGACTCGCGGCCCCTGAGCTCCTCGCTGTTGGGAGCTGCCGCGGTGATGTCAGCAGGTGCGGAGAGCGGCGCACAGCCTGGCTGAGAGTAAGGGCTCCAGGCACCATAGTTATAACCGTAACCGTAACCATAACCATAACCATAACCACACCTATGTAATGACGGACATGTCCGGTGGGCGGTCAGGTGAAGGGCCGGAATCGGCTCTCCATTCTGACGAGGTGGGTGACCTTGGGCAAGTCATTTCCCCGTCCTGGGCCTGAATCTCTCCTATGACATGGGTGTGTGCATTGCAGGGCTTCGGGAAGACTCCACTAGAGCAGCGGTCGGCAAACTCATCAGTCCACAGAGCCAAATACCAACAGCACAACGACTGACATTTCTTCTGAGAGCCAAATTTTTTAAACTTAAACTTCTTCTAACTCCACTTCTTCAAAATAGACTCACCTAGGCCGTGGTATTTTGTGGAAGAGCCACACTCAAGGGGCCAAAGAGCCGCATGTGGCTCGCGAGCCGCAGTTTGCCGACCTCGGCACTGAAGCGTCATGAAGGTCTTGTAAATCTCAGTGTCCCCCCTGGAGTGTGAGGGCTGGTCAGCTCCGGCCACCCCCGCCCCACAGGCCTCCTCCCTGGGGCCTGTGCCTGGAGGCCCAGCAGCTGCCCTTGAACGAACCCCCTGCCCTTCACCCCTCCCCCACCGGGCCTGCTGCAGGCCTCCCGGCGCCCGGAAGCTGGTGTTCGGGAAACACGCAGCCCACGGCCCATGGCCCCACGCGTGTGTGAATCATGGTTTCTCTTCTGTTGCTTCTGTACCTGAGATTGGACCTGCTCGGCCCGGAGCCTGCGTGCTGACTGAGAAGAGAAGGCCGCCTACGAGGGGGCGTAGGACCAGTGCTAATCGGGCCCATTTCGCAGATGCGGGAACTGAGGGTCAGGGCGGTTAGGTGAATTCCCCAAACATGCGCTCCCCGGCCCTGCGGTTTGGACTGAACCCCCAGGCCTCCTGGTCTCCGGGCCCCCCTTTCTCAGCACGGCCTCTCTCCGGGGGCCTGGGAGGCGCGCAGACCCGGCTGAGTCCTGGGCCCGCAGCCAGCGCTCGGGGAGCCTGGGCTCCCCTCTGTAAGCCGGCGGGGGGCCTGTCGGGAGGGGCCAGCGCCTCTAACGCCCCCTGGGCTGTTGGAATCTCCCCGCTCTGGCTTCTTTCTTTCCTCACCCAACCCAAGCCTCCGCTCTCCAGCACCAGCACCCAGCACCAGCACCAGCACCTGCTCCAAAGCTCCTTCTAGAACAAATGAATGAATGAACAGCAGGGAGCTTTCGGCACGAGCACGTGGACAGACAGACAGACACTGTCTCCCCCTCCTCTCCAGCGCTGAGGTTCCAGGCCCCTGGGAGACCCCGGCAGGCAGCTGGGACCCCAGCGGGGACACTGCACGAGAGGGGCTGGGCCCAAGGGAGCCCAGGAGGAGGTGCGTCTAATCCATCTTCTGGGAGAGCCAGGAAGGCTTCCTGGAGGCGGTGACATCAGACTGAGACTCGAAGGGTGAGTAGGAGTTTGCCAGTTTGGCAGTGGGATGGGTTTTCCGGGCCGAGGGCACAGGCTTCTGGGTTGTATTATTGCGATAACCATGTGACTCGGGGCGAGAAGGGTCTAGAAGCTGGGGAACCTGGGTGTCGGTCCTGACTCAGCCCCTCGCCCTCGCCGACTCTGTGCCTCGGCTGCGTGTCTCTCCCAGGCCTCAGTTTATCTGTGAAGGAAAGGGGCTGCCCCTGTTGTTTCCCGAGGTTCCCCAACCTGGGCGTTGAGATGAGATCTTAAAAAAAATGCCACCCCCCAGAAGCGGGAACATCAGCACAGCCTCTTCGGAAGGACAACATGGCAAAAGCCACGTTTGCTTTAGAAGCTCATCCGCTGTGTGGCTTTTAGGGAGTTCTCTTCCCCCCACCCCCCACCCCCACCCTGAAGGCCATGTACCGGGGCCTTGAGGCACCGAGGGACGATGAGAAGGTGGGGAGACCGGGCAAAAGGCAGATCATGCCCGCCCCGCTCCGCTCGGAGTCGGACCCGGAGGCGGGCGGAGGGATGGCGCGCTGACGGGAGAGGGGCCGTTCTGCTCAGAAAAGCACAAGCTGTGAGGACCCTCCGTGTCCAGCAGCCTCAGTGCCGTTAAATAAAAACACGAGTGAATGGAAACGTCAGAAAAAAACGTTTTCTCCATCCACAGACTTCTTCCAAGTCACGGTCACTGAGGGTTGCGGGGGGCGGACGTCCGCCGAGGAGGCGTGGGGCTGGGGGCTTTTGCTGTACAGGCTGCACTCTGCACTGACGGCTTTTCAAAGAGCGGGCGTTACGCTCTCGTGCGGAAACATCCTGTGGAGGGGCTGCCGAAGCCTCTGTAACGAAAGGCCCGGGTACGGCTGGTGCAACGACAGAGGCCACTTTCTAGGTGGTTTTCCTGAGCAACGAGGAGAGGCAGGCTTGTTGGGAAAGCCAGCAAGAACAGCGGATGGGCCTAAAACTCACACCACCCCCAATCTTTTCTTTTTAATTTAAATTCTTTATTGTTGAGAGTATTTCACACCACCCACAATCCCACGGTTCGACACGACCACCGCGAACACGTTAGGGAATTTGTTTTCATTCTTCTTCTAGTTATAATTGCAATCATGCTTTGTGTCAAAATTAGTATCATACACATGACATAAATCTTTATTTATAAAAGATGTATATGCCCACTTACAGCTAAGATATAGAGAGGTATACAGGATGGGGCAAAGGAGGTTTACAGTTGTTTGTATGGGAAATAAGACAATAACAAATAATAATACAGGAATAGACTCTGTCTTGCGTACTCACAATTGTAAACCTCCTTTGGCCCCGCTGTGCGTGCGTGTGTGTGTGTGTGTGTGTGTGTGTGGCCTGCTTTTTCTCTTAAAGTACATCCTGCGTGTCTCCCCATGTCTTAGACTCACTTAGATAACATGTTTGGAGCGTGGCTGCGCAACAGCCAATGTGTAAAGCCCGATGCTGCTTGTTCCCTGGTCCTTCCTGCCGGGCATTCGCGTGGCTCTCTCTGTTTTGCTGTGAAACATCACTCTGTCTGTAAGTGTTTTTACACAAACGTCCTTTTTTCAGCCTTCATTTCCTTTCAGTAGCATTGTTTGAATCGCTCCAACCTCGCTCTAGTCACCCTGAACGCCTGATTGGGTTTGTTTAAAGGGGGGCAGACCAAATGGGGTACCATCACTTCAGGGCCAACGTCTTTTCATTCTGTGAGTGGCCCCCTGACAGCCAGTGAGGGAAGGGCCGGGCGCCCCGGGAGAGCGAATTGGAGACATGAAGGCCCATTTTTGATGGTTTGCTGAGTGTCCAGGGCTCCCCGACACGACGGCGGTTTGGGGACCTGGACCCCGCGGTGGGAGACTCTAAAGAGCCGAGGTCACTGGCTCCCGTGAGAGACGGGGAGGCCGCGGTTCTGAGAGGTGAGGGGTGGGCCCGCGTGGCCAGCCTTGGCCTGGAGAAGAAGCAGGCCCGCGGGCACCGGGGGAAAAAAGCTCTGTTCTGGGGGGAGGGTGGGCGTGGGGCCCAGAACCTTCCTCCTCCGGGGAGCCCACCCTGGATGGGACCCCAGGAGTCCCAAAGCTCCAGAATGGTCCCCTGTCCTGACTTCTTGAAGCCCCACTGAGGGCGGGGCCAGGGCGGTTGACCCCGGAGATGGTCTAGAAGCAAATGCTGATTGGCTCTGAGTGTGAGCTCACGGCAATGGTGCTGGTGACGGTGGTGGTGAAGGCGATGGTGCTGACGATGGCAGTAACGGTGACGGTCCCGGCAGGATGGTGGCCGTGGTCGGTGATGTCGGTGTTGATGCTGAGGATGGTGATGAGGTGCTGACGATGGCAATAAGCTGACGACAACGAGGTTTGCGACGGTGATGATGGTGATGGTCACCCCTTACTCAGGGCCTTCGCTGTGCCAGGGCCTCCGGGCAACTCATCGTCTTGTTTTTCCCCCGACGTGCACCCACCCTCACGGAACGATGGGAGGAGGCTGGCTCATGCATGAACTTCTTCACCTCGGTAGTTACGTGTTTGTTCCAATGCGCGTTAATTTAATACACTCGTGTAGGGAGGAACGTCTTCCCTCCGTCCTTCTCGGTCCCTTTGGCTGGTCCAATAAATAAGTTGATAGGAGAGGCATTAGCAGGAGAAAATGACCAAAGTTAAGTACATGCACACGTAGGGGAACTCCACGCATGGGAGAGAGGCAGAGGCTCATGTACAGGAGCGGGTCCGAGGCCGAGAGCTAAGAGGAGGCAATCGTGGGAACCTGGCTAAGGGTCAGGTAGGGCCCTTGAACTTGAGAGGGGAGGAAGGTCGTTTGAAGGAGGAGGAGAGCGGTGTTCAGCAATGAGAAGCTTGCCTTGACCTATAGACGGTCATAAAATGTCACTTCTGGCGACCACTCGTTACGGGCCAGGCCCCCCTTTACGTGCTCCCAGGGGGAGGTGAACGTGTCTCGCGAGCACACAGGGTCCCCGCCGCCTTCGCCTCCGAGTAATTCACAGCCGCAGTGGCACCGGGCAGGCCCGTCCGAACCCGCACACAGACGTAGGCACTGAGCACGCACATGCGCCTTGTGGGCGGGAAATAGAGCTTCCATTTAGGTGATCTGGGTAAAGCTGCTGATGGAGTCAAACAATAGATTCGCACATGGCACTCGGATGAGGTAAACCTCATGGAGGGGGACTGAAGTATCAGACGGGGCGGGGGGCGGCGCCATTCCTCGTGAACCCCATTCAGCAGAGGAGCGGGTGGGGCTGCGCGGGAATCGGCCCGAGACCACCCCGTGTGCCGGGAGCTGGGGCGCCCGAGGCTTCATGGCGAACACGTCCTAGTTGCAGGAGGGCGCGGTGCGGAGGGCGGTGGCCTCGGTGACGCTGTGTCAGGTGGTGTCACGCGGGGGTGCTCGTTTGTGTCGGGCTTTTGTTTCCGCTCAACATTCCACTCCGGAGATCCGTCCACGTGTCGCGCCAGCAAGAGCGTGTCTCCCCCCATCGCCGGGCAGCATCCCACTGTGCGATGTCACAGGTACCCATCCCACCACCCGGGCGGGGCCAGACAGTCCTCGTTTTCTAAAAACTATGGTGTGTTTTTATTGGTTTCAGAGAGGAAGGGAGAGAGAGAAACATCCACCATGAGAGAGAATCATGGATCCGCTGCCTCCTGCTCGCCCCACACTGGGGATGGAGCCCGCCACCCGGGCCTGTGACCTTGACCGGAATCGAACCCTGACCTCCTGGTTCATAGGTCGACGCTCAAGCTGAGCCGCGCTGGCCGGGCCAAAGTCCTCGTTTTTTCACCTTGAAACTCTGCTCCACCCACAGTGCCCGCATCACAGAGCCCCCGCCAGGACCGAGGGGCGTGGGCCCCAAACCCGCAGGGACGGGCAGTGCCGCCCACGTGCCGAGCTGCGTGCGGCGGGGAGTGGTTTGGGCGATCTTAATGCTTCTCTGTGGCCTTGCTCTTCACACAGCACTTTCCCAGGAGCCTCTCCCGCCCCAGCTCTGCGGAGGGGGGTGGGGGAGGCGGAGGGGGGAGGGGGCCAGGGGGGCTTGTCCCCATGCTATCAAAGGAGGAACCTGAGGCGGAAGGAAGCGACTCCCACGCCACCTGGCGAAAATGAAACCGAGCCAGGACCTGCAGGGTCTCCTGGTCTAAGCCCTTGGCTGTGGGCCCCTCCTGCTAGCAGCCTGGTAAACTGGGGGGCGGGGGGCTGCCAGGCGTGGAGACCCAGCAGCCTGGGGTGCAAGCGCCTCCTGAGGAGCGTTGACACCAACCCGAGCCCCTGGTTGAAGCGAGAGGCTCACCCACCTCATTTCATTTGCAAAACGGGGGGAGGGTGCCCCTCCAGGGGGCGGGCGGTGGTCTCCCCGAGGCCAGCGACCCTGACTGTTGTCCTGGCTGCGCGTTTCATAAGCCCCCGTGGGAGGTGGCGCAGCTAACGTTGACCCGCTTTTCAGAGGTGAAGTGACCCCAGACCCAGGGTGAGCGCAGGGACCCACAGAGACCCAGGGCTCCCCACCCAAGAGGCACCTCCCTCCCGCGACCCTGGGCCTTGTCCCCCGGAAAGCCCGCCTCCAGGACCTGGCCCACAGGGGGGCCCTGGGGCCGGAACGCAGGCCTCCCCAGGGCACAGCCAGAGGGCCAGGCCGGGTGGGGCCAGGGCTCCTTGTCCCACCACGGGCAGACGGGCGGGTGGGCAGGCTGGAGGCTGTGGCCCAGAGAACCCCACGCAGCCTGTTCGAGGGCAGCCTTGCTGGTGGGCACGGGGCCAGGCCAGGGCCCCGCTCAGGTGCTCCCAACGCAGACACCCCTCTGGGCTGTGTGAGTGAGGATTCAAGGAAGTGGGGGGACAGAGCTCTGAGCCTGGCACAGATCCCCCCAGCTCTGTGGAGGGGGACAGCAGCGGGCACAGACCCCCCCAGCTCTGCGGAGGGGCCAGCAGTGGGCACAGACCGCCCCCAGCTCTGCAGAGGGGCCAGCAGTGGGCACAGACCGCCCCCAGCTCTGCGGAGGGGGCAGCAGCGGGCGGGCATGTGGCGCTGGGACAGGTGAGCCAGCACGCATGTCCCAGGCTCCAGAAGGAAGGCGTGACTAGGAGAAGCACCATCCACTGTCAGGGCGGACGGGACCGCACGTTCACCGTGACGGCAGGGGCTGGGCCCTCGGCTCTGTGACCTCAGGGTGCGGGGGACAGTGTGTGCCCCCCCCCACAGCGCAGGAGCCACACCGCCTGTGGGAGGAAGGCCGGGCTAGATGGGGGGGGCAGTGCAGGGGGGGAGTGCACCCCGGGGGAGGGCTGGGTGGGGCGTGGGAAGGAGTGTGGGGCGGAAGGAAGCTGGAGCTGGTCCTGCCCCCCTTCTCACCCTCAGCCGGGCCCTGGCCGAGGCTTCCTCCCCCAGGAAGCCCTCCATGGTTCCCACTCTGCCCGGTCGCCCTCGTCTCCGTGACTCCCCTGAGCTCCCTCCTGCTCCGTCTCGGACAGAGGGCTGGATGGGAACGCTAAACGTCTAAAGTTCTGTAACCCCGAGGGCCCCTTCTCCAGCCTCTGCTAAAGGCGTCGCCCACGTGGCCACAGGTGGTGCCGATTCCAGGTCAAGTCCAGACCCTGGGGTTGGGGGGTGGGATAGTGCAATGCTGACTGTCCCGGGGCCGCCCGCATGGCCACCAGGAGGAGGACTGGCCCGCAGCCCCGTGTCTGCCCCGGCCGAGCTTGACCGGCACCAGACCCGGGGGGCGGCCCACCTCCAGCCCGGCGTGCACTCAACGCTGCACCCTCTGTCTGACGCCACGCGGTGCCTTCGGGCGTTTTTCTGGGGAGAAGACCCCCGCCTCAGCCCGCCGCCGGGGCTCCCTGCACCGGAAGGCCCCGGAGCTGCAGGGGGAGCTGTGGGGGGCGGGGGCGAGCCAGGGCGCGGACGTGCGGGCTCTGCGGCGGGCTGCACCGTCTCCCCACACCCTGCACGCCGGGTCTTGTCCCCGAGGATGGCCACGGCCCACGTCACGGAGACCAGAACCCCGTGTCCCACAAAACCGTGTCCCCGGGTCCCCAGGACCTCCTTCTGCCCAGCGAGGCCTCTCCCCGCCCCGCACAGCCGCTCAGCCCCAGCAGCGCTCTGGCCTCCGCGCCTCGGGGGGTGCAGGCTGAGCGGGCCCCGCAGGAGCCCAGCCGCCCCGGTTCGGGTTGCAAAGGGCCTTCCTGTGCGCGGCCTGAGGCCCTGGGGGGTTGGGGGGTGGGGGGTCGTGGGGGTCAGGAAAGGGCTTCAGACTCAGCAACGCTTGGCCTGGCTCCGGAGGGCGAGCAGCTGAGCCTCCCGCGGGAGGGGTGTGGCCCCGGGGGTGTGGCCCGGGGGTGTGGCCCCCGGGGTGTGGGGGTGTGGCCCCCGGGGGTGTGGCCCCGGGGTGTGGCCCCCGGGGTGTGGCCCCCGGGGGTGTGGCCCCGGGGTGTGGCCCCCGGGGTGTGGCCCCCGGGGTGTGGCCCCCGGGGTGTGGCCCCCGGGGGTATGGCTGGGAGCGGTGGATTTGGGAGCTCTTGGGATGGCGAGGCCCAGTGTCGGGTGGACTCAGGGGCCTCGGGGGCGGCCACTCCCAGGTCCTCAGGAGGCCATCTCTCAGAGACGGAAATGAGATGGACCTGCTATCAGCTCCGCAAACCGTGACATGCGGGTTCTGGCCCCGTGCGCTCTGACACGGAGAAATCCAGACGCCCTCCGAGAAGCTTAGGGAAGAAAAGGCGCCGCTTTCCAACCGGGTGACCTGCCGGGCCCCCGCCTGGGTCTGAAGGTGGACGAGGGGACCGCCCCGCCCCCGCCCCAGGCCCGGCAGGGGCCCTTCCTCCTAACCCTCCGCCCAGCCCTCAGCACGCGTCTCTGTCTGACTCAGTTTCCCTCCCAAACTCTGGATGAGGGAGCCTGGCTTTCTTTCTGATTAGGAAAATAACGCCCATTCACCACCCTCTGTACGAAGATTGGAGGATAAAATCTTCCAATAAAATATAGAGAGAAAATTCACCACGCCCCCGAATCCCACTCCCCACGGCCCCCAGCCCCGCCGCCCGCCCTGCCTTCCCTGGCCTCTGGCCGCAGCCGGTTGAACTTGTGTGTTCACTGCAGCTTTGCCTGTTGCTTTGAAGCATTTTTATTTCTGTGCGAGTCGCGGCTCTCGGAGAACGTGCGGAGCAGGGAAAGGCCCTCTCCTGCCTCTCTGAGGGAGGGAACCGCACTCTCCCCGGCCCCGCGGCGGCCATGCGAGCAGCGACACGGGACATGTTTAGGGCGGTGTCTGCGTGGGGAGCACCTGAGCGGGCCCCGGCCTGGTCCCGGCCTGCAGCCCCGCGAACAGGCACGGACCCCCTCGCACGGCGGCTCTCGGACCCGCGGCGCGGCTCCTGGTTTGCACACGGCCTGGCGCGGGGCCGCCCTTCTTCCCGGCGGGGCGCCGAGGCCACTTGTCTGAGGTCCGCGCCGGCCGCCTGGCGTCCAGCCTGTGCCTTCGTCACCGGGTGCCGAGCCTCTGGAGTTTGGTGACCGTCCCGGCTCCGCAGAATGGCAGCAAACGGCGACTCGCCATCCAGGAATCACCGGGCCGCACGAAGGCCGCTTGGAATCCCACACGCGGAATCACGTGTTTATTTCTGACATTTGACCCCTCTGTGTCCATCTGTCGTCCCCATATTTTTATAGTTGAACGATTCAGCTTTGAATTATTTTTTTTAAATTAATCTCAGGTTCCAGGTATCTCCCGAGCCAGCGGCCCCTCACGGAAACACGTGATTTTTGTTGGTGGTTTACCAGTCCGTCGAGGAGGGCCCGCAGGGAGCGCGATCGCTTCCCGAGGGTAGGGTTCCAGGCGGGGCTCGCTCTGAATTTACAAGTAACGCGGGGATCAGTGACTTTTTGTGCTGTCTGTCTCTGCATGTCTGGCTGTTTCTTTAGGACGTATTTCCAGGAACGGGATTGCGGGTCTCACAGCTCCTAGTCCCTGGGCCAAACTCTTACAGACGGTGGGGGCTCCTTGGTGTCCAGCTGGCAGCACCCGCTGTCTCCCTAACTGGACGACTCTCCCAGTGAAACAGCACCTTGGTGTCACTTGCATTCCTTTCATTCATCTCGAAGCTGAGAATGTTGACGTGCCCGTTCGTCATCTGCGCGTCTTCTTTGTGAGTTGCCTGCGCACTCTCCAGACTCTCCGAAATGGCGGGGATGGCCTCCGTGACGCCGTCTAAGAGGACCGACAGCGGCCGAGTGTGGCTGTGAGCACCTGACAGGCGGCTAGCGGGACTGAGAAGCTGATTTTTAAATTTTATTTAAGTGTGGATTTAACTTAGCTTACTTACGGTTTTCATGAAAATCTAAATTAATTTAAATATAAAGGCAGCCAGCCCGTGGCGCGTGGCTACCAACAGGCTAGCCCAGGCTGCAGTCTCCCCGCCCCCCCGCCCGATGATGGCGGCCGTCGTGGTGGCTGCTTTTGTATTGATTTGTGTGAGCTCTTTATGTGTGACGGCTCCCATCTCGGGCCGTAGGTGTAGCAGACGGTTCCCCCGCTGGCAGGCTGACCTTTACCTCTCTGTTCGCTGTTTACCCCATCGCGTGATCTCTGCTTTTGTGGTTTCTCCCATCGCCGCGGGCCTGGGAAGTCCTCCCCCTCACGGAGTCTGATACGTACGCTCACCAACTTGAGGCGAGTCTTCCTGTGATTTTTTTTTTTCCTCTTTAGCCCTTTCATCCACCCAGAATTAACCTTGCTGTCTGGTAGGAGGCACGGCATGGCTTAGTCATCTCTGTGCCCTAGCTGGTTTGGCTCAGTGGATAGAGTCCCAGAGGGTCCCGGGTTCGATTCCAGTCAAGGGCACGCACCTCGGTTGCAGGCTCCTCCTCGGCCCAGGCCCCGGTCGGGGCGCGTGCAGGAGGCAACCCATCGATGTGTCCCTCTCACATCGATCTTTCTCTCTGTCTCTCCCTCTCTCTTCCCCTCTCCCTAAAAATCAATGGAAACGTATCCTCGGGTGAGGATGAACAGAAATACAAATGTACTCAATGCATCTTATCCCAGAGGGGGCACGCGGTGCCTGCAGGTTAGGTGTGTGGGGGATGGTTGACAGGGCGACATTACATAGCAGACACCCCTACTTAAAACACCTGTTTTTCAATCTTGATGTTTATAACGATTTTAGGGACATCAGAGAAGGACTCTGATTCCATGTTATTTTCAAGGAGAAACACAAAACGTACTTGCACGGTCGCATCAACTACTTAAAAACGCAGCCAATGCTGGGAACACATCCCACACTATTAACCGTGTCGGGGGGGGGGGGGCGTACCTCCATGACCCTCCTCCGCGTTTCCATCGGGACCAGGGATAAAATGATAACCCGGCACCACACGAGGCTCACAGGAGGCAGCCAGTGTAACGTGTGCGCACGGGACAATCACAGGATGAAGCTCGGACACACAGTGGAGCTCAGAGAAGCGACCGAGGCCCCACCTTTCTGTGCTTTTTACACAAAGAAACGCTGCGCTCCCGAGGAGCTGGCGGGACAGAGCGCTGCCGCCCGTGCGGAAGGGGTCCCGGCCGGGCCGGGGGCTCAGGGCCGGGAATGTACACGAAGCATCCATTAGGGCGGCGGCGGCAGGGTTCGGTGAGACAGGCTTGGGGCTCCGAGTTAACTTTGGCGGCAGGTTCCCGTAACGGTAATTCACAGTAACCAGTAGGCCACCGTGGGACATTGGGGGGCGGCCTGCCTGGGGCCCCGACAGTAGGCATCGTCCCCCTGCCTCTTAGCATCTCCGTACGTCACAGCGACTGCGGGCTTGATGATCGAAGGTGTCAGCCCGGGACTAGGCCACCTCCAGCCCTGCAGCGTCACTGCCAAGTGGGCAGTTCGCAGGCCGAGCTCTGGGCAGGGTGGGGGTGGGGGAGGAAGGCCAGCTGGGAGCCGGGGCTCAGTTCCCCTCGGCGCTCACAGCACGCGGGGTCTCGGGCCGGTGCTGGGACCGGCACCGTCTCTCATCTCTAGAATAAAAGGATGACGACTTTGTGGGGGGCCTGTGAGGACACACTGTTTTGTTGTTCATTACACACGCATACAACATACACACGGTATCTAATGTGCAAAATTACACGTCTCATAGAAACATACTGAAGGAACACCCACATAACTTTTTATTTATTTTTTTTAAATATATTTTTATTGATTTCAGAGAGGAAGGGAGAGGGAGAGAGAGAGATAGAAACATCCATGATGAGAGAGAATCATGGATCAGCCTCTTGCACGACCCCCACTGGGGATCCAGCCCACAACCCGGGCCTGTGCCCCGACCGGGAATCGAACCGTGACCTCCTGGTTCACAGGTTGATGCTCAGCCCCTGAACCACGCCGGCCGGGCCCCCACATGCATTTTTAGAAAGCGACATTCCCTCATCTCTGTCCTTCACCGCCAGGCCCCTCCCCAGAAGGAGCCATGACGGAGCGTTTGGCCTGAATCTTCATGTGTCTCACGTGCTCACTCACAACTGTATCATGTTATCCTCGCTCTCTGTCATACGCTTGCTTTTCTCCTCGCCGCTGCCCAGTAAATCATGTCTCTCCAAGGCGGGACCCTGGGTTCCCGCCAGCCTCTTTCCTGTCCGCCCAGTCACCCAGACATCCCGGCGTGACTTAGTTTACCCTTTTCCTCCTCAGCGTGCGCCTGCTCCTGTTGTGAGGCAGCGTGGCCGGCGGGTCTGCGGGCGCGTGCGGTTAGCATCTCTGAGGATGGATTTCCAGGCCGGTGTGCTGCTGTGGGTGTAGGAGAGCCTAGCATTTGGAAGGATGATGCTGAAGTGGGTCTTTTAAGAAAGCTGAGCCCGGCCGGCGTGGCTTGGTGGTTGAGCGTCAACCTGTGAACCAGGAGGTCAGGGTTCGATTCCGGTCAAGGGCACTGGCCCCGGATTGCAGGCTCGATGCCCAGTGCGGGGCGTGCAGAAGGCAGCCGATCCATGATTCTCTCTCATCATGGATGTTTCTAGCTCTCTCTCCCTCTCCCTTACTCTCTGAAATATATATATATTAAAAAGAAGAAAGAAGAAAGAGAAGAAAGAAAGAGAGAGAGAGAGAGAGAGAGGGAGGGAGGGAGGGAGGGAGGGAGGGAGGAAGTTGGACCAGTGGACACGATTCCTGCCAGGCTGGGCGCCCCTGACGCCGCCTTGTCCGCAGCCTGGCGTCGCCGGGAGTTCTCGCTTTCCCCCGTGCGATGGGCTTGGGACTCTAGTTGTCTTTGCGTCTTTATTTCTTTAGTCGCCAGGAAAGCCGGGCGTGCACTTCGCATGTTTTTCGTGTGCCGAGTGTTTCTCGCTGGCTCGTCACCTGTCTGGCTCGCGGCCCGTCTCCCCGGGCTGGCTGCCCTCCTGCTTGGCGTGCGGAGCGCTTTCTGGCGACGGAGGCGACCCCGCCTCTCGCTCACGGGCTGCGGGGGTCCGTGCCCGCGGCCACTCTGTGGGCAGCGATGTGTTTTTGTGCCGCCTTTCCCTTTGTAAGTCAAAAGGTTTTATGTCGTCCAGCTTCTTCTTCTTTCTCTTTATGGCTCCTGGTTCTTTTAGAAATGTGTTTTTATTGATGAGAGAGAGCGAGAGAGAGAGCGAGAGAGAGAGGCTCGATCGGGCTGAGACCCGGGCATGTGCTCCGACTGAGAGTCCGACCCGTGAGCTAGTGCGTGGGCGATGCTCGCCCGCTGAGCCACACTGGCCGGGGCGTGGCCCCTGGTGTTCATGTCATGCTTAGAAACGCCCTTTCTACTGTGAAATTATAAAAATTTTCCCTTACGTTTTCTCCTAGTAATTTTGTTCTTTTATTTTACTACACAAACATCTTAATTCCACCTGTATTTTTTTTTTTTTAGTATGGTGCTTTTTATGACTTATTTCAATTACTTGACATTATCTTTAGCCCTGGCCGGTTTGACTCAGTGGATAGAGTGTCCGCCCGCGGACTGAAGGGTCCCGGGTTCAATTCCAGTCAAGGGCACGTACCTCGGACGCAGGCTCCATCCCCGGCCCTGGTCATGGCCAGGGTTGTGCAGGAGGCAACCACTCGATGTCTCTCTCACATCGATGTTTCTCTCTCTGTCTCTCCTCTCCCTTCCACTCTCTCTAACAACCGATAGAAAAATATCCTCGGGAGCCACGCTAAGATGGCGACTCCCATGCATCGACTCATAGCCCGGAGACAAGCGGCAGAATTTAAGACCTGTATTCTGATTTTTGCTCTGTAGTGAAGCAAATAAGCAACATGTAAGATGTCAGAAATGCTTGGAATTTGGACATTGGACTTACGAATGCACAGGAAAAAGAAAATACCTACATAGGCCTTCAAGAACAGCAGAACTAAAGAAAGCTTTAAAAGAAAAAGAAAACAGATTATTATTACAACAAAGCATTGGAGAAACTAATGTAGAAAGAAAGACGACGAAAAAAAGGCCTAAGAGTATAACCAGCTCCAGTAGCAATAGCAGTGACAGTTCAGCCAGTGATTCTTCATCAGAGAGTGAAGAACATCGACCTCATCCTCCTCTGAGGACAGTGATACTGATGAAAGCTCCTCCAGTTCATCGTCTTCAGCCTCCTCCTCAAGCTCTTCCTCATCCTCTGATTCAGACTCAGACTCCAGCTCTTCCAGTAGCAGCAGCACCAGCACGGATAGCAGCTCCGAAGATGAACCACCGAAAAAGAAGCAAACGAAATAGAATCGCTCTACCTATATCGGACTGATGGACCATAAACTTTAGTCTGACTCTCAAAAGGGAATTTAGAATGTGTTAAAGCCAAATAAGTTAACTGGCCAAAATTTGAGAGCTCAGAAGTTTCTAAATGTTTTACATTGTAAGAGCATAAAAAGTATTAATGAAATATATATATGTATATATATATATGTGTATGTATACTTTTTTATTTTAAGGGTGAATCTTGTTTTTCTTTTTTATATTTAAAGTATATCTCTAACACTTAATCAAAAGCTGAAATACAGTAATTCTGTTTTTGTGGTAAAACTTATTTTTGCCCTGGCCCATGTGGCTCAGTTGGTTGAGTGTCATCCCATGCACCAAAAGATCGCTGCTTTGATTTGATCAAGGCACAAACCTAGGCTGCATGCTCAATCCCTGGTGGAGGACCTGCAGAGGCAGCCTGTCAATGATTCACTCTCACATCAATGTTTCTCTCTCTCTCCCTCTGCCTTCCTCTCCAAAAAAAAAAAAAAAATCTTTAGGGTAAAACAAAACTAAAACTTATCTTTTCTCCCTGTGAAAACAATGCTATACTTTGTTATATGTTAGCGTTATGAATGAGACATATTTTCAGGATAATGCATCAGAATATCTGGCAGTGAATTTTTGTGTGTTATTACGTCAGATTTAATACATTGTTATTATAAGCTTAGGCATCTTCCTACTGTTGATAAATGTGCTCTATTTTTATGTTTATGTTCAGAAAGTTATTTTGCCTTCTGTCCTAAATGAAAAGTTCAAGAAATCTATTAATATATTTCTACCTTTTTTGATAGTACCAAAAAATAAATAAATAAAAAATATCCTCGGACGAGGATGAACAAAGCAAAAATAAAAGCATCTTTAAAGTTTCCATTTATAATTTTTTTTCCCTCCGGAAGGAGACCCATTGCTTCAACACCATTTGAAAACTCTACACTTCCCCTCACTGGTTAGGACACGATCACATTATTGAATTTTCTTATAAATCTGGGTCTTTTTCTCGATTTTTCTCTTCTTTTCAATTAATTCGTTTATTCCTCAAATGGCACGCCCAGTTTTAATTTCTGTAAATCTGTAAATTGAACTGTACTCTCGATATATGGAAGGACATTATTTCTTCTTTCTCAAACAATCCTTAGCTCTTCTCACTCATTTCTGAGTAAGTCTGTCAGACCTCCCACCCCAGGAAACCCCATGAGGTTAGAGTTCAGTGAGTGTACGGGTTGCTTTGAGGAGCGTGATCATAATGTTGGGCCTTCCCATGGGGTCCGGTATTAGGTTCAATACAATGTCTGCTCTAGGCCAGTGGTCAGCAAACAGCAGCTCGAGAGCCACATGCGGCCCCTTGAGTGTGGCTCTTCCACAAAATACCACGGCTTGGGCAAGTCTATTTTAAAGAAGTGGCGTTAGAAGAAGATTAAAATATTTGTCTCTCAAAAGAAACTTCAATCGTTGTACTGTTGATATTTGTCTCTGTTGACTAATGAGTTTGCCGACCACTGGGCTAGGCCTCCGTTCCCCATTTGCACAGAGAGGAAGTGGGATGGAGGTGAGGTGCCCCAGGCTCTGTGATGGAAGACACCGATAGCCGTCGGTATAGGGCCCACGGCACCGCGCTGGGCGCCAGACACGGGGGACAGCTTCCTGAGCCTCGGGAGCTCCTCACTGAGGGGGGACGCAGGGCAAGAGCCCGTGGCCAGGGCCCCGTGACCATGCTCTGACCCACGGACAGAGGCAGAAAAAAGGGGCAATCAATCGCTGGACGGAGGCGCTGCGAGCCTCTCCGGGGACGCCTTGCAGGCGCACACGTGCTCGCCAGCCGCAGGGAGAGTCCAGGACACACGGACAGCCGTGCGCTGCCCACACTCCCAGGCCCGCCCCGAACGTGTCCCGGCTCGGACGCCGCTGCTCCGGGGCAGAGGAGCCTCGGGACCCACTCTGTGGCTGCGGGCCCGGAAGGCTGTCCCGAGAGGGAGCAGGCGGCCCGAGGCCCACGGCGTTGGGGCCGGGGTGCAGGGGTCTGCAGGCGCCTGCAGCTCATCCTTCCCCGGGGCCCCGGGGGCTTGAGCGACCCTCTGCCCCGCTCCAGGCCGGGGTGCAGGGGTCTAGGGCGGAGTGGGAGTGAGCAGCGGGGTGGAGATGGGGACTGCCCCAGGGGCGAGCGGGGACCCCCTCCTGCTGACCCAGGCCGCCTGGGGAGCACCGGCTTCTATCTGGAAAACACCCCCAGGCGCCCGCACCGGGCTGGGGCCTGGCTCTGAGCCCATCCCGTCCGACCCGAGAGCCTCCCGCCCTCGGGCTGCAGAGGAGCGGCGGTCACATGGTCTCTGCTCCCCGGCGGGCATCGGGCCACCGGCATGGCTGCTCTGTGCTCCTGGCATCTCGCTGGTGTGACCTCAGTCGGGAGGGGGCGCTGGGGGTGACGGCGGCGGAGCGTCAGGGAGGAGTGGGCGCCACGGCCAGCTCACGCCACGCTCTCCGGGGCCAGCCTCATTCACACGCTCTCGGGATCCGCCTCTCCGATTCCCCCACGAGGGAGGGTGAGGCCCCGTGCTGGTCCGCGTCCCCTCTGCCGCAGGCGAAGGCTCCCTGAGAGCCGGGACACCCTGTGTCGCTCAGTCTGGGCAGAGGAGCCCCCCCACCCCCCAACCCCCCCATAGCGTCTTCACTGGGTGGGCCGCCCACGAGAGTGAGGCTTGGCCCTAATTACCCCAACGAAGGCAGGAAACTGAGGCCCTACACCCGCCCCCCCCCCCTGGGGCTGCCCCAGGTGAGGCCACTCCTCCCCAGAAGCCGGTTCCCGCTCACCCTGCAAGGTGGGGGTGGGGTTGGGGATCTGGGAAGGGGCTCCCCCCTCCCCCCCAGCCTCAGCTCCTGGACTGAGATGTCTATTTCAGAACAGTGATGTGGGTCGCTTTGTGCGTGGCATGCTCAAGCGTTCGTTCACGCATCTATCTGTTCATGCCTGGAATAAGGATGCAGGCTCACCGGCCTCCCCCTGGGGGTGCAGGGTGGGGTTTGGCCAGCCCCCCAGGCTGCTTCTGGGAGAGGCCGGTCCGTCTGGGGCTCTAACATGGGGTGCGCTGGAGGGGAGCGGGGACGCCACTGCCTGAGGCCTTGGGCCCGCTCTTGCTTCAGACCATATTCCCTACAGCAGGGCAGGCACGGCGACCCGCTGGGCCTCGGGGGTCACGGGCATGTGTCATCGAGGACGTGATCAGCCGCCCCGAGGGCCAGTGGTGGCCCCAGAGCTGTGTTTGCTGAGCGAGCCTCTGCTTTCACCTGGGGCGGGGGGGGGGGGGGGGGGGGGGGGAGGGAGAGGGCGACTCCCCTCCCCCAGGGCAGGAAGTGGTTCTCGGCTCCGTCGGTCGCTCAGCGGCTCAGCACCGGCCTGGGGAGAGGCAGGGCCTCCGCTCACACCACTGGACGGCGGTGCCAACCTCGCCTGCACACAGCGGGAGGCCGGGAGGCCGGGAGGCCCAGGAGGCCGGGAGGCCGGGAGGCCCAGGAGGCCGGGAGGCCGGGAGGCCCAGGAGGCTGGGAGGCCGGGAGGCCCAGGAGGCTGGGAGGCCGGGAGGCCCAGGAGGCCGGGAGGCCCAGGAGGACGGGAGGACGGAGGCCGGGAGGCCGGGAGGCCCAGGAGGCTGGGAGGCCGGGAGGCCCAGGAGGCCGGGAGGCCCAGGAGGACGGGAGGACGGAGGCCGGGAGGCCGGGAGTTCAGACGTGCTTTTCTCCGCAGGCGCCCTCCGTGTGACTAGGGGAGCGGGGTCTGTGCGGGGCGCAGTCCCTGTAGGCGCAGGAAGGACTAGAAAAGAGGGCGGGTCACCCACGGGCTCGCTGGCCGGAGACCAGGCTGTGGCGTGTCTGTGGCATCCTCCTAGACGCCCCTCCGTGCGAACATGCGCACCTTTTAACAAAGAAAACGCTCGTGGGCACAGGGTCTGCGCTTGTGCCGCTCGGGGGAGCAGGACTCTGGCGGGCCGGGGTTCCTCCTCTTCTGCCGCGTGCCATGGGGCCTCAGCCTGGCCTCCCGGCCTGTGCGTCGAGGACGCTGAGGGGTGCTGGGGTTCGCACCGGTTCAGACAGTGACGCCGAGGCTCCTGGCAAACTGTGAAAGGCAGGATGGGTGTGGGGGTGAGAGAGCGAGAGGCACCCACAGGTGAAGGCGAGGAGAGGGGAGAGCCATGGGCACCGAGGGGACACACTGCCCACCCGATCCGCTCGGACGGGCACCGAGGGGACGGGGGACCCACTGCCCACCCAGATCCGCTCAGACGGGGCACCAGGGATGGGGACCCACTGCCCACCCGGATCCACTCGGACGGGGCACTGAGGGGACAGGGGGACCCACTGCCCACCTGTGTGTGGGCTGCAGAGGGGCTGCTATTCTGAGCTCCCTTCCCCCCCACACTGAGCAGAGGAAGGAGCAGGGGAGCCATCCGCGCAGCCCCGGCCCGCCCCCCCCTCCCCCCAGAGAAACGAGGTCCCTGAGCGTGGGCTCCAGGGTCCAGCTCTGGCTGGGAAACGGCCGATTCCTTGCGGCGCCAGGCATGGGCCAGGGCCTGTGTCCCCTGCGTGCCCGCCGCGGCCTCGTTTCCCAGCCGCCCGGCCAGGGGGTTTGCAGCCGCGTTTCGCCGGCAGGGTTCAGACTCACGCAGAACCATCCCTGACCACGACGCTCATCTTCCGGTCACGCAGGGGAGCTCTGAAACACACACCGCGAACGATTTTTAAAGAACGACGTTTATTTAGCTTTTATGTGTAAACTCACGCACAGGACCACGGCCCACCTCGAGATCTAGAACATTCCCACCCACATTCCTGGCCTCTTCCCAGCCACAGCCCGCCCTGCGCGGACAGAGCCCACCGACGCGGCGACGGATTGGCTCCACTCGCTGCGCCTTCCCGTGCGAGGCATCCGAGCGCCTGCTCTCGTGTGTCCAGTTCTTCCGCTCATGGTCACGGCCGTGAAATTCACGCACGTGTTCGCGTGTAGCGTGGTGTGTGCGTGTCTGTCGCTGCCCTGTGTCCCATGGCTGGACCTCTGACTTGCTTAACGTTAATGATTCTGCCCTGAGCACCATGGAGGCCTGGATGCTGTCTTTCTCAGCATCGAACCCACGTGAGCCTGGCACCGCGTCTGTCCAATGAATGAATGGATTGTTCTTCCTCCTCCAAGGGCCATCGGCCAGGCCGGACCCCCCCACAGTGCGTGGTCACCCCGTTTGTGGGCCGCCTCTCGGCCATGCTGGGATGGCCTCTGGGGAAGGGGACCCGGCGTCCATCCCTGTCCCTCCTCCTGCTCCGTGTCCCCCCTCCACCGGGCACGGCGGCCCCCCAGCCCCTTGTCTCAATCCTGGGCCAGGGCTGCTCGAGCCCCTGCAGTGAGCCCTCGGTCCTCCCCTGGGGAACGGTAGGGGACACCCCACATGACGTGGCGGAGGCAGGATGCAGACTGGATGCTGGAGCCTTGCTGTGTGACCGTGGCCACACCACTGCCCTCTCTCGGCCTGGCTGCCCTCCTCTGCACGAGCATATGGCTTCGTCCTATTTCAGGGTCTCCCAGGGCCTCTGCCCACCGGGGCTGCCACGGTTGGCTGTGGGCGCCCACTGGCGGGGCCCGCGGGGGGCGTGTGAGGGTGTCCCTCCTCGGGTGGCTGCAGGGACAGGCTGGCAGGGCCCTGCTGCTGTCCCAGAACGGCTTCTCCAGGCAGCGAGCCACGGCTCAGCCAGGCAGGTGGCTGCCGAGGCCCCAGCCCTGCCGGCCGGTCTTTGATGGTGAGATGTGAGATCAGGAAGCGGCTGGCTCGTGAGTGAAGTTGTATCGAAATGAATCCTTCAAGGCAAACGGGATCTTGGTTTTCTTTTCTGCTGCGAGGCTGCTGCTTCCTGCGTGGAGCGTGAGCGATGACTGGGTGCTTTCGGTCGAGAGCCAGGGGCCCGAGGGATGGAGCAGGCGTTGGTGGGAACGTGAGACCCGGATCTGTGTGCGGCCCGGACCGCCTGCTTCATACACCGGGGCCGGCCCACGCAGTGTCATCCGGGGGGTCCAGAGGGGAAGAGGCTGGATGGGCCGTCTACACGGGCAGCAAATGTGCGACACACACGGACCACCGCCTCCCGGGGCCCAGAGCAGACATCACTAGTCCATCACAGCACTCGCTCCTGCCATGAGTGCGGGTTCTAACGGAGATCCGTTTGCTAACTGGTCTAGGCTGCCAGCCGTGGGTGCCTGCTGCCTGTCTGCAGACTGGGCCCCAGAATTGCGCACGTCGGGGGCTCGGGCGAAGTGGAGACGTGTCTGTCTTTCTCATGGGTGGTGTGTGTGGGGGGCTCAGCCCCATCGCCTCTCCGATGGGGGCTGGCCTTCTCCCTGCGTCCACCCAGCCTTTCCCGCGCCCCTGGTTCCCTGCTGCCTCCGGTTGAAATCAGAGCCGTCGGCGCGGGGGTTTGGGGCTGACCGTGAAGCGCGGCTGGGACCGTGAGCACCCCGCGGCCCGGCCTGCCACTGGCCTCCTTCCCCCTGCGGTGGAGTCCGAACTCGGGACTGCAGGGCCTTCGCCGTGACTCCCAGGCACTCCCTCCTCGCGGCCCCTCGGCTCCTCTGGGCTGTGGGAGTTCTCTGGGGGCCTCTGTCTCCATAGGAGAGTCAGCTGCTCCCCAGTGAGGCGTGTCCCGACCCCGGGGGACGCACAGAAGGCCCTGCTCCCAGCGCGGTCCTGCGGGCGGTGCGGGTCTCCCGGTCGGGCCACCTCCCGCTGTGCCCTGGCCAGCCTTCCTTCCAGGAGCCGCCCGGGGTGGGGGTGGGGGCCGTCCAACAGGAATCCGCCAATCGCCACTGCCCTCCCTGCACTGCACACCCCTCTTCCCAGCTCTCCAGCCCCTCGCGTCCTAGACACCGAGTACCAGGGAACGAGCTGGACCAGCCAGGGGAGACCTCAGGAAGTGGGGGGCCTGCGGCGAGCTGAGGCGGGAGGGCGGCTGCACCCCCTCCACGGGGAGGCACCCCAAGCCGTCACCACGCCTCTGTGCGGGCCGCCGCCACGTGCCGTGAGCTCTGCTGTGCCGCGTGCTCGCGAGATGCGGGCAGGTCCCGTGCATGCCACGTTCTTTCGCCTCCGTGGCTCCCCACGGCCTGGTCCCCACGCTACCCTGGCAGGTCAGCGTGTCCTCCTCACCCTGCCCGCTCGGGGGCGTTGAGCCAGGTGAGGGCACATCCTGGCAACTCCAGTCCCTCCTCCATCAGGTGGAACTCCCAGGGCACCTGCTCCCTCAGAGGGCGGGAAGGTCACGTGAGTCAGTGACCGTGTGGACGTTCGCACCTGCCTGGCTGGTGTCGGCGCTGAGCAGGGTGAGCTAACCTTCTGCTCTCGGTGGCCACCTCCTCCGAGAAGCCCTCCCAGACTCTCTGAGGACAGACTGCCCCCCTCCCCTGGCCCTGCAGCACCTGTGCTCCCACCCCCAGCACCCATCTCCCTGTAGGAATTGCTGGTTTCTCCGTCACCCCTGACGGGACACACCCGGAGAGAGGGAGCTGTATCTTCCGTCCCGCTCGGCCAGGGCGGCCTCTGCAGAGGCTGATGCGGCGGGTGGGCCGTGAGTGAACAGGGCGGGAGGCCTGGCGAACGGGGCATGACAAGCCAGGCCAGGGTGAGGCATGTGGGACCCCGCACGGCGCCCCATCCCTCTCGCCCAGCAGCAGCCCTGGCCATGGAAGCAAAGAAACAGGAAGTGAAATTGACAGACGCGGACCAGCCCCCTTCCCCTCCAGGTGTGAGCGAAAGGGCCCGAGCCCCTCGGAGGTGGGAGGGGGCGGGCGTGAGTCACGGTGTGTCACGGAGGTGTCTCTGGGTGCATCTTTCCGTTTCAAAAGCGTGAAGCCCTCTCTCCCCGGCTTGAGAACCTGGAGCGCCAGATGACTGTCCCGTGGGCCGCGGCCGTCCCGCCGGGTAAAACACCTGGGAGTTTTCTTGGCTCCCAGCCAGCTGGCGGCGGGCGGTGGGCCTCACAGCGATGTGACGGTTCCACGCAGGCGTGTTCCTGCGCCTCTGAGCCCTGACTAATTCTTCTCCCCTTTGAGCTGATGTTCAAAAAAGAGGAAAAAAAACATATAAAAACCCTCTGTGGTCAACCAAGATGTGCTGATAGCTTTTGAGCCCGAGAGTCGCGCCCAGCCCACTCCGGCACGTTTCGGGGATGCTGCGAAACTCCATCGAGCTGCCTGTCCTCGGAAGGGAGGCGAGCGAGTGGGGGGAGACAGTCAGATCAGCACGAGTCCCGTTTCTCGCTGCTGTGCTCACGGCGCTTGCCGGAAGCGGCCCCGTGGGAAGGAGGGGGCTCTGCGAGGGCCGTGGCGAGTCTCTGCTGGGAATGATGGAGGTTTTTTCCGCGTTCTCGCTTTCCATCACTCGAATACAGTCATGACCCGGGACTTTCTGTGTGTGGGGTCTGGGCTGTGTGTTTGTGATTTTCAGGAGTTCTGGTAGGAGGCAGACGGGGCGTGCATGGGGCGAACCTGAACCTTACCCCACATCTGGGTCCCATGCAGCATTGCCAACTCCCCTCCCTCAGCACGTGGGTCACATGTTCGAGAGCTGCCTGGTGTGGCTGAGAGAATGTGGGATTCAGAGTCCACGGGGCTTGGTCCCGCCCGGGCAACGTGGTTGGATCCGTTCCTCCACCTCTCCGAATCCCAAGTCCTCGTCTTAAGGCATCTGTGGTGTAGGCTAGGGGACCGTGTGCGGATGGTCCTGGGACAGAGTGGGCGAGACGTGGTGGTGCCATCGGCTGCCCCTCCCCCCTCCCCCCACGCCAGGCAGGTTGACCTTGGAGCCGGCGAAGGTCAGCCTCAGAGGCATTGGCTTACATGGGTCCTTTCACGGCCTCGGTCACGTCTTACGTGTTTACTCTTGGGTCCCACGTTACTGAGCTTCAGCCTCATAAAGCCCGGTCTATCCCGGCCCCTGAGCCACGGTGATGACGAACCGGCTGTGTGGACGGCTGGAATCGGGCTTCCTCTGGGAGGGGCCCAGCTCGGGACATGTGTGTTCCTCTTGTCTGCAGGGGCTGTGACGTGTTCACTGAACACGCATGGGAATCACACCGGGGGCGCCGGCCACCCCACCTGAGGAGACGGTGGCCGGATGGTCCCTGCTGCACGGTGACGTGTTTGAACCGGCGTCGGTGGCGGGGAGCGCGGCGTGAAGGGCTCGGTCCGAGCTGGGGGTTTCTCAGCCACAGGGGCCTGCATCCCTGATGCCACACGAGCCACAGGCAGGGCTGATGGACCACGCGGCGGGGGGTGCAGGGCGGCACTCCTGTCCCCGGGGAGAGCACTGTGTTCGGCCGGTCTTCGGCGGGTCCCTCGGGCTGGCTGCTCTGTCATTTAGGTGCAGTTTCGATTCGGTCCTGGGAGGAGCTGTCACCTCCGCTCACGCCGCCGCCATCTCGGACCCCTCCCTCCTGTGGCCTTTCAGCCGGTGCACGGACAGACCCGGAGGGGTCCTCCCTGTGCTCAGAGGCGAGGCTGGGGTTCACACCCAAGTCCTTGAAATGTGGGGGCTCTTCCCACTGCCCCCACGTTGCTCCCCTAAGACCCGGTGGGCGTGCCCGCAGGTCTCTGCTCTGGACAGAGTGGCCTCACTCGAGCTCTACCCGCCACGGGGCGGGGAGAGCTAACAGGACCCGGAGGGCCCAGCCGTCGCCACGGCCTCTCGGTCCAGCCAGGCCTGCTACTCTCCGGGTCCATGGGAGAGGCTCTAGCCCTTCCCCACCCGCTCCCCTTGACGGCCAGGTTCAAGGTGAACCTGAGGAGGATGGCAGGGGTCCCACTGGTGGAGGTGGAGCCGTGATGCTGTGGCCAAGAGCACAGGCTCTGGGGTCTGTCTGACCCGGGCTCCATCCAGGTTCGAACTTAACCTCTGTGAGCCTCAGTTTTCCTGTCTGTGGAAGGGGCGTAATGGTACCAGCTACTTCATAGCCTAGGCCCGGGGACTAGCCCAGAGAATGCACAGAAACCACGCAGCACACAGCCTCTATCAACATCGTTAATAGGCCCTGGCCGGTGTTGCTCAGTGGATAGAGTGTCGGCCAGTGGACTGAAGGGTCCTGGGTTCGATTCCAGTCAAGGACACATGCCTGGGTTGTGAGCTCGATCCCCAGTGGGGGTGTGCAGGAGGCAGCCGATCCATGATTCTCTCTCATGGATGTTTCTCTCTCTCTCCCCCTCTCCCTTCCTCTCTGAAATCAATAGAAATATATAAAAAAGAAACATTGTCAACCCCATGGGGCTGGTGCTGAGTGCTCGGAATTGGTTAGCGGGGGCCAATGGGGAGCAGGTTAGTCTAAGGCAGGTGAGGTCCCTGGCGGGCACCCCCACTGACTGGGGTGATGGCAGTGGCAGGACCTGCTCTGGGGCATGGAGCCCGGTGCTGGCCCACGTGCTCAGGAGCGCGGTGTCGCAGGCCTGGGCCACGTGGGAGCTGGGCGGGGCGGGCTGGGTGGGATGGGTGGGATGGGTGGGCCCCTGAGGCCCTCTGCGATCTCCTGACTCCGCACTGGTCGCAGGAGGGGGTGGGTTCCGAGTTGAGTGGCGAGAGTGGGAAGTGCGGGGGCTGGGTGCACTTTGAGATCCAGCTCAGATGTGTTTTCCCAAGAACCGCTCTGCTGTCGGGGTGCAGATGGGATGAGGCAAGGAAGGCTCAGAGCAGGTGAGCTTGCCCGGCCGGGGCCCACAGGGCGTGCGGCCGAGGGCGCTCTGCAGGCCGTCCCGGGAAGCACCAGATCGTGGCCGAGCTGAGGAGCCTGAGACCTGGCCTGGACCCTGTTCGGCCCAGCGGCTCCCAGCCTTGGTCAGAACTCCCGGAGCTTAGAAACCCCTCTGTCCAGGCTGCACCCCAAAACAACTAAGTCAGGATTGCCAGGTGGCCGCAAATAGCAGGGTTCTTTTAAAAAATTACAATATTATGGAAAGGGAAAGATGAGAGAGAGAAACATCAATGACGGAACCATGCATCAGCTGCCCCTGCACTCCCCCTATTGGGGATGGAGCCTGCAACCCAGGCATGTGCCCTGACTGGGAATCAAGCCGTGACCTCCTGGTTCCTAGGTCGGTGCTCAGCCCCTGAGCCGCCGCCGGGCCGGACAGCAGGGTCCTGTGGACTCTGAGCTCAGGCTTCCTTCTGATCGCGATGGTGTCTGCCCTCGGCCTCCTCTGAGCTGCGGGAGGATCGTGGCGAGGACGAGGGTGAGGAGAGCTGTTGGCACTGAGCACATGGCCGTGGGCAGGCACCTGCCTAGCGACTCGCATGGTTAACCCATTTAACCTTTACACCCGCCACCTCGAGGCTGTTACCAGGGAAGAGAAAGCAGCCTGCGGCCCGAGCTGGCGGGGGAGGGGGCGGGGGAGGGGGGCGTGGCTGCAGCGTGGCCTGCCCTCAGACTCTCATTTTCCGGATTCCGTCCCAGGCCGGGCGTGGGGGCACGGGCACAGCGGGCCGGGCGTGGGGGCGCGGGCACAGTGGGCGGGAGAGGAGGATGGTTCTGCGCAAGCGCTGGGCGTTGCAATGCTCGGTCCTTCCTCCCTCCGGCCCAGTTTGCTCCTCTGAGCTGGCTGGTAGGAATCAAAGGCCCGAATGTGCAGGCAGCCACGTTCACAGAGCTTTTACCGGAGCCGAGGAGCCGGTGGGGAACGGGCGCTCTGAGGCGGGCACTGGGCTGTGGGGTTCTCCCAGCCCGCCGGTGCCCGCGGCTGCTCAGGTGGCAGGGCCTAGAGGGAGCATTACGTTTCTCGGTGGAGAGCTTGCGTCTGGGCAGTTAAATATTTTTTAGGTGTTTGGGCATTTCTAAAGTGTTAACGCATGACCGTACAGGGAAGGGTAACTGTTCCTCTACCCTCTTAGGGCCAGGGCCCGGGCCTGTGAATTAAGCTGTAAAAGACAGATTAATAGGAGAAAGGATCTATTTTGCATGAATTTATAAAAGTGAGGACGCAAAGACGAGACTAGCCTGGCAGCTTCTCTACCATTTTAACAAAGGGCGGCAAACGGGGAGCAAGTCACGAGACAAGAGAAGGGGAGGACTCCGGGGGCCTCGGGAAACTGGGGACGGGGAACTGGGGGAAAGGAAGCGTACGGGGGAGCTGGGGCGGACAAGGGCCCAGGGCCATGGAGGGAGGTGCGTCTCGCAGATGGAGTTGGCCCTTCTCTCCTGATGAGTCACCTGTCCCCTTCCCGGGGTGGGGGAGGGGGCACCTGTGCGATGCGGCTTCACATCCCATCCACGGACGCGTTCACTAAGGGGGGAGGGGCTGAAACAGTCAGAGAGAGGCATTTCCTGTGGACTGTAGCCTTGTGGATAGTCATTGTTTACAAAACGGCAATACCGTGTTACTTTCATTTGTTGCTAATGGAAATTGTAATAATTATAATCTCGAGGGAAATTTTTTATCAGTCTTACGGCCACAGGAGCTGAGAATGGCTTTCATATTTTTAAATGGTTGGAGAAAACGTAACAAGAAGACTATTTTGTGGCTTAAAAATGGTGTGAAATTCCGATTCTGGCCTCCAGCACGCGTGTGGTGGGCGCACACCGACTCAGGGTCACGGCTGTCGGCGGCCGCGTGCCCAGCCCCGGGCAGGGCGGGTCCTTCCCACGGAGGCCGGGAATGTTCTGGAATGTTTGCCGACGCTGCCCTGGACCCAGACTCAGGAAGGCGGTGGTGGCCCCCGCCGTGCCCCGCACAGGGACCGGCCGTGCCCGCGCCCACCCGGGGCTCCGGCCGCGGGGACAGCGGGTGCTCTCCCAGCGTAAACGCCGTGGCCTGCGGAGCACGCCCACTGGGCGGCGGCGGCGGCCGGCCCTCCCGGGAGCACTCGCCTGGGGCGCCCACCGTCACCCCTGAAGGGGCAGCCCCTTCGCTGAACTAGTCGACGTGCCCCGGACGACAGGGTTCCAGGCACCGGGGTGACGGTGGCACCCCAGCATCGCGCCACCTCAGGGTCTGTGGGGAGCAGACGAAGGTTCACACAGACCAGTCTGTCCAGTTACAAACCCCACCAGCCTCCCCGGAGGCCAATCCCGGCTCCTGCCGAGCCTTTCTGCGCCCCGCTGACGGACGCCTCGGGAAGAGCGGCGAGCAGACAGGCCCGGCGCGGAGTTAAGCTACCCACCCCCAGCCCCCCGGCCCCGCCCCGGGCCAGGCTGGCTGGGTGCAGCACGTCTGCTATTCACCCTTCTGAGGAGCTGGCAGGAGCCGTGGAGATGCCAGGCCAGGGACAGGCCACCCCGCAGGCCTGTGTTCCAGGCGCCCGGGGAGGGTACGGAGTCACCCACCCCTCCGGGGCACGGTAAATGGGAGGAGGGAGGGCTGGGCATTCAGGGTCTCCCCGCCTCTCCCCCCTTCCCCGGCCGGCTGGTCTGCTCCCCGGTGGGTCCACCATGGCCAGGCGGCTTTCCGGGAGGGCGGGGCTGGAGGAGGGGGTGGGGTGCAGCCCTGGGGCACCGGGTCCCCAGCCTGCGAGCCAAGCTGCCGGGCCACCTCCGAGGGCCGTCCCATCTCTCCTGCTCCAGCCCCAGCCGCCTGTCGCCGGCCATCAGGGTTCCAGGCCTGGGGTTGCCAACATTCCCAATTTTCCCAAAGAAACCAGAAATCTGGGCCTGCATGTGAAATCTGGTTTTCCAATGTGGGCAGCTCGTTTAGAAACACCGACCGGCCTTCGGAAGCGCCACTGCAGACGCCCGGCCGGCGTGGCTCCGTGGCTGAGCATCGACCTACAGTCGGAACCAGGAGGTCACGGTTCGATTCCCAGTCAGGGCACGTGCCCGGGTTGTGGGCTCGGTCCCCAGTGGGGGCCTGCAGAGGCGGCTGATCATGGTTCTCTCTCATCGTGGATGTTTCTCTCTCTCCCTCTCCCTTCCTCTCGGAAACCAATAAAAACCTGTCTCAAAAGGCAGCTGCAGGTGAACTGGGGGCTCCGGGCTCCAGGTGAGACCGTGGGAAGGAGAAGCCTGACCTCTGGCCCTGGCCTGGCACTGGGGTCCCTCCCCGGCCCGTCCCTGGAGCCCTCTGAGCACTGATTCGATTTTTAATTATATATTTTTATTGATTTTAGAGAGAGGAAGGGCGAGGGCGAGTGGGATAGAAACATTGATCGGCTGCCTCCTGCACGCTCCCTACGGAGACGGAGCCCTGGCCGGGAGCCGAACAGGTGACCTCTTGGATCTTGGGTTTACACTCAACCCCTGAGACACACCAGCCGGGCTGAGCATGGATATTTTCATCTGCAAAGTGGGGGACCGGCCCAGATTTCGCCATGGCTATGAGCTCTTCTCCCAGGGAGAAGGACGTGCGCACATGTGTGTGTGTGTGTGTGTGCGCGCGCGCGGATGTGCGCACATGTGTGTGTGCATGTGTGTGGCAGTGTACATATATGTGCATGTAGAAGGGTTTGTGTGGATGTGTGTGGCAGTATGTGTGTGTAGCAGTGTGTGTGCATGCATCGGTGTGCGTGTGTGTGTGTGTGTGTGTGTGTGTGTGTGTGTGTAGCAGTCCTCATGGATGTCCCCCTTTCCTGGCTTGGAAACGGCCGTTTTCGGGTAAAAGAAAAGGGAAGTGCCCTGGCCAACTTGGCTCAGTGGATAGAGCGTCGGCCTGTGGACTGAAGGGTCCCGGGTTCAATTCCCGTCAAGGGCACGCACCTCAGTTGCAGGCTCCTCCCTGGCCGGGGCCCTGGTCGGGGCTGTGTAGGAGGCAACCCATCGGTGTGTTTCGCTCACATCGACGTTTCTCTCTGTCTTGCCCTCTCTCTCCCACGCTCCCTAAAAATCCATGGGAACATATCCTCGGGTGAGGATTTTAAAAAGAAAGAAAAGGAAAGGGAGGCTGGGGGCTGGTCCCGCCACTGCTCCTTGTCTTGCGTCTGGAAGGCTCGGGGCCGGACGAACGGTGGGTAAGGTGCCCGTGTGGGCGCTGCCAAGGCCTGTGGCCCTCCACCCCCCGCCCACCCCAGGAAGCCTCTCAGACGAGGATGGCCGCGATCCCGCTGCGGGGCCCGGGGCGGGGGGGGCGGGGCGGTGGCTGCGATGGCGCTGATAACCCGTCGCATGACAGGCCAGGATGCTCGCTCTGTGGGCGTCTTCCCTGGTCTGGGCGGGCGCGGGCCCGGGTGGGCGGCAGAGCGCAGGCCCTGGACGCCGCCATCTGGGTCTGAACCCCATTCTGCTGCGGTCACTGTGTCCCCCAGGCTTCTCGTTCCCACCGTAGGAAGGAGCTGGGGCCGCCATGCGCGCCGGGCTGCTCGGTTAAAGGCGGTCCGGTGTGTGCACGCCCGGCACGGAGCGGCCGGGGCAGAGGGGCTGGAACTGGAGCGGGGCCCACGCGTGCCAATGTGATGGGCGAGGAGGGATGCGCCCGGGCCGTCCCCCCCGAGCTGCGGGCCGGGCGAGGGCCACTGTCTCTGCTTTGGGAGACGGCATGCTCCCCACCACGCCCGAGGCGGCTTTCCCGGCGCGTTCACCTCTTCCTGCTTCATTAAACTGTCACGGACAGCCCGCCGGCGGGGCTCCGGGCTGAGCATCCACCTGGGAGCCAGGAGGTCACGGTTGGATTCCCGGTCAGGGCACAGGCCCCGGGCTGGGGGCGCGATCCCCCGTGGGGGCGTGCAGGAGGCAGCCGATCACGACTCTCTCATCACTGATGTTTCTGTTCCTCCCTCCCTTCCTCTCTGACATCAATGAAGATGTATGTGTGCTTTAAAGCCACATACGAGGGGCTCCCATGTTCAGAGGTGTCACCCCTCTCACACGGGGCTCCGTGCTGAGTGAGGGGTCCGCTGGCCCCCAGAGGCAGGGCCTGGCTCCCACAGCACGGGGCTCACTACCAAGCAGGGACCGATGGGGGGAGGTGTCCGGGACCCTCAGAAAACCTGGGCACGTCCTACGGGGGCTCCATGGGCTGTCGGCAGGGGCACGGGGAACGGGGAGGACCCAGCAGAGCCCCTGCGCGGCTTTACGTTGGGGCAGAAGTGAGGGATGAGGGTAACAGCCATTCACAGCCTTTTGAACGCTTTCTGGGACACAGATGTGTAGGTGGCGGCAGATTCTATTTATAGACGCGCACGTCAAAGAGCGCGGCTGCCTCGCAGCAGACAGAGACCCCCCAAAGGCCTGCCCACGCCACGTCTCCCTCCCCAGGGCCACACGTGCTGCTGGGCCGCCAGCCGGCAGGGCCCTTCGCCCCGCCCCGCGCCGGGGAGAGCGGGCCACGTCCAGGCCTCCCTGGGAGCCCGAGCCAGGGCCCCCGCGCCTCCACGGCCTTAGGTGGGGAGATCTGCCCTCCTCCTCCCTGCAGCCGCCGGGGGGTTCCACTCCACGGGATGCTGCTGCGTGGCGTGTCCGAGCTACACGCAGCCAGCACACCTGGAAGCGAGGGGCAGCAGGAGCTCTAGCGCTCCTTCACCCCTTTTGGTGGGCGATTGGGGTTCAGCCCCGAAGGGTGTGTAGCGTGTCTGTGTGAGGAACACGAGGGCCAGAAGCGTGAAAGGCCCCGGGCCAAAGCCTGGAGCACCATCCTCCCTCTCCCGCTCCCCCTCCCAAGAATTTATCACTTGTGCTGCTTTTCTTTTTATTTCCTGGTGTACTTTTTGTTTGTTTGTTTATTAATCCTTACCCGAGGATATTTTTCCATTGATTCTTAGGGAGAGTGGAAGAGAGAGGGAGAGACAGAGAGAAACATCGATGTGAGAGAAACTCATCGATGGGCTGCCTCCTGCACGAGCCCCAACCAGGGCCCAGGCCGGGGAGGAGCCTGCAATGGAGGTACGTGCCCTTGACGGGAATCGGACCCGGGACCCTTCGGTCTGCAGGGTGACGCCCTATCCACTGAGCAAACTGGCCAGGGCCCAGATTTTGTTTTTCTTAGGGACATTCTGGGGGAGAGGTGAGAACAGAAAAAAAGAAACACGTCCAGGTGCTGCCCTTGAGGAGCCTACAATCTTGATGAGGAAATTGGAACAGAAGGAGGAAACGTGGTCTAAAGGGTGAAGGACGTGGGCGGGTTTCCCGGCGCTGCGGGGGGAGGTCTGGATAAACAAGAGGCTGGACTGCCACATGGTGCTGGCTCACGTCAGGCCTGGCCGTGGGCTCGTGGTGACCCCAATACACACACGGCGGCCACATGTGGATGTATTTGTGGGTTAGTAAGTGTGCATGGGTTATTCACACACACGCGCGCACACACGCGCACACACACGCGCGCACACACGCACACGCACACGCTGGGGGGAGCTCCCAATGGCCACCGCTGCACAACTTGAACAACAGAACAAGCCACAGCCCGTAGGACCCGTGAGCGGCGTGGGGCGTGGGGCGTGGGGCGTGGGCTGCACACGGAGACTTCCTTCGAGCGAGCACCCAGTGTAACGTCAGGAGGGGAGTGACTACCTCGGCCCGTGACCAAGGTCGGCATCGCCGCGAAAGGTCATGTTGAAGGAAGCGCCACGGATGGGTGGGACGAGAATGGCCTTCCCCTCTGCGGGCTTCCTCCCCAAACGCACGCCCCCGCCTGAGCACAAGAGGAACGCCAGCGCGATCGGAGCCGGGTCACTCACTAAACACCTGACCAGCTCTGCTCCAAACGGCGTGGTCGCCAGGAGCCACGCAGCCTGAGGAGCTGGCACAGCCAGGGGAGCCAGGAGGCTCGGGAGTCCGTGTCACGTGTGCTCAGGGCCGGGTCCTGGAGCAGAAGGTCCAGGGAAGCATTACAGCGCTCTGACTAGTGCATGGACTTTAGTCAATAATGATGTACCAATAGCCAATTGTGATACATCTAGTTAATAATAATGTACCAATGACCAATTGTGATACATCTAGTCAATACTAATGTACCAATAACCAATTGTGATGCATCTAGTTAATAATAATGTACCAATAACCAATTGTGATGCATCTAGTCAATAATAATGCACCAATAACCAATGGTGATACGTCTAGTCAATAATAATGTACCAATAACCAACTGTGATACATCTAGTTAATAATAATGTACCAATGACCAACTGTGATACATTTAGTCAATACTAATGTACCAATAATCAATTGTGATGCATCTAGTCAATAATAATGTACCAATGATTGTGACACATCTAGTCAATACTAATGCACCAATAACCAACTGTGATACATCTAGTCAATAATAATGTACCCCTCCCTCTGTCTCTCTCTCTCTCTCCTACCCATACACACACAGATTCTTTTTCTGAACTATAGGGTGTCCCCAAAAATGTATAATTTGAATAATTACAAAGGCCGTGTTTGTTAAAATACATTTCATTTTCAACATTGAGCTGCCAGCGGTTACAGTGCATATGCATTTTGGGGGGACACCTGCATTTAAGAATAGGTTGTCCCTGTACATCTGAAGCAAATACACAAGAATATTGGATGTAAACTGTGATTAAAAAATAAAAAATGTGACCGTCCCTTCGCTCTGAATACTCCCATTGAAGGTATTTTGTAAAATGGCTCGCGCTTCCTTTTACGGTAAATGTGAGTTTTGAAACACGCCGAGTCCATTGCCAGGAAAGCGATTAAGCGGGCGGAGAACAATGGTGCACAGAAAAGGCAAAGCTGGGGTGTGGTGTCAGCCAACTTCATTCTGTCCTGACTGGCCATCCCCCACGCTAAGGGTCCCCCACGCTAAGGGTCCCCCACACTAAGGGTCCCCCACGCTAAGGGTCCCCCACACTAAGGGTTCCCCACATCTGGAGGCGCAGGATGGCCTGGCTGCCTCTCCTCCTTCCGCACTGGGGGGCGGGGGGTCGTGGGCCTTGGGGGCGGGAGCCAGGAAGGGACACCTGCTCAGCCAGGTTGGGACTGGGTCCTGGGGGGCGGGTAGGGGGGCAGGGCTACCTTTCCCCAAGAAAGGAGGTCTCCCACCCTCCCTTGGCCTCCACCCGCTTCTGGCTCTGAGCCTGCTGCCTTCCTGTCTCCTTCCTTCCCTCCTTCCTGCCTGCTCTGTGCAGCCCTACTGTGTGTCTGGCTCCCAGGCCCTAGCTGAGCGTCCCTAGTCCGTGACTTATCTGGGCTTCACTCTTCTTTTTTCAGTCCTCGCCCGAGGATATTTTCCATGGATTTTCAGAGAGAGTGGAAGAGAGAGGGAGAGACAGAGAGAAACATCGATGTGAAGAAGCACATCGATGGGTTGCCTCCTGTATGTTCCCTGACCAGGGCCGGGCCCCGGAGGAGCCTGCAACTGAGGCACGTGCCCTTGACCAGAATCGAACCCGGGACCTGCAGTCCGCAGGCTGACGCTCTATCCACTGAGCCACACCGGCCAGGGCTGGGTTTCACTTTTCTTACCCAGACAGAAGGCGACAGAGACCCGGCCACCTCGCTGCCCTGAGGGTTGGAGGGCTGAGTGAGCCACCCACTCAGGGGTCCAGGCCCGGGCCTGCTGTCTCGCCCAACGTCTGCCCAGACACGAGCGGCCTCGCTTACTTTCCTCTCTCTCTCTCCCCCCCCCCCCCCCCCAACTCCTCTCCCTTTGTCTCTCTTCTTTGTCTTCCTCTGTGCTATTTCGGTCCTTCCTCGATGATGGGTGCGGGCGAGCCTCTTTTCATGTCAGGATGCGGAGCCCATGAGGCTGGTAAACAGCTGAAGGATGTGGTGGGAGATGAACTTTCCATGAGGCCATTGTGAGCGGGTCTCCCCGCTCCTCCCGTGTGGAGCCTCCGTCCCACCTTCCCGCAGCCGGAGGGGGCTGGGCCACGCTGAGAGGGGTCCACACAGGGCCCCAGGTCAGCCACCCGCCCGTCCAGAGCCGTCAGGAGGGCCGCAGGGAGGGACGGAGTGGAAGCCCCGGAGGGGCGAGAGGGAGCCATGGGGGCCGAGCGGGGGGCCGGGACCGCCAGGGACACCCAGCCCTGGCAGCTGTGCCTCCGAGGGGAGGTGTCCAGCGGGAAAGGCCGGGGCCAGCAGGGTGCCCTGCCTGGGTGTGGGACCATGCGCCCCAGCTCCTGGACTGGCCACCACGTCGCCTGAGCCCGTCTGTGCAGCCCAGGACCGGCGCGTGGTTCCGGGGTCCTGGCCCCATGCGGGACCCCCGATGCCGGACGCAGCCAACAGGCCGGGGCGAAGCAGGAGTGGGGCTGCCCTGGCGGCGGGCGGGCGGCGCGGGCAGGTCCTCCGGGGCCTCACGGGGAGGCGCGTGGAAGCAGCCCGCCGCCCCACACCCGCCGACACCCCGGAACGTCTTGGAATGTCCCGGGCCTGGGTCCCTCCGCCCAGCGTGCGGTGGTGCCAACAGCACTGAGGACCCGGGAATGTGAGGCACCGGAAGGGCGGGCGTGCGGCTGTGCGACGCGGGCATCTCACTCAACCTCTCTGGGCCTGGTCCTCCCCTCGGGACTAGTCGGTCTGGGAACTGATATCCTCAGCCTCTTCTTAGGCTGGGTCCCCTTTGACCTCATGAACCCCAGGTTTCTGATTGGCTCTTTGACAGGCCATTCCCGGGGCTTGGACTGCCCTTCCCTCTCTTCGTCCATCGCGAACTCCTACTCATCCTTCGCAACCCCACTCGGGCATCACCCCCCAGGAAGCCTTCGGGAGGCCTCTCTCCAGCTGGGTCGGGGCTCCCCGGGCCCCTCAGTCCCCGCGCACCATCCTCTCCCCGCCCTCGCACAGCCGTGAATCGGCCACAGCGTCTCCGTTCTCGGGTTCCGCCCCGCCCGTGTGGACATCGGACATCGGGGTTTAGCGGCACCTCCATTCCTCTCCCAGAGCCCTGGTCCCCTGAAAGGGCGGCTCTGCTGGTGACTCCCCTCAGGCGGACGGTCCGAGTTCCCTGGAAGCACAGACATTGGGGGTCCTCCCTGTGAGCAGCCCCCCGACCCCACCCAGGAGCCGGCTCTGGCAGGTGCTGGCACCAGCCCTCAGGATGGCCCCTGCCATGTGTGCCCGGGTGCCTCCGGGCTGCCCGGGGCTGGAGGGGCAGGGAGTCATGTCTCAGGAACCCCAGTTCTCTCTTGCTGGTGTGGGGGGGAGGGGGAGGGGCTTTGGTGAGACACGAGGGAGAACTCTGGGAGAAAAGAGGGTGTCACCATCTTCCGGGGTGGGGGGGAATTTTGACTTGGCTGCTAACTCTCAGAGTGGCCGTGGGGCAGGCCTTGCCCGGCCAGGCCTCAGCCTCCTGATCTGGCAAATGGGGATGGGCCAAGGCGCCCAGTGCCTCCAGCATGAAGGCTGTCTCCTCCCTCGCTCCTTTTTAAATATATATATATTTATTTTTATTGATTTCAGAGAGGAAGGGAGTGGGGGAGAGAGAGAGAGAAACATCAATGAGGAGAGAGAATCAGTGATCCGCTGCCTCCTGCATGCCCCCACTGGGGATCGAGCCTGCAACCCGGGCCTGTGCCCTGACTGAAATGGAACCAGGACCTCCTGGCTCCCAGGTCAACGATCAACACTGAGCCCGCCGGCCGGGCTCCCCTCTCTCCTTTTAAGGCGATCTCTCACCTATTGATTCACAACGAGAGGGACCGGTTATTGATCGCCCAGACCCTATCCCTCGCCATCACCTCTGTGGTGCCTACCCCTGCGTGCGCACTCTACAGACAAGCTCAGAGATGGTGAGTGACTTGCCTGAGACCACACAGCCAGGACAGGGCTGAGTCGGGACTTGAACCCAGGCCTCTGACAGAAAGCCTTCTACAGAGGGCCCTGGGCCTCTGTCCCTGCCCACCCAGCACTGGCTCCGCCCCCAGGAATCCCCCTCGGCCTGGGGAGGGGCCCATCACAGCAGCAACCACATCCTGTGACGGTTGCCCTGGGGGGAGCCAGCGCCTCCACCTCTGGGACAGGTGAACAGACACAGGCCCCTCAGCCCTGAGAGCAGGCCCACTGCCAGCCCCCCTGTACCTCTGCACCCCTGCCTGGGCGGGCCCAGAGGACACTGGGCCCCAGCCTCACCCTTAAGGCCGAGGAGGGGCATCAGCCACGGCAGCAGCTGAGATGCCAGCACCTGAGCTGGCAGGGAATTCCTCTGAGCCCTGTCCACAGCCCCTCCATGTCCACAGCCCTTCCCCCACTCCTCCCTCCCCGGCTCCCCCACCCCTCCCCATCCGGGCCTGGGATCAACTTCTTGGCCAGGCAGCTCTGAGCAAGAACCCCCTCGCACTGCCCCTGGGCAGCTGTGGGGGCCCAGGCAGGACCCACTCGGTCACAGCCCCAGGCCCACTGCCTGGGCCAGGCTGGGAGGCCAGGGAGCCTGCCGCCCCCTCCAGGGGACAGGCCTGTGTCTTGTCCTTCAGCCCCAGCGTCTGTCCGGGCACGGGCCACAGCACGTTTCCCAGGTGCCTCGATGGACAGACCTGCGCCCACCAACACACGCACACGCACGCACACGCACAACACACACACGCACACACACACGCACAACACACACACGCACACGCACAACACACACATGCACACGTGCGCACAGCCTGGGTTCTGTAGGAGGTCAAGGACTGGTCACTTCACGCCTGGTTTCACTCAGCAGTTAGTTTAATCCCAGGCTGCCCCAGCCTCTGTGGAGGCTGCCCGGCCTCCGTGGAGGCTGCCGGCCTTTGTGGAGGCTGCCCGGCCTTCGTGGAGGCTGCCCGGCCTCCGTGGAGGCTGCCGGCCTCTGTGGAGGCTGCCCTGGCCCCTGTGGAGGCTGCCCGGCCTCCGTGGAGGCTGCCGGCCTCTGTGGAGGCTGCCCTGGCCCCTGTGGAGGCTGCCCGGCCTCTGTGGAGGCTGTGGCCGTGTTTGGGGCTCTGGGTATGGCGCTGCATGTTCACAGGCTCGCCGGGGAGGCTCCCGCCGGCCCAAGCAGACAGACGGGCACGTGGCCGCGCTGGGTCGAGCCGGGACGCTGTAAGCTGTGGGAGGCTCAGATTCGGATCCACTGTGGGGACAGCCGCGGCTCAGGCCTCCTGGCAGCCCCGATGGGCCCGTGTCTGCCCCTCTCGCTACTTCTGGCTCTGGGCTGCCCGGGATTCAGGCACCGAATCGAGGTCGGGGTCCCGGGAGTCGCCCATTCAGCCCTCGGGGCAGCCCGCTGAGAGGGGCAGGAGTGTCCAGTCCACCCGAGACCGAGAGCTTGCCCTCTGGGGGCGGCGCACCCTGCGGGGGAGGGGCGGACAGAGGGCGGCAGCGGGTTCCGTTTGTGGACGAGACAGGGTGGCTCCCTCTCCTCTCTCCGGGGCCCTCAGCGCCGGCGCGGTCAGGTCCAGAGCACAGGGCGGACAGGACGCAGGCCAAGCCCCGGAGCCTCGCCGGCCCGGCTAGGCAGCCCCGATGTCATCATAGTCCTCATTATCGGTGGACGCAGGCTGCGGGCTGGCGGACCCTGCGTGGCCGGGAGGCTCAGGTCAGCGGGAGGCCCTGTCGATGCCCTGACGGCCCCCGGGACAGAGCCGAGCGGCCAGGGCCATGCCCCCTCCCCCGTGGTCCTGTGGGGGACAGGGGACAGGAATCCCACCTGGTCCTTTGCTCTCTGCCATCTCCCTTGCTTGGATGCCCGCCCGGAGGGCAGAGCCGGACCAGGGTCCAGGGCTGTCCTGCCTCCGTGGCCCCAGACCCCGATGACCATCGAGGCTGGGAGCCCCTCTGCCACCCCCCACTCCCCCAGGCCACCCACTGCTTCCGCTTGAATGCCTCCGCCAGCGGGGAGCCCCGTTCAGTCTCTGTCCCATCCACTCCATTTCCCTCTCGCTCGCTCTCTCTCTCTCTCTCTCTCTCGCTCTCTTGTAATCCTTTTACCTCTCTTTTTTCTCCTTATGTGCCCCACTCATCCACCCCCAGCCCTCTCTGTCCCCCTCCCAGGACTCCCTCCCCTGCCCCTGGCACCTGGACACCCGAACAGCTCCTCCGGAGGGGGCGGGGGCAGCGGCGGCGGCTGGAAGTTCTGGTACCACTCCCCGGAGGAGGTGCTGGAACTGTCGTCAGCCGAGGGCCCTGCGGAGACCCCAGAGCCAGTCACCCTCCCCTGGAGGCAGCCAGCCCGCACTCCCCCGGGGCTGGGAGGCCTCAGGACTCCGCTGAGTCAGCCTCTCGTTTGATGAAGGAGGCAATGAAGGCCCAGAGAGGGGAGGGCCCTTGCCCGAGGTCACACAGCGAGTGTCGGCACCCACCCGGTTCAGGGTTCCTGGCTGGCTGCGTTCCCCGCCAGGCTGGCCGCAGGGTGGGGGGCTGCGCACACGGAGCCCTCGGGGCCCAGCTCACCTGAGAAGGTGCCCTGGGAGCCAGCCAGCTCCAAGCGCGGGGGCTGCTCCAGGAGGGGGCCCCACGGGGGGGGCCGGCTGCTGGGACTGTTGCAGTAGCCCTCCCCGGACGACGTGCTGGACCTGCTGCTGCTCCGGGGGCGCTGCTGGGGGCCCAGGCTGGGGGGATCTGCAACGCAGGGTCCAGGGTCGGCAGGGGCCTGGGAGGCCCGCGCCTCTTCACGTCCCCGGCCAGGGAGGGGAGGACGGCGAGCAAAGGCGAAGGCTCTGGATTAGACTTGGCAAGGAGCTGACCACCACGGGGAGCTGTTCACACCAGGAAGGGCCTCTGTCCACGGGGGACCGAAGGGGGGCTGCTGGGGCTGCCCGGGTGAGCTGAGCTGCATTACCCCTCCCGCCCCTGCCAACCTACCTTCCTCCACGGGGGGCATCCGGAACCGGCTCTGCTGGGCCTCCTCCTCTGTGACCCGGTATCGCTGGGAATCTGCAAGCAGAGGATGGTGAGGAGGGGCCGAGGCTCCATCTCTTGTCCCCTGAGCCTGGAGGAGGCCTGAGGCTGGAGGAGGCCTGAGCCTGCAGGAGGCCTGAGCCTGGAGGAGGCCTGAGCCTGCAGGAAGCCTGAGCCTGGACCGGCGGGAGGCCCACCCCAGGGCACGGAGGGACCGTCCGGGCTCATGTCCTGGTCCAGGAAACCAGGCGGGGACAGGCTGCTTCTGGCCAGAAGCCCTCGTGCCGTACCCCTTGTCCCCAGATGCCCCTCCTGCTACTTTAGAGAACCCCGAAGCGGGGGCCTTCCCCGCAGGTGGGCAGATCTGGGCAGGAGACGCCAGACACGGCCTGGAGGAGCGCCCAGAGCGTAAACTGGAGGGCCTGGGACCCACCACAGGCCCGGCAACTCCCTCCAGAATCAGGAGGGGCAGCCCCACAGGAGCTCCCAGACGGACGCGGGGACTGAACCTGCAGTCGGCTCTTCTGAGCCTGGCACCCCGACTCCTGGCCTCCCCGCTCAGAAGCCTGGCCACAGGCTCTCAGCTCCCAAAGCCAGCGCGGGCGCCTGAAGAAGTGGGGCCATTTGCATCCCAGAGGCCCTGGCGTCCCCGAACCCACTTCCCCTCCTGTCGTGGGAGACCCTCTGCCTTTATCAGGACACACGGCAGCCTCGGACAGAGGCTCCGTCTCCCTGCCTCTCTTGCAGCTGGCGGGTCAAGTTCCGCTGGCGAACCCCGAGTGGGAGCCACGTAGGCATCTCCGGCCTTAAGGGGAGGGCACGCCCCACCTTCCAACCCCCTTTCCCGCTGGCTGGGTCGTGGGCGTGGTGGTGAGCCATTCTGGACCACGCGGACAAGGGCAACACCTTAGGGACTGCAGAGCAACAAGAGGGAAGGAGCCTGGGCCCTGGGCCAATGTCGGAGGACACTGTCACTCGGGGTCTCTGTCACACACAGCCAACTGTCACCCTAACTTATATAGCAGGTGCGGGGCGGGGCTCGGGAATTTGCCACAAGCTCCCAGGGATTCCACAGTGGGTGCGGGATTCTCTACTCTGCCTGGGCCCTGCTACCCCGGAAGGCAGAGCAGAGAGCCCGAGGAGCCGGAGAGCAGGTGGAGCTGGGCTCAAGGTGGAGGTTGGGGGTGGGGGAGGCTGCTGGAGGGGACGGGGCACAGAAAGAGCGTGTGAGCGTGCAGGAAGCTGACGGGACGGTGTCTCCCCCGACTCCCTCATGTCGCACAGACACAGCCACCTCGGGGAGCGGCGAAGGACAGGCCTTAAGACCCTGCGTGGCCCGGGGCGAGCGTGGGCGGGAAGGAGGGGGAGGCCATGCCTGGAGCGTGGCGAGGCCTCCAGGGCCGCGAGCACTTTGAACCCTTCCATGTGGGGCCTCCGACAGTGGAGCCGGTGGGCAACCAGGGGGCTCCACCCTGGCTGTGCAGGGGTCATCGGTGGGACCTGCTGGAGGCCCCCGGCAGCCGGGCCTCTCCCTGGCTCGGCACTCACTGTAGAAGGTGGTCAGGGCCACGGGAGGCTGGGCGCTGAAGTCATAGTGCTCATAGTCTGAGTCGGAGCCGGAGTCCGAGTCCGCGGGGGGCGGGGCCTGGGCCTGGATGGGCAGCTTGGGAGCTGGGGAGAGAACAGAGTGGGGGCCGTGGCCAAGGGGTGGGCGGGGGGCGCAGGGAGAGGCGGCAGACGGCGTAGATGCGGAGACAGAGAGGCAGGGAGAGCGCCAGGCAGCCCCTCTGCTACAAGCCCACAGCCTGGGTTTTCCCGGCGGTGCCCGCCCATTGCACACGGGACTAAGTGACACTCAGTGGCGAACGCTCACAGCAGCACTGCCTGCCCGGCGCTGCCCTAACGCTCACAGATATGGTCTCACTGAACCCTCATAGCGGCTTTGGGAGGGAGTGTCCATCGGTGGCCCATTGTACAGCTGAGGAGACTGAGGCACAGAGGCCCTCACCTTGCCCCTAGCCCAGTGATGGGCAGCCTTGTGAGCTTGGTGTGTCAAACTTCGCCAAAAAACTGAGCATAACCCGGGTAGTGTGTCGCTTTGAGGAAAAAACTGACTCTAAGACTCTAGTCGCAAATGTTTCATCCTCGGCATGCGGCCGCGTGTCATCAGAAATGGCTACGCGTGTCAGTGCTGACCCGCGTGTCATAGGTTCGCCATCACTGCCCTAGCCCATCATGCTCAGGGAGCGGCTGCTCGGAGCCCAGCCCTGCTCAGGCTCTGTGTTCACACTCTCTCCTCAGACACACGGTGCTGCAGAGCGTGCTCACCCCTGGCTGAGCGCCGCGTGCTTTTCGGACAAAGGCGATTCAATAGTCACAACACGACGTGACGAGACCCAGCTCTGTGAGCAGAGCTCCGAGAGGCAGGACCCGCATGTCAGAGGGCATGGGCGAGCGGTCCGAGTGCTTGCCTTCGGAAACACTGGAATGAAACCATGTCCCAGGAGAATGGTGGCGGGGCCCGCAGGGAGGCTGAGTGGACAAGCCACCGAGAGAGGAAATGCAGCCCTGGGTGTGGCTCAGTGGATAGAGAGTCGGCCTGTGGTTTCAAGGGTCCCGGGTTCGATTCCAGTCAAGGGCACGTGCCAGGGTTGCGGGCTCGATCCCCAATGGGGGGCGTGCCGGAGGCAGCCAATTAATGATTCTCTCTCATCATGGATGTTTCTATCTCCCTCTCCCTTCCGCTCTGAAATCAATAAAAGTCTAAAAATTTTTTAAGAAGAGGAAATGACATCACAACCTGTTAGCCAATCAGCAGAGCGGGGGTTTCCCGGAGAGCAAGGTCCTGTGTTGGTCCCGAACTCGAAAGCCCAAGGGCCTAGAATGACGGCGCCGCCAGCTCCCCCGTCAAGGCCCGGCAAGCTGGCGCAGGCCTCCTCCTGGCTGGGGCCCTGCCCGGTACCCTTCCTGCCGCCCCAGGGGCGTCGCACCCTACCTTCTTTGGGGACGGTGCTGGGGACCTCCTGGTAGCTGTTGACCCCTGCCGGGGCGGCGGGCCGGTGTTGGGGCGTCACGGCAGCAGGGAGGGCTGCGGGAGGGGGCGGAGACCCTGCAAGTCATTGCTGGTTCCCTTCCAGTCTGCGTGGCTCTGTCTATCTCCCCCTGCACGCCCCGCCCCCCTACCCCTACCGCCCGCCCCCCCAGACAAGGCACACACATGGTCTGGTCCTCCCATGGGGCCACATCGGTCCACTTCCGCGGGCATGCTGGGAAAATCCTTCCCATCAAGGGGTTCTCCCAAGTCCAGGGCTGAATCACTGCTACTCCGGCTGGGGTCCCCCAAGCTCCCCTCCCCCAGCGGCCTGCACCCCGGGCCCGGGCCTTCCCTGCGGCTCCCGGGCGCGCACCCACCGTATTTTCCTTTCACCCGCACGAGGAGGACGGAGATGCTGATGAGCGCGCCCAGCAGGAGGGCTCCCAGCACTGCGCAGGGGACGAGGAGCGCCAGCTCCCGCGGCGTCCAGTCCTCCGCGGGCAGCAGCCCCACCGGCTCTGGAAGCGAGAGCCCCGTCAGGGAGACAGAGGAGGGACAGCGGCTGCTCCTCGCCTCCCCGTCCTGCCTGCGGCTCCCCTTCCCTTTAACACCGTGTCTCCTCCCGGCGGCAGGTGCCAGTGAAGAGCGTGCTCCGCACCCGCATCCTGATGAGTCGCCGACTGGGGGGCACTCTTCCTGACCCCTGACCCCGAGCTCTCTGCTCAGCTGCTCCTGAGCCCGCTGCGTGGCCGGCTCCCAGCTGCCCGGTCTCTGTCCGGTGGGCCATCCACCGTCCGCTCAGCACAGCACAGTGCGGGCCGCTCCGCTGAGGGGTGGGGGGGCTGGGGGCCGAGGCCCGGCCGGGGGCATCTGATTCTCGATGGGGTTCCAAGGAAGGCTGGCCTCCCAGAGATGGGAATCTGAGCTGGCCCCGCAGCGGGCACGGGGGCTCCAGGCTGGACTAGCTCATCACAGAGCAGCCGACGCCCAGACAGCGCCGCCGGGCACCGCGCCCCCTGCTATTCTACGCGCTTCACACAGACTCATCCCCGGGGCGCCCAGCAACACGGGGTCCTGCCCGCGTGCCCCTCCCACGCCCTCGCCAGGGCCCTGCGTGCAGAGAGCCCAGGAGCGGCCCGCTGGGGCTGCGGCTGGGGGTCTGCCCGAAGCCGGCCATGTGGCACACCGCTGGCGACAGGCCGAGCATGGGTCTGGGGCTCAGAACCCTGGATGCAAATCCAGCCCCGCCTCGCCCCCTCCCCCCCCCCCCCGGCTGGCTGCCCTCGCACCCCTGAGCCTGGCCTCCTGCCTCCACTGAAGGGTTAGGACACGGCCTCCCTGGGCGGCTGCTGCGAGGGCGAAAGGCTGGGAACCAAGGACGGCGAAGCGTGGGGCCGGGGCCCGGAACACGGCAAACACGCTGGCTGTTCGCCTCGGCCCCCCCACCTGGCCGTGTCAGACCCGCTCGGCTCTCTGGCGCTACCCTCCCGCCTGCCAGAGCTCACGGGGGCGTGGGCAGTGGACTCCTGCCCAGGAAGCAGCAGGATTCGGGGAGCTGACGAGGCTGGGGGGGGAGGCGAGGGGACCCCAGAGCCTGGGGAGGCAAGTCCAGTGTCTGGAGGTGGGGCCAAGCCTCAATCAGGCCCCATCCATGCAGACACACATACGTCCATACATACACACACATGTACACACATGTGCACCTATGTCCCCGAGCCTCTTAGACACTCACCTACGGTGGCCGGCTGTGCGCTTGTAGGAAGGTCAGACGTGGACCCATTGAGCAGCTTCCGTGAACCTGTCGGGGAGCACCACGCAGTCACTCGGCACATGTTACTGAGCACCTACTGCGTGCCACACAGACCAGTGACCCGGAACAGGGGCACGGTCCCAGGGGCATGTGGCTCAGGAAACCGTCTCCCCCCCGCCGCGCACGCGCGCGCACACACACACACACACACACACACACACTGAGGAGAACGTCATGGACTACATGCTGGGAGCGTCCCGTGGTTAGAACGTGGGGCTAATAACAATGCGCTCCCCCTCTGTGCAACCTGCTGCGGACCACGAACCCCTTTCCATTCGGCCGGGTTTGCTCCTGGGGGGCGGGGGGCCTCCGGAGGGGGTCGCTGACACTCGTCATTATCATAAGCACTTGGCAGGTAAGGGAGGGCAGGACCCCAAAGTCCCGGGGGGTGCTCCGGGATTTCCCAGCCGCCCGGGGTGTGGCGAGCGTCAGATCCACCGGCCTGAACTGAAGCCGCAGACACGCTCATACCGTGTTTCTTCAGGTCTAACGCTCTCGTGTGTTCACCTCAACACCCCTGAAACCGGGAGATGGCGTCAAGCACCACAACTGACGACACGTCAGGGGAGTATGGGGCAGCACTGTGTCCGTCACGGCGCATACAACAGCGACGGCGCGGGCTCTCAGCACCGCCTCGGGGTGTTGAAGGTCAGTAGGACCCAGGTCCTGCGTGGGGGTGTGGCTTTGCCCCAAAATAAGACAGACCCAGGGCTTGGCGAGGCCGGGGCCAGGGTCAGGGCTCTGGCGCTGTCAGGGCTGTCACTACGATCCGTGTCTCCGGATAGGGTTTTTACTAGGATCTCCAGCCCTGGGATGGCCAGTCGCTGTCATCTCCTGAGCCAACCCCAGCCCACGGGAACCACCGACCAGCACAGAAAAGGCATCGTAAGGTCCGGTTCACGGCCGAGGCTGCATGGAGGATGTGTGGAAGAGACCCCCGGTTGCCTAGCAGCGTCTGCGGGACCTGAAGGGGCGGGGTCCCTCTCACGCCAGGACGTCTCCTTCCCTACCTCGTCCACGCGGTGGGACTCGGGCTGAAGGTCTCGGGCTGCGGATTCGGTGGAATTCCTGGTCCACACCTGTGTGTGTATGTGTGTGTATGTGTGTGTATGTGTGTGTGCGTGTGTGCGTGTGCGCGCGTATGTGTGTGTGCGTGCGTGTGTGTGTGTGTGTGTGCGTGTGTGTATATGTGTGTATGTGTGTGTGTGAGTGCGCGCGCGCGTGTGTGTGTATGTGTGTGTGTGCGCGCGTATGTGTGTGTGTGCGTGTGTGTGTATGTGTGTGCGTGTGTGTATATGTGTGTATGTGTGTGCATGTGTGTGTGTGTGCGTGTGTGTGTGTGTATGTGTATGTGGGGGGGTGGGGGGTACCTGAGCAGAGAACCCTGGCTGCCTTGGACTGGCTGCACAGGTTGGAGTTGTTGAACCGCCACCAACAGTCCGAGAGGGTGGGCTCGTCTCCCCGGCACGAGTAGTACATCCGGCCCGCCCGGGCGTGGGGCGGCCCCCGGGGTATTTCGGCCACGGTGCCACAGCCCAGGGCCCGGCAGAGCACCTGGGCCTCGGAGAGGTACCACTCGCTGTCACACACCGTGTTCCAGACCCCGCGGAAGTGCACCTCCACCTGCCCCTCGCAGCGATCCGTGCCCCCGGTCAGGTGCAGGGACTGGTGCTCTGTGGGGAGCGAGGGGGACAGAGTCAGGGTCCTTCGGGCCCAAAGCCCCACCAGCCCAGACCCACAACCGAAACAGCCGCCGCCGGCCCGTCTCCGCGCCCGCCCTCCAACACCTGCAAGCCCCTCTCCTCGGCCCTCCCCGCTCCTCGGCCCTCCCCTCTCCTCGGCCCTCCCCGCTCCTCAGCCCTCCCCTCTCCTCGGCCCTCCCCGCTCCTCAGCCCTCCCCTCTCCTCGGCCCTCCCCGCTCCTCGGCCCTCCCCGCTCCTCGGCCCTCCCCGCTCCTCGGCCCTCCCCGCTCCTCGTCTGCTCCAGCGCCTACGTCTTCGCTGCTCTAAGTGTGGTCCATGGACCGCAGCATCGGCGCTGCCCGGATTGTAATGGGCAGCGAGTGCGCTCTCCTCCCATCATCCTGGTAAATGTTAAACCCAGCGGGTGGCTCTAACCTGGTTTGCCCATCAGCACTCAAGTCTGCATGTTAACATTTTTTCAGTATAATTTACAGATCATCAGCTTCAGTTCCTGAAGGAACCCACGGAGCAATCGGACCCCAAGGCCTCAGAAAACCAGATGGCCAACTCGAGGATGCTGACCATGAACATCCATGTTGGGACCAGCAAGGACACTGCCTGCCTGTCCACAGCCCTGCCCCCTCCTGCTCTCCTGCTTCTGCTTTCCCTCTCCCTCCTGACAAACCCTCTGCCCGCACTAAGATGTCAGGATGGGCTTTGGGACAAGAGTCCCCCATCTTCTCAGGTGGCCGGCACTTGAATAAACCCATTTCCTTCTCACCAGCACCTGTCTCGCGAGTTTGGCTTTTATGGAAACAGGCAGCTGGGCCTGGGTTTGGTTACAGAATCTGGTTAAAAATGAAGAATCTCGCCCTAACCGGTGTGGCTCAGTGGATAGAGCCTCGGCCTGTGGACTGAAAGGTCCCAGGTTCGATTCCGGTCAAGGGCATGTACCTTGGTTGCAGGCACATCCCCAGTGGGAGGTGTGCAGGAGGCAGCTGAATGATGTTTCTCTCTCATCGATGTTTCTAACTCTCTATCCCTCTCCCTTCCTCTCTGTAAAAAATCAATAAAATATATATTTTTTTAAAATGCAGAATCTCAAGTCGTGTCCCAGAACCACGGAGTCAGAATCTACATTTAACGAGACGCTCCATCCTGCCCCCCGCCCCCCGCCCCATTCCTGTGCACGTTACAGAGAGGCATTGGCTGGACCAGAACTTCATGGCCTCATCTGGACTGCCAGCAGCCTCCTCGGGGCCTCCCTGCCTCCGTTTCCCCGTGCTGTTCCGAACCAGGTGGCTGCCTCCCACTCAGGAAGAGCCTCACTCTAAGATGTGAGTGGGTTCATCCCTCCGGCTCGGGGCTGCCCACTGCCTCAAAGCTGCCCCTGGCTTTCTCTCTGGGGGCGTTTACCACCATTGCCTGGGGTTGTGCTGGTCTGGTCTCATCTTCCCTCCTGGACAGTGACCGTGCAAGGACAGGGACACTCCCTCCCGCGCGAACTCCAGGCCTGGCGCCCAGTAGGCCTACAGTAAGTGTTGGTGGAGGACCGGGGTTCAGAGGCGTCACCCACTGACCTGAGCACACCACTCCGGCGTCCTCCTTGTGGCCACAGTAGCGCTCTCCAGGCTGCCCTGGGCAGTCCCACAGATAGGCCTCGGTGCCAGAGCAGTTCACCTGGTCCCGGTGGATGGGGCCTCGGCCGGGGGTGAAGTGCAAGCCCGGCAGGGCCTGGATGGCCCAGCCGCAGCTCAGCTGCCTGCACACCACGTGGGCGTCCTCCAGGTCCCACGTGTCGTCACACAGAGACCCCCACTCGCCGTGCTCCAGCATCTCCACGCGGCCAGCGCACGGGCTGCCACCGTCCACCAACCGCAGGTCGCGGTTCTCTGGGGTGGGGGAGAAGGAGTTATGGGGAGGGCAGAGGAGGGGGAGAGGAAGGGAGGGGTGGTCGGGTGGTAGGTACTGGGCTGGGTAGTTGTGGGCAGGGCTGTGGAGCCGGTGGGCGGGGCTAGGAACCTGGAGCGAACTGTGGGCGGGGCCTGAAGAGCAGGGCCAGGCCTGGGAGCCTAGTGCTAAGGGACCCTGGGAACCTGGCATATTTATGTATTTGGGGGTCAGGGGTGGGGATAAAGGAGACAGAGGTCCAGAGAGGGATGGGGGACGGGACCAGCGAGTAAAGCCTGCAGACGCCATGAGGACTGGGGACTTTTGCGGTCGGTTGAGGACAAGCGGGCCAGTTGGAGTTGGGGGGTGGGGGTGAGCGGAGAGGGGGGGGCACAGGCTCATAGCTGAAGGTGAGACCAGGCTGCGTCCTGGGGTGTGGGCACCCGTTGTGTTCGATGGTGGTGGGTGGGGGGGCGTCTGGAGGGCAGCTTGGGCCCAATGCCCGGGGCTGGGGGCAGCCGTGAGGGCAGTGGGGGGGCCGGGAGGTGAGGCCAGCCTGGCTCAGCGGCGGGGCCGGGAGCGGTACCTGCACAGGCGACCTGGGCCGGCGGCCCGTCGCGGATGCACGGGTGCTGCTCCACCCGGCAGAGCTGCCACTCGCTGCTGCTGCACAGGACCACGGGCGCCAGGGCCCACGTGGCGTTCGGGGTCCCGCTGGCGTTCCCCAGGGCACGGTCCAGGGGCAGCGGGGTGGGCTGGTCCGGCCCCCGCTCTGCCCCGCCGCAGCCCAGCGCGCGGCACGCGGCCTCGGAGGCGCTGCGGTCCCAGAGCGCCCCGCACGGGGGCTCCCAGGACGCTCCTGCCCGCACCTCCACGGTCCCGCTGCAGCGGCTGCTCCCATTCACCAGGCGGACCTCCAGCCGCTGCCCTGCAAGCATCAGGCCCGGCTGAAGCCCCCGCAGGCCCTGCCGGAGCCGGACGCAGGGGCAGCGGCTGGAGGGCCCCACCCCTTCCTGCCTCCTGACGGACAACACCCACCCGACTCCGGCCTCAGGGGCGGGACTGGTCATCCCCAAGCCCCCCTCAGGCCTGACCCTGCTTCTCCTTAGGTCAGGAGGAGGGGCTGAGGGTGACTCTAGGGGGCAAGGAGCAGTGGGCCTGGGACCCAGGGGCCCAGTCCCCAGAGACCCTCCCCTCTCACCCCTGCCTCACGGGCACCTTGTGTAAGGGAGGGCAGGGCCTGGGCTCAGACGCCCCTGGTATTGCGGGGCCGGGGGTCCCCCAGGCCTCTCTCTGTCCTGAGGGTACTGACCGCAGTGGAGGCCCCTGTGACCTGGAACCCGCAGGGCAGACGGGGTGACCGGGTGACGGGGTGATGGGGTGACGGGGTGATGGGGCGTGAGGTGGTTCTCCCTTCCCCAGAGCCCCTCCTTGGGGAGCCTCCCCAGCATCGCACCCCAGTGTTAGCGCTCACCTTGGCACAGAGTCAGTCCTTTACAAATGTCTGTGGCGCTCACCAGGGCCCACCTGGTGGGACCCCCCACCCCACTCCCCTCCCCACCTCCCCCACTCCATCCACCCCCTCCCCCCCATCAAGGCTTTTTAGCTTCTCAGCAGGTCCCTAAGATGCTCCCTGTGCCCTGGCCACCTGCATGTGACTCCCCAGTGGCCTCTCGGATGGTGGTTCTGACCCCGAGGACCCTGAGGAGGCCTGCAGACACTGGGCGCGGAAGGAGGGTGTGGTCTGGAGTTAGGGAGCCTCCCTGGCAGCCTACAAGTCCACGTCCCCTCCTGTCCCCCCAGACACCCTGCTGGGCCTCGGGACGCTGACCAGGGCCCAGGAGGCCATGTCCTCACCTGGCTCCGAGGGCTGGCTCTCGGCATGACTGGGGCTGGGCTGGCCGGAGGGGGCTGGCGACGGGTGACCTGAAACCAACCAGCAGCAGCCGCGGTGGGTGAGTGAACTGGGCACGGAGGGCACAGAGGCGGGTGCGCGAGGGGCAGGGGCACTTGCTGGAGCCGCTGCGGCTGATGGGGCCGCGGAGAGACAGGGCCTGGGCCTGGGGTGCCTTCGCCTGCCCCCCCGGGGGAGGGAAAGTCTCACGCTTTGGAGCCACAGCGTCCGCCACGTCACATAGTAAGTGCGTGTGTCCTCGAGCCACAGCAGAGCAGAGAGGAAGGGCCAGGGTGGGGCCAGACCACGACCCCGCCGCTGACCCTCGCCAGCCCGGTCACTCTCCCTGCCAGAGCCCAACTCGCTGGCAGTAGCTTAGGAAGCTATTGTGGCTAAACGGGTACAATCTCTGTGAAACACCTGACATCCGAGGAAACTTGAGCCCTAACCGGTGTGGCTCCGTGGGTAGAGCGTCGGCCTGCAGAGTCCCGGGTTCGATTCCGTCAAGGGCACGGACCTCGGTTGCAGGCTCCTCCCTGGCCTAGGCCCCTCGGGGGGCGCGTGCAGGAGGCAACCCATGGATGTGTTTCTCTCATCGATGTTTCTCTCTGTCTCTCCCTCTCTCTTCCACTCTCTCTAAAATCAATGGAACATATCCTCGGGTGAGGAGTAAAAAAAGAAGTTGAAAATGGCGCTGTTCTTAGAAAGGACATTTGGGTTGGAACTGTCTGGGGGTTCGTAGCAGACCCGAGGGGGCCATGCGCCTGGGCTGCGAGCCATGGGCGCCGCGCTGCTTCCAGGCGGAGAGCTCAGCGTTTGCGGGGGCCGGCCGGCGGGCCTTTGCGTCTGTTGGTGCATTTACCGTCCAGGTGCGGGGAGGCAGGTCAGCACCCACTCTTCACAAACGGGGAAGGGGCCGAGGGACAGAAACCGGAGCCCGGCCGGAGCGCTGTGCCCCTGGCCTGGGAGGCCCACCTGCTCGGTCTAAATCTGCATCCTCCTGGGCCTTTGGCCTCTGTCCTGCTCGGCCAACGGGAAGCCCCAGTGGGGACGGGGGAGGGGGGAGGGGAGTCATGGTGATTATTCCGCTGGCTCCATCCCGGGGACCCTTCAAGCATCGGAAGGTCATCGTCCCTCTCAAGGCCGTCCCCGCCCCTTCGGGTCTCGCTGACCTCTCCCGGGCCTTGTGTGCGGGCCCAGGGGGGGACGGTGCAGCACCCTGAACTCCCGGGGGGGACCGTGCAGCACCCCGGGCTCCCCCGGGGGACAGCGCAGCAGCGCAGCACCCGAGCTCCCCCGGGGGGGGGATGGCAGTGCAGCACCCCGAGCTCCCGGGGGGGGGACAGCGCAGCACCCCGAGCTCCCGGCGGGGGGATGGCACAGCACCCCGAGCTCCCGGGGGGACAGCTCAGCACCCCGAGCTCCCGGGGGGCGGGGGATGGTGCAGCACCCTGAGCTCCCGTTATGCATATCCTGTGAACGTGCCTTGGGAATGAAGCCCCCGGAAACTTCCACATTCAGCGTGCCACCTGCTTCCTGTGAGGACCCTGATGACACGCAGCCCAAGGCCACCCGCCAGCCAGGGGCAGGGCCCGATCTGAACCGTCTCCCAGGAACCGGCCCGCGGGCGGGGACACCCCGGTGTGGAGCGCAGAGGGAGAGCGGGGCAGGGCCGCTGTGCCACGGAGGGAGCCTCCCACCTCCTGTGCCGAGGCCGGGCCATCGGAGGCAGGAGCCTTCCACCCCTTCAGTCGCTCTAAGGCCCGGGTTCCGGAGGAGAGGACCTTACAGAGCACAACGATGGACAGGGTGCTGGCCCAACCAGAAAGTTGTGTGAGTGAGAGGGGAACCCTTATTGTGCCGAGACATGGAGATTGGGGGTGTTTGTTACCACAGCCTGGCCTGGCCCGGCCTGACGGTACAGGGGCTCAGGCGCAGGCATGGCTGCTACACATTCTCAGCCTCGCCTGAGAGGACTCCGGGGACCCACACCCAGAGGAGTGTGCCCGTGCACACGTACACACACACACACACACGCGCACACACGCACCCTGCAGACACAGCTCTCCCACCAGCACCGCCGGGGCCACTCCATCACTCAGACAGGAAACAATCAGGCCTTTGGGGCCCGGCCTCGCCCACCCCTGGAGGAGAAATGGCTCGGCATCCGGAGCACCAACTCCGGCGAATGACTGTTCAGAACGGGAATCCGCACGCCCTCTGTTAGGGTTTCGGCATCCAGGTTCCCACAGCAACGGTCCCAGGGCTCCAGTGCGGGTCTCAATGTTCCCACGTGCGCCAGCGAGGTGGGGGGTGGGGGCGTTGGCTGCAGTGCGCACGTGCGTGTGTGTGGGGTGTGTGTGTGTGTGTGTGGGATGTGTGTGTGTGTGTGTGTGTGTGTGTGTGTGTGTGTGTGTGTGCGTGTGTGTAGTATGGGGTGTGTGTGTGTGTGTGCGTGTGTAGTATGGGATGTGTGTGTGTGGCTGTGATCCTGTGTGCACCATGTGTGTGTGTGTGTGTGTGTGTGTGTGTGTGTGTGTGTGTGTGTGTAGTATGGGATGTGTGTGTGTGTGTGGCTGTGATCCTGTGTGCACCATGGGGTGGGGGGGGGCTGTCCTGGGGGCTCCGCGGGCCAGTGTGGGCCTCGCTGGGGGTTTAGGGGGGCTGCCTGGAGTGGCCGTGAGGAATCGACCAGGCAGCACCCGCGGGGTCTCCAAGGTCAGGAAGGTTGGGGTGACTTCTCTCCCGCGGGAGGGCGGGCCAGCGGCTTGGAGAGTTGGTCTCTTTTACCTACTTCACGGGATTTTGTGTCTTCATTTTCATTCCCTCGTCACACCTGGGACGGCTCGGGGATACAGAACGCTCGGTGCGCATGCTGATGACTAAATGGCTGTGTCCCCCTAACATGTATATGTCGACGCCCTCATCCACGCTGGGATGTGTCAGGGTTTAGGGCTGTTGGGGTGTCATTGGGGTGAGGTGGGGTCAGGGTCCTCGGAATTAAAAAAAAAAAAAAGAGCAAGAAATGGGAGCTCCCTCTCTCTGGCCAGTGAGGACGCAGCAGGAAGGCGCTGCCTACAAACCAGGGAGGGGCCCCCCGACACCCCGTCCCCCGGCGCCTGGACCTCGGACTGTCCCCTCCAGAGCGAGGAACAGTGTTCAGGCAGCGCTGCCAGGTGCCGGCTCCAGCAGCCCGAGCCGAGGCAGCAGGTGGCTGACAGACAGGGTGGCCAGGCTTCAGGGGTCCCCGCCCCAGAGGGCGCCAGTCCCCTGGGTCCGATCCCCTGCTCTCCACCTCCGGCCCCGGGAAGACTCAGACCTGCACGCTCCACGGGGACAGGAAGCACAGAGAGGGAGCAGGCACCTGGCGACTTTTGGAACCCTCTCTCTCTCTCTCTCTCTCTCTCTCTCTCTCTCTCTCTCACTCAGGAACGGGAGGCCGTGCGAGCGACCACATCCCACAGCTGAGAATGAGCCTGTCGCCGCCACCTGCGGCCCATGAGCGTTCGCTGAGCCGGCTCCATGGGGGGACCGGAGCAGGAGGGGGGGTGAGTGTCATGGGGAGGGTCCGGGAGTCGGAGGCGCACAGCCTGCCCGGCGCCAGTGCATCTGCCCACGGCCGCGCCCCGGGAAATTCCTCTCTCATGGCTGAGAACGGAGACGCGGGAAGGAGATGACCGCAGCCGCCTCTGCCGTGTGGCCGGCCGAGCCCACTGGACTGCGGTTTGCACCGGCGCCGGGCGGGGACGGGCCACGGCGGGGACGTGTGGACACCGCCTGTGAAACGCGCGGCTCACGGGCCACGGCGGCTGCCACTCCTGCCCCCGCGCCGAGGCGCTGCCCTGCTCCCCGCTGCCCAGGCCTGAGGGAAAGGGAGGCCGCTGGCCACTGACCACACAGCTGACTCTGGAGCCACGCGGGGTCAGAGGTGCCAATCCCCCGCCACGCAATCGAAAGTCTGTGTAGAACTTTGGACTCCCCCCAACTTAACTAGCGATAGCCTCCTGCTTACTGCTAACACGCACAGCCAGTGCGCACGCATGCCGTGGGTTGTGTGTATCCCCTACCGGGCTCTTACAGTGGAGCGAGCTGGAGAACAGACCCTGGCATCAAGGAAATCGTGAGGAAGAGGAGACAAATGTATGGGGTTTAAATCCACGCGTGAGCGGACCCACGCAGTGCAAACCTCTGTGGCTCCAGGGCCACCTGCACCTTCCTCCCACCCGAGGCACAAACCGTCCGTCCTCGGCGGCCACGGGGCCACGCCTGCCCGGGGAGCCTCCGCAGAGGGGCCCCCACTCCCGACCTGCAGCTCCCTTCGCTGGCTCGGCACAGCCCTGTGGTCCAGAGGACGAGATGTGGACGGCAGTTGCCATGGAAACGGGCGTCCCTCAGAGCACAGGCTCCTGTGGTGCTGGCCCGAGGCTCGCCCGGGTCCCTGCCCCGAACTAGCCCTTCTTTGCAGCTGCCAGGCGGTCGGGTGGCGCGGCCCAGGCTCGGCGGGCCCTGAGCCGCTCAATTCAAACCCGACGGGTGCGTGCGCCTACCCGCTGGGCAGGGGGCGCCGCTCCGCGTCCGTGTACCCGGGACTCTGTCTGTGCTGCGAGCTGCCCTCCAGAACCTCACGCCCACCCCCTCCTCCAAGACTGAGGCCGTGTGCCGTGAGGGCGCCAGGGCGGGCTTCTCTCGGTGTGGTTCTCGCACCGTCTTCACAACAGGATGACTAACGTGTACGTCACGTCTCACTTTCAGCGGGAAGCGGGTGGGAGTAACCATGAGGGATGACAGAGCCGAGACCAGCTCTCACTATGACCCTGGGTAAGTCCCTGCCCCATTTCGGGGCCTCAGTTTCTCCCGGGTACGTGGGTGAGTGGACCAGTGGGGGTCTGACTGCGGGGGGCGGGGGCCTCCCCTCTGATGGCTCTGATGTTAGGCTGCCGGCCTCCCTCACAGCACCACCCCCACTCTCCCCAGTGGTCAGCGGTCCCGTTAGGGTCCCAGGCTAACCGGCGCTGGATCGCAGAGTTAGCACGTTACTCCTTTCCTGATTCTTCGGTCCCCGAGCTCACCGGGCCTTGGCGGTGCCGCTCAGCCTTTGACCCCTGACCCTGTTAACAAGGGCGCCGGCTCAGGCATGGCAGGCGGGCTGGTTGGTGACACGGTCCTCAGGGTCTTACTTGTCTCTGGGAAAATATTCTAGTAACTGGAGTCACGCTGGCTTGAGGTCTGGGATAGTGATGGAAGGTTTCGAGGTTTAAATAAACATATGCTAAAAATGGAGATTTGGTAAAAAAAAAATTTGCTAAATAATAGGGTACACGTGAAGGCAAATCAGATCACCTTCTTCTACACATCAAGGATTTCCCGTTTTCCCTGCATCAGGGCCAAGCCCCGACGTGACCGGTGACTCCTGCCAACCTCTCCTCCAGGGGGCCAGCCTCAGCCCTGCCCCAGGGCCTTTGCACCTGCTGTTCCCTCGGCCCTGAATGGCCTGTTCCTCCCGGCTGATCTCATCCACCTGACCTCAAACGCCCTCGGAGGCCTCACTGTGTCCCACCCCAGGCACCTCCGTCTTCCTGGCTTGGCTGTTTTCCTTGTGGCCCATGTTCCTCTGAAATGCTACGACTTCCTGGACGTGCTTGCCTGTTGCCCATCGGGATATACGCTCCCTGACGTCCGGGGCCCTGTCCCGTGGCCTCAGCGCCCGAAACCAGTGCCCAATGCATAACAGGAGCTCGGCAAGCGGTCGGTGAAAAGTCTAAAGAGGGAGGGAGAAGGGCCCTGGCCACAGAGAGGAGCCCGACCAAGTTCCAGAATCTGGGCGGGGGGGGGGCAAGATGCCGGCTGTCCCGTCGAGGCTCACCCCGCAGGGAGCCCATGCCTGTGCCCCGTCAGCCTCCACCGTCGGGGCACTGAGCCGCCAGGAAAGCCAGCAGCTGGACGGTGGGAGGCGCGATGGAATGACAGCATGTCGTGACTGCCTGCAGCCGGAATCACCTGTGCGACAGCATCGGGGAAGGTTGGAGAGGCCACATGCTTACAGGTTCCCCGGGAGCCTGTCCACACATTACACGCTAATGTAAAGGAGAACAGAGTAACCGTGCCGAGCTGCCAGGACCTCAGCCAGGCCATCCCAGCTGGACGACCAGCGATGGGACCGCTTGTTAAAAACAGCAGGAGCGAGGCCACTTCACCACGGAGCCGGCGCTGCCTCCCGGAGGGCCCGCCTCGCGGGTCTCGCTCCTCAAACCTCTGCAATGTCAGAACTGAGCAGAGAGCCTCGGACCGGGCCCGGCGCCGTGTCTCCCGGACAAGCGTTTGTGGAGCTCACAGGAGGGCGGATGTGGGGGCCGCCGGACGGGGCGTGAGAAGCACGCGTCAGAATCAGGATGGCTGAGTTAGCTTATCTGCACCCGGAACCCCTTCCTTCTACCAGCGCCCCTGGCCTTCGCCTCCCACACGGGACCTGGGTTTCTCTCTGAATTAGTGCTTCCTGAGTAGCTCTTCTTTGGGATCTCAAATAAATGCCCGTGGCCTCTCACTCTGGCCATTTATTTATTTATAGTTTTATTGATTTCAGAGAGGAAGGGAGAGCGAGAGAAGCATCAATGATGAGAGAGAATCACTGATCGGATGCCTCCTGCACGCCCCACACTAGGGATCGAGCCCACAACCTGGGCATTGGCCTGCCCAGGAATCAAACCATGACCTCCTGGTTCATAGGTCAATGCTCAACCACTGAGCCACACCGGCCGGGCTGGCCTTTTCTTTTTCAGTAAGTTTCCCAGCTGGTCCCACGTGTCTCTGCATATGATGCGTGGGGGACACAGCAGCCCATGGTTGAGCATCGACCTGTGAACCAGGAGGTCATGGTTTGATTCCTAGTCAGGGCACAGGCCCAGGTTGTGGGCTCAATCCCTAGTGTGGGGCGTGCAGGAGGCGTCCGATCAGTGATTCTCTCTCATCATTGATGTTTCTCTCTCTCTCGCTTCCTCTCTGAAATCAATAAAACTATAAATAAATAAATAGCCAGAGTGAGAGGCCACGGGCATTTATTTGAGATCCCAAAGAAGAGCTACTCAGGAAGCACTAATTCAGAGAGAAACCCAGATCCCGTGTGGGAGGCGAAGGCCAGGGGCCCTTGTAGAAGTTCCTGTCAGAAGGCACGGCTTACGTCTGATCGCGAGGCATCAGCGGACAAGCCCGGGTGAGGGATGTTTTGCCGAGTCACTGCCTGTTCCCTTCGGAAGGAGCGATGCCGACGGGAGAGAAAGGAAGTCTGAGCGGCAGCCCCAGAGCACAGGGACATGAAGAGACACGGGATAGCACGCGGCACGTCCACCGGGATTTCCTTTGCCTTCGAGGACGCTGTCGGAACAACGGGCAAAACCCAGAGAAGGCCTGTGGATGGTCCGATAGATTTCACCCACGTGAATCGCCTGCTTTTGCTAAGGGTTCTGTGCTGTGTGAGGTCACTTTAAGGCACGTTGGCGTAGTTAGGAGTAAGGAACCTACTAGAACCTACTCACTCACGGTTCAGAAAAGTGGAGAAAATGATGCTGTGATGGTGGTAAGATGCTCACAGCTGGGGAACTGAGTGAAAAACACACACGGAACTTAAATTTCTCAGTACGTGAGAAACTGTGCTGAAATAAAGAGTTAAAGAGCCCTGGCCAGTGTGGCTCAGTGGATAGAGCGTCGGCCTGCAGGCTGAAGGGTCCTGAAGGGTCCTGGGTTCGATTCCGGCCAAGGGCACATGCCTGGGTTGTGGGCTTGACCCCCAGTGTGGGGCGTGCAGGAGGCAGCCGGTCAGTGATTCTCTCTCATCATTGATGTTTCTGTCTCTCTCCCTCTCCCTTCCTCTCTGAAGTCAATAAAAAAAAAAAAATATATATATATATATATATATATATATATATATTAAGTTAAAGAAAAGAAGGCAGAGGATGGGAGGGGTGGGGAAGCTGCTGAGAGGGAGGCCACGTGGGGCCGAGCCTCCCCTGCATGTCCCACGGAGGGGGAGTTGAGGACCACCTGCTGGCCCCGGCCCCGCCACACCCCCTGGCAGACCCGCCTCTCACCTGCGGGTGACCTTGGGCACTCCCCTCCCTGCACCTCAGTGTCCTCCTCTGAGAAACAGGAGGCTTAAACACCAAACCTGGGGGTCTCCCAGCTCACATGTCCTCGTGGAGCTTCTAGAATTCTGTCTGGAGAGAGCCGCCCACGTCGCCAAGGAGCAGAGCTCATTTGGGGAGCATGCTGGCTTCACTTCAGTGAGGGAAGGAGGGAGGCGACTTCTCGCCACACAGAGTGGGAGCCCTCCTGCCCGTCCTGGGCTTGCTCCCCTGCCTCGGGCCCGCCCAACCTGCTCCTGGGCACCCTGGCCAGAGGTGAAAAATCACGTTATCCTGAAGCGAACCCCACTTAGAAAGAGGCGGCTGGCGGGGCGGCTCGGTGGTCAGAAGCCGCTGGTCCCGCCTCGTCAGCAGCGGCCGCCTGCACTTCGGTAACGTGGACAGGGCGGCTCTGTCTGTGCGCATAACTGTGAGCCCCGGCCCAGGGCTCCGTAGGTGGCTCCCGAGTTGGAAGTGGGGCGCTCAGATGGGATCCCAAAGACCCCTGGAGAAGCTCCGAGGTTCCCCCTCTCTCGAGGCCTGTGTCCCCCCGGGGCCCTGGCCACCAGCGCTGCCCAGGCTCCCGGGCGTCCGCCGGCACCGCCCAGCCCGGTCCCGTCACGACGCAGTGGTGGGTGGCCTGGACACTCATAGGCTGGACCTGCTGCTGTGCCCCCCACCCTCCAGCACACGGCGGAGACCCAGGGGCGCCTCCCTTGCAAGGGGAAGAGAGCAGGGGATCGCTTCGCATTAGGGGACCCCGGGCCAGCACCTCACAGCTTCCTGCTCTCCCCAGGGGCCCCGTCCCGCTGCCCAGGCCGGATTCCTGGAGGCTCCGGGGCATCTGCGGGCAGACGGCAGCAGGTCCACGGCATGGGGGTGGGAGCGGGCTTCCCGCCCTTCTCCCTCTTCGCTCCCAGGAGCTCCTGCCCGGCCCCGCCCAGCAGCCGTGGGGACCACGAGGCCCTCTAGCACCCCGAGGAGCCCTGTATTCCCCACGGACCTCACAGCCCACGGCTCATGGAGCCCCGTCCCAGCCTGGGCCCTGGAGTGGGCCATCAACCCGACTCACAGCTGGGGAAACTGAGGCCCGCCGTGGACACGCGGTAAGAGCGCCGAGCTGCCAGTCAGGAGGCCTGAGCTCACGTCCCGCCGCGTACCAGCTCCAGGCCTTGGGCAGGTCTCAACCTCGCGAACCCTCAGTTTCCTCATCTGTACAACGGGGGTGTCGTGTGGGCAAACGAGCTCAACATGCAGAGGCGTTCTGTTAACCACCAGGCCCGCGCCCCGGGCACGCCCTGGTCCTGCCGCGTGGCGAGGTGAGCTGACACTCGGAGCACTGCGGGCTCAGCATCCTCCGGCGCGTCCTCCCAGCTGCCTTTCCCCGCGGCGAGCCGGATGCTTCCCTGCCGCGAACACGGCCAGCGAGGCTAAGCAACAGTTCCTGGCCCCAGAGCTGGGCTGGGGACCCTAGCGGCCTGGCGCCCCAGAGCTGGACTGGGGACCCCAGCGGCCTGGCGCCCCAGAGCTGGACTGGGGACCCCAGCGGCCTGGCGCCCCAGAGCTGGACTGGGGACCCCAGCGGCCTGGCGCCCCAGAGCTGGACTGGGGACCCCAGTGGCCTAGCCCCCCAGAGCTGGGCTGGGGACCCCAGCAGCCTGGCGCCGGGTTTCCGTGTCCCGCCCACTGGCTGGCCTCTAACGGCTCTGCTCCGCGCCCCAGGGTCTGGGGGAAACCCCGAGGACCGGGATCCCCAGGCCGGGCTCCCTGTTCAACCGGCTCATTTCTGCGGCGAGGAAACCCGGGCCCAAAAGGGAAGGAAAGGAACCTGGCCCGAGATCACGCCGCAAGCTGCAGCCAGAGCGCCCCCAAAGCCCCTCCCACCTCGCCCTCCGCGGGCACCTTCTTCCCCGGCAGCTGGGGCTCCGTCTCCCTGAGCTGAGTCGGGGACACGAGTTGGGGCACCACCTCCAATGTCAAGGCTCACCAGGAAAATCCCGGCTGCCCGGGCGCCGGGGGACGGCCTGGCATGGGCGCAGCCTGGGAAGTGAGCAGGCGGCTTCCCGGCTCCGTCAGGCCTGGGGACAGACGGCCACCCCTGCTGCCCCTTCTCTGGGCCAGTGTTCCCACGCGTGGCCACAACCCGGCGTGGGGAGAAGCGATGGAGGAGGCCCCGACGTGGCACTAAAGACCACACGTCACTGCAGGGACGGGGCCTCCCCCAGCCTCTCTGCCGCCTCGGAGGAGGAACGCTCCCCGCATGTCCTTGGGGCCTCTGCCCCCACCGCCCCCCGGAGCCTCCCGCGGGCCGGGGAAGGCAGCCAGCGTTGGCCAGACCGCACGGCCTGGTTCTGTTTCCGTACGTCTGTGGTCCCCATTGCTATCAATAAGGTGGTCTGCACTGGCTTCATCTTTACCAAGGTTTTCCCCCTAAAAATAAGTGTATTTCCACTTTAAATTCAATTAAGAAAGAGGACTGAGCACATCGTCAGGGAAGGTGGCGGCTCCAGCAAACACTGGGCACTCCGTCACCGCAGCCTGGCCAGGCGGGTGCTGAGGGCGGGTGGCGGATGGGGGCACTGTGACTGGGGAGGAGGTGGCCTGGGGGTCCCAGCCCCACCCCCGTCTGCCCAGGGCAGGGCCGAGCACCCGGCGGCATGGGCGTTAGCGGGCCGTTTCCCGGCTGCGGTCCAGGCAGAGGGAAGGTGGCCCCAAACCGAGGTGGCCCTTCCTTCCAAACCCCGGTCCCGAAGCCCCCGCTGGGGCCACCTGCTTATCCACCTGCTTATTCCTCTGACCCCAACATCGGGGAGACCAGTTTCATTCCTGAGCTCCCCCACGAGACGGTGAGGCTGGCGTGGAGCAGGCCTAGGCAAACGCAGGTTGAGGGAGGGGGGCGTGGGCAGCGTTCCCCCCCATCATATCCCCGTGGTCCTCGAATTCCAGCCCCAGTGCCCAGCTGCCCTGGCCCACGTCACCACAGACAGCCGGGCTGTCCATCCCCACCTGTCGCTGACCTCTGACCCGAGAGCCAGGCTCAGCCGGAGGAAGTGAGCAGACAGCGGGCATCCGTAGGGATGTCACACAGGGAGAACGTGAAGAAACAGGACCAGGATAGAGGACACATGGCTTTAACTTAATCCGACCAAGTGGGGGCGCGGGTGGGGGGCAGACCGAGAGAACGAGGTTGTATGCCTTGGGTCCAGAGGTCATGGGTCAGGGACCAGCCCAATTGGAGGAGGACATGGGCTCTAAAAGGGCACTTCGGGTCCGCCAGCTACGCAGCAGTAACAGTTACGCCTTATATTTTGGCAAAACCACCAAAAAGCTGACCTCAACTCCACCCACTGAGATGGAAACCCTACCCAGATCCAGACAACCCCAGGCCCCACCGACGGTAAGCCCTCAAAGATTCTAATTTAAAAATAGAGATGAACCCTAGCCGGTTTGGCTCAGTGGATAGAGTGTCGGCCTGCGGACTGAAGGGTCCCTGGTTCGATTCCGGTCAAGGGCACGCACCCCAGCCCTAGTCAGGGTGCGAGAGGCAACCGGTCGCTGTGTCTCTCTCACATCGATGTTTCTCTCTCTGTCGCTCCCCTTCCCTTCCACTCTCTCTAAAAATCAATGGGACACTATCCTCGGGTGAGGATTAACAAAACAAAACCAAAAAAAAAAAAAAAAGAGAGAGAGAGAGAGAGATGAACAAAAACTCGGAGCATTTCGTACGTCTGTGCTAGGTGCCAGTTGGGTGCAGTTTGGTGTGTTCGTGTGTAAAGTCCTGTCTTGTTGATGTTTAAGAACATTCGGCCACGAGCGTGTCTCCCGGTGCAATCAGTTCATGGGTGTTCGCTGAAATGTAACTGGAACTTTTCAGAGCATTTGACAACGTCCGTGCACAGTATTAGAACATTTACAAGATCCTCATGTTCACAGGGTGTAGGCGTTGGCTCACTAGATCGAGAGCACCCTCGGGCGCCCTTGGGAAGGCTTGGTTTCTTAGTGGCGTTTGGAGCATTTGTAAGGAAATCCAATGTGTCCCATCTGCAGACGCAGCTGCGCGTGTCCGCGGCGTGCTGGTCCCTCTGAGCACAGCCAGGGTGGGGCCAAAGCGGGTCACAGCTGTGAGTCCGAGACCCACAGCGCTCGTTCTGGTATTATTACTTACAAATTATTGTGTTATTTTCTGTGGGAACAGCTGAGACCTCCTTCTGCCCCGTTACCTGCGTCACTTTCCGTTTCCTAGGAGCCCCACTTTACCAAGGGACAGGTAAGACCAGGAGGGCAAAATCTGCTGAGCCCACAGATCCAAACACTATCGTTTCAACCTGCAATTCACACGGAAGTGACTGACCGGGCTTTACATGGTTTTGAACCAAAGCCTTCCGTGCAGTCCCCCCTCCACCGCATCTCAGCTCAGACCGCCGCGTTCTCAACGCACACCCTCGGGGCTGCTGGGCGCACGCACAGACCTCACGGGGCCGAGACCTGACTTACTGGCATCGTAACGGACACAGTCCAGGGCCCTGGAGAATCGCTGCTGAAATTGCCGGGCGGAGAACGCAATGAGATTTGTCTGGTGAACTTCTAAGTTAAGGAAAATAGTTGTTTTTTTTATTGCTAAGAAACCACAATGGCTTTTTAAAGAAACCACGATCGCCCTGGCCGCGCGCACCGGCAGCCCTGGGGGACCTCAGCCACCACAGTCCAGAGGCCCCGGAGCCCCGGCCTCGGCCCCGCCCGGCACGACCGGCCTGGCTCTGTTGCCGCGTCGCACGCAGAGGTCAGGTCTGACCGAGCCCTCAGGGATTGTCTGACCCCGTGGTCGGCAAACTGCGGCTCCTTGGCCCCTTGAGTGTGGCTCTTCCACAAAATACCACGGCCTGGGCAAGTCTATTTTGAAGAAGTGGCGTTAGAAGAAGTTTAAGTTTAAATGTGGCTCTCAAAAGAAATCTCAATCGTTGTACTGTTTGTATTTGGCTCTGTTGACTAATGAGTTTGCCGACCACGGGTCTAACCAAAGCACCCCATTCCGCCGCAGGAACCCCGAGATCCAGAGAGGAGAAGGAGCACACGGTGAACCAGAGGCCCGGACCGGGCAATATGTCCGGCCACCCGACTCCACCCAGTCCTCCCAGTCATGGGCTCCTAGCTCCTTCCCTCTGCCTCGGCCCCCGGTGGCTGATCAGAAACCAGAGGCACACGAAAAGGAAACTGAGGCACAGAGCTGGAGGGTAGGTGGGCCCAGGCCTCCAGGGAGCACCAGCCGAGGACTGGGAAGTGGCTCTCTAGGCCCCAGGCTCTGCCCCGGTCACTCACTCCACAGCACAAACCCAGGCCTGACGAGAGGCCGGCCCAGAGCCCAGGCCAGTCTGGGCAGAGACACCGCGTGTGAGGCCCGATGGAGCCGAGAGCTGGGCCTGGGAGTCCTGCTGGGCACCCACAGCCACGGCCATGTCTGCCAGGGCCCTGAGGGCCAGGCCCCAGGCCGCCTGCCGCCCAGGGCGTAGCCTGGTGACCCCACCAGGCCACACACGGCTCCCGCTCCCTCTCCTCGCTCTCCTCCTTCCTTTCTTTTCCCCCTGGATGTCCTGACCTCCGTTCCCCGCCCCGGCTACCCAGAGAGGACACAGGCAGGCCTGGCTCCATCGGGGGGTCCCGGCCTGCTGGGCCAGGCGGAGGGGGAGCCGCCCAGCCAGCCGGTCACGGCTCCCCCACGTCGGCTCGCTCTGGCCACACCAGGGGCTCCGCTGAGGCCTCTCCTGGAGGGGCGAGGCCCACAGTTCCCTCTGCCCTGGAGGCCCTGCCTGCCCCCAGGTGTCCCAGCAGCGGGAAGACACCCCTGGGCCCGTGGAGGAGTCAGGGAGCAGCATTTAACGCCATTAAACCAAACAGCCAGCAAACGGTTTCCTGCTTAAAGGGGCTCAGTCCCCCCACAAAGTCGGAACAAGGTAACAGTTTGGGGCCAGACGCCTCTGTCATTCCCCTCAGCTCCCCTGAAGCAGGCGCCAGGGCGGGCGGGCTGCGGGCTCGCGCTTTCCCGTCCTTTCCACGGTTCGTGGCGAGAACTTGGTTTCCCCACCGCCTGCTCCTCGGCCTGCCTCACCTCTCGCTCACGGCGCGTGATGTCGGCTTTCCATTCGCACCGTGACATCGCTTCCTCCCAACGCTACGCGTAGGCCCCGGGGAGGCCAGCGAACACAAATGCGTCCTAAAAACATGCCGTGAGCCCGTCCCCGAGTGCAGGGTGAGCCTGGGACGGAGTGGAGGGAACCTGGCTCTGAGCGAGGCCCCTTGGCTCACGGCCCGAGCCCTGCCCAGGCCGGGGTTCCTGCTTCCCGCCAGCACCGGTCAAGGTCGGTTCCCCCGGCCCGAGCACCGAACCAGGACCTTCGGACCAGACTGCACGCCGGGCCGAGGCCAGTGGCCGGGCCGTGCGGAGGCGACCCGAGAGGGGGGGGGAACGGAGGCGGGAGGAGGGGGCCGCTCTGACCGTCTGCCTCAGCTCAGGGCGGGAGGCGGCCGCGCCCCAGGTGCGCCCGGTCTGCGGGAGGGCCCGGCTGACCCGCACGGCTGAAGGCACTCACGTGCCCGCTCCTGGAGCTGACCGGCCTTCCCGGACCCAGGTGAGGTCGGGAGCTCGGGGAGGCGAGGGGAGAGCTCCCCCCGAGAGTGCCCAGGCCTCCCCGGCCTCCAGCTGCCTCGGATGCCCTCCCTGGGCCTTCCTGGGCCTCCCTCCCACCAAACGGGCAGCACCTGGCGCCCCGCCACAGGTGGACCCAGACTCCCGCGGCCCAGAATTCCGTGTTCACACCCGGAAACCCCAAGAGCCTCCAGTGACCATAGCCCAGCGCCCAAACGCGATGCCCGGCCCGGTCATGAGGGCCTGGCACTGGGCGAGCTCAGGAGGAAAGGGAGGTGCCACCAAGAACTTGCCTGTTCCTTTGTGTCCTAAACCGCCCCAATGGCTGTGCCCGAGCCCCCCGACCGGCTGCCCTCACCTCCCCGCTGCCAGAGCCTGTCTGACGGCTCTGCTGTGAGTGGCAAGCGGGGAGCCCACCCTCGGCCGTGGTCGGTCCTCTCTGAAGGCGAACGGCTCCTTCCTGAGCGTCGGCAGGACTAGGGTGGGGGGTGCTGAGCCTGTGGGGGGAGGCGTCTCCCCCAGAGCCGGGGAGCCCGCTGGCAAGAGCACCCCAGTTCCTGACCTCGGCCTCAGGCGGCCTCTCGGCTCCGTCCAGGCACAGCCCATCCCCTCCGGGGGGTCCCGTCCCCTCTCCAGGCCCCGAGACCATGGGCACAACTGGGCCTCCTGGTGCCGGAGCACAGCCCTGGGGCGACCGGGCCCCAGAAAGGCGAGTGGAGGGAGCAGTTAGGAAGCGGCCAGGAGGCCAGAGCCGTCCTCCAGGCGGGCGGTGGCGGCGGGAGGGGGCTACCTGAGAGGCCTGCCATCAGCAATCCAGCGACCACGAGGAAGAGCCACCGCGGGGCCATCTCTCCCGGCTCCGTGTGTCCGTCGGCAGGAAGCGGCATCCCAGGGCAGGAGGCGGGCAGGGCGCCGATGCCCTCACGCCGCTCGGCCTGTGCTGTGCCTGGTCCCTTTCTCCCCGGAGCAGGCGCCTCGACGCCGGAGGCCCAGCCTGTGAGCCCAGCCCTGCCTCCGCCTGTGGTTTGTTCTCAGGAAGCCGGGCCGGGGCCACGGGGGCTGCCTCCGCTCTGAGCCCTCTGAGCCTGGGTGCACCCCGGAGTCACAGTCACACACACACACACACACACACACACACACACACACACGTGCACACACGCATGCACACACGTGCGCACGCACACGTATGCACGCACGCCCACACACACTAAGGAAATGGAAAGTGGGCACGGCGTGCCTCATTTCTGGAGACCTGACACACAGTAGGTCTGTGTTGGGAAGGTGAACGAGGGACCCACTGCCTGTCCCATTCCGTGGAACCTGGCTGTCCTGGGATTGCGTCCCACGAGTGGCCTTGTCCCCCAGGGCAGTGACGGCTGGGGAGAGGGAGGGAGGGAGGGAGGTGTGGCCGGCACTGGGGAGGGAGAGCCTCTGGAGTCCTGGCAGAGCCGTAAACCGGGAAGGCCTGAGAGACGGTTTGGCCGCACCCCCCTTGGGGCTGCAGCACCCCCTGCGCTGGCACAGGCGCGGCCGGTGCCCCCTACACAGTGGGCCCCCAGCTTGGCATCCTTCCCCTGAGGAGCTGGGCCCGAAGGCTGGACCGGATGCCAACAGGTAGGGATGGCTGAGGCCTGGGCCGGAGGAGCAGGGGGAGCAGGGGGAGTGGGGGGAGCAGGGGGACGACGGGTGGGGGGACACCGGGAGGTCCAGTTGGGCCGCACCGGACACGGGGGAGGAGGCACGTGTGTCAGTTCCCATCGCGCTCCCCGTGGGGCTGAGTAAACGCGGTTGAGGGAGGAACAGGCCACCCAGGGGTCCTCCAAGCAGAGCCCGTGAAGGGGTGAGGAGCTGGGTTCCGGGGTCCGGCCCGGCCGGCCCTGGCCGCCCCCATCTCAGGTCCGCCCGGCCCTCCCCTGCCTCCGCGTCCTCATGTCCCCTCCAGTCTCCCATTCACTGCTCTGTGGGGCTGTCGCTTAAATGACCTGTGGTGGCGGGTTCTGGAGGCTTCGCCGTGGGGTCCCACGAAGAGGGCACCGGCTGCTGCAGATTTTGGAGCCCCAGGAGGCCAGGCTCCTCCCACCCGGACCCTCCCGCCTGCGGGTGGAAAAGCTCCGGCACCGGCTGAGGCCGCCCCCTGGTGGGAGGTCCTGGAAGCGCAGGTGGAGGATGGGTGCCTCCAGCCTCCAGATTGCATTTCGTTCGGCGGACACTTGGAGAGCCACGGGGGGAGCTCTGGCAGGTGGGGGGCTCTGTGGAAGGTGGGGGGCTGCGGCCTGCCCTCGGGGAGCATGCAGGCACCGCGCAGGGGGCCGGATGCAGGCCAGGGCGCGGGGAGCGCGTGGAGGGTCTGCTGATGGGCAGGGTCTGGAGAGACACACGTTTGAAGGGCCGGGAAGGAGGGCTCAAGGTCTGTTTCTGGCAACATGGCAGCCGGCACAGGCTGAAGAGTCCGAAACCAAACACACAAGCAAGCTGGGCAGAAACGTGTACAAGCATGGGTAGAGGCGCACCGCTGAGGTGGGAAGACGCTGCGGAGAGTGATCAGAGACCGAAGGCGAGAGGGGAGCCCAGATCCGAAGGGGTCGTGGAGAGCAGAAGCTGAGCGGCCCCGAGGCTCTGCTGGCCCAGGTGGGCAGGAGCCTCCGTGTGACGGGACGCGGCCTGGAGTCCCGAGCAAAGGGACAAACACAATGAAACCCAGACCCTGCGGGAGCGCGAGGCCCCCCCGCTTAGGGGAGGGCATCTGCTTTACGCAGTCTATGGACTCCAATGTGTATCTCCCCCAGAAACACCCTCACAGACGCACCCAGAAATATCACTTAACCAAGCATCTGGGCACCTTGTGACCCAGTCAAGGGGACACGTACCGTTAACCATCACAACAAGCCATTTTTTTAAATATATTTTTATTGATTTCAGAGAGGAAGGAAGAGGGAGAGAGAGATGAAAACATCCACGATGAGAGAGAATCATGGATCAGTTGCCTCCTGCAAGTCCCCCACTGGGGATCAAGCCCACAACCCGGGCACGTGCCCTCGACCAGAATCGAACCCGGGAACCTTCAGTTTGCAGGCCGACGCTCTATCCACTGAGCCACACCGGCCAGGGCACAACAAGTCATTTTAAGTGAGAACCACACAGAGCAGTAATAGACTCAGACCTTCAAAGCCTTTCGATGGAATTACGGAATCTGGAATATAGAGTAAGGACACTTCAGAGGCTTAAAGAAGTAAAAGTTAGCCGTCCAAGGTATAGACAAGGACTGAGACTATTTTAAATGACCAGGAAGATTTGGAAGAAAGAAAGAAAAAGTAGTCCTTCTATCCATGAAAAATATAATCTTCAAAACTAGCAACATAAAGATGGGTTAAACAGCAGATGCACACAGCTAAAGAGAGAGATAGTGAGCAGGGTGACAGACCTGGAGAACTTACCCAGAATGCAGCAGCACAGAGACACACAGGATGGGAACTATGACGCAGAGGCTAAGAGCCACAGAGGCTGGGACAGGGGTTTGAATAGGTCGATCTGGAGAATTTCCAGAACGGAGGAAAGGCACAATCCTCGGGTCCTGGACGCTCCCCCAAACCCCGCGCCATCAATAGGGAGAAACCGACAGCGAGCTCTTACGGTGGCAACACTGCCAACCGCCCGAGAGAAGATGGTGGACTCTGAGGTGGTCGTGCGGCCAGCTGCTCTCCCTCAACGATGGGAGCCGGAGGAGCGTGGAGGAGCAGCTGGAAGGGCTGGTGGAAATGCATGTCCGCTTTGCATGTTCCCAGAAGGAGGTTGAACAGATGCAGGTCCAGAGACGAACGGAAGCATCTACAGCCAACAGGCCCCAGACACTGTCTGGGTAGGATGTTCGGGAACAAGGAAACCCATCCCAGGGGGAAAGTGTAGGAGCCAACTAGGAATGGCGAGCAAGACAACATGCGGCCAGGGAGACACGGTACAGGAGCATGGCTGGCATAAAGCAATTCTGATTTATGGGGTTAGGGAAAGAGGATAAAAGTAAAGAACCAGCCTTGGCCGGTTTGGCTCAGTGGATAGAGCGTCAGCCTGCGGACTGAAGGGTCCCAGGTTCGATTCCAGTCAAAGGCATGTACCTTGGTTGTGGGCACATCCCCAGTAGGGGGTGTGCAGGAGGCAGCTGGTCGATGTTTCTCTCTCACCGATGTTTCTGACTCTCTATCCCTCTCCCTTCCTCTCTGTAAAAATCAATAAAATATATTTTTTAAAAAGAACCAGGAAACCATAACAAACCCACTGGTGAGGAGTGGTGCGTACAGAGGGTCTCCTACTTGGCGGGAGCACAGAACAGTGGCTACCGTTGGACTCTGTGAAATGCAGGGTATCTGTTAAACTAGCAGATCAGTAAAACGGGATGCGGGGGAGAGCCCGCTCTAACGCCAGCAGACGGCGGGAGGAACAGAAGTGGCAGGAGAGGCGGGGCCAGCAGCAGGACGGGCGGGTTTGGGCAGGTGGAGAGGGGCGTCGGGCGCAGGCAGGGCCCTCCTGGCAGAGGGCACAGGGTACGCGGAGCAGGCGCTGTGCGGAGAGCCCGGTGGGGACCCGATGTGAGCGCCTCAAGCGGCCGCGTCCATCGGCCTGACTCTGCCCGGGAAGCCAAGGAAAGACGGTGAGGAGGGTGTTCCGCGGAGAAACACAAACGGAGGAACAAAAATCAAACAGCAGCGTGTTCTGCTCTAGAACCAAACCACCAGCGCCCGTCCCGGAGGGTCCGTCCACGCAAGCGCCACATGGGGGCTCTCGTCTTGTCCTGTAGAATATTCAGGAGCCGGCACGCAAGGACTGACTCCCACGTTAATGAGTAACTGCCACTGGCTTTCCTGTTCGCACCCGGTGCGCGGGGCGATGGACGGGTGGCTTCCGGCACAGTCTCGTGCCAGCGCGTCCCCTCGGCTCAGGCACGGCAGTCTCACCGCCGCTGCTTTGTGCCAGGCAGGTTACGTCTTCCTTGGGTGTCGTTATGAGAAGGCCGTGACCTCCGCGACCCCGGAGACGGCCGTGGACCGCAGGTGAGCACTGGCGGTCCCGAGGGGAGGGCCATGGCGCTCAGCGCTGACCCCGGCATCTGGGTGCCCTGCTCTCCCCCGACGCGCTGCCCGAGACGCAGGCCCTCCTCCAGGGGCGGCTCCGGGAGATCTGACGGCCGGGACCCGTTGCCACTTGTCTCCTCCTCCCACGGGTGGGCGTCCAAGGCCTCTTCCTCCCCCGGGTGGGCGTCCAAGGCCTCTTCCTCCCCCGGGTGGGCGTCCAAGGCCTCTTCCTCCCCCGGGTGGGCGTCCAAGGCCTCTTCCTCCCCCGGGTGGGCGTCCAAGGCCTCTTCCTCCCACGGGTGGGCGTCCAAGGCCTCTTCCTCCCACGGGTGGGCGTCCAAGGCCTCTTCCTCCCACGGGTGGGCGTCCAAGGCCTCTTCCTCCCACGGGTGGGCGTCCAAGGCCTCTCCCCGTCCTGGCCACTCCCCGTGGGGCCTTTCAGCGTCGTCCCCACTGAACCCAACCCTCCCCGGGGGCCCGGAGTCGAGCAGCGATACCCGTCACCAAACTTGACCTTCGTGTGGTCATCGGAGCCTCGGAGCCGCATTAGAGGAAGCTGGAAAATCAGGGAGAGGAACCAAGTCAGCGTCACCTCATCGCCTTGGCAACCACTGTTACGCTGTGGCCCAGGGCGGCCCCCAACCATGTGACACACCCTGAACGCACCGCTGATGAAACCCCCGGCTCTTCCGGTCCCGCTGCTGCTAAGCCATGGCCGGCTGGTCCCTTCCGGGTGGGCCTGGAGGCCCCAGGCCGAGTTTTTACGAACCTTCCAGCTCCGGGCGCCCTGCCAACAGGGCCAGCCAAGTCCACACCAGCGGGCTCTTCCGTCAGCTCTCCGGCGGGAATTCGAGTCTCGCACGACCGCATTCAGTAGTGACCCCGCATCCCTCGTGGCCTCTCTCTTCTGTGTTCGCGTCCTGTGGCTGCTTTAACAGAGTTCCGCGCGGGTCGGCGGCTGCCCTCCCGCCGGGGCCTCGGGAGACCCTGTCCCTGGCCTCTCCCACCTGTCTGCTCTGTTCTCTTCTCAGGCATCTGGCTCACCAACTCAGTGGCTGAGTGTCGGCCTAGGAACCAGGAGGTCACAGTTCGACTCCCGGTCGGGGCCCAGGCCCAGGTTGTGGGCTTAATTCCCAGTGGGGGGCGTGCAGGAGGCAGCCGATCCATGATTCTCTCTCATCACTGATGTTTCTCTCTCTCTCTCCCTCTCCCTTCCTCCCTAAAAATCAATAAAAATATATTTAAAACAAACAGATAAAGGCACTGGCTCTCCCGGTGGTCACGGGAGGGAATCAAACAGCAGCTCGCAAGCTGGTCCTGCAGCAGCACGGCCGAGCGAGGGCGATCTGGGCCACTACGCACCTCCCCGGCAATGGGAGGGCTGCATGGGCACCCGCTGCTGTCAGTGCAATGTCTGGTGCACCTGCTAGGCACCAGGGCATGCTGGGAGCGAGCCCTCGCCCGCACAGAAAGCCGTGGGTGGACCTGCACAGCCGCCCGGAGTGGCCAGGGCTCCGTCCTCCTCGCGCCGGGGCCATGATGCTTTCATCCAGGCGGCTCTGTTCCCAGGCAGGACCCCCACAGGTGCCGGGAGGGCACGTAAAGAGAAACCCCGATGGCGTGTGGCGGGCCTTGGTGGGCCTGGGACACAAGCTCGGCCGCACGGCGGGGCACACCCTGGTGGAATTGCCATGAGGCTGCGCATGTTCGACGCCGACGGTGACTGCATGGCCGGGGCGGTGTGGCGGGGCTGTGTAAGAAACAGCACCTGGTGACCCAGAGTAGCAAGCTTCCCCCCGCCCCCAAGTTCAAGAGCAGCCAGAAATCTAGATTTTTATGTGACCGTTCCTGAACTTACAAGGAGATCACTAAGTTTAAACCGTGTTCAAAATTAAAGAACAGCCTGGAAGGTGAGGCTCAGTGGCTGAGCGTTGACCCATGAACCGGGAGGTCACAATTTGATTCCCTGTCCGGGCACAGGCCCGGGTTGCGGGCTTAATCGCCATCGGGGGGCGTGCAGGAGGCAGCCGATCCATGATTCTCTCTCATCACTGATGTTTCTAGCTCTCTCCCCCTCTCCCTTCCTCTCTGAAATCAGTAAATATATATACAGGCCGTCCTCGGGTTACGTCGAACTCGACGTACGTCGTTTCGTGGTTACATCACCATCTCCCATTTACTTATAAAAAAAAAAAAAAGTTCCATCATTTCGACGTCTGTACATGTGTGCTTTATGTTTTTTATTATTTATTCACCACAGTAAGGGTCAGGAATGGTTCTCTTCCTTTTAAATTTCGTTTACTGTGTCACTTCATTTCTGCTGTGTCTGTGCTCCATGTGAGTGACCGAGGTGCTTATGTAGGTGGGTTCCGACTTCGGGAAAATCGCGTTACGCCGCGCCGTAGGAACGGATCTCCGACGGAACCCGAGGACCTGCTGTACATACATCTCTTTTAATTAAAAAAACAATAACGAAAGCGAGAACACACACTTCACGCCATGTGGCCAAACGCAGTCTGGGCCAGACCCCGGGTCTGGGGGCTGTGGTCAGGGCGCCCCGCCCGGGGTCTCCTCAGAACCAAACTGCCGCTCTCCGGCCCCCACACTGGCCACCAGTGTTACAGTCGGGCCTGGGCGACAGCCACGTCTCCCTCCAGAATGCTGCTTCCTCTCTCTGCGGGAGACGCACCGCCCCTCGGTCTCCCCCGCTCAGCAGGACCCCAGGCCTCTCCCGAGCCACCGTGCCTGGTGGGGGCCCCGCCCAGCTCGGGGCCAGAGGCTGGACGGAGAGGCGGACACCCTGTTCCCCTCCCTTAGGTGCTTTCCTCTGCTGCCCACGCTGTCATCCGGGGCTTTCCCTCCCGCAGCAGCTGAGCGCTCTCATTGGCCAGGCTCGGGTCCCGGGGTGGCAGGTGGCCTACCCACCCCCCTGACGCCCTAGCCAAGAGAGGACAGAGCTGTGTCCGACGTGATGTGCACTTTGTCACCACACCCTGGCCACCCTGAGCTTCCTCCGCAGAAGGGCCGCGTCGGCTGAGCTGGACCAGGGGGCGAGCTGGGGTCCCGCCGGCCCACCTCCCGCAGAGCCCTGGTCCCTGCCTGCGGCGGCTGACCCAGAAGCTCCGGACAGCTCTGCCCTCTCGGGTCACCCGCATGACGCCTGACCCTGCGGGGGCTTGTCCCATCCGTCACCGCGTGGCTTCTTAACCCTTCTAAAAATGGAACAGCCCTGGCCGGTGTGGCTCAGTGGGTAGAGCGTCGGCCTGCGGACTGAAGGGTCCCAGGTTCGATTCCACTCAAGAGCAACTGCCTGGGTTGTGGGCTCCATCCCCGGTAGGGGGTGTGCAGGAGGCAGCCGATCCATGATTCTCTCTAATCACAGATGTTTCTATCTCTCCCTCCCTCTCCCTTCCTCTCTGAGATCAATAAAAGTATGTTAAAGAAAGAAAGAAATGAGCTCTCAGGCCAGGAAGACATGGAGGACACTGGATGCACAGGGCTAGGTGGGAAGGAGGCCTCTGGTAGGACTCCACTGGTGACGCTCCGGAAAAGGCCAGACCAGCGAGACAGTGGACGGGTCAGGGCTGCGGTGGGGACGGGGGAGGCGTGGGGGGGTCGGGGGGAGAGACTAGGGCAGTGGAGGTGCCCGTGTGATGTTACAACGGGTACGGTCACCGTACCTCTGTCCAAGCCAGTGCAATTCACCGCATCAGGCGTGACGTCTTGGGGGATGACGGGAGAAGAAATGGTACCCGGGTGAGTGACCTTGAGAAGGGGGAGGCTGTGCCCGTGTGGGCGCAGGGGTGCATGGGGAATCTTGGTATCTTCCTCTCAATTTTGGTGTAAATCGAAAACTGCTCTAAAAAAATAAAGTCTTAAAGAGAAACGTTTGACAAGACCCCATAGAACGTCTGTCTGTCCTCCTGGGAGGAAGTAAGCCAGCCATTGGAGGAGCACCGTGTGCCCTGAAGCCCTGAAATCAGGACCACAGAGAGAAGGTGCCAGAATCCATCCGGCTCTGGTTAGAATGGGCGACGGGGAGGTCTCTGAAGACGAGGCATTTCAGCTGAAACCTAAATACAGAGCAGCAGCAGCCGGCCATGCAAAGGCCCTGAGGCGGGAAGGAGCGCAGCCCGTGGGGGGAGGGGCAGAGAGAAGGGCGGTGTGGCTGGACCTGGGGGGCTGGAGGAGGGCAGGGGTCAGTCTCCGGGGGCTTTGGGGGGGGGGGGGCTGGCTCTGACCCGGGGGCACTGCAGGCTCTGAGCAGGGGCGTGCTGAGGCCGGGTTCTGATTTCGTCTGAGGTCGGGCCCCTCTCAATCTCGTTTGTGGGTACCGATGGCGCCACACGCGTCCTGGGGTTGGCGGCTTCCTTCCTGGCCGGGCACTTGCACAATCCGAACTGCATTCTGAGAGCTTCCCTGTCCCTCCGGGGCGGGCAAGGGTTCCCCCTAGTTCAGTTCCCAAAAACCCTCATCCTGCCTCCCCCCCCGCCCCCGCGGGGCCGCCGTCCCCGGTTGGCAAAGTGGGCGGTGGGACCCCCGCACAGGGCTCGGGGGTCCCGCATTCTAGCGGGACGTGGCTGGGAGAGGATGCGTCGGGGAAATGAAACTGAAAATGGGCCGCGTTCCTCCAGGCTGGGGGGGGGGGGGGGGGGGGGGCGGGGACGAAGGGAAATTTTTAGAAAGCCGGCGGCTGGGACCCGGGACCCAGGCTTTCACTTCTCTGACCGCCCGCAGCTCCGCGTGACAGCCGGCCACCGCGGCCGGGAGGGCCGGGAGGGCTGGACGGGCCGGCGGGGGTCGCGGCAGCCGAGGGCACAGCGGGGCCTGGGGAAGGCCCGCCCCGAGGGGGCAGGTGTCGGTCCCCAGGGAGGGGCACAGTTAAGAAGGGCGGCCGAGCGGGGAGACCCACCGAGGAGAAGGAAGGGGAGCAAGAAGGAAGATTGGGGTGGGAAGGGGGAGAGCGGCGGGGAAGCCTGGGCGCAGCGGAGGCGGGGAGAGAGCCGGGGAGAGAGCCGGGGAGAGGGCGGGGGCCGGGCGGGGGCGGCGGGATGCCGGGGCCGCGCGCCCCGGGGGAGCCTCGCGGGCGCGGGGAGCGCCAGGCGCTGCTGGCACGCGGGCCGGGGCCGGGGCCGGGGCCGGGGCGGGGGCCGCGGCGGGCGGCGGCGGGCGCGGTGCTGCTGGTGCAGGCGCTGGAGCGCGCGGCCTTCTTCGGCGTCGCGGGCAACCTGGTGCTCTACCTCAGCGCCAGCTTCCAGTGGGCCGGCGAGCAGGCGTCGCGCGCGGCGCTCGTCTTCCTGGGCGCCTCCTACCTGCTGGCGCCCGTGGGCGGCTGGCTGGCCGACGTGTACCTGGGCCGCTGCCGCGCCATCGCGCTCAGCCTGCTGCTCTACCTGGCGGCCTGCGGCCTGCTGCCCGCCACCGCCCTGCCCGACGGCCGCCGCTCCTTCTGCGGGGAGGTGCCCCAGGCGCCCATCACCCCCGCCTGCCCCGCGCCCGGCTGCCCGCGCCCCGCGCCCGCCCCGTACTGCGCGCCCACCCTCTACGTGGGGCTGCTGCTGCTCGCCCTGGCCGCCAGCTCCGTCAGGAGCACCCTCACCTCCTTCGGGGCCGACCAGGTGAGTGGCCGCAGGGCTGCCCCTTGGGCGGTGGGGGGGGGGCAGTGGGAGGGAAAGCCAGGGACCTGGGCAGAGACCCAGGGGTCGGGAGGCCTGGCTCCCAGGGTGACCTCCAGCAAACAAACCACTTCCCCAATCCGGCCCAGTTTCCTCGTTTGAAAGAGCTGGGGGAGGGGGGGGGGGGGGAGTTGCTCACTCTAACAACGGCACCCCGACCATAGTCATTAACCCGCAGTTGTCCGTCTTTCTCTCCGTGCCTCTCAGTGTTTCAGCTCATCTAATCCTCTTGACCAGCCAGGAGGCAGGTGGTATTGTTGTGCCCATTTTACAGATGGGGACAGTGCGGTCTCCGGACATGAATCGCCCTGAACAGGTCACAGAGAGAGCAGGCCGAGGAGCAGGCAGGGTGGTGGACCCCAGGCCTCACGGGAGCCCCACCTTCATGTGGCACAGGGTCTGGGGGTCAGGGCCCTCCCGCCAGCTTTGCCCGAGGTGGAGCCAGGCCGGCTCATCCAATCCCAGCACTGCCACTCACTCTCTAGGCCCACTCGGGCAGGTGTCTCCGCCTCTGAGCCTTTCTCTGGCCCCTTTGGACAGAGCAGGCGCGGGGGAGACATCCAGTATCTACTTGCTCACTGGATGCAAAGGTGCCTTACCACGTGGCCATGTTGGAATGGCTCTGCTCAGTGGGGTATTAGGCAATAATCCTATCTAATAAAAGAGTAATATGCAAATTGACCATACCTCCGCCATGCCCACCAGCCAATCAGGAGCAAATATGCAAATAAACCCAACCAAGATGGCTGTGGCCACAGAGAGCAGGAGGGAGGCTTGGGTTTCCCCAGCGATGGAGGAAGCCAAGCTTTCCACCTGCCCTTGCCGGCCCAGGCCTCTGCTTAAGGCTACAAAGTTTCAATTATAGAAGATAAATAAATTCCAACAGAAATGGCTGCCACCATGGAGCGAGCAGAAGGCTTGGTTCCGCTCCAGGCTACAAAGTTTCAATTGTAGAAGATAAATAAATCCCAGATACCAGGGCCTCCACTTGGGTCACCGGGGGGCGTGGCTGGCCTGCAAACCACTACAGGCCCCTCGTCCAGGGTGCCCCACGCTCCAAGGGAACCCCCATTCTGATCCGGGACACCATTCAGGGCAAACCAGCCGGCCCCCACCCATGCACCAGGCCTCTATCCTATCTAGTAAAAGAGTAATATGCAGATTGACCATCACTCCAACACACAAGATAGCTGCCCCCATGTGGTCAAAGATCCTGCCCCCATGTGGACACAAGATGGCCACCACAAGATGGCCAACAGGGGAGGGCAGTTGGGAGGGACCAGGCCTGCAAGGGAGGGCAGTTGTGGGTGATCAGGCCAGCAGGGGATGGCAGTTGGGAGGGACCAGGCATGCAAGAGAGGTCAGTTGGGGGTGATCAAGCCTGCAGGGGAGGGCAGTTAGGGGTGACCAGGCCAGCAGAGGAGGGAAGTTGGGGGTGACCGGGCCTGCAGGGAAGGGCAGTTGAGGGGGACCCAGGCCTGAAGGGGAGAGCAGTTGTGGGGTACCAGGCCTGCAGGGGAGGGCAGTTAGGGGTGACCAGGCCAGCAGAGGAGGGAAGTTGGGGGTGACCGGGCCTGCAGGGGAGGGCAGTTAGGGGTGACCAGGCCTGCAGGGGAGGACAGTTAGGGGTGACCAGGCCTGCAGGGGAGGACAGTTAGGGGCAAACAGGCTGGCAGGGGAGCAGTTAGGCATCAATCAGGCTGGCAGGGGAGTGGTTAGGGGGTGATGAGGCTGGCAGGCAGAAGCAGTTAGGGGCAATCAGGAAGGCAGGCAGGCAAGCAGTTGGGAGCCAGCAGTCCTGGATTATGAGAGGGATGTCCGACTGCCCGTTTAGGCCCGATCCCGGCCTAAATGGGCAGTCGGACATCCCTCGAGGGGTTCAGATTGGAGAGGGTGCAGGCTGGGCTGAGGGACATCAACCCCCCCCCCCCCGCACGAATTTCGTGCACTGGGCCTCTAGTTTTAAATAATGTGGAACACGATTGAAATAGTCACGTGTGGCGTTCATGAGCAAAAGCAGACGCAGGATGGGCAGAATATGACCACCACCGGCGAGAAGACTCGGCCTCAACCGAGGGGACAACCGGCCAAATGATTCCCGGTGTGTAACCCCGTCACTGCGCTGACGGGCTTGTCCTACTGTCCCTGGTCTTCACACGCCTTCAGCTGCGTGTCTGCCATCATGAAAGGGGCCTCTTTTAGGGAATCGCAGCATCCAGCGGGCACCCACCGTCCCACACCAACCATTCCCAGGGGCCTTGCCAAGGGGGTGCTCATCAGCCCGTCGGTTCCTCTGACGATGGGGACTTGGTGCCCCCAGAGCAGCCCTGACCGTTTCTGAGCCCCCGTCGGCCCTCCTTCCGACCAGGACACCCCCCTATCTGCCGACAGGAACTCCTCCTCCCTTAATTCTCTCATTGGCTTCCCAGACACCCCCAGATGTGGCTAACCTGTGCACTTGCCCTCATCAGCCTCCAGAGGGCCTCAGCCATCCTGTCTCCCTCCCTTCCCTCCCCCCTCTCCCTCCCCCACCCCCTCCCCCTTCTTTCTCCTCCCTCCCCCCTTACCCTTACCCCTTCCCTCCCCCTCCCTCCTCCCCCCTCCTCCCTCCCTCTCCTCCTTTCTCCTTCCTTCCTCCCTCTTCCTCTATTCTCCCTCCTCCTTCCCCCTCCTCCCTCCTCCCTTCTCCCTCCCCCTCCTCCCTTCTCCTTCCTCCCTCCCCCTGCCTCCTCCTCCCTCCTCCCTCCCTCCCCCCTCCCCATCCTCTCTTCTCCCTCCTCCCTCCCCCCCTCCTCTTCTCCTCCCTCCCTCCCTCCCCTCTCCCCCTTCTTCCTCCTCCCCCTCCCCCCTTTCTTCCTCCTCCCTCCCCCTCCCTCCCTCTCTTCCCTCCCCTCCTCCCTCCTCCCCCTCTCTCCCTCCTCCCCCCCCCCCCTCCTCCCCCTCCCTCCTCCCTCCTCCTCCCTCCTCCCTCCCTCCCCCTCCCTCCCCCTTCCCCCTCCTCCCCCCCTCCCTCCTCCCTCCTAGGGGCGGAACTGTCCCCGGAGGCCAGGCTACTGGGCAGAGCCTTCAGTGACATCCGGAGGGACAGCAGCCCCCTGTTCTGGGCAGGGACTTTGGGGGGCACCAGGCCACCATGGAAGGCTGCTTTAGGGGTCTGGGCCTGACCCCCAGGACAGTTCGGGAAGACGGACGTGACTTGAGGCGGATGGACACCCTTGCATTTGCGTTCTTTAAAGTGGCCCCGGTTCCGTGGCTGGGGGGACGAGTGGGCACAGCGGGGAAGGCTGTTGCAAATCCAGGGGGCAGTCAGATGGGGTGTGCGGTGGGAGGGCTCGGCACCGTCTGGCAAACAGCTCTGCCCGGGACCCGCGTGTCCAGCACACTGCGGTCTCCGAAAGGGCCACCATCACTCCCGCCGCGTTCATCTACATCCCGGTCGGCCGCCTGCTCGAGCTGCACTTGTAATGTTCACTGGCCTCCAGTTAAGCCGTGGAGATGGTTGCTCATTGAAAGTTCTTAGCACCGATTCCCCGGGAGGGGCACGCTGCCCCCTCCATCGCTCAGAATCTCCAAGGGAGTCCATGTCGTTTTATTTTTTTTAATATATTTTTATTGATTTCAGAGAGGAAGGGAGAGGGAGGGAGAGAGAGAGAGAGAGAGAGAGAAACATCCATGATGAGAGAGAATCTTCGACAGGCTGCCTCCAGCACCCCCGGAGATTGAGCCTGCAACCCGGGCACGTGCCCTTGACCGGAATCCAACCCAGGACCCTTCAGTCCGCAGGCCGGCACTCGATCCACTGGCCAGACCACCTCGGGCGGGGGTGCCATTTTCAGTGCATCTCTGGGGCCTATCAGTTCACATTTGGAAAAGAAAGAAAATGCGTGCCTTCCCCCCAGTGCGACTGCAGAAAGCAAAGCGTGACAAAACCTTCGCTACGGCAGTCTCTCTCCCGACAGGAGAGTGATGGCGTCGGAGGTGGGGGTCCCTGAGCGGGTGAGGGGTTAAGAGCGAACAGAACCATTTTTCGAGAGGGGTGACCTCCAGGCCTCACTGCTTTTAGAAATGCAGGTGCCCAGGCCGTGCCCAGACCTGCTGAGCGGGCATCTGGGACCAGGGTCTGGGCGGGCGGGGGCGCCAGTGCGGCGGACCCGGGCCGCAGCCGGAAAGGCCTGGGGCATGAGGCCTGACTGTTGCGATCGATTTGAATCCTGGGTGAAGAGCTGCAGCCTCCGCCCTGCTGGGGGCCTGAATTTCCACTCCCTCCCACCCTGGGGGCTGTGTCTGCTCTCCCTGAGGAGGGCAGCCCCGTCTGGCTGGGCACAGATCAGCGGGGGGCGAGGCAGGACGGGGGGACGGGCCACTGTGGAAAACTCTGCCACCGCCAGCGGCGAGGGAGACGCTCGGGGAGCCCCCTGCCCGCTCCCGCGGTAACATGCGTGCATCACATTTAAGCACGTGGGGCAGACCTGAGGTCTTGGTTGGCTTTTTTCTGAGTATAAAGTTGGTGCTAGTGTCGGGTGCCCAGCCAGAGACAGAGGGATGAGCCGCCCAGAGAGGAACAGGTGGCATCTGCTCTGCGCCCTGCGTGGCGGCAGTAAGAAAGCCACGTGCGCCCTGGGCATGAAGGAACAGCTGTGCCCAAACGGCCGCTCACCGGTGACGCCCAACCAAAGGGTTGGTCCATGCAGCCACCAAATGTTTACTGAGCATCTGCTCACTGCCCGGGGATGGGGACGGTGCCAGAATGCCCACCCACAGACTCAGGAAGTGGTCTGAGGGAGAGGGCGTGCGGGCCCAGGGAGCACGCCCCGGCAGGGTGCCCCTGGCCCTCGTGGGCCCTCACTCTCTCACCCCCGCCCGGCAGGTGCTAGAACTTGGCCGCCATGCCAACCGCCGCTTCTTCAACTGGTTTTACTGGAGCATCAATGTGGGCGCGGTGCTGTCGCTGCTGGTGGTGGCCTTCGTCCAGCAGAACATCGGCTTCCTGGTGGGGTACTGCCTCCCCGTGGCCTGCGTGGGCCTGGCCTTCTTCGTCTTCCTCTTCGCCACCCCCGTCTTCGTCACCAAGCCCCCCGCGGGCAGCCAAGTGTCTTCCATGCTCAGACTCGCTCTCCAGAACTGCTGCCCCCGGTGGTGGTGCCGACACTCTGCCAGGTGAGGGGGTTCTGGCTGAGGGGGGCCGTCGATCCAGCCTGGAGAAGCGCCCAGCTGCTCCTGGGACGCCGTGGCCCAGTGGCAACACGTTCCGGCAACCCTTTAGGGGGACCGATCTCCAGGGGCCGGGGCCACCTCGGGGACTGAGGGCGGCGATGGAGGCCAAGGCGGCGGTGCTGGCGGGATGGGTGGGGGGCTGACCGTAGCGAGGGCATTCGTGGTCCTGGCAGTGACGGTGGTGACGAAGCTGGGGTGATGGTGTCAGTAGCCTCGGTGACGGTGGTGATGAAGCTGGGGTGATGGTGTCAGTAGCCTCGGTGACGGTGGTGATGAAGCTGGGGTGATGGTGTCAGTAGCCTCGGTGACGGTGGTGATGAAGCTGGGGTGATGGTGTCAGTAGCCTCGGTGACGGTGGTGACGAAGCTGGGGTGATGGTGTCAGTAGCCTCGGTGACGGTGGTGATGAAGCTGGGGTGATGGTGTCAGTAGCCTCGGTGACGGTGGTGATGAAGCTGGGGTGATGGTGTTAGTAGCCTCGGTGACGGTGGTGACGAAGCTGGGGTGATGGTGTCAGTAGCCACGGTGATGGTGGTGATGAAGCTGGGGTGATGGTGTCAGTAGCCACGGTGATGGTGGTGATGAAGCTGGGGTGATGGTGTTAGTAGCCACGGTGACGGCGGTGATGAAGCTGGGGTGATGGTGTCAGTAGCCACGGTGACGGTGGTGATGAAGCTGGGGTGATGGTGTCAGTAGCCACGGTGACGGTGGTGATGAAGCTGGGGTGATGGTGTCAGTAGCCACGGTGACGGTGGTGACGAAGCTGGGGTGATGGTGTCAGTAGCCTCGGTGACGAGACGCCCTGCGTGGTGGTGGCAGTGGCAGCAGAGTGGTGATGGCGGCGGGATGATGTCCTGGGAAGGCTGTTGGGTATGATGCCCGTAACCCTACCCCTGCTGTTCAGGCTGAGAAATCGGCCACAGGGCTCCGCCCACGCCTCGCCCTTGCACTGGCCTTGCGGCTACCCCGCCGCTCCTCCCTACGTTAGCCGTTAGCCGACGACGGATGCGAGCAAAGCTGTCCGGGCCTTGGGGGCCACAGCTCCTGTCAGCAGGTCTAGAAGGAAACGGTGCACAGCCTGCGCCCCCCCCCCGCCCCCCGACCTTGTGCACTGATTGAAGACCCATCGCTGCCCGGAGACCGCCCGGAACTTAGCGGCTAAGCAGCCCCTCCCCTCCCCTCCCCGCTCCGGGTGCCGGGCTCAGCCAGGCAGTTCTTCTGCCTCATGTGACGTCGCCAGGGGTGCGGGCAGGCGGGGACTCGGAAGGAGGCTCCGCACGTGGCGCAGTGGATGCTGCTGCCGGCGAGGCCCCTCGGCTCCTTTCACGTGGCCTCGCCCTGTGGCTGGAGCTGCTCGTGCCGAGGGGTCTGGGCGGCGAGAGGAGGGAGTGAAAGGGCGGCCCAGACCACCGAGTGGCATCGCCCGCCGGGAGCGGGGAAGCTGGCGTTGGGCACCGGGAAATGGCCACGCCACGCGGCCGCCTTTTTTAGAATCTCAACGAGGCAGGCTCTTGGGCGAGACGGGTCAGAAACCTCTAGTGACGAAGGGCGAAGGGTCACGGCTGCCCGTGGCCGGCCTGTCCTGAGTCTCAGGAGTGTGCCCTCCACTCCCTACCTCCTTGCCACGCGGGGAGGGCGCTGTCTGTCGCGTTGAGGGGGGACTTGGAGAGAGAGGTGGGGGGTTGGGCCCCTTGGATCTGAGACGCCTCTGTCCGGGGCGGGCGCGGGCTGGGAGGTCCTGGGCCCCATGGCAAACTGATGCTGTGCGTCCAACACTCCTCACGCCCGCGCCCACCTTCTCTGGTCTGAGCTCCTTCAGGACCCGGGGCCAGCATGGGGCAGGGCAGGCCTCACAGCCGCCTTCGCCGCAAAGGAGAGGGGCGTGGCCATCGGGGGGGGGCAGCGCTGGCACTGGGGACAAAACCACACGGAGTGGGCGGCATGGCGACTGGTCACCTTCCCCAGGGCAGTGGCCAGGAGGACGCGGGGGCTGGTGATGGCGCTAACGGTGGAGCGGAGCGGAGGTGGCGTCGGAGGGGGGCTGTGGTCACCGAGGCCCGGGGGGCAGGGTTAAATTAGGAGGGGAAGCCGGGGCCACGGTGCAGGGATGACACTCCCACCTTGTCCGCTGCCCACAGAGACCCTGGAGGTGCCCAGCTGCTGCCTGAGCAGAGGCCGCCCCAGCCCGGCGCATCCCCCCAGCAGGACATCGCCAACTTCCGGGGGCTGGTGAGGCTCCTGCCCGTCATGGTGACCCTGGTGCCCTACTGGATGGTGTACTTCCAGGTGAGCACCCGCCCGCCCTTCGCTCTGGGGGACGGGCTCCCAGGCCCCTCGCCGTTTCCTCTCTCACCGGAGAAGCCCAGAGCAGCGGAAAGGGGGAGGGATTGCCACGTGAGCAGCGGGCGTGGGTCCTTAGTCAGCCCCCCACCCCCGGGGGTGGACACGAGGCGCCCCGGAGACCGTCTCTCTGGGCCTCGGCGCCTCGTGCGAATGAGCGTGGACAGAGGCTGGGGGCTCGCCGTCGGCTTCCCCGGACCCCACAGCCAGCGAGGGGCAAGCTCAGTGCAGCGTGTGGTTCCCCTCCTGGCTGGCCTCAGTGTCCCCCGCAGAGCTTTTAAAAAATACAGACCCCCCAAAAATAAATAAATAAATAAATAAATAAATAAATAAATAATACAGACCCCCAAGTCCTACCCCAGACCATGAGAGGGGCTGCGGGGGGAGTGTCTCCCGGAATCAGCTGCTCAGAGGACACTGGCCTCTGCCTCTCGCCTCGCCCCACGGCGAAGGTGAGCACGTGTGTGCGTGAGCACGTGTGTGTGTGTGAGCGCGTGTGAGCAGGTGTGTGCGTGAGAACACGTGTGTGTGCGTGTGCATGAGAGCACTTGTGTGTGCATAGGAGCACGTGCGTGTGCGTGAGTGAGTGTGTGTGTGTGTGTGTGTGTGTGTGTGTGTGTGTGTATGTGTGTCCATGGCTGATTCTCAGTCGTACCGCTGGTCAGGATATTGACATCCTTCCACACCGGTTGATAAATAGCTGCTGCCCGCAGCCAGCGCCCGCCCCTTCCCCCGCCTCCCGCTCAGGCCCTCCTGTGGGGCGCACCAGGGCCCCCCATTTTATAGCATCTAGAGGGGCAGTGCCTGCGCCGTCTCCGGGTGCAGAGCCACTCCGGCGGGTCAGCCTAGGAACTCGCTGAGCCCTCCTGGGGGACAGCCGTGTCATTGCTTCCCATGTCGGCGGCACTCAGCCACGCCTGCCCCGTGCCGCCCTGGACAGCTGTCCCCCCAGCCGCGCCCGCTCTGCGATGGAGCCGCCCACGCGGCGCCAGGGCCAAGCCTCCTTCTGAGGAACGAGGCGGGCGGGAGGTCACTGCCCCCGAGGCGGGTGGGACCCTGTGCGGGCTGCCTTGCCTGCCCGGGAGCCGGGAGCCCGAGTGTCCGGCTGGCGTGAGGCTGCCAGCTCTGCCCCGCTCCACCTCCGTCTCTCTTGCAGATGCAATCCACATATGTCCTCCAAGGTCTTCACCTCCACATCCCGAACATTTTCCCAAACTACCCCAGCAACAGCTCGGTGGCACTGGGAGCCCCGGCCGGCGGCTACAAGGTGAGGGCGTGGTGTGTGCTGCCCGGGTCAGGCCAGGCCGGGCTCCCCCTAGAAGAGGAGGGAAAGAAGCGGCCTCTGCACTCCCCGTGCCTCACAGTAGGGTGCCCTCGGGGCACGGGAAAGGCACCTGGAAGGTGGGCAGATTGTGCCACCCCCAGGCCACCCTGCCAGGATGCCCAACTGCTCCAAAGAGGTCAGGCCAGTGCACTCCCCCCTGCTGCTCTGAGCCGGCTCGCTGCCTGGTTTGTCCCCCCTCAGCTCCTCCTCTCCCTCTCGGGACCCTGCCTTTCACCAGGACTTTCCTAACCAGCACATGGCATCTCAGATTCAAAATGAAAGGCCTTCAGAGCTGGCAGGGGAATGGCATGTCAGCCACCCTACCCCATTTGCTGCCTGTGCCAGACATCACTAATCAATCCTGACATTCTTTATGCTGAGCTGGTGAATGTGGCAGGCGGCAGACATCACTAATCAATCCTGACATTATGCTGAGCTGGTGAATGTTGCAGGCAGCCGCTACCAATGGGTAGAAGTTAGAGGAACCTGTTTTGCCACCGTGATCCAACCCCACCCCTAGTTGCACAGCTGAGGAGTGTGCCTCCCGGAGCAGGGGGCGGGGGGGCTGGAAATGGGTCAGTCTGGGGTCCCGGTCTCGGGCGCCAGCCCAGAGCTCCTTCGGCCTGCCAGCCGCCTCTCTTGGCTCCCTCGTGCCCAGATCCCGGAGGCCTGGCTCCTCCTGGCCAACGTGGTGGTGCTGCTGATCCTGGTGCCCGTGAAGGACCGCCTGCTGGACCCTTGGCTGCTGCGGCACCGGCTGCTCCCCTCTGCTCTGCAGAAGATGGCGCTGGGCATGTGCTTCAGTTTCGCCTCCGTCCTTGTGGCAGGTGCGTGGGCCGTGTGCAGGGGAGGGCGAGGGCGGCTGGCCTGGGCTGGGGCGGGGCGCGGCCAGCTCACCGAGGCTGAAGCTGGGCCTGGGCCAAGTGTCCCCCCACCGAGGTCCCCTCGCAGAGGGTGGGCGCGGAAGGGGGCTTTCCCCGGGCGCCCGGCTCCCCTTCGTTCGACACCTGAGGAAGCAGGTCTTCCCAGGGGGATGTCAGCTCCCCGGGGCCTGGATTCTCCCCTTCCTTACTCACAGCTGTGCGTGCTGCCCTGGGCGCTGAACACACGTTGGGTTTTCCAGACATGCAGCCTCTTCGTAGCACCGGGGAACATATTTTTTTAAGTATTTATTTATTCTCTTCCTTCTTCTATTTCAAAAGAATTTGAAGCCACTTATTCAAAAGGTGCTCAGGTAAGGCAGCCTTCCATGCTAGCGCACAAACCTCCGCCGTTTGCCGCTAGTCACCTAACGATCCCCAAGTGTCTCAGAGCCTCTGAGCCTCGTCTTTAAAACAGTCAGCCATCCCGAGCCGGCTCTGCCCGCGGGGGTTAGAGGAGATGAAGTCCACAGGGCGCCCAGCACCCTGCCTGGCTCACACGGAGGAGCCAGAGCAATTCATGAACGGAATGGGTCCCTTGCGAGCGATGTGCTTAGTGCACTTCGTCCTGTTTCGTCCTCGCATTCACACGGGCACTTGAGCCCTACCCGCTGTGTCAGGGAGCTGGGTCTCCGCCAGGTTAAGTGATTGGCCCGGTGACGCGCTAGTCGGTGGCGGGGCCAGAACGGGAACCAACTCCACGTGCTGCCTCGGAAGCCGTGAAGGGGAAGGAGAGACACTTGAAAGCTGACGGAGCTGCTGCAGGAGAGGAGACACTCGATACCCTGGAAAGTGGGCCAGCTTTGAAACCGCATCCCGCGGCTCAGATCCAGGCCCGATGTCTTATCAGCTGTGTGCCTCTGGGCAGGTGGCTTCGCGTAAATCTCTCTTTCTTCACTTGCTAGGATGGGTACTAAATGCCTCGCACACAGCAGGCTCTCAGTTAACAAGAGCTGTTCCTCTTACTGCGTGCCAAGCCTAGCTCTGAGCTTCCTGGCGGCCAAGGCAAAAAAGGGAAGAGTTGGCACCCAAATCTTGACACACACACCCTAGGCCAGTCTTCTCTTCCTCGCCCGCTACCCAGTCACTGGCTACGTAGTGAAGGCCCAGCGGGTGCCCAGCTCTGCCAGGGGCTAAGCTGGAGTCCCCTTCTCTCCCACCCAGGATTCCTGGAGATGAAGCGTCTGGAATACATCCACCACAACCAGACGGTTGGCCCAGCCGATCGGGGACAGCGTGTACTACGCGGCGCCCCTGTCCATCTGGTGGCAGACACCTCAGTACCTGCTCATCGGGGTCAGCGAGGTGTTGGCCAGCATCCCAGGTACCCGGCCTCCCCTGTACTCGCTCGGGCGGTGACGGTGATGGGCTCGGCCTGGCGGGGCCTCACGGTCAGAGGTCTCCCGGCACAGCCTCTGGAGTCCGTCTGCGTGGAGGCGGCGGGACTGCCGAGGGGCTGCGTGCACCCAAGGGGGGTTCCCTGGGATTTGAGGTGAATCAGGCACTTCCCGTTCAGACTTCCCGCTCGTCCCCCTGCTGCCGTTCCCTCAGATTGAAAGCGAACTCCTGTTTCCCCTTCAATTCCGAGCCGCAGTGCCATCTCCCTCCCGAGGCCCCTCTCCAGTGCCCCGCCCGAGGCACGGGGCCTCCCCCTCCTCGTCACCTGTCCCCGCACACAGGGCGGGGCTGTAATAATGCAATCATGTCTGCCTCCCGGGCTGGGCTGGGGGCTGAGAGCTCAGGGCTGGCCAGGCTCCCCAATGAGCCCAGGAACAGGCCCACTCAGCTGCAGGCGCAGGGGGAGGCGGGGTGGGACTCGCCATGGCATGGGGGTGGGGGGAACAGTCTCCTGAACAGTAAGCCCAGGGGGGTGCTGTGGAAGTGACCTCAGGGTGTTGGGGAGCCGGGACAAGGTGGGGAAGGGACGGAACTCAGCGGTGGCAGCCAGCACCTCACCGGCTGGGGAGCAGCGCAGAGAGGAGTTGAGTCTTGCAGGGAGCGGGGGAGGCTGCAGGCGCAGGTCCTGTGGGTGGAGCCTGGATGTTGGGGTTACCCCCCCGCCCCGCAGGGTAACAGCCCCACCCAAGGGACCTGGGCAATAAGGACCCCACTAGAGAGCTTTCCGACGTCTGGCTGTGGGAGGAGGATGGAGGGGGCGTTTCAGAGGCATTTGCAGAGGCCAGGCCAGAAGTGAGCGGCTGGGGTTTGGCCCAGGGCAGAGGGGGGCAGAGGGGACCCAGAGGGGGGCAGAGGGGACCCAGAGGGGGGCAGCGGGGACCCAGAGCGGGGCAGACACTAGAAGATGTTCTGAGGCCGAATCAAAATGTCTTGGTGATGACATTGAAGGTGAGCAGAGAGCACAGGGGACAGAGGCTGAAGACAGCAGAGGTGGGGGAGGAGGGGACCCAGACCTCCTGGGACAGTGTGGGGGTGTCCATGGGGAGGTCACGGGGTGGATGACAGGGCAGAGGTGACAGGCACGGGCGTTGTCACGGCCACGGAGCCGTCAGGCATCTAGGGAAAGCCAGGGTGTGGCTGGCTGGGGGGTGGGGGTCCAGTGGGCGGGGCCTGGCCACCTCGCTCAGCCCTCTCTCCTCTCTGCAGGACTGGAGTTCGCGTATTCAGAGGCCCCGCGCTCCATGCAGGGCGCCATCATGGGCATCTTCTTCGCCCTGTCGGGGGTGGGCTCGCTGCTGGGCTCCGGCCTGGTGGCTCTACTGTCCCTGCCAAGGGGCTGGCTGCACTGCCCCGAGGACCAGGGTGAGCGGGGCCTCCCTGGGAGCGGGGGGCGGGGGAGGGCAGAGGCTTGGGAAGGAGGTGGCTGGCCAAGTGCTCTGACCCGCAGCAGGCTGGGCTCAGAGAATGGGGCTCTCGCTGAAGTGGGCCAATCACCCCAGCATGGCCTGCCCTCCTTGGGCCTCAGTTTCCCCAACTGTCAAAGGGAAGCATGGAACTCGGGGGGACCTCCCAGTGCCTTCCAGCTGCTGGAACTCGGCCGTTCTGTGGAGGGGCCGCTGGCCCTGAGCTGTTCTCAGCCCCAGAAAGAACGGGGCGGCCAGATGCTGAAGGGCCACCCGCCCAGGGCCTTCCCCACCCCCGCCTCCTGGCCACGCTGCCGCCGCCGCCAGCTCAGGGGGCCTGCCTGCCCCAATGCCGGCCTCCCCTCTCCCCAGGGAACATCAACAACTGCCGGATGGACCGGTACTTCTTCCTGCTGGCCGCCATCCAGGTCGCCGCGGCCCTGCTGTTCGTGAGGATCTCCCGTCGCTACGAGAGGGCAGCGCGGGGCCCCGCCCCCCAGAACGGCCCCGGCAGGGACAGGGGCTGATAGGCCCCCCAGAGCGGCCCCGGCAGGGACAGGGGCTGACACGCCCCCCCACCCCGGCTGCTTCCCACTGGACACAGACAGCGCGGGCTGGCGGGTTCCCTCTCCCTTTATTCTGTACCCACATCAGGATGAGACGATTCCCATAAATAAGGGGCTGAGCCCTTCCTCACGACCTCGAGCCGAGCCGTGGCCAGGAGCCGGCAGAGGGCCTGGGCGGGCCTGGGAGGGAGGGGCCGGCGGGGACGGGTGGGTGAGCACCAGAGGACGGGCAGGAGCCGCCGGCGGACAGCGGGGCCGGGCGTCAGGAGCTGCCCCGGATCCGCTCCATGTAGCGGCGGATCTCCTCGGGGTCCTTCAGCCCCATGTCCTCACACACCCAGCGGATGTCCTCCTCGCCCGCCACCAGGATGGACTGCACGGCCGGGGCCCCCGCGGGCTCCTCGGGCGGCTGGGCGCGGGGCGCTGGCGCGAACGTCACAAACTCCACACGCTTCCGGCGCCCCCCGGCTTCTTTCCGGGCCAGGGTGCCGGGGGTGCCCGCGGTGGGTGCGGGGGCCAGGGTTAGGGTCTCCCCGCCCCCGCTCTCGCAGGGACACCCCCTCTCCCCCTCGAGGGGGCCAGGGGGCTGCCGGTCCAGCTGGCGGCTCAGGTCCTCCTGGTCGGTGCCCAGCCACACCCAGTTGTGGGGCTGCGGGGAGGCGGGGTCCGGGGCGCTGTCGGGGGGCTCCTTGTGCTGGTAGCGCAGCACGAAGACCACCCCGTTGACCAGGAAGAGGAGGATGGCCAGGCAGAAGATGCCCAGCAGGGCGTACATGCCCAGCTCCAGGTTGGTGACCCGCCGAGGGGCGGGGACCATCTCCTCCTCCTCCCCCTCCTCCCCCCTCGCCTCTGCCTCCTCCTCCTCCTGCCCGACCTCTTCTGTCCGCTCAAACTTGCCCCTCACACCCCCGCTGCCCCCCACACTGCCCGCCGCCCGCCCTTCGCCACCCACACTGGCCTCCGTGGCCCGGGAGCGCCCGGCAGGGCTGGACGGCAGGGCGGGGGCCGGGGTGGGGGCGGGAGGCAGCCCGAGCCACGTGGTGCCCGAGGCCAGGGGCACGCGATGGCGGCCGCGGCGGCAGGGCTCCGGCGGGTGCAGAGACACATGCAGAGGCAACGCCTCGGTGCCCGCCCCACTCACCACCACCCCCAGCCGGGCACCCCGCCCCTCGGCTGGCAGGACGGCGCTGGGCTCCTCGGCCGAGACGGAGAGTCCCAGGTCCTGGTGGTGGTAGAGCTCGGCGGGGGCCAGGGTGTGGTCCGAGAAGGACAGCCACAGGGACAGAGCCACCTCCTGCGGGGCACAGACAGGCGGACACGCGAGGGCAGGCACGCATGCACACGACACTCCCACAGAGACAGGCCACACGGAGGGGAGGGACCAGAGAGGAAACAGACAGGCAGATGGACAGACACAGGGAGAGAGGGGACGGGCGTCAGTCACCTGTTGGCCACTCAGCCCCCGGGGCCGAGCCATAATCCACCTCCCACCGACACGCCCCGGCCACGGCGTGGCCACCTCCAGCCACGGAGAGCTCACTGCCGTCCAGGGCACTCAGTCCTTATTCCGAAAATCCTAAGGGGAGGGGCCGCGGTCCCTCCCACTCCCATCAACCCCCACCTGGGGAGACTGACCGTAGCCCCGACCCCCAGCCGTCACCTGCTTTGGGGCGGGAAGGGCTGACTGCGCCCAGCACGTGGCTGTGACCTCCCCGGGGTGGGCCCGGCCCCGGCTCAGGGCCAGGGCCAGGCCCATGACCGGCTGCACCCGCAGCTCCAGCACCGAGACCTTGTCATCTGTCACGGCCAGCGCCTGCTCCCCCAGGATGGAGTCCGACAGGGGGGACCGCACCTGAGGGCGACGAGGGGCCGGCGGTGGGGTCCGCTTACAGACAGCCTTTGCCCCACCAGGGCTCCGGCGTCTGCCCCCCGCCCGCCCTGCTCCAGCACCAGACCCTACACACACCTGCACCCCAACCCTACACGTGCGGGACAGTTCCCCCCTCCCTCCGGACCTGGTCCCCCCACACCCAACCCACCCATTCCCACCCAACCCGGTCCCGCTGGGCGCAGGCCCCCCAGGCTCACGCCCCAGCCGCTCCGACCCTTCACACCCGCCACGAACGTGCTGGGGCCCTGCGCCTGCCTCGGGGCGCGGCTCACCTCGACGGAGGTGACCCCGGGCTCCAGGCCCACCAGGACTCGGCCGCCCTCCAGCGCCGCCACGCGGGGGTCCTGCACGCGGGCGTGAGGCGCCACGAGGTGGGACACGTCCAGCAGCCAGTCGGGGCCGAGCAGGTGCGTGAGGCGGCGGCCGCCGTCCAGCGGGTGGGCCGCGAAGGGCGCGAGGAAGCGCACGCCGGCGCGCTGGTACTGCAGGCGGCAGCCCCGGGCCCGCCGCTCCGCCTCCTCCCCCGCCGCCGCCTCGGGCTCCGGCGCCCTGCAGGGGAGGGCGGCCCGGGGGCGGGGCGTCAGCGCAGGCCCCGCCCCCAGCCGAGGCCCCGCCCCGCCCCAGGCCCCGCCCCCAGGCCCACCGGTTGGGCCAGGCCCTCCACCTGCAGGCGCTGAGTGTCGGCCCCATTCCTGATTGGTGCCTGTGCCTATCCATCAAGCTGCTCTCCCCGCCCCCCGCCCCTCCTGCTCCTAACGGGGACCTGGTGGTGGCCGGAGGAGCGCCCCCGCCACGGGGAGACAGGGTTACGCTCTGCAGGGTCCCCGCGCTCAGGTTCCTGAGGACACACACCCTTGGGCTCTGGTGGGGCAGCCTCCATCTTGACTGATCTAGGCGCCATCTAGGCGCCGAGGACAGCCGTGAGCGGCCTTCCAGGGTTTGCCTTCTAGGGGAGGGGTGTGCAGGGGCAGGCCGCCCCCAAACATGATGGAGCGGATGACATAGGAGAAGGGTCTGTACCGTCCAAGTGCGGGAGGTGGGGAAGGAGGAGTGTGAGGTCTGCAATGATGGGCAGAGGCTGGGCAATGAAGGCCGGGATGGGGGAAGGAGCCACAGCAACTGGGCCTCTTTCAGACCCCAGCTCGAGCCCCTGGCTGTGTCCCCGGGCCCTCTCAGTCCCCGAGCCCCCGGCTGTGTCCCCGGGCCCTCTCAGTCCCCAGGCCCTCTCAGTCCCCAGGCCCTCTCAGTCCCCGAGCCCCCGGCTGTGTCCCCGGGCCCTCTCAGTCCCCGAGCCCCCGGCTGTGTCCCCGGGCCCTCTCAGTCCCCGAGCCCCTGGCTGTGTCCCCGGGCTGTCCCCGAGCCCCCCTGTGGGCCCTCTCAGTCCCCGAGCCCCCGGCTGTGTCCCCGGGCCCCCGGCTGTGTCCCCGGGCCCTCTCAGTCCCCGAGCCCCTGGCTGTGTCCCCGGGCCCTCTCAGTCCCCGAGCCCCCGGCTGTGTCCCCGGGCCCTCTCAGTCCCCGAGCCCCCGGCTGTGTCCCCGGGCCCTCTCAGTCCCCAGGCCCTCTCAGTCCCCAGGCCCTCTCAGTCCCCGAGCCCCCGGCTGTGTCCCCGGGCCCTCTCAGTCCCCGAGCCCCCGGCTGTGTCCCCGGGCCCTCTCAGTCCCCAGCCCTCTCAGTCCCCGAGCCCCTGGCTGTGTCCCCAGGCCCTCTCAGTCCCCAGGCCCTCTCAGTCCCCAGGCCCTCTCAGTCCCCGAGCCCCTGGCTGTGTCCCCAGGCCCTCTCAGTCCCCAGGCCCTCTCAGTCCCCAGGCCCTCTCAGTCCCCGAGCCCCCGGCTGTGTCCCCGGGCCCTCTCAGTCCCCGAGCCCCTGGCTGTGTCCCTGGGCCCTCTCAGTCCCCGAGCCCCCGGCTGTGTCCCCAGGCCCTCTCAGTCCCCAGGCCCTCTCAGTCCCCAGGCCCTCTCAGTCCCCGAGCCCCCGGCTGTGTCCCCGGGCCCTCTCAGTCCCCGAGCCCCCGGCTGTGTCCCCGGGCCCTCTCAGTCCCGGAGCCCTCTCTCAGTCCCGAGCCCCTGGCTGTGTCCCCGGGCCCTCTCAGTCCCCAAGCCCCTGGCTGTGTCCCCAGGCCCTCTCAGTCCCGGAGCCCCTGGCTGTGTCCCCAGGCCCTCTCAGTCCCCGAGTGACTTCGCCAAGGCCAGCCGGCTTCTCCAGGCCTCCACGCACCCTTCAGCCGGGCTGGGCACCCTCCAGCCGCGGACCTGCTCCAGGGTGGTGTCCGTCAGCTCGATGCGCAGGGGCAGCAGCGGGGCTCACACGGTCAGCCGCAGCGAGGCCCGCAGCCGGCGCCACCAGAAGTCCACCCGCACCCCGCGAGCACCCTGGCTCTCCTTGCCAGTCACAAACACGGCGTCACAGGCCTCGGACACCTGTGGGAGGGCAGGGCGTGGGCCAAGCCAGGGAGTAGCAGAGCGCACCCTGACCCCGCCCACGGAAATGCATGTCCTCAGAGCAAGACTTCGCCACGCAGCCAGGGCCCACCTCCCCGGAGGGGCCGCACCCCAAGCGCGTGTGGGGCTCCGTTGGGGAAATGGCTATCTGCAGACAACAGAATCTTTCTCCTGACAGGAGGGTTTGAACCCCAAAATTTGCCTGCTTAGCGCTGGCATCTGACTTTGCCGGAGCCACCGGGCAACCTGCTCAGGTAGGCAGGAGCCACTCACACACGGGCCCAGGGCCACTGCTGGCACCTTCCTCCCCTCGGGGGGCTGGGGTGCAGGAAACGCAGGCCTGAGCGTGTCCTTAGAGTTTCAAGATGGGGAGTGTTGCCCAGCCCCCGTTTTGTCTTATGGGTCATGACGAGGCTCCAACCATAATCATCGTTATTTTTATCATTACATAATTGTTACCACAACGGTGCCTGCTGGCTTGGCCCCTGCGTTCTGCTAGGTACTGCGTTAGGCTGCTTTTCATTCTTGCAACATCTCTAAAGGGCATTCCCATTTTACAGCTTAGGAAACGGAGGCTCAGAGAGGTTAAGAGATTTGTCCACAGCCACAGAGCTAGCTGATCACCAAGGGTTTCAATCAGAAACGTTCTGGTTCCAAAGTACATGCCCTCCCCTCTCCCACGGCAGTTCACTCGCCAGCGCAGCGATGAACGTGACAGGGCCTGAGGCGGTGGGGGGCGGGGGGGTTCACCGAGCTCCCACTGGACTCTGGGGAGAGGTGGTGGGAACAAGGGACGGTGAAGCTGTGGCACTCCCAAGAGGTTCCCAGGGTCACGAAGCTGTCTTGTGGGGAAGGGGGAAAGCTGAATGTGCATCCCTGCACACAACCTTGGGCTCACATGGGATGGGCACGTGCCACTGACCTGCAGGACCTGGGCATTGGCCGACTCGCAGCCAATGTGCTCTGTCACCTCCACCAGAGCGCCCCCGCTGTCCACGGTGACCAGGCGCACGGGGATCCGCCGCGGCACTCCGGTCAGCGGTGCTGTATTCACCAGCTCCTCGGCCTGGGGGTGCAGGAGGAGCTCAGCCCCCAGCTCTTCGCCCCACGCGGCCCCCCACCTGGCTGGGCAGAGGGGACACCCCTCACCTTGGCCAGTGGGACGAGGGCGCGTATGTCCCGCTCCGACACCGGGATCTCCCACACCATTTTGTCCTTCTCTGCCTCCGGAGCCTGGCCTGGGTACTCCAACTGCCATGTGACGGGGCGAGTGACGGCCAGGCCCCCGCTGGTGCCGTTGTCCACCAGGAAGTCCACCCACAGGAACTCGGACAGCTCGCGGGGGCTGCTGGCACAGGTGAGAGACTGAGCGCTTGCTAGCAGCCAGGCGCTCTGGATTCCTGAGGGAGGATCTGTGATCATCCCCATCTTACAGATGAGGAAACCGAGGTTCAGAGGCTACATCACTCGCCCGAGGTCACACGGGGAAAGCGGCTGGCATGAAACCCAAGCCTCCTGGCCCAGCGCCCAAGCTCTCCTCCAGTCCTGGCCCCTGCAGGATCCATGAGGCTCCTGAGCCCTCCCCCACCCCCCTGCTCGCTGCCTCTCCTGCCTTCCTGGGCCTCCTCCACTCGACCCTCTGCCTTCCACAGCCATCAGGGTGGCATAAAGCACCTGGCTCAATTTCTATCAAGAAGGAAGATTCACTTCCAAGCCCCACAACTGGCACACGACCCCCTGAACAGCCCTCACAGCTTCCTTTGACCAAGTGCCCGCTAGGTGCCATGTGATGTTGGCTACACAGCATCTTGTTTCCTTTCCACAAACCCTAAGAGATGCAGTATTAGCCCCATTCTACACGTGGGGAAACTGAGGCTCTGGTGTGTGGGGGGAGGAGGGGGGTGCAGGGAGATGAATTGGTTTGCCCAAGTGTCAAAACCAGAATTCAAACAGGAGCTTCAAAGCCCATGGCCTTGACCCAGGCTCAGGGCATGAGGAAGAAGAGTGTAAATGGTAAGAAGTGCAGCTGGGCTTTGGGAATAGTAATAGCTCCCCAAAGGGACCCATCCGGTGCTGGGGGGAGGTGGGGTGGTGGCTATGAGGGCTGTCACTGGGGGGGCTGGGCATCACCTGGAATGAGAGTCACAGACACTCACTGCACCTGGCACGTGGCTGGGGTGGATAAAGAGTAGCTGAATGAATGAATGAATGAATAAATGAATGAATGAATGGATGAGTGAATGGATGAGTGAATGAATGGATGGGTGAATGGATGGATGGATGCATGGATGGATGGATGACTGAATGGATGAGTGAATGAATGGATGGATGAGTGAATGGATGAGTGAATGGATGGATGGATGGATGGATGGATGGATGGATGGATGGACGAATGAGTGAATGAATGATGAGTGAATGGATGGATGGATGGATGGATGGATGGATGGATGGATGAGTGAATGAATGATGAGTGGATGAATGGATGGATGGATGGATGGATGGATGGATGGATGGATGAGTGGATGGATGGATGGATGGATGGATGGACGAATGAGTGAATGAATGATGAGTGAATGGATGGATGGATGAGTGAATGATGAGTGAGTGGATGGATGGATGGATGGATGGATGGATGAGTGAGTGAATGGATGGATGGATGGATGGATGGATGGATGGATGGATGAGTGAGTGAATGGATGGATGGATGGACGGATGGACGGATGGACAGATGGACGGACGGACAGATGAATGAATGAGTGAATGAATAAGTGAATGAATGAATGAGTGAATGGATGGATAGATGGATGGATGGATGGATGGATGGATGGATGAGTGAGTGGGTGGGTGGGTGGGTGGGTGGATGGATGGATGGATGGATGGATGAGTGAATGAATAAGTGAATGAGTAGATGGATGGATGGATGGATGGATGGATGGATGGATGGATGGATGGATGGAAGAGTGAGTGAATGGATGGATGGATGGATGGATGAGTGAATGAAAAAGTGAATGAGTGGATGGATGGATGGATGACTGAGTGAATGGATGGTGAATGAATGGATGAGCGAATGAATGAATGAGTGAATGAATAAGTGAATGAGTGGATGGATGGATGGATGGATGGATGGAAGAGTGAGTGAATGGATGGATGGATGGATGGATGAGTGAATGAATAAGTGAATGAGTGGATGGATGGATGGATGAGTGAGTGAATGGATGGTGAATGAATGGATGAGCGAATGAATGAATGAGTGAATGAATAAGTGAATGAGTGGATGGATGGATGGATGGATGGGTGAGTGGATGGATGGATGGATGGATGGATGGATGAATGAATGAATGAGTGAATGAATAAGTGAATGAATGAATGATGAGTGAATGGATGGATGGATGGATGGATGGGTGAGTGAATGAATGGATGGATGGATGGATGGATGGATGGATGGATGGATGAGTGGATGGATGAATGGATGGATGGATGAGTGAGTGAGTGAATGGACGGATGGACGGATGGATGAATGAATGAGTGAATGAATAAGTGAATGAATGAATGATCAGTGAATGGATGGATGGACGGATGCTCTATCCGCGTACACTGCTTCCTTGAAGGAGTCTGTTCCTTCGCCTGCTCACATGGGGAGACGATGCAGAGCGCAGCCTGTGCCCTGGAGCCCGTCATCAGCCCACAGCCCCCCCTCCTCTGCCCGCACTGGGGAGCCAACCACCCACCTGGCGTCGGGTCCTGTGGGCCCAGCACGGTGGCAGGTGATGAGGATGGTGTGGTGCTTGGAGCCCTTGAGGCGGTCAAGCTTGGCAGCCCAGAGGGCGGGCTGGGCTGGGCGGGCAGCCGTCACGTGCAGCCCCTTCTTCACCTTGATGCTGGGGAGGACAAGCAGGTGCCGTTTGTCAAGGTGGGTGCTAAGCCGTGGACGGGGTCCAGCGGGAAGACACGGGGCTAAGCCTCCCGTCGGGCGTCCCCGAGTTCAGGTCTGACTATCCTCCTTGCCGTCTCCAAGCCAGAAGGACGCAGCCTCGGGGCAGGTCAGCCACGTAGCTCTCCCCCCGCCCAGGACCACATACGACCCCACTGGCCACAGGTCACGCCCAACCCTGGCATTCAAGGCTCCCAGGGCCTGGTCCACTGTCATCTCCAGCGTGACAGCTCTCCATCACTCTGTTTTCGCTGCACCCAGACTTCTCTCCCACACACGCAACGCCGCCCGTGCCTCCACGCCGTGGCTCAGGCTGGCCTTCCGCCCGCCCGCCCCTCCTTTCTTTACCGGCTCCTCCTCCAGGCCTCCAGCAACTCAGATGCCACGTCCTTCAGGCAGCTCCCCGCCATGGCAGGATGAGGGTCCCTTCCTCACCCCCTCACCCCAGCCCCCGCCGCACTTTGTGCCTCAGCAGAGCATGCACTCCAGCTCACGCCCATGCAGCCCCCTTCCCTAGCGCTGGGGGCCCCTGGGCCTGGCTCCTCTCTCCAGAGTGGAGATACGGGGCTGGGAGTAGTGTAAGTCCAGGGAAGATCTAGTGAGCACAGGAGGACGTGAGAGATGGGGACGGGACAGGCACCTCGGAGACACAGAGGGCAGGGCACACACAAATCCAAATATGGAAGAGGCCAGCGACACGCGGCCAGTCCTTGTCACTGGGGTGGGGTGGGGGCCGCTTTAGGGGACCTTCCTACAGGAAGGAACACAGAGAGGAGGTCCTTTCTGTGGAGCCGTGTGGGCTCGGGGCAAAGGGGAGGGACCCGTGGTAAGGGCAGCAAGCCGGAGAACATGCAAATGAGTGAGGTTGGGGCCAATACCCCTCCTGAGGCATCAGAGCATTCACTACCCCCAGGCACTGCACTTGCCAGTTTCCAAGCCCTTTCCTGTTCTCTCCCTGGAGCCTCCCAGCTGCCCTGTGAGTCCGCCCCACTAGACCAAGGACCCAGGAGAGGAGAACGTCCTCCTTCTGACTTCAAGTTCAGGGCTGTGCCCGCTGCCGGGTCTGGCCTGTGCCCAGGCAATCACAGTGCTTGGCCTGGAGGGTGGGTGGGCCCGGGCCCATGTTTTACAGTCAAAGATCCTAGTGAGGACCCCCAGAGGAGCGCCTGTCCAGGCGGCCTGCAGAGGCCCCTGCCTCAGGGCCTGGTACTCACCGCAGGGTCAGGACGCTGCTTGTGAAGTTGCGGCGAAGCAGGAGGCTGGCACTGAAGAGCTGGCCAGGCCGCACGGGCACATCGGGCACCCGCAGAGTCACTGCCTCATCCAAGGGCACCTCCTGGTACTGGGGGGGGGCCGCTGGGCGCAGCTCCACACTGCCCACCGGCAGGGCCTGCTCCCCAGGGTCCTCCCCGCCAGGGCCGCAGCCCCCAGGGCCCTCGGCGGCGGGCTCCAGCGTGTAGGCCAGCTCGGCCCGCGTGGAGCCCGAGGAGAACCAGTCGGCGGGGAGCTCCAGCTCCACCACACAGGCGCCCAGGGAAGGCTGCAAATACACGACGGCCGTGGGCGTGTCAGGAGCCCAGAGCCGACACGCAGGGCCAGCCTGGGCCGGAGACGACTCCCCGGTGGCACGGCCAACCAGGGACAGGGCTGGGCGAGGCCTCGGAAGGCGTCCACGGGAGCCGACCCGAATGCCTCCCCCTCCCAGGCCCCAGCCGCCCTGACTGCAGCTCAGGTTTCTCAGAACCGCAAAGTCCACACGCGCCCCTCTCGCGCGGCTCCCCACGGAGACGCCACAACAGTGGGATCGCAGCGCTGAACGCCACCCTGGCCATAACGCCCGCCGTGCCCGAGGCGGCTCTGCGCAGGCATGGCACTCCTCCCACTCGGTCTCTATCCCGCCCCCATGTGAGCTGGGGTTGTTACTGCCCCATTCTACAGAGGAGGAGACTGAGTCCCAGAGAGGTTATGTGCCCAAAATCATACACACTGGACTGAACGCCATAAGGGACCCTGAGTAACCTCCACGGGGTCCCGGGAAAGCCAGCAGAGAAGATTGCAGTCAGGTGGTCCGGGACCCCACACTTCCCAGGAGTGGGAGCCCTCTTTCTCCTACTCCAGGACCCCCCCCCCCCCCCCCCCCCGCCTGTCCCGGGGCAGGCACAGCAGCAGGGCCAGCCTGGGCGGGGCCCACCGCTCACCTGGAAGCGGCAGGCGCGGTGAGCCGTGCCCGCGGGGTGCGTGGCGTGGAGCCGGGCACAAGGCAGGCTGCCAGGCCCCGGCGGCCAATCCTGCCCTCTGAGGTGGAAGAGCACGCGGGCATGGGGCTCTGCTGGCGTCGCCGCCACTTCCACCGACACGGCCCGCACGTCCCACGGGACCGGCCTTTGGTGGGGCTCGGCGAGCCGAGGGGGGACCACCTGCAGGGAGAATGGGGGTGCTCAGCACGGCGGGGAGGCGGGGGGTGAGGTGTGGAGAGATTGGATGCCAGGCTCCAGTTCCAGCCTTCATGGGCCTCAGCTTCCCCCTCTGGAAACGGGGCTGGGGCAGGCCCGAGCCGCACACAGCAGGCCGCGGCCCTGAGTCCCGTCAGCCTGGGAGCCCCGGGCCCCCCCTTACCTGCTGAGTGGCGAAGGGCGGGTAGGAGGCGCGGAGAAGCGGCTGGGCCCGGGGCCAGGGCTGCAGGAGCAGGAAGGTCTCGGACCGGGCGCCCAGGGAGGAGTTGGCAGGCGGGTAGCGGCCCACCTGCTGGACGCGGAAGTGCTCCGGGGCGTCCAGGAGCTCCAGGGCGGCCGGCAGGTACACGGGGTCCGGGGGGCCCTGGTCACAGCCCACTGAGGAGCGAGGGGGAGACAGAGAGGGCGAGCTGCAGAGCTGGCGGGGCACGGCGCCACGGGCAGGAGGAAGGGAGCGTTACACAGGCCCAGCCCGCGGCGTGGAGGGTCCCCCCACTGCACAGACGAGGACACTGAGGCCCGAAGAGGAGCACAGGTAGCAGGTGACGGCCGGGATGTGAATCAGAGCCCAGGAGCGCATGCCAGCCCCACGCCATTCCTTTTCCTGCCTTTCTCCCTCCAGCAGAGCCTTCTGGGGGCGCCCCCTCCTCCGCCCCCACCCTAGCCCTTACGTAACTGCCCCCGGCACCAAGGCTCTGTGGGGCAGCGCTCTCTACAGGGCCCAGCAGGTAAGAGGTGAGTCTGCAGAAGCTGAGACCCTTCCTCTGCCCCCAGGACCTGGCCAGATGTGGCTGGACGTCCCCCCTCCTCCTCCATCATCACCATGGCAACTCTGCACCAGTTTCCCAAACGTGCTCCCTTCTACCCCGATCCCAACCGATCCCAACCGGGTACCGAGTGCGGGGTGGGGCGGGGGGGGGAGAACAGGAGCCGGGAAGAGAGTCTGGTATTGAATAACCAGGACAAAGGCCCACCAAGACCATACTCGGGGTGTACCCCACTGACTATCGGTCAGGCCTAACAATAGTAATTCACACTTTAGAACACTAGCTATGTGCAGGCTACCATTTAAAACACGTTACAGCCCTAACCGGTTTGGGTCAGTGGATAGAGCGTCGGCCTGCAGACTCAAGGGTCCCAGGTTCGATTCTGGTCAAGGGCATGTACCTTGGTTGCGGGCACATCCCCAGTAGGGGGTGTGCAGGAGGCAGCTGATTGATGTTTCTCTCTCATCGATGCTTCTAACTCTCTCTCCCTCTCCCTCTCTGTAAAAAATCAATAAAATATATTTTTAAAAAGTAAATAAAAAATAAAACACGTTACATACATGTACTAACTTTCAGTTTTTGTAACAACTGAGAACTAGGTTCTATGACTATTAATCTCATTTTATGTTTATTTCTTTTTCTAATTCTTTTTATTGATTTCAGAGAGGAAGGGAGAGGGAGAGATAGAAACATCGATGAGAAAGAATCATGGATCGGCTGCCTCCTGCACACCCCCCCCTGGGGATCGAGCCCACAACCCGGGCAAGTGCTCTGACTGGGAATGAACTGTGACCTCCTGATTCATAGGTCGACGCTCAACCACTGAGCCACGCCGGCCGGGCTAATCCCATTTTACGGCTGGAGACAATGAGGCTGGGAGGTTAAGTACTTGCTGGGGTCCCACAGTTGGTGCCTGGTGGAGCTGGGAGTCAGAGCCCAGACATCAACCACTAGACCACCCTGCCTCCACACTCTACCTCTCTCCCCACCCTGTGCTGCTTGCAGCAGTGTTCACTCCCTAGGCTCTGGGTCTCTCCCTCCCCCTTTAGGGCCAACAGAGAATGCTGCCTCCTTCAGGAAGCCCTCCTTGATTGCTTGCACTCTCACCCATGCCCTCAGCTCTGTGCAGCTCAGGCTGCCTCCTCCGAATTGCTTATCTTCCTGTTTATCACCCGGGCCTGTCTGACTGATCCCGGATCACACGCTGGGCAGCTCTCCCTGGAGCGGATGTCCTAGGAGCCTGGAGACGCGCATTTACGCCCTAGCTCAGCCTCGGGGAAGGTTGAGCCAGTCCTTTAACTCTGGGAGCCTCTGCTCCGGCACCTGTAGGACGGGCGCTGGTGACCCGGGAGACAGGAGACAGGACAGGGCTTTGCAAACTGGCGTGTGGAGCAGGGTGGCTGCTGCTGCTTATGGACGTGACAGGCGCACCTCGCTGTGAGAGGGTTCTGGCTCCTGCGGGTCCCCGGGGAGGGGGGCAGGTGGCTGAAAGCAGCCTCAGAGCCGCTCCCTCCCAGCCCCACTGCTGGGCTGGGTCTTGGTTTCAACCTCCTTCATGATGCTCCCCATCATTGAGCATGTGTCTGAGACACTTACCCCCCCCCCCCAAGTGTAACAGGTGAGTGACTGGCTCCCAGGGGCAGCCCCTGGCTCCCTCCCTCCTGCTGCTCCATTGCCGGGACAATGACAAGAGGCTGGGAGGCCTGACTCCCCGGACTTCCCGCATCCAGCTCTCAGCTTTGGGGGGTGGAGAATGCCTCACTGTGCCCCACTCTCCTGTGGCATCATCCACCTACAGCCGCGGCCATGCCAAGGGGCGCCGCTGCCCCTGTCCAGGGGTGGGGATTCCCTACGCGCCCGGGAAGGCACGGACGGGGCGATCTCTGGGGACTCCGAGGTCAAGGAACTCCCTGGGGCAGGGAGAGCGCTGCACAGCTACCTCCAAGGGCCCCGCAAAGGGGCAGCTTCCCGCCCCGGGGGCGGGTTGATGGTGGGGGGACGAGGCCAGCAGCCACCGGGGTGCAGCTCTGAGGGCAGAGAAGGGAGCTGGCGCCCGCCGGGTCGGGGCAGCCGGCCAGAGCCCTGGCTGGAGGGAGGCGGTGGAGGTGCGGGCCTGGCCGGCTGTGCTGGGTCGGGAAGGGGTGCCGGGCGTGCGGGGGAAGGCAGCCCCGGGGCGGGGGCCTCCCGGTGAGGCCTCTCCCGCACTCGGGGCGCGCCGTGGGCTCGGTCCGGGCACCCGCAGGCTGCCGGCGCTCGGGCGTCCGTGGAGCTCGGGCTTGGCCCCGGGCCCGGCCGCCCCACCCCTGCCGCTGACCTCTCACGACGTCCAGGGCGAGGGCCACCAGCAGGCAGAGCCCGCGGGCGCAGGGTCCCCGGGGCGCCGCAGCCGCGCGCCCCTCCATCCGGGCGCGCGGCCTCCCCACGGAAGGCGGGACTAGGCGGGCGGTTCAGGCCGCGGGCCGCCCGGCATCTCCGCGCCCGCCAGGCGCCGGCGGATCCCGATCCCGATCCCGATCCCGATCCCGATCCCGCGGCGGAGCCCCGGCCGCGGCGGCAGCTCCCAGACAATGGAGCGGAGCGGAGCGGAGCGGGACGTGGGCGGGAGCGCCGGGCACGCCGCACGCGGGCTGTCCCTCCGCCCCGCCGGGTCCTAGTGCCCTCCGCGTCCCCACCCCGGGGCGCCCCGGCGCCCCGGCGCCCCAGCGCCCCGTGGGGACAAGGCCACTTCCCTGGAGACGGCACCGCGGGGCCTGACCGCCGCTGCCAAGAGGGACAGGACGCGTCGCGCGCTCGGTCTCAGAAGCTCCCGACTGAGGAGGAGGCCACCCCCCCCCCACGCAGCTCACCTGTAAAGGCGTGTGACCCTGGAATCGGAACCTGAATTCAAGGACAAGGGGGGCCCCTGCAGCCTCGGGTGAAAAGGGGTGAAAGGGGCCAGTAAGGCCGGTGACAACCACGGGGCCCCCCTGACCGGGCCTGGGCCCCTGCCGGGAAGGGAGGACTCCAGGCGCAGGCAGCTGGTTTCATGCCTGGGACAGGCCTGTGGGCGTGGGAAGTGTGAGGACTTGCTTCTGCTCCCCAGAGAAGGCCGGCCTCCCTCCCGGGTCCCGGCCTCCCAGGTCCCGGCCACCCGGCCTCCCGGGTCCGGTCTCCCAGCCTCCCGGGTCCCGGTCTCCCGGGTCCCGGCCTCCCAGGTCCCGGCCACCCGGCCTCCCGGGGTCCGGTCCCGGCCTCCCGGGTCCCGGCCTCCCAGGTCCCGGCCACCCGGCCTCCCGGGTCCGGTCCCAGCCTCCCGGGTCCCGGTCTCCCAGGTCCCGGCCTCCCAGGTCCCGGCCACCCGGCCTCCCGGGTCCCGGCCTCCCAGCCTCCCGGGTCCCGGCCTCCCGGGTCCCGGTCTCCCGGGTCCCGGCCTCCCAGGTCCCGGCCACCCGGCCTCCCGGGTCCTGGCCTCCCAGGTCCCGGCCACCCGGCCTCCCGGGTCCCGGCAGCCTCCAGGCCAGGCTGGCCTGCTAGGCGGTTGGGAGGGTCCAGAGCAGGCACCTGGCCGAACAGCAGCATCTCCAGGGAAGCTTACAAAAGAAACCCGCCCAGGCCCTCCATGGCAACCCAGCCAGGCTGCGGGCTGGGTCAGGAACCCCAGGGCAGGAAACCCTGTGGGCAAGGAGGAGGCGCAAGTCCCCTGGCTTAGGGCCAGCCTTTGACCCCTGCACGGGGGGGGGGGGGTTGGGAGGGTGTGGGTGCCAGTCAGTTCCTGGAGGGCTTATAAGGGGGGGTGGGGACAGGCCTCCCTCATTCCTCAGCTCTTGGAGGGAAGGGTAGCTGGTACCAGCCTTCCTTCCTTCCCATCCCCTCCCGCCTTCCCTTCCCACCAGCCTGGCCCGGCCGCCGGGAGACAGACAGGGTGGGCTAGAGGTGATTTAGCTGCAGCGGGAAACCCAAGCAGTGCGGACTCTGCGGAGTGCACGTACGCGGCACCGACAATGGAATAGCGTGCACTTTATTTAAAACCACCAAGCGCTGGTAAAATACATATCCCGCCAGCTGTGACTCCGCGTCAACCTTGACAGTAAGAACTGGGCACGTAGTCACTCTGCACGTCACGTGTGTCACATGCCCAGTCGGCAGAGGAGGGTGCCCGGCCCACCGGAGCCTCCAGGGGAGGAGCGCCCCGGTGGAGAGGGGTCTGCAGACGCCCCCTGCTCCCCGCAGAGCATGTGAAGGGAAGGGGGTGCCATCTCGGTGTGTCTGCTCCGCGACCCTCCCGGGCCATGGGAGTGGCCTGGTCAGCAGCTCCTCGGTGGCGGGAGTGGAGAGTGGAGGCGCCCGCAGCTCTGCCAACAGGATGAGTCCTTTGTCCTCGGTCCCCGAACCCCCATGAGACCGAGCCGCTGCTGGGCCTGCTCGCAAGCACCCTCCAGAGCAGCCAGCCTGCTTCGGCTGAAGGGGAATCACGACACAAAGCAGCCACAGCGCACTTTCCTACACACAGTAGGACAGCCGGCAAGCTCGGGGCCTATGGCACGCACAGGGCCCACGGCACGCACAGGGGCCCACGGCACGCACAGGGCCCAGGGCACGCACAGGGGCCCACGGCACACACAGGGGCTGCCGGCACGCACAGGGGCTGCCGGCATGCACAGGGCCCAGGGCACACACAGGGCAGCAGGCAAGCGCAGGGCCCGCTGGCTCGGATTAAGGCACTTGTAACAGACTCAATGTCCATCCCGACCCACAGCCCCACAGGGCAATGTCCCCACCTCCCTTCTCCTCAGGTCCCATGGCCCTGCTCTCCCACCCTGGGCAGGAAGGGAAGGAGCAGGCCTGGAAGGACAGTGGTTGGGTAGGAGCACAGGGCGGGGAGGGGACACAGGGAGGGAGCTGGGACTTGGCAAAGGCAAAGAGGACAGGAGAGCGAGAGCAGCAGCAGGAAGGCGGGGTGGCCGCAGGGCGGCTGATGGCAGTGATGCTCAGAGAGCAGATGCACGAGCTGAGGGTGGGGGCTTCCGAGCTGCCCAGCAGAGACGGCTGGGGACAGAGAAAGGGGTCAGAGGACCAGCAGGGGAGGGGTCTCCCGCCCTCTCAGCTGGGGGGCTGGGGCAGAGGTAAGAGTCCTGAGGGTCCAGACAGGGCAAGCGAGGGGCAGGGCTGGAAGGAGGGCCAGCGCCCCGGAAGCAGCTCAGCTCTTTGGTTCGGAGACGACGAAGGTGTGGGGCGGCCTTACTCCTCCTCCAGGCCCCGGGTGCCCTTGGCCGCTCGCCTCTGCCGCCAACGCATCTCCTCCACCTGGCGCTCCAGCGCTCGGACCTTGGCCTCCAGCTGGACCCCCGAGGCCCGGCTGCCCGTGAGCCGGCTCAGCAGAGCGTAGAGGGTCAGCAGGCCCAGCAGGAGCAGGGCCCGGGTGGAAGGGTCGGGCACCGAGCGCACCAGGGCCACAAAGCCAACCAGGAAGAAGATAAGCTTCAGGCCCCACAGGATCCGCCCCAGCAAGGCCAAGACCAGGCCGAGGAGCAGGGACAGCAGCCAGTAGATGACCAGGGCCCCTGCGCCCCACAGCAGGAAGGTCTGCACCTGGCCGGGGCTGAGCTGCAGGACCTGGGTGAGGTGGTCTCCTGAGGGGGAAGAGTCACAGAATCAGCCAGCCTGGAGTGGTGATGGGCCAGTGGGGGGGGGGGGGGCTGGGGGACAAGTGAGGGGGCGTTCATGCCCAAAGAGAGGGAGAACTTAGACTCCCTGCAAAGGGAAAGAAAGTCCCTCCCACGGGGTCACAGAGCTGTAGGGATGTGAGCCTGAATCTCGGCTGCGCGTCCTGCCGCCCTGGTTAGATCCCTGCCTTGGCTGAGCCAGTTTCATCTACAAAATGGGAGTGATTCCCGGCTGTGGGGAGTTCCATGCGAGGCTATGGCTGAGCGTGATGCTCCTCCGACAGGAGGCTGACTGGCAGGTGGCGGCAGTTTCTGGCCTGCTATTAAGCTGGCCTCTGGGGAACCCTGGGCGGGGGCAGGGGGCTGGGGAAAAGTTTAGACCCTGAAAAGATAGCTCCCACAAACAGGAAGTGATGGGCTAAGCCCCAGCTGCCCGACCAGCTCCCTGCCACTCACCATCCAGCCCCAAGGCATTCAGCAGCTGGGCGGCGATCCCCGACAGCGCGAAGAAGCCCACGGAGATGCACGAGGAGACGGCCCCCAGCACCTGAGACGTGGTCTGTGGAGATATGGACCCATGACGAGTGAGGCTCCTCGCCAAGCCTCACTGCCAGGTCCAGCCAGGCCGGCAGGACCGGCTCCCACCCGCTTCTCAGCCAGCGTTTGCCCGCCCGGGCCTCGGAGGGTCCCTCCCCAGCCCCCTGGCAGTGCGCGGGCACGGACAGCAGGCCGCTCCTCCTTCCTGGGCTAGAACCCAGGACACCTGGGCCCTAACGCAGAGGACCTGCTGGGACACTGTGCGGGTGGCAGTGGGTGTATGTGGGTGGGAACCATCAGATCCCATTAGGTGGGAGAGAGAGCCCCTCCCCCACCTCTACAGGCGAAGAAATGAGGCAGGGCTTGATATTGTGCCAACTCACGACACCAGGTCACATGCAGACCAAAGCCTGACTCTACAGTGGCCAGTGACATGGTTTGTAAAGATGGCTCCTTCCCAGCCTTTCTGACCAGAAGGGCAGGAACGAGGGAAAGACGGGGGTGGAGCTCAGGGCCTTCAGGTGGAATTCAACCAATGGGAGCGCGAGAGGCAGGGATGTGTGCTTCATCGTGTGGAATCTGGGGCCACCAGCGGTTGTGACACAGAGGACGCAGAGCCAGCACCTCCTCCTTCATCTTCCTCTGTGTGGGTCCCCGCAGGAACCGCCGCCCTCACCTCAGAGACCACGTGCATGGTCTCCGGCCCGATCCAGGCATCCAGGGTCCCCCGCACAGACCGGCCCATCTGGCTCAGGAAGTCAGCGGGCACCTCCCTCTTCTGCCTGCCGGGCGGCACGAAGTCTCGGGAGGGCTCGGACGATGCTGAGTGGAGGAGGACGAGGGCCACTAGGACCAGCAGGGCGACTTGGGACAGATGGCTGCGCGATGGCCACGTGCTGCCTGAACCGGCCATGACTGGGTCTGCGGGGAGAGAAGCACAGGGTGAGCAGGGGGGGGCCAGACCGCAGGGAAACGCGCTCCCTCCACCCTCCCGTCAGTGGAGAAAGGCGGAACCGGCACTTCCCGCTTCAGCTGGGCACAGCCACCGCCTCCCGGACTCCTCTCTCACCCTCACCCCGCATGTCAGCTAACCAGGGGCACTGCTCAGCGCCTTAGCGGGGGCGAGCTCTCTCTAACCCAGGGGTCCTCAACTTTTTAAACAGGGGGCCAGGTCACTGTCCCTCAGACGGTTGGAGGGCCAGACTATAGTTTAAAAACAAACAAACTATGAACAAATTCCTGTGCACACTACACATACCTTATTTTGAAGTAAAAAAACAAAGCGGCAAAAACACCCGCATGTGGCCCGCGGGCCACAGTTTGAGGACGCCTGCTCTAACCCTTACTCCAGCTCTAAACATCCGAAAGCCTGTCTGTGCCTTAGGTGCTTTGGGCATAAGAAATAATAAGTCTATAAGGCTTGGTTCCCAAGGAGATTATAATCTACTTAAGATAAAGCTAATATAAAAACAACTTAAAAATAGCGCCCAAATAGGATTGTCCGAGTATAACAACATCAAGAAAGGCGCTCGGTTACTGCTCGAGCAAGAACATGCTGCCACGTGCCCTGCTGGTGTGGATGAGAAGACAGGAGGGACATGTCAGCCCCGGTCCCTGCTGAGTAGAAAGGCCGGGACCGAACCTAAGCTTCTGCTCTCAAACCACAGGCTCGCTGGGGTGCAGGTACCGCAGCGGATTCCAATGCGGCTGTTCCCGGAGTCACGGGGAGCTTCGCCAGGGCTGGCGCTGCCTGGAGGTGCCGAGGCTTAGACCACAAGTCCCAGGGGGCTCCAGTGTGCGAAGGCGAGACCCACAGACTCAGAAGGCCCTCTGCTCCCCAGCCACCAATGGAGGCAAAGGCTGAGAGCACCACCTCTAAGGAAAGATATTATTCTTAACAAAAAGCTGCCCTGGCCGGTGTGGCTCAGTGGATAGAGCGTCAGCCTACGGACTGAAGGGTTCAATTCCGGTCTAGGGCACATGCCTGGGTTGCCGGCTCGATCCCCAGTGTGGGGCGTGCAGGAGGCAGCCGATCCACGATTCTCTCTCGTCATTGATGTTTCTCTCTCTCCCTCACCCTTCCTCCCTGAAATCAATAGAAAAATCAGGACTTGAACCCAGGTGCATTTGACAGCAGACCCCTTGCACACAGCTCCCGGCCACACGGCCGCCAACGTGTGTTTCCGAGGTGATACAGAAAGCCGCACGGAAGATTATCCAGATGCGAAAAGGAAGTAGGCACCTATCAATCGCCGTGACTTAGCGGTGACAGTTCCCTTCACCACTTTGGGTTCTGTGCTCGAGGTCGTGTTCCGTGATGCTACAGGCAAGTTAGGACCCAGCCAGCGCTGACTCAGTGAGGCAGGGGTAGATCAGCCAAGAACTGTTTTCAGTATCAACATCTCTGGGCCTCCATGCTCAAGAGAAGTCAATCCGCCCCTTCCAGGCCCCACCCTCCCCCCAGATGAACCTGTAGCTCCAGGGCGTTCCCAGGACTCAGAGGCTAAGCCTGTGGAGGGAGGAGCAGCCAGGGCCGTGAAGTTTCGCCTGCTGCCAGGGCAGGCAGAGAGCTGGCCAGAAATCAGAGCTGTCAGGATAGAGGAGAGGGGAGAGAGGGTGTTCCCTTTCTTGCTTTGTGGGAAAGAGAAGGGTTCAAGAAAGGGTTATCTTTAAAAATATCGAATTTGGGCACTTCCTGGTGCCAAAACAGCTGCTGACGTCTCCCGAGGCCAGTGGGACCAAGCAGGGCCGAGAAGCAGGCAATTCCCGAGGGACCACCCCAGGCTGGGACGCCTTCTACTCTTGTTGGCACAAATCAAGCAGCAGACGGCTCCTGCCGGCCGCCACGGTCCGAGGCGAGGGAAGCCCGGGGGCTCCTGGGCTATCTGGGTCACACGCGCCCCAGGACTGACAGGGCAGGCCAGCTCTCTCTCGGTGCGATCCTATGTCCAAGGAACTCCCCCAGCAGGAGTCACATGTCACCTCCTCCATCCTAGGTCAGCGTGACATGAGCTGCTCCCCCCACGGCAGCCTGCTGAGCTCTGCGCTGGCCTCCACTGTGAAGCGGCCGCCTGCCCCAGCTGAGGGGAGCCGGGGGCCCTGAAATAAGCCCTCCGCAGCAAGGCTGTGGCCCTGCGGCTGGCCTCCGGGGCGCGCTGGGAGCCTGAATGGCATTCTGGAGCGTGTCCTGCGCAGAGAACAGTGCAGGCGACTGGCGGCTGCGTCTCCTCTGTTTTCTTTTTTAAAAAATATATTTTATTGATTTTTTACAGAGAAGAAGGGAGAGGGATAGAGAGTCAGAAACATTGATGAGAGAGAAACATCCATCAGCCGCCTCCACACACACACCCCCCCCCCCCCGCACTGGGGATGTGGCCGCAACCAAGGTACATGCCCTTGACCGGAATCGAATCTGGGACCCTTCAGTCCGCAGGCCGACGCTCTATCCACTGAGCCACACCAATCAGGGCCTCCTCTGTTTTCTTGAACAGGAGTCTCTGTCTGTCCTTCCGCGTGAGTCCCAGGCAGCAAGAGCCTGACCCCTCACCACTCTGTCGCACACTTTCTCACTAAGGCGCCGCGGCGGTCACGGCAGGAGCAGCCTCGGGGAAGCATGTCTGACGCGGCTTCACCTCCCGCAGCCACGGTCACAGCGGTGTGTGCGCGGCTCTATTGTGTGTCGCTTTACCGTTCACACAGTGCTTGCTATCCCACCTCTTCGCTCAACGCTTAAAGCTATCTGATGAGGTACTGCGACGCTCCTGCATTTCACCCAGAAAACTATGGCTTAGAGAGGTCAGACGACTTGCTCAAGTCCACAAAGCAGAACTGGGACTTGATCCAGAACCCAAAACCTACATCTTGCCCTGTGGCTCATTCCACACCCTCGCGCGGCACCCGTAAGACATGGTCCCTGCCCTCGAGGCACTGAACGTTCTCCCCAATATCAACAAGTGAGAGGGACACCCAGACCCCCCAGGATAAGGCCACCCACAGGGGACCCGCCTGCTGGGCTCACAGGTCCTGGTGTGTACCAAGCAAGAGATGAGGACAGCAAAAATCGGGGAGTAGACCTGCCCCTGCCGTTCAGGCCGCAGCACTCTGGCTTGGGCAGGGCTGGGGAAGCCCAGCAGCGGCGGGGTGGGCGGGGGGAGGGCTTCCTCTCGCCGTGGCAGCGGGAAGCTGTGCGTGTGAGGTGTGGTTTGCTGGAGGCAGGCTTCCCCTGCCTGGCTGTCTTTCCCGCTATGAATCACCGCGGGGCAGGAGGGCAGCTGACTCGGTGCCTCTTCGGGCCCCGACTTCCTCATCCTGGGGGCAGCAGTGATTCTCAGCTCTGGTCGCCCATCAGAGCGGCCGGTGGAGCCTGTCACAGCAAGGGGGTCTGTCCCACGGGGGCCAACGACCTCCGACTCCCCCCGCGAGAGATCCAGCTTGTGTTTTCAGAGCTCCTGGGGAACTTCCGATGCAGAACCACGGTGGGCAGGTCAGGGGAAAGTATACTCCAGGCAAAGCCCTGAACGTGTACCTCCATTTTGGTCCCAGGCTCAATTCTGCCACAAACTGGAAGCCGCTATCTCCTGCCTGTGACTTTATCTGAGGCCCAGTCTCCTCCAATGGACAACGGGGGTAAGCGGGGCCAGGACTTACCGCAAGGAGCTGGCCTGGCTCTGCGAGAACCCGGCGCACTCGCGCACGGAGAGAGACGGCGGGTGTGGCACAAAAAGGAAAACAAGAAATAGGAAAAAGAACACAAAGGGATGTGCGTACCCAAACCGTCGGTATACTGCTCACCGCACGGCAGCGGGCGTCCCGGATTCCAGCCTGCCACCCCTTCAGGCCCGAGCACCCCCTGGTCCAGACCCCACAACTAACTTTTCTCGGGCTCCCCAGCGCCTGGCACAGCATGGCTCATCCGTGCTTGTTGGGACCATTAGAAGCCTGGCCAGAGCCGGGAGGGTGCCGTGGAGGGTGCCGTGGAGGGCAGCCGCGGGGAGCCACGCAGACAGGTGGGGAGGCTTATTTTAAAGCTGATCCAAACAGGCGGCGGCCGCCCAAGGACAGCCGGTGTGGAAAGGCGGCTCCTAGACGGCGAAGCTGCCACCGAGGGGAATGAAGTCAGCGTCCCGGCAGGTGGGGCAGCCCCGCCAACCCCGCCAGCTGCTTCCCAGCCTGTTTGGGGGCAGGGCGACAGGCCGAACTGAGCCCTCCCCAGGGCCCAGCCTACCCCAGACAGGGTGTCAGCGCCATGTGCTATTTCCAACAGCGTGTCCCCGGCCAAGCCCTTGCTGGGTGGCGTCTCTGGCAAGGGACCCGGCACGGCCCATGGGTTCGGGGCACCCCAAGGGCTCGGAGCGAGGCCGCGGGGGCTGGGCCGGGGGCCGGGCCGGGGGCCGGGGAGGGCGGCGGTCTGGGGCGAGGCGCTCAGCGCTGGCCGGGTCCCCCCGCCGGACCGCGCCTCGCCTCGGCCGGATTTCCCAGCAGCCTCGGAACCCTCGGCTCCCAGGAAACGCGTGCCTCCCGTTGCCTAGTAACGACGCCCCCTGTTGCATAGCAACAAGGATCCGGGTCCCCAGTCGGACCCCTCCCCAGTCGTGCTCGCCCAGCCTCGCGGCCCCGCCCCGGCCCCGCCTGCGTGGCTGCCGCCTCCCTGGCCCGACCGGCCCCTGAGCCCCTGAGCCCCGGCTTCGGCTCACACTCACCCGCCTCCGGCCACGACTGCCCTTCACGTGCGACTTCGCTAAACGCGCCACCAAACCCGCGCCTCGATCCCGGGGCGTTGGTTTATCGTCTGCGCACGCGCAAGGCGGCCGCGCCCGGCCCCGCCGCTCCCGCCCGCCCCGCTGTGCGCATGCGCCCTCCCCTCCCGACGGTGTTTTTCCCGAGCTTTCCCACCGGGAGCGCGGCGGGGTGGGCGGCCGGAGCTGGGAACGGAAGTGTGGCGGGAAAGGGGAAAGGCGTGACCCTGGCTGGGCGGGAGAGGGGGTAAGCTGCCTCTCAGCTCGGGGTCGAAGCCCACCCGCCCTCCAGCGCCTCGGCATTTGGGGCGATGTAGTGCCCGAGCGCCGCGGTGCCTGCTGGGCAGCGTCCTGAGGAAGGGGCGCCCAAGAGCCCTTGGTCTTTGGGGGAACTTTTCTCGCTACAAAGGCACGGAGGGAAGAGGTGCTGCAGCCGTTACAGCCGCACGACGCTGGGAAATGCGCCCGTTCCCTCCGGGAGCAGTTCCACGCCCAGACTGCAGGGGGCGCCCAGCCGTTCAGTTGCAGAGGAGGAGGGGCGCCAACTCTGCCAAGCACCGGCAGCCTGGGGGGCGGAGGGGAGTGGGGGCGGATTTGGAAGGAGGTGACCCCTTGCCGGCTTCTTCTCTCTGAGTCTCAGTTGTTTCCACTTGACTGTAAAAGGGCTGCGCAGTAGGTGTGGGAATTCAATGAGGTAACTGCACCCAGAAAGCATCCCAGTTGCCTTAGCGGCTAAGGCTTAGCCGGTTTGCCTCGGTGGATGGAGCATCGGCCTGCGGCCCCGGGTTCCAGTCGGTCAAGGGCACGTACTTCGGGCCTGTACCTCGGTTGCAGGCTCTTCCCTGGCCGGTGGGGACACGTGCAGGAAGCAGCCAATCGGTGTTTCTCCGTCTTTCCCTCCCTCTTCCACTCTCTCCGAAAATCAATGGGAAAATATCCTCCGGTGAGGATTAAAACAAAAACAATAAAGTCATACAAAGTTGATCTCATTTTTAAAAAAACATCCCAGTTGCTGTTTTAATGCTTAGATCACATTGGCTGCCCTGGGAGAGCTCGCCTTTGATGTTACAGCGGTTCCCCAAACTCGACGCTCCCTTTCCCCCTACCGGACAGCCTTCTAACTCTGTCTTCTGCCCAGGCCACGGGGCACAGGAGCTAACCACCAGCCCGTCGCCTCTTCCGGGTGTTTCTTTCCCTCCGATGTTGGCCGGAGCATCCATCGTGCTCTGGACCCTCAGCCAAGGGTCCCTCTTCCCAACAGGCTCTGTGGCATCCTGGGCCTCGCCTTCCAGAAGCCTTTCTAACAATTGCGTCAAGTTTATTCAAAGCGCTTTTTAAATATTAGGTCCTCACAACAACCCTCTGCGTTAGGTCAACCCTTGTTGCCCTGCCCTATTTCACAGATGAGGGGAGTAAGGCAGAGACGGTCACGCGGTTTACCGGCTGGGTGGAGCTGGGCTCGAGCACACACAACCCGACCTCAGAGTCCACGCTCCTGGGCACGATGTCATACGAACCCTTCATTCCTGCAACGTCTGTTCTTCTCCCAGCCCTTGTCTGTGCTGCCCCTCCTTTTGGGATGCCCTCTGTGCTGCTTCTCTTCCACCTGAATTTTGCCCACCTGTCAGCATCAGCCACACCTCTTCGGCGAAGAAGACACACCTGTCTGTCCTGCTGCTTGGTCTGGACCCTTACAGCTCACACCACATGTTCTGTGCATGATTTCCGGGAGTATCGCATTTTATAGGTATCCACCAAGACCCTACACGATCTGAGTTGGAAGGGAAACAGAAGTCAGTAGGAAAGGGGCAGAGGAGCTGATGACTTGCCCAAGATCGCAGAGCAAATTGGGAGTAGAGGCCGGACCAGCGCGGCTTCTCTGTCGGCCAGTGGCTGCTTCCTGCAGCGGGTCATCTAGCCGTGTCTCTCAAACCTCAGAATCCCGTGGGGCACACACTGAAAATGCAGACCCTCTAAGGCAGACCTCAGGAATATGCATTCTACCAAGTTGGTTAGGAAATTCTCGCGTACACTTAAGAGTTTGCAAGATTGTGGCCCCACGGCCCAGCGCGCAGGGGTCTCAAAAAGGTTGCGAAAAGCCCTGGCCGGTTTGGTTCAGTGTATAGAGCGTCAGCCTGCGGACTGGAGGGTCCCGAGTTCGAGTCAGGTCAAGGGCACAAGCCTGGACTGCGGGACCGGTCCCCGGAGGAGGGCATGCAGGAGGCAGCCAATCAATGATGCCCTCTCGTCATTGACGTTTCTCTCTCTCTCTCTCTTCCTCTCCCTTCCTCTCTGAAATCAATAAAAATATGTGTGTGTTTTTTAAAAAGGTCGGGAAAATGCATTGGTTTTAAAATTCCCGCTGCATCATGGGAAGTGTAGTTCCGGATCTCTCCTCTCCCAGCCGCAGGGAGCATTTTGCGGAAGGAGCCGAGTTGCTCCGGAAATAGCCGAGAGTTCCCTGGCGCGCCCTTTCCTGCCCCGGTGCATTCTGGGAAAGGGCAGTTTCCGTTAAGTACAGGCAGAGGCGCGCGATCCGCCGCAGTCGCACGTGAAGGGCTGCGCGATCGCCGCTCGGGGTGGTCGCTCTCCGCTCGCCGCGGAGCGTCCCGGAAGCAGCGGGGAGCTGGAACTGCCCCGCGGCCGCTCCGAAGCTAAGCCCGGAGCCCGGCGTGTGGCGCCTCGGAGCACAGCGACGGCGCCATGTCCTTGATCTGCTCTAGTGAGTACACGCTGCGGCCGATCGCGGGTCGCAGGAGGCCGGAGAGCCGAGCGGGAGGGGCTGCGGCCGCTGCGGCGCGGGGCTGGGCGGAGGTGACAGCGGGGCGCGGGGGAGGCCGGGCGGCCGCCTGTCAGCGCGGGGGTCCTCCCCCTCTGCGTGGGATGCATTTGCGCAGCGCTTCACCGTTTACGTAACGCCGCGAGTTGATTGTCGCACGCATCGTCGGGGCCTGAACGGAGGGAGGGGGCTGGTGCGGGGGGCCAGCTCCGGCGGAGGCATCAGGATCCCGAGGGCTTGTGCGCGGTCCGCTGCGGGAGCTGGTGCGCGGCCCCGGGCCTCGGTTTCCCCTGCAAAAGGCGAGTATTGCCCTGGATGCCGCTGAGATCGCGCTCGGGTGGGCAGAGCCGCAGTGTGCGCAGGTCACGCGGAGCGGCGGCGGCAGCGGCGGGGCTGGAAGCCAGGTCTGTAGCGGCCCGCCTCACCCGGTGCGAAAGCCGCGGACTTGGACGTCGCCTTCACTGGCGCTCGGTGTTCTGGTTGCATCCTCGCAAGGACCCTCCGGAGCGGGAATAAGGGCCCGATGTTGGGTTTTCAGATGAGGGAGGCGGTCCGGGGAGATGATGGCTTTTCTAGCGCTGCGCAGCCATCGGCGGCGGAGCTGGGTGCTGCCGCGAGGCCCTCTGACCCCGAAGCCGTGCTTGTTTCTGCATGCGCCGTCCTCCCTCTGGGTAGTTTATTGTGTGTCGTGGCCTAAAGGTGTCCGTCCTCGCTGTGCCAACAGGTTACCGCTTTCTCAGCCCTTTCTCTATCTGCTGCCTAACCCTCACGCTCCTGACTCTTAGAATCTTTGCATTACCTCCCCACCCCCCCTCCCCGGCAAAGAAAAAGGAAGGGCCGTGGTGATTGGCAAAAGGAAGCCTTCGCCTTGAAGAAGCCGCCGTGTGCAGGCTATTTCACCTTTATTGTCTCCTTTCCGTCTGGAGGGAGCGCGTTCCCGGATCCCCAGCATCCTCCCGCCCCTTCCCTCCTCGCGGCGTGTGTACCGAGCGCCTGCTGGGCCGCGGGGTCCAGCGGCGAGCCTGTCCCCAAGGGACGGCAGACTACGCAGCAGGCAGCAGCTCGGGAGTGATGCCCCTGTTGGGGGCGATCGTGCAGATGAATTAATGGAAAGCGTTGATAGTCGAGCTTGGCAACTAGGAAACAACATGTGGCTGTTTTGTATCCTTACAGCACCTGTCACGTTGCTTTGTCATTTCTTTGTCTGATACTCCATCCAGGCTCTGGACCAGCAAATTGCAGCTGGTTCTTGCAGGAATTTTAAAAACAAGCAATACCTGACTATCCAGCCAGGGACACTGACCCCTCCCCTCAGGGTGTCAAATAAAAAAATGGCCGCAGTGGAGGCGATGCTGGCCTCGGGGGTGAGGGAATCAGTGATAGGTACCTTTTTGTGTCCGGCCGACGGAAGGACAGGAGGTTTGGTGTGCCGCGGGTGGCAGTAGTGAGTCTAGTGCCGTCAGGTGAGAGGGTGGCGGGCGCTGCTCTGGACTGAGGCTCCAGTGGCCTCGTGTGCGCCTGCGTGTCCTGGGTGCGGCGAGTCCGGCCTCTGTTCAGAAGGAGGCGGCAGGGCGGGGGTGCTCTCGGGTGCCTGCTCACGGTTGTTGCGCAGGACGTGTGTGTTGGCTTCTGACGGTCAGGAGACGGTGGCGAAGCTGGTCATGTCACAGGGAAGCATTCTGGGGACAGGACAGAGCTGGCATGGTGTCACGTCTTGACTCCTGTTCGTTGGGGGTGGGACACGTGGTCGTGTTGCGGCCAGCAGCAGAGGGGGCATCCCCTTAGCCCGAGGTCCCCCCCTCACCAAGGCCCCTGCCGCCGTCTCTCCGCAGTCTCCAATGAGGTGCCGGAGCACCCGTGCGTGTCCCCCGTCTCCAACCACATCTACGAGCGGCGCCTCATTGAGAAGTACATCGCCGAGAACGGCACCGACCCCATCAACAACCAGCCTCTGTCCGAGGAGCAGCTGGTGGACATCAAAGGTGCTCGAGGCCGCCCGCCCGGCAGGGCCGTCCCTGCCCAGAGCGCGTGGGGTGGAGCGTGCGGGAGGAGTGCGGGAGGAGCCGAGCTGAGGGGAGAGGGGAGGGGAGGGAGGGTCCCCGGGGGTGGTTCTTCATGCCGCTTCCCCTCTCTTGGCAGTGGCTCACCCAATCCGGCCCAAGCCTCCCTCAGCCACCAGCATCCCAGCCATTCTGAAAGCCCTACAGGACGAATGGGTGAGTCCCTGGGGAGAAGGGTGCCCCCGATGGAAGGCCTCGCTGGCCTAGGCCTGGGGGGGGGAGGGGCACTGTTTTCTCATTCAAGGGCAGGATGGCCCGGCCGGGGATGCGGGGTGCCTGGTGCTGAGTCCCGCAGGTCTGGGTTCCACCTTAGCTCCGCCGCTCACGTGCCATGTGAGCCGCTTGCGTTCAGGCTCTAGTTCTCCTCGCCGAACAGCGTGGGCAGCGCCGCTCGGGGCGTGGGGAGAATGAGAGTCCAAATCCATGGCTTCAGGGCTGGTTTCACCTGTCGGTGCGTCGCCAGCACCAGGAGCCGGGCCGGCCTGAGCTAGGTGCTCTCAGATGGGAGCGAAGGCTCGGTGCGCCTGGCGCTGGGGGGGTCAGTACGTGGCGCTCTTGGTCCCTCTCGGGGAGGTGATGGCAGGGCGTGAGGTGAGCCGGGAGGTTGGTGGCGCTGGCGGGGAGAGAGTGGCTCCCGCTCCTGCGTGCCCAGGTCCGTGCCCAGGTCCGGCAGCCCGGGCTGGGGGGCGGCCAGCAGGTCCGGGGCCACACAGGTAGCACTTGGGCCACCGACACGGGCCGAGGCCATGGACAAGGCGGTGCCCTCTGATGAGGCGGCCCTTCCGCTGGGCGCTCCCGGCTCCCCGCGCTCACGGTGTGCCCCCCCAGGACGCGGTCATGCTGCACAGCTTCACTCTGCGCCAGCAGCTGCAGACCACCCGCCAGGAGCTGTCCCACGCGCTGTACCAGCACGATGCCGCCTGCCGGGTCATCGCCCGCCTCACCAAGGAGGTCACCGCTGCCCGGGAAGGTACAGCCTTCCCCCCCAACCCCCCCTCCCCCCCGGCTGGTCTCGCTCTGCCATGCCCGTTTCTAACGCGTCTCTCTCTCTCAGCTCTGGCGACGCTGAAACCGCAGGCCGGCCTCATTGTGCCGCAGGCCGTGCCCAGCTCCCAGCCCAGTGTTGTGGTGAGTGCCGCCGCCCCGCCCGCTGCCCGGCCCTTTGGGTGTGGAGGCCACCTGGCCCTCCTGCACGTGCCCGGCACCCCGGCCTCCCTCACCTTCACGTGTTCCCTGCAGGGGGCAGGCGAGCCGATGGAGCTGGGCGAGCTGGTGGGAATGACCCCCGAGATTATCCAGAAGGTAGGCGCTCGCGTGGTGGGGGTGGGGCCCCGGTTTCTCCCCGGAGGCCAATAGGAATGGGACCGGGCCATCAGGCAGTGGGTCGTGCGGAGCACAGACTCGCCCAGGCGGCCCGGCTGTGTGTGTCACCTTTATGGGCTTTATGACCGTGGGCGGCTCACCCAGTCTCTCGGGTCCGTTTCCCCTGCTCCTAAAGGAACAGCAGCGCCTCCTCCACAGACTGGACCTCCCGCTTCTCGCTAGGGGGCTCTTGGCAGAGATCAAACACTTTGTTACAATCTTCACTTTGTCGCTGAGGGAGACGGGCAAGGTGGAGGCTAGATGGAGACAGAGATCCGAAGGCGCAGCTCACACGCAGAGCTGGCGGGTCTCGGGCGGGGCTGAGCCTGGGCCTCCCCCAGGACGTGCTCGGTTATGTCTGACAAGCTGGGCAGGCCGGCAGCTCTCACCTCGGCGCCACGGGCCTGGCCTGGGTGCTACAGGCCTGGTCCCCTCGCTCTGCGTTGTCCCCCTGCGGCCTCGGGCAAGTGACTCCCCTTCTCCGAAGCCCCGTTTCCTCTGAAGCCAAGTCCTCAGCGCCCACCCCACAGCTGGAAGGGCGAGAAGGGCTCATGCCTGTCCCCGGGCACAGACCTCGGCAGATACGGCTTTCTGCTGACGCCTGAGACAGGGCCGTACCCGCGCCCAGCACCCCGTCCTCTCGGCAGAATAGCCTGTCTGACACGGAGTCTGTTCCCTCTCACCCCCAGCTGCAAGACAAGGCCACCGTGCTGACCACGGAGCGCAAGAAGGTGCGTGCTCTCCCCTGGCCGGGGCGGGTGGCTGGGGCGGGTGGCCGGGGCGGCAGAGCCCCTGCAGGGGCGGCTGGGTCCTGCGCTCACGGCTCTTCTCTGGCCTCTCCCTTTCTCAGAGAGGGAAGACGGTGCCTGAGGAGCTGGTGAAGCCGGAGGAGCTCAGCAAGTACCGGCAGGTGGCTTCCCACGTGGTGAGTGGCCGGGCCTGGGTCCCGGGACAGGGCCCCCAGGGCTGTTTCTGGGTGGGGCAGGCAGCCTGGAGCCAGCGGGTAGCAAGCTGTCCCGCGCCTCTGGCCCGTCCCTAGCCTGGGCTGCTGCCTTGTCACCTCGCTTCCTGCCCGCTCTGGCTTCCCAGTGATGCGGTGAGGGAGGTGCTGGCCCCGGCAGAGGCCAGTGCAGAGGGCGGAGCACCAGCCGCTTGTTGGCTGGGCGTGGGGCCGGGGGAGTTGTGGGGGTGGGAGAGGGGGGCAGTGTGGGGGCCAGGGGAGTGTGGGGCTCTGGTCGCCGAGGCTGGGCCCAACAGGTTCCTGTGACAGGGCCTGCACAGCGCCAGCATCCCTGGGATCCTTGCCCTGGACCTCTGCCCCGCCGACACCAACAAGGTCCTCACTGGTGAGCGCTGGCCTGGCCCAGGGGCGGGAGGGGGTGCAGGGGGCGGGGGGTGCGGTGCTTGTCTGTCCTGTGCGTGGGCCGAGGGGCAAAGGGACCTGGAAGGGCTCGGGTCCTGGGCCTCACGTGCGTCCTTCCAGGCGGGGCGGATAAGAACGTCGTCGTCTTCGACAAGAGTTCCGAGCAGATCCTGGCCACCCTCAAGGGCCACACCAAGAAGGTCACCAGCGTGGTGTTCCACCCCTCCCAGGTAGCGCTCTCCTCCCCCCTCATCTCAGCCCCCTGTCAGCGCTCAGGGCCCAGAATCGCCCCGCCCCTGCTGTCTCCTGAGGCCGAGCTCTCGTCTCCGAGGGGACAGTTAGGGCCTCTGCTTGGCGTCGTCGGTCCCCTCTCCCCTGTGGGGCCCACAAGGCAGCCTCCCGACTGGCCAGGGGAACGTGTCGCTTACCAAGGCGTCTTCGTTGCCACCGTGTTATTAGGAGGAGGACCAGGCCCTCCTGTGTTTACAGTACAAACCAGGAAGCAGAGCCCAACAGAAACGAGCGAGGAGCCGAGGCAGTCAGGACCCCGGTCCTCGGGGCACGTGGTGTGCCTGTCGCAGCGGGTGGGGTGGGAGAGACGGGCCGGGCCGCGGAGAGGCAGCTCCGGCAGAGTCCTGGCGTCGGGGGTGTGGCAGCTCAGGCCTCGGGCTGGGGTCTGGGGCTGAGGCAGTGGGGGGGGCCCCTGCTGCTCAGCCAGCCGTTGCCTGTCGCGTCAGGAAGTTAGAAACAAGACCACCTGGTGAATTTTTCATAAAAATTAATTTCTCCAAGTGAAAGCCCTCCTTTCTTACTGGGGGTTAATATTTCTCTATGAAATCACGTTGACAAAAGATGGTGATTGGTTTTTAATTTCTAACCACAGCGGTTGGTTGGTGGCACTGCGGAAGCTCTCTCCCAGCCCCAGACTCCTAGGAGCCTTAGATGCACGGGGCCAGGCCCTTACAGCCCTTCGGGGCCAGTGCTGAGGCCGCATCCGCCACCCGCCACCCGCCACCCGCCACCCGCCATCCGCCATCCGCCATCCACCTGGAGGCGCTGGTCCCGGCTCTGAGAGCAGCCGTGCGGCCAGCTTCTCTGTTCCTGGGAGCTGCCCTCAGCCACAGTTATCCGCTCACCACTAGGTGGCGGGGCCTCCACGGCCAAATGCTGGCAGATTTAGCATCTTAGTGTTTCCCGTGGCCCTGGCAGGCATCCTGGGTGGGCGGGAGGTTCCAGGCAGGGCAGGGCCCAAGGAGAAGCCGTGCGGGGCGGGGTGGCCATCCGCAGCCTGGGAGGCCGTTAGGGTGCGTCTCTTCCCTCCCTGAGCGCCCGCCTCTCTCCTCCTAGGAGCTGGTGTTCTCTGCTTCCCCGGATGCCACCATCAGGATCTGGTCGGTCCCGAGCTCCTCCTGCGTGCAGGTGGTGCGGGCCCACGAGAGCTCCGTGACGGGCCTCAGCCTCCATGCCACCGGGGACTATCTCCTGAGCTCCTCTGATGACCAGGTGCGGCCCCGCAGGAGGAGGGCAGCGACACACACACACCCCGGCCACCCCCAGCAAGGAGAGCGTTTCCTCTCTGCCGGGGGGCTGGCTTCTCCAGGGCTTGCCGGACGGGGGTCCCTGCTCCCTGGAGGGCACCCCCTTTCTGACTCCTGCCTGTGTCTGTTTCAGTACTGGGCCTTCTCTGACATCCAGACAGGGCGCGTGCTCACCAAGGTGACGGACGAGACCTCCGGCTGCGGTGAGGGGTCTCCTTCATTCGCTGTTCATCTTTGTCTCGTTTGGTCACGTGTTGTTATAAAAATGCCCTGAGTGCCAGGATGGGGGGGCCCCTTCTGCCGTGCTTGTCCCCCGGGGGCTCTGACCATGCCCTCCCTCCCCCAGCTCTCACCTGCGCACAGTTCCATCCCGACGGACTCATCTTTGGGACAGGAACCATGGACTCGCAGATCAAGATCTGGGACCTGAAGGTGGGAGCCGCAGCCGGAGCCATGCTGCTCGTGTGCCGGATGCCTGTGGCCGGCCCAGGGCCACGGGTGGAGAGGGCTGTGTGTGACAGAGCGGGTGGTTGGGGGCCCTGGGTTGGGCCCCACCCCTGCTCTTCCCACTTCTGTCCTTCCCTGAGAGACAGGACGGGACGTCCCAAAGGGAGGGGTTCACGAGCTCCGTTCCTCCCTCCTGACCAGTGGGTGGCCTTCTGCCCGCCCCCACCTGCAGGAGCGCACCAACGTGGCCAACTTCCCTGGCCACTCGGGCCCCATCACCAGCATCGCCTTCTCCGAGAATGGCTACTACCTGGCCACGGCGGCCGACGACTCCTCCGTCAAGCTGTGGGACCTGCGCAAGCTGAAGAACTTCAAGACGCTGCAGCTGGATAACAACTTTGAGGTGCCCCCCCCCCGCCTCGCTTGCCTCCTCGTCTGTCAGTTATTCACCGAACCACTCTGAACAGCTTCGCCCGCTCTGATGGCCCGATCCCTCCCCTCGTGTGATCTCTGTTCTGGCTCTGGCAGGTGAAGTCCCTGATCTTTGACCAGAGTGGGACCTACCTGGCCCTGGGGGGCACCGACGTCCAGATCTACATCTGCAAGCAGTGGACGGAGATTCTCCACTTCACAGGTGGGCCTGGGCTCCCGAGGTCTCGGGGGGCTGGCAGGGGGGCCGGACAAAGTGGGGGTCTCAGTGGGTTAGGAGCTTCTCGGCGTTCCGGGGCCCCAGCAGCTGTGAGCGGCCTGAGGCAGGAGCGCTGTGACTGAGAAGACGGACTGGGAGGCGAGTGCTGGGCTGTCGTGCCGGCACGGGGCCTGGCGTGTGGGAGGATCTGCCCTCAGTGCTCCGCACACATCCTGTGGGGTTAGAGCCGAGAGTGCGAGGGAGGAGGCCTCGCTGCTGGGCTGTCCGGTCAGGGGAGGAGGGGTGTGATGGCTTCCCAGGTGAACGCCTCGTGCCGGAGGAGGAGGCCCAGGGTGCTGAGCCGGCGGCTACAGGTCGCCACCCGCCATAGCTGTGGCCCTGGTGCGTGCTCCCTCTCAGGCTGTCGCTTCTCCACCTTGAAGGTGGGCAGAGCGGCTCTGTGTGCAGATGGCGCCAGCTGGGGACGCGGGGTGGCGTGTGGTGACAGGTGCCTGCTGCTCAGTGGCAGCTGCTGCTCCTGTGCGGACAGTTCCTGTCGGAGTGGCAGGTGTGGGCAGGGTACTGCCCCCCGCATGCTCCGGGCTGCGCAGCGCGGTGTTTCGGGTGCCCAGGCCTCCCTGTGGCTGTGGCTGAGCCTTCCCCGATGCCGGGGCCTGCAGTGGACAGCCGGCTGGCGGCAGGTGACCCTGAACGGGCCTGAGGAACGTGCACTGAGCTCATGTGCTGCCCAGCCCCTCTGCCCCGCCCCAGACCCAGGCCTGCCCTGTGTGAGGGGCCCAGGTTCCCCAAGAGTCGGAACCCGTGAGCTAGAACAAGCGGAGGGCCGTTCCAGCTACAAGCAAGCTGACCGCTGAAGCTTAAACCAGGCTGGGCTCGGCCAAAAGGGAAGCCAGCCTCCCGCTCTGGCTCCGCGCCCGCCGGCCAGCTCAGGGCGGGAGCGGGACGGGAGCGGGGCCGGGGGAAGGGGCTGGTAGTCCTCCGTGCACTCAGCCCACGGCAAAGCCTCGAGTGCCTGCCACGTGCCAGGCACTGCGTGAGGCCCTGCGGGGAAATGCCGGTCCCGTCAGAGCCCGGCCCTGCCCTCGGAGTGTCAAGTCTGGGGGAACCAGATGCGCAGTCACATGTGGGGGGCGTGTGTCGTCGGGTCAGCGCTTAGACCCTGGGGAAGGCCTCACGCTGCCTCGTCTCTTCCAGAGCACAGCGGCCTGACCACGGGGGTGGCCTTCGGGCAGCACGCCAAGTTCATCGCTTCCACGGGCATGGACAGGAGCCTCAAGTTCTACAGCCTGTAGGCCCTGTCCCTTCTGACGGGGGGGGGTAGAGTTAGGGTGGGAGGGGGGAGGCAGGGGAGAGACTACTGGGGGGCGGGGGACCTTGGGGGGGACATTCTCATCATTTCACCGGTCTGGGTGGTGGCCTGAGAACCCTGGCAGCCTGCACCACCCTCACCGCAGCTTCCAGGCCCGGAGCAGACGGGGAGGGCGCTGTCTCCCTCCGGAGCGCCCGGGCTTCAGTCCCAGAGACGCACAGGCTGAGCCCAGGGAGCGGAAGGGATGGGCGCGGGGGCTGGCGCAGGATTTTGTAAGCAGCAACCTAATTTCATTAAAAAAGGAAACAATAAAGCAGCCACCTCCTGGGTGTGTGTGTGTGTGTGTGTGTGTGTGTGTGTGTGTGTGTGTGTGTGTGTGTGAGAGAGAGAGAGAGGCAGGGACCTGGGTGTCTGCGTGTGTGCTTGTGTTTGTGTGTGTGTGCGCGCGCGCATGCACGCGTGCGCAAGGCGGGAGTGGGTGGGAACTGGGAGCGCGGCCCCTCGGGAAGCCGGCAGCCCTTTGCCCTTTGCCTTCATCACTCTTACACGCCCCCTCCCCCCCCTTTAAAGAGATCAAAGAAAACACAAACCTGCTGGCCATTTGCCAGGATGTCTCCAGGTCCCTGCAGGCCTGGGCCTTGTCTCAGGGTCTCGTATCGCTCGTGCTCCCACCTGCCCCAGCCTGGCAGGGAGAGAGAAGTGTGGGCAAGTGGCCTTTTCTTGCCCGGCCAGTGTGGCCCAGTGGTTGAGCGTCAATCTTTGAACCAGGAGGTCACGGTTCCATTCCCGGTCAGGGCACCTGCCCGGGTTGCAGGCTCATCCCCAGTGTGGGGCGTGCAGGAGGCAGCCTGTCCATGATTCTCTCTCCTCGTTGATGTTTCTCCCTCCCTCCCCCTTCCTCTCTGAGACCAATAAGAATAGATTTTTTAAGAAGATGGCCTTTGGCTGGTGAGGAACTGAGCAGTGAGCCAGGGCCTTCCCTTGTGATAGGAGACCTGTCCCAGCTGGCAGGAGGTTTTGTAACTGGCAGTTGAGAATCCGAAGTCGGGCCAGTTCCAGGGGAGACAGTGGTAAATAGTGAAGACCAGGAGACAAGTGTACAGGCCTGGGGCTGCTTGAGCTGGGTTCCCGTGGGGCTGCTTGAGCTGGGGTGGTCGGGAAGGGCCTTGCTGAGGTGCCGATGGTCACGCTGAAAAGGCTGGAGCAGTGGGGGTGGGGGTTGGGTGTGGAGGGACAGGAAGGGGGCCAGTGTGACCACCGGCCTGGCAGGGTGGTCGTTAGTACTTGACCAGCAGGCCCAGTGCAGCATGGGAGGGACGCGGCGCGGGGGATGAGAAAGGGGGAGTCGGTGCCGTGGGTGAGGGATTGTGCGGGAAGGGAGCTAAGACGGGCTGCGGGCCGCAGCAGGCCGTTCTCCCGGCCAGTGCTGCTGGTCACGCAGCGGGTGTGGGCCCCCTGCAGGCGGCACGCTTACCAGCTGGGAAAACCTGGAACTGCCCAGTCCTCAGTGAACGTTCGCCCTGCAGCCCTTCTTGGTGCCTCGAGCAGGGAGGAGGCAGGCGGCGGGGTCTCAGCCTGAGTGCACAGAGCTGCCGCCTGTCACGGCTCCAGGCTTGGGCTCGGCTGCCTCGGAACCTGCTCTGGGCCGAGTGGTCAGGCCATGAGGCTTGTGTTCCGGGCCCAGGAGCAGCCCGTAGTCCCGGCATGTGACGGGAAATTGGGGGTGTAACCGGCGCTTATTGCATCCCACATGAACCTGAGCGCCCCAGCATGCAGGCCCTCAGCCCCAGTGCGTCCCCACTGTTGAAGGGGAGGGCGTGGCCACATTGCTGTCAGCCTTGGCGCACTGCCCAGGGCGGCCACCGGGGGGCACTGTAGTTACGCAGCCTGCCTGTCACCCCACTCCGCCCCAGGCTGAGCTCAGCCCCAAAGGGCAGCCCTGCCAGGGCCCGATCGGCCACAGGAAACTCGGAGGAGAGAGGCTGAGATTTTAAGCGTCTGACTGGAGACCCCGCACGGACCACCCCCTGGTCCACTGGGACGGGTCGGAAGCTGAGGAGCCGCTTGATTTCCAGGACGCGTGGCCGGCTGGGGTCCCTGCTCTGCAGGCTCTGCCCACCTGTTTGCATCTGCATCTGAAACCCGCATCGATGTGCCTGCTCCAGGCTGATCCGGACCGTGAGCTGGCACCGCCTCCCCCACTTCTGCTCGTCCCACACTAGGGACACCGCCGGGGCTGAGCCTGCAACCTGGGCATGTGCCCTCGACGAGAATCTCACCCGGGACCCTTCAGTCCGCTGAGCCGAACAGGCTGCGGCCAAAGCTGCTTTTACTCCCAGTCTGTGCTTTCATTTTGGTCTTGAGTGTAAGCCTCTCTTTCTCATGTTGTCTTAGCAATGATGGCAACATGTGTTCTAAAGGTACCGACAGCCTGCCCTGTCACTCACACAGAAGGCTGACCGTGTCTGCCTCTCCCCGCTGCGGGGCCAGCCGTGGCGCCTGTGTGTGGCACGCGCCCCCAGACATGCCAGCGCTTGGAGCCCGTGGCAGGAGCTGTGTTTTGCTTGAGCTGGAGCCGTCTCCCGCCTGTGTCACGGGCACCCGCATCAATTTGCTCAGTGCGGTAGGGAGCAGGTGGGAGCCCGTGGTCTCGCCTCGCAGCCACTGCCCGGGCCCCGCCCCAAAAAAGGCAGGAAGAGGTGCCTGACAGCCCCCCAGCTCCGCTTCCTGCCACAGGTCATCAGCGGTTTATCGCCCCATCGGGTCTGACTCAGGTTCTCAGGGCTCAGGTGCCTGCTGTGCTGGGAGGCGGTTGGGGGGAGGGAGGGTTGAAGGTGGGCAGGATCGGGCAAGGTCTCCGTGTCAGGAACGCGGAGCTTGCCCTGCCTCTCGGCGAAGCCGGGAACCTCCACTGCACACGTTGCAAACAGAACCCTTCGACAGAAGGACTGAGAAACCTGTGCACAATTTCAATATTGATTCCCAAAGTTACCTGCCCGGCCGGCGTGGCTCGGGGTGGAGCGTCCACCTATAAACCAGGAGGTCACGGTTCGATTCCCGGTCAGGGCCCAGGCCCGGGTTTCAGGCTCCATCCCCAGAGGGGGTCGTGCAGAAGGCAGCCGACCCATGATTCTCATCACTGATGTTTCTCTCTCCCTCCCTTCCTCTCTGAAATTAATAAAAACATGGTTTTTAAAAACCTTGCACCTCAATACACTGGACAGGAGGGGAACACGCCCCCTGTCACAGGAGTGTCGCAAGAAAAGTGGGCACTTGTAAGAGTGTGTAGGGTAGGGGAAGCTCTGCCACGTTCCAAGATAACAGTACGAGGGGGGAGATTCGTTATGTAGCTCTCCTCCACGCAAGACAGACCCTCCCCCGAGGAAACCCAGTGGCCAGCCCCGGGGGATGTGCGTCAGATGAGGACATCCACCCTGGACTAGTGAACGCTCTGTAGACGAGACGCGCTCGGTGGCGCAGGCAAAAGACGGGAAGAGGCGATTCATGTGTGGCCAGGAGATGCTGGGCTTCTGTTCAGAGGCCCATTTCAGTCAGCAACGCCATTTGCGATCGACAGGCGAAGGTTGGGAACGCCAGGCTGTGGTGGCCAGGCCCACGCCCACCCCGAGCCCGGGCATCGGCGGCGCGGCTCTGGCCCAGCAGCCTAAGCTCTTCCAGGAAGCGGGCACAAAGGGTTCCACGCTGGTGGTGTGCAGCACTCGCCCTCAGCAGTAGGTTTGGTCTCCATCAGATGCACCGTTTACCACCCTCCAGAGGAAACTACACGCAAAGTAAGAAGTGACAGGCCTGTGTGAACAGCCAGAAAGGCTGGTTACGTGATTGTGATCTAGAAGCACACTTGGTTCACAGCGCCGATGCCATCGATAGCAGCCCTTCCTGCCCTTCGCTCGAGGCTCAGGACGCACTGGGAGAGGGAGGAAGCGGCGACGCTGGTTGGAGCCAGAAGCCTGGCTCCTCCGCACCAGCCAGGCCAGCACGACCCCCGCCCCCCGCCTCTGTTCCTGTGTGACTGGTCCTGGGGCGCAGGGGCGGGGCCAGGGCTGGGGAGGAGGCTGGGGGCTCAGAGCTGGGGGCCCCACCCTGCCGGCAGCCACGCGATGCCCTCTGCGGTGCCGGTGCGGAGGCGGCAGGCCCTCCCAGGCCGTGAGCCCTGAGGCGCCCACTCCCAGCTCCTGCGGCCCCCCCCCCCCCCCCCCCCCGGCCCGGAGAACCACCTTTCCTCCCAAGTCCAGACGTGGGGGCCCCGACTGGCCCCAGCGTGCGTGACAGGCGACGGCGAGGGGGCGGCCCCGACCTAAGGAACAGGTTCCCAGGATGAGGAAGAATCTGCTCCGGCACCAGAGAGCTTGCGACCACGTTTATTGGGCGTTCAGCCCCTGCCGCCCTCCAGGAGCCCCGGGGCCGGGGCCCGGCTCAGGCCCACGAAGACCCCGACCCCCAGGACCAGGGCCACAGCCGCCAGCAGCAGGGCCACCCCGAGGAGAAGCCTCGGGTCCGAGTTCCCGGCGGAGCCTGTGGAGAGGGCGAGGCTGTCAGGGTGGCGGCCTCCCTCCAGGCCTGGTGGCCTCCGGCCGCTGCAGCCGCCACCGGGCCTTCTCTCTGCCCCCACGGAAAGAACATCTCCTGCCCTTCCCACGGAGCGTCCCGCTTAGTTAACAGCCCTGGCGGCCAAGGCCGAGGGGCCGCCCACAGGCCCATACCTGAGGGCTCCTGCCTGTAGGAATCCACAAAGGCCACGGGCCCTGGAGAGCTGGCCACGTCCTGCGGCTCGGCAGTGTCCCCGAGGCCCGGCGCGGTCCGGCGCTGTCCTGCGGGGGAGGAGCGGCAGATCGGGCTCGTGTCCGGGCCCTAGTGGGCCCAGAAGCCAGGACGGATGGATGCAAGAATACAGACTCCCCCACCCCCACCCACCCCCACCCCAGACGCACGGGCAGTCCTGGAGCTGCAGAGAGCGGAGCAGGGCTCCAGCCCCGACGGGGAGCAGGCGGAGGCGCTGCAGAAGAAGTAGACCTGCGGGAGGAGAAAGGCCGAGGCGGGGCTGGCTCGGGCCCTGGAAGCAGCACCGAGGCAGGGACCCGGACCCAGGCGGGCGGGGGAGCATCTGGGCCCGCGGGCCAGGACGGAGACTGCAGCCACTACTGGTGGGGCACAGCATGTGCGTGCTGCCCCGGCCCCCGTGTGGAACCCATGCGTCTCTGCTTCCCTACGGCCCAGGTCCTGATGGGCAGGGACCCCTGCCCCAGCCCTCGGCCTGTCCCCCCCTCCCTCCGGCTGCAAAGCCCCTGGGAGGTTGTCTTGCTCCCGAGCGAGCGAGCGACAGAGGTTTCGAGAAGGTGGGGCTTGACCAGGCCTGGCCCCAGTGCCCAGTGCCCGAGGGCAGGGGGAGGACAGGCTGGCACGCTTGTGAACAGAGTCCAGGGCGGCGCCCGAAGGAGCAGAGGCCGGAGGAGATGACAGTGCCTGCACCCCAGTGCCTGCACCCCGAGGCAGGGCAGCGCCTCATCCCGCAGCCAGGGCCTCGGTCCCGGGTCGTGACGGGAGAGGCTCACAGCTGAGAAGGACTCCGCCGCCCTCAGGTGCCACCGTGAAGTCTCCCTCCATGGGACACACGTGTGGCTGTTTAAGATGTAGAGGGCGCCCGGCGGCGGCTCAGGGACTGAGCATCAACCTAGGAACCAGGAGGTCAGGGTTCGATTCCCCGTCAGGGCACAGGCCGGGTGGTGGGCTCCATCCCCAGTGGGGGGCGTGCAGGAGGCAGCCGATAAGATGATTCTCTCTCATCATGGATGTTTGTCTCTCCCTCTCCCTGCCTCTGAGATCAATAAAGACATTTTTAAAAAATAAAATAGAGGTCTGTGTGTGTGAATATGAAGGATACGTATTGCTGTGAACAAAAGCTATACAACGGGGGGTGGCCGCTGTGCCATGTGCATGTCGTGTAGGGACCCTAAGGACACGTGTTCCCCGTGTCGCCTTCGGGAGAAGCTGCTGGGCAGACAGACACCCAGGGGAGTAGGGCGGACACACTGCAGCGTCAGGGGAGGCTGCTCTCAGCACGTGACGGGGCTCAGCCTCCAGTGGACGGCGCCCCCCCACCCGTTGTTCACCGGTCACCTCGGCTGCCCTGAGGCCGGGCCCCCAGGACACCTGGTGAAGCGAGCCCTCTGGGAGCCCGTGTCGGCACCAGCGGGCCGGGCGCCGAGGGCTGCGGTGACAGCGGGCACGGGCTTCTCACCGGTCCCCTGAGGGCGCTGCCGGAGCTGGCGTTCAGAAAGGCGAAGGTGGCCACGGTGAAGCGCTGGTAATGCGCCGGGAAAGGCAGCTCGGCCCCGTCCAAAGCCACCAGGCGGGTCCTGTAGCTGTCGCCCTCGAACGGACACCTGGGAGGAGGAGGCGGCGAGGAGGCCACCACTGAGGCGGGGGAGGCGGCGGGGGAGGCCGGGGGAGCCTGGGGAGCCAGCAGCCGCCACCTCTCACCCGTCGGACAGGAGGGGCCACTGCGGCTGCTGGAAGGGGCTGGCGCCGGGGGCGGCCCAGCAGCGGTGCAGCACCAGGGCCAGGCGGGGGTCCGTCCTCCGCAGCAGCCGGACCTCCACGGGGACGGGCTCCAGGAGCAGCCGCACCAGCGGGTAGTCCCGCGCCTCGTGGTAGGAGCCGAAAGTCTCGTCTGTGGGCAGAGGGCGCGTGAGCCTCGGCTGCGAGTCCAAGGCGCGGAGGAGAAAGCGGGGCCCGAGGCCCGGGGACACGTACCCTTGGCGATCCGCAGCTCGAGCCGCAGGGGGCCAGGCTGGGCCACAGAGACGGGCGCCGCGGGCGGGAGGACAGCCGCCTGGAGGGGCAGGAAGTCGCTGCCATTGAAGATGCAGCGAGCCTGCAGCCTGACGTGGGGCGAGAGGAGGGCCCGGGTCAGCGCCCCAGGTCCACGCCGTGGGCGCAACACACAGGGCCACAGCGGGTGGGCACCGGGGGCGCTGGGGTGACGTGCACCCCGCCTTTCCTCTGCCCTCCTCGCCCTCCCGGGACAGCTCAGGCCTGCCACGCCGGGCTGCCCTCTCGGGGCACAGCGCTCACCTCGCTCTGGCATTTGAAGCTTCCTCGTTGCCTGCCAGTCAAGCCTAGCGGGCAGACCTGGGCTTGAATCTTCTTAGCCATGTACTTAGCATGTACTTAGCATGCACTTAGCATGCACTGGCCAAGGGACCCCAAGCAAACGGCTTAGCCTAAGCCTCAGTTTCCGAATTTGTAAAATGGCAATAGCCCCTCTCCCCGAGGGCTGGGGCAGGGTCAGGGAGGTGACAGGACGCCCGGTGTGGTCCCGACCCCATCGTGCAGCTGGTCCGTCGCTGGGTCTAGGGTCCCTCGCCAGCTGAGTGCCCTGGAGTCTTGGCGGGGCCACACCCAGCGCCCTGAGGTGTCTGCAAGAGTCGCTGACCCCACCTAGCCCCACTCCCGCTCCCGCCGCCCCGCTGCTGAGTCTCTACCGCTACCTCCGCTTGAGACAGGGCCTGGGTGCGAGCCTGGGCTGCGCTGGGCGCGGGTTGTGGGGGGGGGCTGGAGGAGACACCCCGCAGGCGGTCGGGGGCCTGGCACAAAGTAGGTGCTAACAGGCGTCCGTGCTCACGCCCTGACCTCAGGCCTCTGGTCCTGGAGCCCCCCACGGCCCCTGCTGGGCTGCGGCTGCTCCCGGGGGGGCCACGGAGCCCCCAGCGCCGGGCTAGACGGACCCTGGCCAGCTCCCTCCCTCCTCTACCCACAGGCCTGAAGCCTGACAGCTTGTCCTCCCCCCCCCACTTCGTCCTTAGGGGTTTTTCTTTTTAAAGCAAAGTCACCTGCCCCCTGACGCCAGGGCCTGGCCCCAGACACACGGCAGCCGGGTGGGGAGGAGACACCCGGGCATTGGTCTGTGTGGTGCCAGACGCTGGGTGCCTCCAGCCAAGGGGAGCCGTTCGCTCTGGCAGGTAAAGGGGGGCGCTGGTGCCTGGCACAGAGGCAGGTGTGCCTAGCAGATCCCCCAGGGCACCCCCACGGGCAGCCGGGGCACCGGGGTTATGCCCCCGAGCCAGCAGGCCCGGTGCCCCTTTCACTGGGAGGTTCTCCCTCCGCTCCTCTCCCCACCACCCCACGAGCCCGGCCCCAGGTCCCGCCTCCTCTGGGGCTAACTCAGACAGGAGCGGCCACAGCCACAGGCTTGGCTTCTCCCTGGGGCCGCAGGGGGACTTGCCGGCTTCACTGGGGGTGCCCAGTCCCTGCGCTGGGTCCGGGAAGGGTCAAGGCGGGGCTCCGAGGGCCGGGCCACAGGCAGATGCTCACAGCAGCCTGAGTGAGGGCCTCGAGGGGGGCTGGGCCGAGGTCACACGGCCGGCTGCAGGGTTTGAACCTGAACCCCGAGGGCCCAAATCCTGTTCTACGCTCACCCACACGCCCTGCACCCCAGCCCACGTCCCGCCTTCGATGGGAGGCTCGCTCACCGGAAGCTGCCGTCCCGGGTGACGGCACCCCTTGGGCCCACTTGGACGTCAACGTCCGACACCAGCTGGTTCTCATAGATGAGCTGGTTGCCAACCACCTGTGGGGGAGACAGCGGGGTGAGCCCCCCAGGCAGCCTGCCCTGGGGCCCCGCCCCCCGCCCCCCCGCCCCCTCCCCCCCCCGCGCCTGCCTGGACGGTGGTGCCGCAGTGGGTGAACGGGAAGTGGAAGATGACAAAGGACCCCGTCTCCTGGGCGGGGGGGCAGCGGGCAGGGGCGTAGGCCAGGCGGACGTTGGCCAGCGTGACCCTGTGCGCCAGGGCCGTCTCTCGGGACACCACCAGGACGAAGTGGCCGTCTCTGGAGCACTGGACCGTTGCTGGGACAAAGGCAGTCAGACTGGTCAGGGCCTCGGGGCTGAGGCGCGTCCAGCATGGACTGGGGTGGCTACTGCCTGCCGGGGCTGGCCGAGGAGCGAGGACCCGGGTTCTCTCCACTGGGGCCGAGCCCGCTGAGCCAGCCTCTCCAGACCCGGTCCTCACTCATGAACCATCGCCCCACTGTCTGAGAGTAAGATCCCCATCTCCTCACCCACCCGGAGGCTCTAGATCTGGAGCTAGGGGAGCAGCCGGCCGGCGGGCTCGGGGGTGGAGTGTGGACCTCTGAACCAGGAGCTCTCGGTTCGATTCCCGGTCAGGGCACAGGCCCGGGGCTGCGGGCTCGGTCCCCAGTGGGGGGCCTGCAGGAGGCAGCCGGTCCATGATTCTCTCTCACCATGGATGTTTCTCTCTCCCTCTCCCTCTCTCCTTCTCCCTCCCCTTTTCTCTCTGAAATCAGTTAGAAATAAAAGATAATTTAACAAATAGAGGAAGGGGAGCTGTTAGTGCGGGCGGTTCCCGGGGCACCACGTGGCCCCTCGGAGGAACAGGAGAGGAGAAGGGCCTCCTATGGCTTCAGGATTCAGAGGACGGGACCCGGCTGGGCGTGGAACGTGGTACCTGTGTTGCCATAGTAACAGGGAACATCCCTGGTGTTGTCATAGCAGCAGCCAGCCTGCTGACAGGCTTCCTTTGAGCTTCCTCTCGCCATGCAGGGGATGTGCCCATAGTCCCCCCGGCACTGCTCCGGGCTCGGGCGGGTGCCTAGAGCTGGCGGCAGAGGGTGAGGACCTGAGAAGGAGCCAGGGCAGCAGCTTGCAGGGAAGTGGAGGGAGTGGCTTCCTGAGCCCAGTAAAGGGCGGCCAGGCCCCCCGATAGGTCCCGGGGTCAGCACACAGGAGAGTCCTACGTACCAGTGTCCTCCGGCTTGTCAGCTCCCCAGGTCTCCACGGTGCCCCCCTGGGCGCCGGCCCACATGGGGTGGGTGGGGCCCGATCCAAGGGCTGAGGAGGCAGGGGTTGGGGGGCTGACGCTGGGCTCTGCGGTGGGAGGGAGCTCGCGGGTGTGCGGGGTGGAGAGCGAGAAGCTGGTGGATGGGACCAGCTGGCCGTCCGGCGTCGTCCAGCCGGGGGCGGGTTTGGGACAGACCAGAGTGAGGTTCCGGGCCGCGTCCACACGGCCGTCGGGCAGCAGAGCTTCGACGAACACGCTCAGGTGGGAGCGCCCGGCCTGCAGGTGAGAAGGCAAGTGGGAGCAGCTGCGGGGCCGCTCCGCAGCCAGGCTGATGGCCAGGGAGCGCCCGGCGGGGCGGCAGGCAGGGGCTGGGTTTGTGAGCAGCCACCCAGGACTCAGTCCCCCCTCGTCCACCGGCTCACTGAGTGATGGGGGTGCCCATGCCTCCCTGGTTCCTGAGGGGCCTCCCAGCCCGACCCCGTGTGCGGCCGCTGGCCCCGGTCCAGGGGCTCTCCCTAGAGAGGGCGGGAGGCCCACCTTCGCCAGCACGTGGCAGCCTCTGTAGTCAGCGGAGAAGACTGCTGGCCCCCGGGGCTTGGCCGTAACCCAGTGGTAGCAGCTGGAGCAGTTGTTCACCTCAAATTGGTTCCCAAATTCATCTGCAGCGGGAGAGCGGGGAGAGGCTGGGGGCCAGGGGGAGGGAGAGGCTGGGGGCCAGGGGGAGGGCGAGGCTGGGGGCGGGGGGGGGGGGGGCGAGGCTGGGGGCCCGGGGGGGGGGGGGCGAGGCTGGGGGCCGGGGGGGGGGGGCGGGGGGGCTGGGGGGGGGGGGCGAGGCTGGGGGGCCGGGGGGGGGAGAGGCTGGGGGCCGGGGGGGGGGAGAGGCTGGGGGCCGGGGGGGGGGGAGAGGCTGGGGGCCGGGGGGGGGGAGAGGCTGGGGGCCGGGGGGGGGGAGAGGCTGGGGGCCCGGGGGGGGGGAGAGGCTGGGGGGCCGGGGGGAGAGGCTGGGGGGGGTGGGGGGGAGAGGCTGAAGGGAGAGGCTGAAGTTGAAGCCAGAGTTGGTGCGGTCTGCTGAGAAGACTCCCCCGGTTCAGGAGCAGGAGACCGGGTTCCAGCCTCAGCTTTGCTGGTCGCTTGCTGTGTGGCCTTGGGCAAGTCCCTCGGCCTCTCTGGTCTGAGTTTCCACCTCTGTGAGGTGACAGTGGCCTCCACTGGTCTTAGGCCCTTTCTGGCTCGGGGACCCCTGACAGCGCTCCGCAGCAGGTGGGAGCGAAAGTGGCGGAGAAATGTGTCCGCTCTTCCCCGTCCTGGGCGGAGGCAGCTGAGGCCGGAGCGGGAGTGCGTGAGCCTCCCCAGCCTCACCACGCCGGGCTGTGCTGAGGGTTTGCAGGTTAACCGGGGTTCGCAGCCACTTCACCTGGGCCACCTGCTCCGCGCCCACCTGCTGGTCAGCCCGGCACAGCCAGGGCACCTCTGGGGTGGGCGTGCCCCCGCGTGTTCAGGACACGGGCACACCTCTCCCATCGGATGGTGAGGCCCGGGCTGAGGGCCAGGGGGCTGCTGAAGGTCACAGCTTAGGAGCCAGAAAGCCAAAGCCCGGCCGCTCACAGAGGTGGAAGCTGATGGGAAACCCACCTCCCTCTTCTCCTGCCGGCCGCACCCGGCCTCCGAGAGAGAGAGCGGCACCCGGCCCCCCGGAGAGAGAGAGAGCGGCACCCGGCCCCCCGGAGAGAGAGAGCGGCACCCGGCCCCCCGGAGAGAGAGAGCGGCACCCGGCCCCCCGGAGAGAGAGAGAGAGAGCGCGGCACCCGGCCCCCCAGAGAGAGAGAGAGCGGCACCCGGCCCCCCGGAGAGAGAGAGCGGCACCCGGCCCCCCGGAGAGAGAGAGAGCGGCACCCGGCCTCCCGGAGAGAGAGAGAGCGGCACCCGGCCCCCCGGAGAGAGAGAGAGCGGCGGGCGGCCTCCCGGAGAGAGAGAGAGCGGCACCCGGCCCCCCGGAGAGAGAGAGCGCGGCACCCGGCCCCCCGGAGAGAGAGAGAGCGGCGGGCGGCCTCCCGGAGAGAGAGAGAGCGGCGGGCGGCCTCCCGGAGAGAGAGAGCGCGGCACCCGGCCTCCCGGAGAGAGAGAGCGCGGCACCCGGCCCCCCGGAGAGAGAGAGAGCGGCGGGCGGCCCCCCGGAGAGAGAGAGAGAGCGGGCGGGCGGCCCGGCCCCCCGGAGAGAGAGAGAGCGGCACCCGGCCCCCCCGAGAGAGAGAGAGAGAGAGCGGCGGGCGGCCCCCCGGAGAGAGAGAGAGAGCGGCGGGCGGCCCCCCGGAGAGAGAGAGAGAGAGCGGCGGGCCCCGGAGAGGAGAGAGAGAGAGAGAGCGGCGGGCGGCCCCCGGAGAGAGAGAGAGAGAGAGCGGCGGGCGGCCCCCCCGGAGAGAGAGAGAGAGAGAGAGCGGCGGGCCCCCCCGAGAGAGAGAGAGAGAGCGGCGGGCGGCCCCCCGGAGAGAGAGAGAGAGAGCGGCACCCGGCCTCCCGGAGAGAGAGAGAGCGGCGGGCGGCCCCCCGGAGAGAGAGAGAGAGAGAGCGGCACCCGGCCTCCCGGAGAGAGAGAGAGCGGGCGGGCGGCCGGCCCCCCGGAGAGAGAGAGAGAGAGCGGCGGGCCCCCCGGAGAGAGAGAGAGAGAGAGCGGCACCCGGCCTCCCGGAGAGAGAGAGAGCGGCGGGCGGCCTCCCGGAGAGAGAGAGAGCGGCGGGCGGCCTCCCGGAGAGAGAGAGCGCGGCACCCGGCCTCCCGGAGAGAGAGAGAGCGGCACCCGGCCCCCCGGAGAAAGAGAGAGCGGCGGGCGGCCCCCCGGAGAGAGAGAGAGTGGCACCCGGCCCCCCGGAGAGAGAGAGAGCGGCGGGCGGCCCCCCGGAGAGAGAGAGAGAGAGCGGCGGGCGGCCCCCCGGAGAGAGAGAGAGCGGCGGGCGGCCCCCCGGAGAGAGAGAGAGAGAGAGCGGCGGGCGGCCCCCCGGAGAGAGAGAGAGAGCGGCGGGCGGCCCCCCGGAGAGAGAGAGAGAGCGGCGGGCGGCCCCCCGGAGAGAGAGAGAGCGGCGGGCGGCCCCCCGGAGAGAGAGAGAGAGAGCGGCACCCGGCCTCCCGGAGAGAGAGAGAGCGGCGGGCGGCCCCCCGGAGAGAGAGAGAGAGAGCGGCACCCGGCCTCCCGGAGAGAGAGAGAGCGGCGGGCGGCCTGCTGGGCCTCAGAGGCTGGCCCTGCGGCTCGCTCACAGTGGCCAGGTGGCTCGTGCACTGACCGACACGGCGACACTGCCCGGGGGACCAGCCTTCCTCCCCTGCGCCCCCCGTGTGGTGGGGATGGGGGTGCGGGGCAGGGGGGGGCCCTCCTCTTGCTGTCCCTGCGTTAGGGAGAGGACCCCAGCCCCCCCTACAGCCAGGGCGTGGGGTCCCCGAGTCAGCTGGCACTCACCCATCACCTTGAACCGGACGGTGCGGCCTTCGGGGGGGAGCACCAGCAGCTGCATGCCCTCCGCCCCACAGTCGTAGCTGTGCCGCAGGCCCGGGGCGCCAGGCGTGGCCAGCAGCAGCAGCAGCAGCAGCGGCGGCGCCAACCCGCGGTCCCAGGCCATGGCCGAGGCTCCCGCCATCAGAGCCGCGATCCCAGGAAACCCTCCCAGCTGAGGCCGCGGAGGCCGGGCCTTATATGGGGGTGATGGCAAGTGGGCGCTCTCAAGGCAAAGGGGGCCCACCTGGCGGCGCCGGCTGGGGCTTGGTAGAACTCCTGCCCTGAAGGCCGGGGGAGGTGCCTCCCAGCCGGGCCCTGTCAGCGAGAGCGGCCTCGCGCTTTCTGCCCGCAGCTGGGCTCATGCGGCTCAGGTGGGTGGGCCCGGCTGGGGAGGGGGCGCTGAGGGCAGATGCGCTGCAGGTGGGCTGTGGGACGGGTCCGTGGCGGGGGCGGGGGCCCTGCGGGCTCACCCACTGCCCTCAGGTCCCCTCCCTGCCCAGCCAGACTCTCAGGGCCTCGGGCTGAGCTGCAGGAGGGGTGGCGGGCAGCAGCCGGGTTAGTTTACCCCCCATTCCTCAGGCCCCGGAACCAGCCCGCGTCACGGCCCTGCCCTAAAAGCTCGCAGCCGACCGAAGGGCCGGACGGGCCGCAGGTGAGCAAGTAGCGCCTCGCAGCGCTCTCCTGAGAGCTGAGGCGACTCTGACCGTGGCGCTTGCTCATAAAAGCGAACGGGAATGAGGGACTCAGTGGCACCGCCTCCAGGTGGTCCTGGGGCAGGAGAGGGACATCGGGAAAAGCTAGGCAACGACTCCCGTTGCTCATGATCGACGGCCTCGGCTCCTTAGCCCAACCCCGCGCCATCCTGGTGCCAGGCCTCACCCCGCAGCCTGGCTGCAGGCGGCTGGGAACCCGGTGCCGGCCTCAGTGTGCTGTCCATCCGGCGCTGTCCTAAGAACCGGTCTGTTCAGAACAGCCCGGCGCCCGGCCACCTGCAGGCGGGGCACAGCCCAGGCTCACAGGGGGTCGCTCTTGACGGTCATCCTCGGAGGATGTCACCCCCTGGCTTCCTGCCACAAGTGGCCCGGGGCCGGGCAGAGTCCCGCTCAGCAGTGCCAGTGCTCGGGGGTGCGGTGGGGCTGGGTCCGCCCCGGCCCCTGCAGGCGGCGAGGCCCACGCCTGCCTGAGCTTTGGGTTTCCTGTGTGTGAACCGGGCTGATAATGCTCGCTTGGTGGCATATGTGGCGATGCAGTGATTTTCAACCTTTGTCATCGCGTGGCACACACCAAAAATATATTTTTGGCTGATCTGACAAAAAAAAAAAAGGTATCATTTTGATTAATTCACACTGGGCAGCTATTGTTGTGTTGGCTGTTGTCTTTTTATTTTACGATCTAAGGGACAAGTGGCCAGAGCCCCTGACTGAAGAGTCAGGAATTGGGATTGCATGTTTTTAAAAATCCTTGTGGTTGGGGTGTCATTGGTGCACCAAGAGGTGGGGTCCAGGGTGTGTGGGGGAGGCAACCGGTCGATGTTCCTCTCTTACGTTGACGTTTCTCGCTCTCACCCCCGACTCCAATCTAAAATAAATTTTTTTAAATGTTATGCCTTGCCCAGCCGTGGTGGCTCAGTGGTTGAGCATCGGCCTGTGAACCAGGAGGTAGAGTGGTTTGATCCCCGGTCAGGGCACAGGCCCGGGTTGTGGGCCCGATCCCCAGTGTGGGGCCTGCAGGAGGCATCTGATCAGTGAGTCTCTCTCCTCATTGATGTTTCCATCTCTCGCTCCCTCTCCCTTCCTGACATCAATAAAAATATATTTGAAAAAAAGAATTTCAGACTCACTGCAAAGAATTCCCATATACCCTCCGCCCAGATTCCTCCAGCTGGAGCTCGTGTTCTGACTCGTGCTCTCTGTCCACACACACACACACACACACACACACACACTCCCGTGCCATTTGAGAGCTAGTCACAGCTGATTCCTCCCACCCCATAAGGTCTCTAATGCCTATTTCTTAAAAACAAGCAACCACAGTCACAAGATAAAAATCAGGGGATCAGCACTGCTGTACCCAGCTGTGTAATCTACAAACCTCACGCCCTCGGTTCATCCATTGAGGGAATGAGAACTTTTATAGCCAGGAGGAAGGCATGTTTTCGTGTGTGCCTGTTTCCTAGACCAGGGTCCCGTCCAAGGTCAGGGTCATGTCTCCTTGGCCGCCTCCCACCTGGGACGGCCCCTGTCACTCTCCCTTCAACGCGGGGACGTGCAGGCCGGGCGCGCTCGGGTTTCTCTGCTGCGTCCTCCTGGTGAGGGACAGGCGGGGCCTTTGGGGGCCATGGCTCAGCTGGGCTGCCGTGACCGAACACCAACGGAAACGGGGCTGGAACCGATACCGTCTCCTGAGTTCTGGACGTTGAGAGGCACGTCTCCGTGCGTCCAGATTTCCTCTTCTTACCAGGACACCCGTCGGGTCGGACCGGGTTCGGGCCCCCTCACGGCCTCGTATGAACTCCATCACCTCTTAACGCCTGTCTCCAGGAGGGCCGGTCTGAAGCCGTGGCCTCAGGGCTTCAGCCTGTGAATGGGGGGCCGGGGTGGGGTGGTCCAGGGCTGAACAGTGCCCCCACCCCACCCCGGCCCCCCATTCACAGGCTGAAGCCCTGAGGCCACGGCTTCAGACCGGCCCTCCTGGAGGAGACAGGCGTTAAGAGGTGATGGAGTTCATACGAGGCCGTGAGGGGGCCCGAACCCGGTCCGACCCGACGGGTGTCCTGGTAAGAAGAGGAAATCTGGACGCACGGAGACGTGCCTCTCAACGTCCAGAACTCAGGAGACGGTATCGGTTCACTTCCCTAGCTAGCGACTCGATTTCCTCACCTGTGCAATGGGTTTATCACTACCCTAACTTGTAGGCGTGGGTGAGGGTGACATGAAATCAGCTACATACAGTGCGGGGAACAGAGTCTGCATTCGAACCCGACGGTGATTAATTTCTTCATCTGTGAAATGGGGGTAAGAATAAGGTCAACCTGCCCGGTGGGCGTGGCTCAGGGGTGGAGCGTCGGCCTAGGAACCAGGAGGTCAAGGTTTGATTCCCGGTCAGGGCACAGGCCCGGATTGCGGGCTCGATCCCCAGTGGGGGGCGTGCAGGAGGCAGCCGATCCGTGATTCTCTCTCATCATGGATGTTTTTCTCTCTCTCTCCTCCCTTCCTCTCTGAGACCAATAAAAATATATATATATATATATTTTTTTAAATATATATTTTTATTGATTTCAGAGAGGAAGGGAGAGGGACAGAGAGCTAGAAACATCCTTGATGAGAGAGAATCACAGATCGGCCGCCTCCTGCACGCCCCCCACTGGGGATGGAGCCCACAACCCGGGCATGTGCCCCTGACCGGGAATTGAACCCGGGACCCTTCGGTCCACAGGCTGACGCTCTAACCACTGAACCACACCGGCCAGGGCTAAAAATATATTTTAAAAAAAGACTAAGATCGCCGAAACCGGTTTAGCTCAGTGGATAGAGCGTCAGACTGAAGAGTCCCAGGTTTGATTCCGGTCAAGGGCATGTACCTTGGTTGCGGGCACATCCCCGGTAGGGGGTGTGCAGGAGGCAGCTGGTCGATGTTTCTCTCTCATCGATGTTTCTGACTCTCTATGCCTCTCCCTTCCTCTCTGTAAAAAATCAATGAAATACATTTTTTAAAAAAAGACTAAGGTCAACCTAAGTGGATGCCATGAGATTTAAGTGCTCATTACGTGTTAATTCTCCGTCTGTCTCTCCTGCTAATAAAACCAGGGACCGACCCAGGGGCAGAGTTCCCCACCCCAGCGGGTCTAGCAGCATCACGGCCCCTCCCCCAAACTCGATCCCAAAATGCAAATGTCCAGGCTGCCTCCAGGCCTGCTGGACCCTCAGACACGTTGGGGTGTCAGGCGGGGATTTGCTGGTCTGTACCTCGCAGGCCCCGCCTTCCTCTGGCCTCAGGTCCGAGGGCCCTCCTGCCCCCTTGGTCCCGCCTGCAGCTCCGCTGGCCTCACGCGCTTGGATTGGCTCCGGGTCAGCCTCAGCCCAGCCGGGCGGAGAGGACAGTCCCGGGGCCGAGGACTGGGACCATCAGCCTCTTCCCTGCCGGCCCTCTCGGGCTCCGTGCGGAACGCCCCAGCACAGGTCCCGTCACTCACGCTTCACTCGGGACCGCGGGCTCCGGCCTGGGGATTAAGCTCGCCGAGTCGAGCCCACGGAGGCACACTCTTAGCCCCGATGTGGGGGTGCTGAGTTCTCAACATTTTTGTTGGTGGTGGTGGTTTTTTTAGAGAGAGTGGAAGGGAGAGGGGAGGGGGGAGGGGGAGAGAGACACATTGATTGGGCCAGGGCGGTGGGTTGCTGTGGCTCCTGCCTCTGCCCCGGCTCCCGCTCCTCCCAAGACCCTTCCGCTCAGAGGCTCTGCCCCCGGCTCTGGGTCCGGAGCCCCAGGCAGAGGCGCATCCTGCCCTCCTGGCATCTGTCCATCTGTCCGTCCTCCACTCGGAGACAGTGAGCTCCCGCTGGCTGCGGCGCGTGCTGGGGCAGCCAGTTCCCACGGTGGGAGCCCACAAAAATAAACACCACGCTGCTTCTTCAGAAAACCCGGGCCTCGCATCTGGAGTGCTTCTTCCTGTGTCAGTCACGTCCACCAGCCGTCCTGGGGGGGGGGCGGCCAGAGGCCCCACCAGCTGTCCTGGGGGGGAGGCGGGCAGAGGGCCCCACCAGCTGTCCTGGGGGTGGGGGGCAGAGGGCCCCACCAGCTGTCCTGGGGGGGGGGGCGGCCAGAGGCCCCACCAGCTGTCCTGGTGGGGGCGGGCAGAGGGGCCCACCAGCTGTCCTGGTGGGGGGGGGGGCAGAGGGGCCCCACCAGCTGTCCTCGGGGGGCGGCCAGAAGGGCCCCACCAGCTGTCCTGGTGGGGGGGGGCAGAGGGGCCCACCAGCTGTCCTCGGGGGGCGGCCAGAGGGGCCCCACCAGCTGTCCTGGGGGGGTGGCCAGAGGGGCCCCAACCAGCTGTCCTGGGGGGAGACCAGAGGGCCCACCAGCTGTCCTGGTGGGGGGGGTGGGCAGAGGGCCCCACCAGCTGTCCTCGGGGGGAGACCAGAGGGCCCACCAGCTGTCCTGGGGGCGTGGCCAGAGGGGCCCCACCAGCTGTCCTGGGGGGGCGGCCAGAGGGGCCCACCAGCTGTCCTGGGGGGCGGCCAGAGGGGCCCACCAGCTGTCCCGGGGGGCGGCCAGAGGGGCTGCCCAGCGATGGAAGGACAGGAAACGGGTGGGAGGAGGGCCAGGAGTGAGGGTCTCGCCACCAAAAGGGGTGCCACCGGGAGAGCTGAGGGAGGGACAGAGGAGGGGCTCAGGCCAGAAGCACTTCCGTGGGGCAGGCCTGAGGCCGCAGGCGGCTCACCGCAGAGGGCCCTGCGGGGGAGGGTCCCGGCGGCGGGGGAGGGAGGACTCGCCCTGGCAGGCTCTCCGCGGGGAAGGGGGTTCCTTCTTCGTCCGAAGTGCAGTCTGAGCACCGACCCCGCACTCGGGGCAGCGGCTGCCGAGGGAGAGATCATGCGTCGGGGCTGGGAAGGGAGTTGCCGAGGTCACCTGGCCAGGGCGGGGCAGTGCCTGAGCTGTGCTGGCAGCTCACCCGCTGCCCTGGCCGCAGGGGGTGCCCCGGGGTCGGCAGGCGGGGGGTTGGTGGGGGAGATGCTGCAGGCAGGGTCTGTGGGAGGCAGAGCCCTCTGGCGGAGGAGGACAGTCCCGGGGACTGGGACCATCAGCCTCTTCCCTGCCGGCCCTCTCGGGCTCCCGTGAGGACCGCCCCAGCACAGGTCCCGTCACTCACTCTTCGCTCGGGACCGCGGGCTCCGGCCTGGGGATTAAGCTCGCCGAGTTGAGCCCACGGAGGCACACCCTTAGCCTGATACGGGGGTGCTGAGTTCTCAACATGTTTTTGTTGTTGGTGGTGGTTTTTTTAGAGAGAGTGGAAGGGAGGGGGGAGGGGGAGAGAGAGAGACACATCCATTGGTTGCCTCCCCCTCAAGCCCCCACTGGGGCCAGGAATCGAACTTGCAACCCAAGTACGTGCCCTTGACCGGGAATGGAACCCACGACTCCTTGGTGCACGGGCCAGGGCTCTAACCACTGAGCAGCCGGCCAGGCTCAGACTGTGTCACTGTATCTCCAAGGTGCTGGGCACTGAAAGAAGGGTCCGTGGCCCCGAAGCTTCGTCAGCCACGGGAGTAAAGACTGAGGGCCATTCAATGCACACGTCTTGTTCAGTCCTCGCATCTTAGGGCGTTTTATTTTATTTTTTTAAATTGATCCTAGGGCATTCTAAATAAAAGCTATATTGTCCTTGCCCTACGCCTATACCCACTGTTCCTCCAGAAGGGAAATAAAGGGACTTGTATAAGCGCCTACTGTGTGCCGGGCGCTTAGTGAGGGCACCTCTTGGCACAGCCTCGGAGGCAGACACCGTCGCTCTGTTCACAAATGCCAAAAAGGGGCCCAGCAAGGTGCGCGGCTCACCGCGGGGCAGGGCTGCAGGGAGGGGGTGGGCAGCCAGGCCCTGCGCTTTCCACTGTCCCACCCTGCCTTCCTGGCCCCAGAGCCCGGGGGCCCCTCCTGAGCCGGCACTGAGCTGCCGGATGCCGCAGAGGAGCAGGGGCTTCTCCGAGGACGCCAGGCCGGAGAGGGCTGCCCGGGCGGTGGGGGGGGGACAGGCTGTTCCTTCCTCCTGCACTTCCACACGCGGGCCACTCTCCAGGCGCCGCCCTGTGCCCGGCCGGGCAGCTCAGTAGGTTAGAGCTTCGTCCCGATACGCCAAGGTCTCGGGTTCGATCTCCGGTCAGGGCACATACAAGGAGCAGCCGGTGAATGCATCAAGAAGTGGAACAAGTCAACGTTTCTCTCTCTCTCTAAAATCAATCAATAAAAGCTGTTTAAGAAGCACCTGCCTCTGCACACGTGGGCTCAGTCCCGGGCACACACCTGTCTCCCACGTGCATGTGCACTGGCTTCTGTAACGTCTCCTTTGTTCAGGGATGGGGTGAGTGAGGGAGTCGGGGTGGGGGGGGAGTGGGGCTGCCAGCAGTCAGGTCCCTTCCCCATCGAGCAGACGAACGTTCCTTGAACACCACTGTGACAACCCGCTCTCTGCTGTCCCCGCCTTCCCCGACCCCACCCCTAAACACACACACACACACACACACACACACACACGCACACGCACACGCACACACGCACACACATACACACACACGCACACTCGGGCCTGAGAGGATTTCCTCCCTCAGCCTCACTCGCTGCCGACTCCTAACAGCGCTCGGCTGGCTGCCACCAGAACGGCCTGCCTGCAGGGCTGGGACTGTGCGCCCTCCGGAGTCCAGGTAAGGAGGCGGAGGCGGGGCCGGGCCGGGCCGCGCGGTGCCCTCTCTGCCCCCACGAGAAGAGTTTCTCCGGGGAGAGGCTGTTCCCTGCTAGGATGGCAGCGGGCTGGGTTTGCCAAAGACTGAAGGGGGCTTGCTGCTCAGAGGAGGGGCCCGCGTTTCTCCAGCGTTAACTGGAAGCTCAGCAGTCTTGGGGTAACAGACCCGAGTTCACCCGCCAGAATGTCGAGGAGTTGGGATGAGACCCAGGTCTCTGACCCCAAAGCTTGTGTTCTCGGCTCCACCCCTAACAAGGCAGGGCCCGTGCTGGGCTCCCTCCGAGGCCTGAGGCAGGGCTGACTGTGCAGCCAGGGGGTCCATCTGGCTGCTCCCCCGGGGGGCAGAGGCCGGTGCTCTCAGAGCATCCCCAGGGGACCTGGGCCAGCAGCTGCTGGGCGGCAGGGGATGGCACGGTGCAGAGGGGATGGCACGCTGCCCGCCGGGAGAGGGACCTGAGGGACCTGAGGGACGGTGCGCAAGCTTCTCCGAACCTCAGTTCCTCTTCTGAGAAGTGGGCCCGCACAGGTCACGGTGTGATTGCTCCACAAACTAACGCTTAGGAAGGGTGAGCTTTCGCAGGTAGAACGGGCCCACAGCTCCCTACCACCTGCCTGCATCCCAGCGCCAAGGGCTCACCTGCCAGGAACATTCTAGGTTGATTTCCCAGGACCTCATCCTGCAAAGGAACGTGGTCCCTGGCGAAGGGGGTGGACATTCTCATCCTGGCTGACAGGGATTCCCCTGGGAAGAGAGATACCCTCCCCCCACTTCCTTCTCTTCTTCCTCCCTCAGCTCTCACTCTGAGCAGAGGGAGAGGAAAGAAAATGGGCTGAGCGCTAACCTGTTACTTCTCTGCTCGTCTGTATCGTTTGGGTGGCTTTGGGGCAAGTTAAACACTTGAGCCTCAGTTTTCTCATCTGCACAATGGGATGTAGAGAAGTACTGGCACCTTTCTGGCAGTGTAGTAAGCAAGAGAGCGTCCGTGTAGGAAACCTACCAGAGTCCTGGAGTGCCTGGGGGCCCGGGCAACCCGAGTCCCCCCACCTGCCACCCGGCCCCGCCTCCTCCGCCCTCAGTCAGATGGTCAGGTTCTCCAAGAGGCTGTGGGCCTGCACAGCGGCCGGCAGGAGGCTGGCTTCTCCAGCGATTCCCGGAGCAGTTGCTCCGGGGACATCTGTGGCCTGAGGGCATGGCCCAGTGAATGAATGAGAGCAGGCGGGGTTTCCTGGGGCAGGCGGCCGCTGCGCTGCGGCTCCCACTGGGCAGGGGGGGGCTTCTACTGGAGGCCAGCAGGCAGTTCCTCCTGCTCAGCCCTCCCCACTCTTATCTTAGTTCCTCTTCAACCATCAGAGGAGGGGCTGGCTCCTTTATTTACTGTCAACACACCCAATGAGCCGCCACTGTGGGAGCAAAGGGCCCCAAGGAGACTCTGCAGAGAGACAAGGTCAGAGGCTGCTGTGGGTGGGGGAGGGACGACATCCCTTAAAGGCACAGGCTCCGGCCCGTTCATCCCCCAGGCCCGCTGAACCCTCCTGCCCTTGGGGGATGCCTCAGCCACGCTTGTTCTCCCGGGGTTGGGGAAAGGGGTCCTCCGGGCCCCACCTTGTTCCCATGTCTCCATGTGAGCTTGGGCCAGCTGCTTAATGATGATGACCACGCTGACACCCATGTGGGCTTGCCGCGTGCCGGTCCCGTTCCACATGCTTCTGTACATGAGCTCATTTACTCCCCCACCCACCCTCTGAGCGAGGCCACGTTATGCCTGACATGCATGTTGCACAGAGGGAGGGTGGATGGCTCGCCCGAGGCTGCACGGTCAGCAGTAGGGGAGCTGGGAAGTCACTCGTCACTTCCGATTCCCAGGGGCCTCGTCAATCCCATTCTGAGTCAGACCCCCGTCTCCTGGCCGGGGTCCCCTGTTGCCCTGCCTGCCCACCTCCGTGCCTGCTTCTCTCCAGGGCAGCGCCCAGCATGTGGGCCAACGTCACGGCGAAGCCGCTCTGCCCGCTCCTGGAGCACATGAGCCGCCTGCAGAGCCACAGCAACTCGAGCATCCGCTACATGGACCACGCGTCGGTGCTGCTGCACGGGCTGGCCGCGCTGCTGGGCCTGGCGGAGAACGGCCTGGTGCTCTTCCTGGTGGGCTGCCGCATGCGCCAGACCGTGGTCACCACCTGGGTGCTGCACCTGGCGCTGTCCGACCTGCTGGCCGCCGCCAGCCTGCCCTTCTTCACCCACTTCCTGGCCGTGGGCCACTCGTGGGAGCTGGGCACCACCTTCTGCAAGGTGCACTCCTCCTTCTTCTTCCTCAGCATGTTCGCCAGCGGCTTCCTGCTCAGCGCCATCAGCCTGGACCGCTGCCTGCAGGCGCTGAGGCCCGTGTGGGCGCAGAACCACCGCACGGTGGCGGCGGCCCACAGGGTGTGCCTGGCGCTCTGGGCCCTGGCGGCGCTCAACACGGTGCCCTACTACGTGTTCCGCGACACCATCCCGCGGCGGGACGGGCGCATCATGTGCTACTACAACCTGCTGCTCCTGAGCCCCGGGCCCGACCCCGACGCCACGTGCAACTCGCGCCAGGTGGGCCTGGCCGTCAGCAAGTTCCTGCTGGCCTTCCTGGCGCCGCTGGCCATCATCTCCGCCAGCCACCTGGCCGTGAGCGCGCGGCTGCGCCACCGCGGCCGCCCGCGCTCCGGCCGCTTCGTGCGCCTGGTGGCGGCCGTGGTGGCGGCCTTCGCGCTCTGCTGGGGGCCCTACCACGTCTTCAGCCTCCTGGAGGCGCGCTCGCACGGCGACCTGGCGCTGCGGCCGCTCGTGTGGCGCGGGCTGCCCTTCGTCACCAGCCTGGCCTTCATCAACAGCGTGGTCAACCCGCTGCTCTACGTGCTCACCTGCCCCGACATGCTGCGCAAGCTGCGGCGCTCCCTGCGCAGCGTCCTGGAGAGCGTGCTGGTGGAGGACGGCGAGCTGGGCGCCGGCAGCCTCCGCCGCGCCTCCTCCTCCGCCGCCGCCGCCGCCGCCCTGCGCGCCTCCCGCGGGCCCCGGCCTGCGCGCCTGCTGGGCTGGCTGCGTGGGGGCCGCGCGGCGCCGCCCGCCAAGGGCCGGGGGCCCCAGGAGGAGGCGGGCCCCCTGAACCGGGCGCTGAGCAACACCTCCGGTTAGAGGCGCGGCCGGCAGCGACCGGCGCGGGCACCGGAAGGCAGCGCGTTAGAGTGCAGATCCCCGGCGCGGCCTCGGAGAGCGGGCCCCCAGGGCAGGCCCGGAATCCGCACTTTCAAGTGCCCGCGTGACCCAGTGAAGCCTCTTCCGCACAGCTCCCTGTGCGCGCCGCCTGGGGCCTCGGTGGTCTGCCAGCCGGCGGGCGGGCGGGCGGGGCCGGGACCTGCATGGCTAACCGCCAGGAGGCCACGTCCACCCGGTGCCGCCGCGTTAAGACCCAAGTCCTCAAACGGGGGCAGCGGGCGCCCTGAGGCACACAGGACACATGTCCTGGAGCTCAACTTTACCAGACTGGGGGGGGGGGGGGGGGGGGACGACGGGGATTTTTACAGAAACTAGTGATGTGGTTTTGGAGAAGTGAGGAAGGTTGGGAGCACCGTTCAGGTCTCAGCCAATGGTGATTGAGCCGGACGCTGTGCCCACATTCGAGGTTAGAACTGGCCCAGAGCAGGGTCTGCCCGCCGACCACTGAGCATCCCCCGCTCGGTCACTATGCAGTGGGGAGAGCACAGCCCGGCACCCAGCTGATGGAGACGGTGACTGGGCCCCTCTCCCCGCCCTGGCCAGCACCGCGAGTTTACAGGTGGAAGAGCGAAGGGGTGCCATGGTCACGGGTTTGGGAGGTGAGGCTAGCCTCCCAGTGGGTGTCTTCAGTCTCCGGGTTTCCATGGGGACAGCAGCTGCCGGGGTCACACCCGTATTTCCTAGCTAATGTGACACCTCTGGGTGCCCGGTGTCCCATGGCACACCGCGTGGCAATGCTGGTCACCTCAAGATCCTTGCAGCGCCCACCTCCGACCACACAGGCTCGTGTGCCCGACAGCCGGTCTCCCTCCGCCGCCTGCAGGACGTGGTGGACTGCGCCTTCGGCTCTGCACCTGGGCCTGCGCGTTCGTGGAAGGGGCAGTGCTCCCTGGGCCACCCCGGCGGGGTCCCTGGAGTCGGGCAGGCAGGTGTGCTGCTCAGAACCAGGCAGGGCGGCCCACAGCGGGTGCCGGCCAACGCAGCCGCTGGACAGCTGAGGAAGACATCCATGGAACCCCTCGCCCAGGCCCGCCCCTGTAGTCACAGCACCGCCGCCACCGCCGCGCAATCCACTCCACTCGTTTATTGTCTCCTCCGAGGGAGTGAGAGCCCCGCGGGCAGCGTCTGCATTCCCTGGCACCTGCGCTCTGCCTGTATACAGCAGGTGCTCAATAAATACGCTTGTAGCCTGGATGGGCGTGAGTTCAGCACATCTTTGGGGCTTCTGTGGAGGCTGGTACAGGAGAGGGGGCTGGAGGGGAACCTGCAACCTCCCATGTTCACCTTTCAGTGTTGAAAGCGGGTGGGGCTGGGTTCAGTGGGGGTCAATGGGTGCAGAGGTGCCCAGAGCAGCTCGGGAAGGGATGGGAGCTGGGCTCTCCCTGCCGGCCTCCTAGTCTGGGAGGGCCCGGACCTTGAGACAGAACATGCACATTTAGGGGGAGTCGCCCTTTAGGCACCAGCTCCCTCAGGAGGCAGAAGAACGGGCTCTCCTGGGCTTAAAGGCCCTTGGGGAAGGAGCGGGGGGGCGGGAGGAGCTGACCCCCCCTGCCCAGTCCCTAACCTCTGCCAGGGCCCGGCTCCCTCTGGGCTATCTCCCAAATTCCTGCCTGAGAGCCCCCGAGCTCAGGGCCATCCGGAGCGGGTCCCTCTCACGGAACCAGAGTGGGCGTGCGGGCCCAGCAGGGGCGCATGACGGGTGCGTGCTCGGCTCCAGGCCTCGGCTGTCCCGCTCAGACCTGGGCGGCCGGCCGGGCAGCGGCTGCAGCAGGGCCAGCGTGTCCCGCTTCTGGATGGAGCGCAGCTGCTTCTTCTTCGCCCGCTTGAGCTTGGCGGGGTTTCGGATCTGGGGGTGCGAGAGCAAAGCAGCGATGAAGCTGGAGTCTCCCCCTGCTCCCCAGGGAGAGGGAGGCCTGGGATGGTGGCAGGGGAGGGGCAGGAGGCAGGGACCGGGCGCCACTCACCACTTGGACGACCTCGGCCTTGCGCTCGTTCTCCAGGCGGCGTTTCAGGTTCTCGGCGCGGCGCTGCTTCTTCTCCTAGGTGCACGGGAGGGGACGTGGGTCCAGGTGAGGCAGACCTGTCTCAGGCCCCCGAGGGAGCGCTGGCTGTTCCCGGGGAGGAGGGCAGGGCCTCGCCTCCCGGACCCTGTGGTGGGCGGGTGGAGGGCCCATGGGACCACCGTGGGGGAAGGTCCTGGCTCCGCCTGAGAAGGTGGGCACCTGGGAGGCAGCTGAGGACAGAGGCTTGGGCGGGGCTGTGGGGACTCAGACCGGGGGCTCCCCACGGGGAAACTCAGGCACATGTAGACAGAGGCCCCTGGGAGGAGAGGGGCGGTCCCCTCACCCCCACCCTCTGCCCGGGAGTCCAGGTGCCCAGGTGCGGGGCTGGGAAGGGTGGAGGCCGCAGCAAAGAGGCTCTGGTTCGAATCCTGGCTCGGCTACTTCTTAAAGGGTGACCTTGGCCAAGGAGTTAACCTCTGCGCGTCACCCCATCTTTACAATGAGAAGGCCCCCCTAAGCTTGTTCGGAGGAACGAGAGGGGGGGCCTGAGTTGCCCGGCCGCTGGGAACGCCCAGATGGATGCAGAGGGAGACTGTCGGGGAACGGAAGCCATTTCCAGCTTTGCTGGGTGCCGTCCCTGCTGGGCCAGGGGGCGGGGCATCCAGGCTGCTGCACGGCCAGGACCCGCTTAGCTTCGGGAACTGAGCGGGCAGGCGTGGCCTGGGCCCCGGTGAGAAATGAGAAGTGAGACGGGCTCCTAGGCAGGTCTGGGCAGACAGGGCACAGCGAGGAGGCCTCTTGCCCAAGACGGAGCCGCCGCTAGGAAGTGAGATAAGGCCTCAGCGCAGGCGACAGCCGCTTCTTCTAAGGACCTCGGGCGCTGGGGCGACTGAAGCTGGGGACAGATGACCAACCGATGACCGACCAAGTGACGGGTCCCTCCCCCCAGCGGCAGGCGGGTCCAGAGCCTGGGGCAGGTATTCATTCCTCCGGGGCCCTGGGATCACCGGGTGGGCGGGTCCCCTGGTAGCCCAGGTCCCGGTGGGCGTCACTGGCCAACGCCATGGCCTCGCTTTCTCTGCGCGGCCCTGGGCTCCCCCCGGACTGAAGGGGTGGGGCGTGAGCCTCTAACGGGCATGCTTGGGCCGGGGTCGAGTACCAGGGAGCTAACTGGGGAAGAGTGGGCACCCACAGTGCGGTGCGGATGTGTGGCAGCCGCCACGTGGAGAGTGACAGCAACAACCCGGGGGAAGTCTTCCCAATCTGTCTGCTTTCCCCCTGAGCAGGGCCCGGGGCGTCTCCCTGAATGTCCTCCCACTGGTGGGCACGGGCTTCCTCCCGGCCTCCCCCGGCCTTGGGCTGCAGAGCCCAGGCTACGCTGGACCTCCCCCCGCCTCCCCTGCCCTGTGGTCCCAGACAGCGCTGCTCGTGGCCAGGCTCCCTGCCGCCCTCGGGCTCCCCTGGGCACCTGTGCAAGCCCCACCCCCCGTCCCCCTTCCAGCAGACACCCCCCCTTCCAGCAGACACCGGCTCCGCCCTCACCTGCCGGCGCCGCTCCTTCTCCTCCTCCAGGTGCCTTGCGAAGTCCCTGGCCAGCTTCCGCTCCTGCCGCTCCTTCATCTTCCGCTGCCAGGAGGTGCGCAGGGGCTTGTCCTGCACCATCTGGGAGAACCTGGGGGGGAGGGGCTCGTGGGGTCCTGCGCTGCACCCGTCTTCTCCTCCCAGCTCCGGTTCTTTCCTCCAACCCAGTCAGAACCACCTCCCACTGCCTGCTGTGTCTTAAGCCTCTGAGGTGGGGACTCCTGTCCATCTCACAGAGGAGCAAGCCCAGGCCCCCTGCCCCCCGTTCCCGAATCCCTGCTTGTGACCCCAGAGTCGAGGCACCAGCCTCCGCAGCGAAGCCCTGCTGCTTTCCCCGGCGCAGCGGCCTGCGGGCAGGAACGCGCTGGAGAGGGCACCTCCCTCCTGGGGCGGCTGGAGGGCAAGTTCTCTATCGGATCGGAACCCCTCTCTCCAGGAGAAATGTGAGAGCGGCGAGCTCGAGGTGGACACAGGAGAGGGATCACCTCTGGGCGAAGGCTCACGCAAGGTGCCAGGACACGCAGGTCGGGGTCCCCCCCGGCGCCGTCCCGGGGAAGGTCAGTACAGCCCTTCTGGGCCATCTTCTCCCCGCCGTGCTCCCCGGGAGTGAGGCACACAGTCTGTACCTTCACCCACACCTGCCCACCTCCAGCTGGTTCTGTGCTGCTCCCCCACTGGGCCTGCCTCTGACCCCAGCATGCCCCCCACTGCTCCTTCTCCCCCCACCAGGGCCCGCTGCCAACGACCTGGCCTCCTGGGCACAGACGGGGCGCAGGGTGCCCTTCCTCCCACCCAGAGCGGGTCTGAGCGGCCAGGCAGTGGGGACCTGGGCGCGGCCAGCAGAACTCGGTCACGGTGGCCATGCTCTACGTTCACGCTGTTCAACCCGGACGCCAGCACTCCCACTGGCTGCCGAGCACCTGACATGTGCTTGGTGTGACTGAGGAAATGAATTTTCAACTTTAACTTTAATCCATTTAAATTTAAATGGCCGCCCGTGGCGGTGGCTAAGGCCCGGGCAGCGCAGTTCCAGAGCATCGCTCTACCTGGAGATGGGAGGGCGGGCCTGGGCTCCACGGCCTGAATCAGCCCCGTGTGAGGGTGCGCAAGGCAGCTGGGCCGCGGCGCCTTCACACGGTAACTGGAGACGAGACCTGTTCCGTCCTGCAGGCTGGCGGGAGGTTCACTGAGACAGGGCTGCAGAAGTCCTCCGCACAGGGCTGTGCGCACAGTAGGTGCTCAGTAAACACCACCCTTCCGAGGAGGGGCAGGCCGTCCCCGGAGCACGGTGCAGAAGGCGGCATTCGGCCCGAGCAGGGACGGCGGGCTGCACCAGGCCTCCCGCAGCGGCTGCTGCCCCCCACGCCCCCTCTGCTGACACCTGGAGCCGCTTCCTCCAAGGCCCCAACATCAACTCCGGGACCTTCGGCCCTCATCCCCAGACCTGCCTGCGGCCTCTGAAGGGGTTTTAACGCTAGAGCAACAGCCTCCTGACCTGTTTCTCTGCTTTCACCCCGACCGCCTGCGGTCTGCGCGCCCCTGGTTTCTCTGCAGAGCCCCGTTTCCTCACCTGCAACATGAGGAGGATCCTGGTGTGCAAGGTGAGGCTAAACCGGCTGCCTCCAGGGCTCACGTGCAGAGCAAACGCCCGGGGCGAGCTGGTCCCTGTTTGAAAGGCCCCCCCCCCCCCCAGTGCTTAGCCTGTCCTATGTCCTGTGTTGGTAACACTGACCCACAGAGACAGATAATGGAACAGACAACCGGGTGAACACAGACCTCATGCTTCAGCTGCAGCGCTGCTTACTTGCTTCCCCCCCTCACTGGGGCGGGCAGACAGAGGTGAACGAAAGCCGGCGCATGAGCTCACACGTGAGGTCCACAGGCACCCGGGAAAGCAGCATGGAGACAGCCGAGCTGTCACCCTCCTGGGGTCCCAGGGCACCTACCCCCTCGTGACGATGACCACCGTCGGTGTGAGCTCTTTCCAACCGGAGGCTGCCTGCAGGCTGCGCCGGGCCCGCCCCGCCTCCCCACTTTACCTCTTCTTGGCGCGGTCCTTCCACACCCGCCCCGACTTGGGCTTTCCCTTCGGGATGAACGGAACCGCCACCTCCTCCTCCAGCTTCTTGGGCGCCGGGGCCCGGGGTGAAGACCCTTTTCGCTTTGGGCAAAGGCCGTCTCTCACCGGCTCCCGGGCCGGAGGGGGCTGGCTCGGCAGGTGCGGGCCCCGGGCGGAGCCGGGTGGCGGGGGGGTCCGCTCCTGCGGCGGCGGCGAGGGCTCCGGGCCCGGCGCCGGCTGTCCGGGGTGAGGTTCTGGTGACCCAGGGCCCGGCGGCTGGTGTCGGGGGGACCGCCGGGCCAGCTCCTCCGCACTCGGGGCCACCTTCGCGCCCGGTTCTCCTCGGCTCCGGAAGGCCTGCGGGGACGCCCCTCCTGGCTCGGGCTCACGTCGGGGGCGCTCAGGACTCGACGCCGGCTGTCTTCGGGGGGACTCCAGGCCTGGATCTTGCTGACCCTGGGGGGACCCCGGGCCCGGACCCGGCTCCCTCCGGGGGGACCCCAGGCCTGCCCCCGGCCCCAGACTGGGCGATCCCGGGCGTGTCTCCGGCTGACGTCGGGGGGACTCCAGGCCGGGCGGCCGCACACGCCGAGGAGACGCGGGCTCCCTCGGTTCCTCTCGGTTCGACTCGAATTCCGCAAGCGCTCGTCTCGCCCGCAGAACCGCGGCGGGGCTCCCGGGAGGCTCGGCCTTCAGGCCGCCCAGCCGCCGGCTGCGCCTCCGCGGGGTGTCCATGGCCGGCCTGGAAACCTCCCGAGCCCGAGCGCACGTGCCGTCTCCGGGCGGCCGGCGCCGTCCTATGACGTCAGGAGCCGCCACGTTCGTGCTGGGCGGAAGCGTCCGTAGCCACGGCGGCCATGTTGGTTTCGGGCGGCCGGGGGGCCGGGCTTACTCGGCGCACGCGCAGAGCGTGGTGGCGCATCCCCTGCGCTGGAGTAGCTCGAGGTCGCCCGCGTCTCCAGAAGGGAAGGGGGTGCGCAGGCAGGGGCGGGCCGGGAGACCCCTTTCCTGGAGAGAAGAGAGCCGGGAAAGGATCCAGGGAGCCCGCAGGCCAGGCGGCCGCTAGCCCTCTCCTGGGCAGTTGGGTAGGGGTCCCGCCCTCCCTGGGCCTCAGTTTCTCCGCGTGTCGTGTGGGGGGTCTTGCCCTGGTTTGGTGCGTCTACGGACCCCGTGGGAGCACGGCTCCCGCCCGAGTGAGGGTGACCCGGCAGGCCCTGGAGGCGGGAGATCTGTCTTTTTTTTAGTTAGTTAGTTTTTTAATATATTTGTATTGATTTCAGAGAGGAAGGGGGAGGGAGAGAGAGAGAGAAACGTCAGTGATGAGAGAGAATCGTGGATCGGCTGCCTCCTGCACGCCCCGCACTGGGGATGGAGCCACAGCCCGGGCCTGTGCCCCGACCGGAATGGAACCCGGCACCTTGCAGTCTGCAGGCCGATGCTCTGTCCACTGAGCCACACCGCGAAGATCTCTTAGTCTTGAGTTACGGGTTAAATGTGCACACCTTGCCTCCTCTTCTCCCGCCCTGAGCTCAAGTATACGATGTGTGGCTCTCGCCCTGGCCGGTGTGGCTCAGTGGATAGCGCATCGGCCTGCAGACTGGAGGGTCCTGGGTTGATTCTGGTAAAGGGCACGTGCTCAGTTGGGCGGCATCCCCAGTACGGGGCGTGCAGGAGGCAGCCCACCCGTGATTCTCATCATGGATGTTTCTCTCCCTCTCCCTTCCTCTCTGAAATCAATACAAATATATTTTAAAAAATAAAATAAAACTTATGGCTCTCCCTTTTCAACATTGGCAACATCTCTGGGTGAGGGTGGGGTACGGGTGAGGTTGGGGTACTGGTGAGATGCACCCCTTTGCCCTGGCTCCCCTGGGCCCTCAGCCAGGCTGCACCCCCTCTCAGGCGCCCCTTCGGCCCGTTCCAGCAACAGGGTGGATGGCCGCTGAGCTTCCTCTCAGCCTGTGGCCGTGCCCAGGGTAAGACCTGCCTCCTCCCCGTTGCGTGAGGCCCCGGGAGGGTTTGGAGTCGTTGGCAGCGGGAGTCTTTCTGAGGGGGAACATCTCGGAAGTTGCCCAACTGTGTCCCAGCTCTTCCCCAGGCTGTTCTTAGGACCGCCTGGGAATGGCCTCTGGGACCCTCCTGTGCCCCGGCCGCGGCTTCTTTTAGAAACCATTGTTTCTCCATCGGGAGGGGTTGGAAGTTATCCAAGGATGCGCGGGGGCCAGAGGCGAAGGGCAGGGCAGGCGTCCTGGGCCTCAGCGCCCAGCACAGCTCCCGCCTGCGGGTCATCTGCAGGGCCCGAGGGAGCCCAGCCGGCCTGACCGCTGGTCAAGGAGGAGATGAGGAGGCTCAGGCAAGGGTCCTGGAGGAGGAGGAAGTGGACTGGGAATCCCCAACACCCCGCCCTCCCCGCTGGGCCACACGGCAAACAGTGCACCCCATGAAGTCGCCTCCCAAGGGTGAGGCAGCCCGGTCTCTCCAACGCCCCTCCCTGTCATCGGCGTGACTGCCCCGTGCTGCTCGGCTAGTCCCTGGCTCCCTGGCTCTCGGCGGCTCCCCCGGACTCCGTGCCCTCCCGATCCTGGGCGAGGCGGGCCCTGCAGGGAGGCTTTGCCTCAGCCCCCGCCCCGCCTGGCGCGCCCGTGCCCGCCGCAGAAGCTGCCCGGCGGGTCCTCGCCCAGCTCCTCCAGCCCCAGCTCTCGGTTCCTTAAAGTCCTGCACCTGCCGGAGACCCAAAGGCCAGCCACGCCCAGCACGTGTGACCAGACGGGACACCGCCCCTGCCTCTGCCCGCGTCAGGCCCCCTGGCTCCCTGTTCCTGGGCTCCTCCGCGGGCCCCTGCCCCAGCCCTGCTCAAACCCAGCCCTGCCCCCTTAGAGGGCAACCCAGGCACCTGCCAGGGGTGTGAGGGGAGGTGTTGCACAGACGGGGCCCTTGGGTGTCCCTCGTATCCTGTGGAGCCCCACTGTCAACCCAGGCATCGGTGAACTCCGGCCCAGGACGCTCCGCTCTGGCCCGAGCTGGTCCCAGGTCCTTATACATATGTGCGGGGCCCGGGAAAGGCCAGCATGGCGGTCACTGCTGGGACTCTGGCCCCCACACTCCTTTGCTGTCCACGCGAGCATCCCAGCCCCCCGCCCTCGGAGGAAGGGTCCTGGGGGGGTCTCCCACTGAGAGCCCAGCGAGCCCTGCCTGCCTGCTAGGCTCACCTGGCCACTCGTGTGCCCCCTTTTAGCTCCCTCCCTGTCCCTGCCTCACTGCTCACTGGTAGGTGCTGCCAGGGTCATTCTGTGAAGACTATTTGCACTTCAATCCTTGTCTCAGCCCTGCCTGGAGGGAGGGACCCACCCACAACAATGGGACAGCAATGGGGCAGCAATGCCAGGCTTCTTCCCGTGCCCTGCAGGACAGACTCCCACTCCTCGTGCAGTGGGCATTATTGTTATTCCTCCCATTTCACACTAAAGAAATGGAGGCACAGGCCGAAACCCGTTTGGCTCAGTGGATAGAGCGTCGGTCTGTGGACTGAAAGGTCCCAGGTTCGATTCCGGTCAAGGGCATGTACATAGGTTGCGGGCACATCCCCAGTAGGGGGTGTGCAGGAGGCAGCTGGTCGATGTTTCTCTCTCATCGATGTTTCTAGCTCTCTATCCCTCTCCCTTCCTCTCTGTAAAAAATCAATAAAATATATTTAAAAAAAAATGGAGGCACAGAGTGGCCAGGACAATTGTAAAGGTCACACAGCAAACAGGTGGTAGAGTTAGGATCCACACCTAGGCTCCTGCCTGCAGAGCCACTACGTCTTTTTTTCTTTTTAATCGATTTCAGAGAGGGAGATGGAGAGGGAGACAGAAGCATCAATGATGAGAGAGAATCATTGACCGGCTGCCTCCTGCATGCCCCACACGGGGGATGGAGCCCACAACCCGGCCATGTGCCCTGACCGGGAATCGAACCGCGACCTCCTGGTTCATAAGTCGACGCTCAACCACTGAGCCCCCGCCCCCCCGCCCTCCCCGGCCAGGCTCTACTCCACGATTCGTTTCGTATCCATGTGGCCCGACCCCGAGCCAATGGAAACCTTCGGCCTGGTCCCAGCCCCACCCCCCCGGGCCCTGAGCTGTGGGTTTTTCTGGAAGCGCATGTTGTCGCCTGCGCCCTGCGTGTTGTCTTGGCCTCTTTGGAGTCCCAGCTCCCTCCGTCCACATGAGCACCACCCCTGGGCATGTGTGAGCAGCCCCTTCCGGGGCCTAGCACCAGGCAGGCCCTGCGAGAACCTGAGGGTCATTGCCCAGTCTTATCGCGTGCACTGATCTGGAAGGTTCACCTTTCCTTCATGCTCCCAGCGCTCAGGGGTCTCAGGTCCCACAGAGGGGCGGAGACCTCAGCACAGGCCTGGGTGAGCGTGAAGGTCCCCGCTGTCCAGGGCGTGGCCAGGGAGCAGGGAAGCTGGCGGTGGAGAGAGGCCTTGCTGGCAGCTGTGCACCTGCTGAGCCTATCTCCTGACCCCTCAGGGCAGCTGCAGGCTTTGCTGACACAGGAAGGGGCCAGACCGGCTCCCCCCCGCTCCCCTCCCCTGACAAGATCTCCCCCATCCTGGGGCCTCTGAGGTCTCTGCTGCGTGTCCCCTGCTCAGGCAGGCCAGGGAAGGGGTGGGGTGGGCCGGGGAGTGAATGTTCCTCATATATATATTTTTTTATTTCAGAGAGGAAGGGAGAGAGAGAAACATCAATGATGAGAGAGAATCATGGATCGGCTGCCTCCTGCACCCCCCCCCCCCCCCCCCGGGGATCAAGCCCGCAACCCCGGAATCGTGCCCTGACCTCCTAGTTCACAGGCCGACGCTCACCCACGGAGCCACGCCGGCCGGGCAAGAACCACATTTCCCAAACTTTGTTAAGCACCAGTCACTCGGAGAGCCTGCTGAAACAGACACCGGGCCGCCCCAGAGTGCCGGCTCAGCGGCTGTGGCCTGGGTCCAGACGCTGCAGTGCTGACCAGCCCCCGGGGATGCTGGCCTGCGGCCCACACCTGCAGGCGCCGTGCATGGCACCCACGCCGGGCAGCGGCCCAGCTCGCTCTCGATCATTTATCCACCAAATGTTTATCGGCTGTTTATTGCCCGAGAGGCCCTGAGAACACAGCAGGGAACTGGGTGGTATTGGCCCTGCCTCGATGGCTCTGATGTTGTCTTGAAACAGTTACATGTCAAACTGTCCCGACAGCTGAGCCGAGCGGGAATCATTTCCCCTGTTCTGCAGGCGGGCGGAGAGTGCAGAGGCTGCCTGACTTACTGAGGGTCTTCTCCTGGGGCCTCAGGAACCTCCGGCTCCCCAGCTCCAGGCCCACAAACGCCGAGGGGCACACCATGAACTCAGGACATTCCACCTTGAACTCTGCCGCCAGCCCCTGGCTGTGAGCAGCTCGGCTCCTGGGCGTGGGTTTAGATGGCAGAGCTAGGGCCCTGGACACAGGTCCGCGATGACAGCCGGGGCTTCATCCTGGGGCCTGGAAGCAGCTCTTGACAGACAGGTCAGCAGGCACCGCCCCTCCGCCCACGTCCACACACACAGCTTTCAGTTCCTAAGGTGGCAGTTGTGCAGCGAGTCACGCCCTCTCCCTTCCTCTCCGGCCCCTCCGCCCTGCCCTGCCCTTCCTCTGGCACCTGGCCCTTCACAGCCGGGGCCCCTCCAGGGGCAGGGTGGGCACCATCCTCTCCATGGCAGCCCCTGGAGACCTGCCTCTGTGAGCCGGAGCCGTGATGAGGCCGCTGGCCTGCAGCGCAGCGGGGTGAGGAGGCCGCGGGTCCAGGGTAGCCTCTGCTGCCCTGGGGCAGGGCGCCCTGTTCCCTCCGCCTCCAGCAGGGGCTGGCCCCACCTCCGACTGAGCGCTGAGATGAGGTTTTCCTCTGATTCAACGCGTTCGTTCTCAGTTCACCGCGTGGGGCCTCAGGCCGCTCAGCTCCCCAGCTGCAGGCCAGAGCAGCCGCCCGTCCCCAGGCCAGCAGGGCCCTTCCTGCCGAGCTCACGCCCAAGGCCGCCCCAGCGAAGGGGCCATGGGAGCAGACAGGCCGTTTCCCCTAAAGCAGCGGTCGGCAAACTCATTAGTCAGCAGAGCCAAATATCAACAGGACAGCGATGGAAATTTCTTTTGAGAGCCAGATTTTTTAAACTTAAACTTCTTCTAACGCCACTTCTTCAAAACAGACTCGCCCAGGCCGTGGTATTTTGTGGAAGAGCCACACTCAAGGGGACAAAGAGCCGCATGTGGCTCACGAGCCACAGTTTGCCGACCACGGCCCTAAAGGGACCTGCGTGTGCGAATGAGTCCACAGGCAAGTCGTCCCCGTTTCCCTGGAAGCTGAGATGCGGAGCTTCTGCCCTGAGCGGCTAGCAGCACAGAGGGCGTCTGCGGGAGTCATTTCACTATCACGCAGCCCGTGAGGAAGGGGGTCCTGCTCCCCCCCGCCCCGTTTTTTAGGGACGAAGGAGCTTGTCAGGGCCGAGAGAGAACCTCAGTCCAGGACTCGGCCTCCACGGGAGCTCTGCCCACCCTCCCTGCTCCGTGGGGCGCTCGGCCCACATCAGGGTGAAGCCGCCCGACTTCCGTCCTCTGAACGGGAGGCACCAGGCGGGCGTTTCAGGCCATCGGAGCGCCTTCCGTGCAGAGGGGCTGACCCACCAAAGGCTCGGTCTGCTCGTCTGTGTTCTCTCAGAATGAAACGCTGCACACGCTCAGATGGCATCCCTCTGCCCAGCGGCCCAGGGCGCCGAGGAGTGACGGGCAGACGGGCTCGCCGGGGTTTGGAGAGCGGAGGCAGGTGTGGGGGCTGCATTTCCGAAATGCGGCTGCAACACCCTCTCCTGTCCCTGTGCCTCGGCGCCCTTTCTCTCCAGTTGTGGGGCCTACACCGCCCCCACCCCCGAGCCTGGGTGGGTCTGGGTGACGGCCTTGGCTGTAGCTGGAGGCGGAGGCGATGGCTGAGGAACTCACCCCAGGAAATGCGCGTTTGGCTGCGACCCTCGGCCCTCGGGGTGGCTCCTGCAGGAAGAACTGCACAGGGAGGCGGGGTTCCCGGTCCCAGAGCCCCGGGGGCGGCGGGCCCGAACCCTCGTGCTGCCCTTTGCTGTCTGGGAAGGACGTACCCCCAGGGGGGCAGCTGTGTCCATCCCAGTGTGGCCGCGGGACAGGGCAGCAGGGCTTGGGGGCGCCAGGTCTCCCCGGGCTCTGCAGAGCGTGTGGACCGAATTCCAGGAGGACCACCGAGACTCCCAGGCCCCGGGCCGTCACCTCCCGGACCGCTGAGGGACACGTCGCCCGGGCACCCAAGTGCAGGCCGTGTGTGGGCCTGGGCGAGTCTCTAACAGTTCCCGGGTGATGCCAGGCCCTGGTCCCGGGACCACACGTAGGAGGGACCCGTCTGGACTCGGGGAGGAAGGAGCGGAGGCTGAGGGGAGGGAGCCGCCTGCCCCAGCCGCTGGGAGGGGCGGTCTGGCTGGGCACCAGGCCTGTGCCTCTGAGCGGGACTGGGACGGGCTCCGTGGCGGTGGCTGCATTTCTGGACTGAGTGCCACCCTGTGGGGAGACGCTTTCCTCCTTCCTCCCACTGAACCTGCCGGACGGGTGTTTCTACTCCCCTCCTGCCCCGCCCAGGCGCTGAGCCCCCTCGCCCCCACCTGCGCCCGCCCTCGGGCCTCCCCTCCTGCCTGGTGAGCACGTGGGTGAAGGAGGCCTTCCCCTCCCGCTCAGATCGGCTCTGCACCCCATTTGCAGACTTAACCTCTCCCCCAAGGGCCTAGGGCGGGAGCAGGGCCCCCAAGTCTCTGTAGAGCACCCCCCGGGCCACCCCGGGTGAGGTCGCCAGGGGTCTCACACGCACTCCGCTGGCCAGCGGACACAGGAGACCCCGCAGCTCAGGTGGCAGCAGGACGCCCGCAGGTGACGCGGAGCCAGCCGGCTGGGCCTCCTGCTCAGGTCGCCGGCCCCTCCCACCTCCGCCCCGCGGCCCTGCTGACTCTGCGGCAGGAAGGGGGTCTCCTCCTGGCTGGGAGCCCCTGCACTGACGCCGACGCCCACATCCGACCAAGTCAGCGGACATCCTGAGCCTCCGTTTCCTCCTCGCAAACGTGGGGGCTCTGCCCATGCCCGGAGGGCCCGGCAGGGGGGCCGGGTGGCTCAGGGGCAGGAGTCCGGTGCCCGTGGCCCCGCGAGGAAGCCGGTGGCTGCAGCACCGCGAGGCGGGAGGCAGAGAGGACCAGGCGAGGCACGGAGGTGGGGCGTCCACTCCGCTTTATTTCCCTCCCGCTCACCCTGCCCCGTGCTCAGCCTCCCGCTCACCCTGCCCCGTTCACACTGCCCCGCGCTCAGCCTCCCGCTCACCCTGCCCCGTGCTCAGCTCCCGCTTCACCCTGCCCGGTGCTCAGCCTCCCGCTCACACTGCCCCGTTCACACTGCCCCGCGCTCAGCCTCCCGCTCACACTGCCCCGTTCACACTGCCGCGCGCTCAGCCTCCCGCTCACACTGCCCGGTGCTCAGCCTCCCGCTCACACTGCCCCGTTCACACTGCCCCGCGCTCAGCCTCCCGCTCACCCTGCCCCGTGCTCAGCTCCCGCTCACCCTGCCCCGCGCTCAGCCTCCCGCTCACACTGCCCCGTTCACACTGCCCGTGCTCAGCCTCCCGCTCACCCTGCCCCGTGCTCAGCTCCCGCTCACCCTGCCCGGTGCTCAGCCTCCCGCTCACCCTGCCCCGTTCACACTGCCCCGCGCTCAGCCTCCCGCTCACCCTGCCCCGTGCTCAGCTCCCGCTCACCCTGCCCCGCGCTCAGCCTCCCGCTCACACTGCCCCGTTCACACTGCCCGGTGCTCAGCCTCCCGCTCACCCTGCCCCGTTCACACTGCCCCGCGCTCAGCTCCCGCTCACCCTGCCCCGTTCACACTGCCCCGCGCTCAGCCTCCCGCTCACCCTGCCCCGTGCTCAGCCCCTGTTCACACTGCCCCACGCTCAGCCTCCCGCTCACACTGCCCCGCTCACACTGCCCCGTGCTCAGCTCCCGCTCACCCTGCCCCGTTCACACTGCCCCGTGCTCAGCTCCCGTTCACACTGCCCCGCGCTCAGCCTCCCGCTCACCATGCCCCGTGCTCAGCTCCCGCTCACACTGCCCCGCGCTCAGCCTCCCGCTCACACTGCCCCGTTCACACTGCCCCGTGCTCAGCTCCCGTTCACACTGCCCCGCGCTCAGCCTCCCGCTCACCCTGCCCCGTGCTCAGCCCCTGTTCACACTGTCCCGCGCTCAGCCTCCCGCTCACACTACCCCGTTCACACTGCCCCGTGCTCAGCCTCCCGCTCACCCTGCCCCGTGCTCAGCCCCTGTTCACACTGTCCCGCGCTCAGCCTCCCGCTCACACTACCCCGTTCACACTGCCGCGCGCTCAGCCTCCCGCTCACCCTGCCCCGTTCACACTGCCCCGTGCTCAGCTCCCGTTCACACTGCCCCGTGCTCAGCTCCCGCTCACCCTGCCCCGTTCACACTGCCCCGTGCTCAGCTCCCGTTCACACTGCCCCGCGTGCTCAGCCCCTGTTCACACTGTCCCGCGCTCAGCCTCCCGCTCACACTACCCCGTTCACACTGCCGCGCGCTCAGCCTCCCGCTCACACTGCCCCGTTCACACTGCCCCGTGCTCAGCTCCCGTTCACACTGCCCCGTGCTCAGCTCCCGCTCACCCTGCCCCGTTCACACTGCCCCGTGCTCAGCTCCCGTTCACACTGCCCCGCGCTCAGCCTCCCGCTCACCCTGCCCCGTGCTCAGCCCCTGTTCACACTGTCCCGCGCTCAGCCTCCCGCTCACACTACCCCGTTCACACTGCCCCGTGCTCAGCCTCCCGCTCACACTGCCCCGTTCACACTGCCCCGTGCTCAGCCTCCCGCTCACCCTGCCCCGTGCTCAGCCCCTGTTCACACTGTCCCGCGCTCAGCCTCCCGCTCACACTGCCCCGTTCACACTGCCCCGTGCTCAGCCTCCCGCTCACCCTGCCCCGTGCTCAGCCTCCCGCTCACCCTGCCCCGTGCTCAGCCTCTAGTGGGAAGACACGGACTCTGTGCCATACAAAGTGCCCCTCATGTGATATCACAGGAGAAAAACTCGATGCCAGGACACGCCGAGGGCATGTTATTGGCCCACAAACAGGCATGGCCAAGGCCGCCCTGGGAGGTGGGGGGGCGGGAGGAAGGCGTCCCTCCCCCGCCTGCTCCTCCGCACCTGCAGCTGTGGAATAGGGGGTGCGGGGGCTGCCGTCTCCCAGCGGCCAGGACGCCACAGCATCCCTGCCCGACTCCTGGCCTCAGAGCTGGCAGGGGAGGGGGAGGGGTGTCTGCGCTCACGTCACCCGCCTGCCCCGCACGGGGGCCCAGGGAGGCAGAGGGACGTGGACGGCGGAGGGGAGAATCGGTCGTGGTTTCTGTGTTGCCCGGCACCCAGGGACCCAGAGCCCAGACTCACACAGGTTGAGTCTAGCAAAGCCAGGCACCCTCTCTGGCTCCTCCGCAGCCCACGCGGGCCAGCCCCGCGCACCCCGGCGATGGGGAGGGCGTCCGGGCGGGTGGGCGGTGCGGCGTGGGCCCCGGGGGCTGCTCCTGAGCTGGCAGGGCGGCTGGGGAGGGCCTGGCTGTGTCCTGACCAACCAGATGCTGGGGTGTTGGAGGGGTTGGGGGCCCGGACGCCCTTCTGTGCCCGAGGGGACGGGGACCACCACCACCTTGGCCACCAGGACAGGCCACCCAGTTCTCCAAACAGCACAGCTGGCCCCTGGCAGGTCGCCCCGGGGGAGGGACCCGGTGAATCTGCCGCTGCTGGGCAGGGTCCAGGCCTCTTCACTGCCGCTCCGGCCCCTCCTGGGGGCCTCCTCCAGTCACGTCCTCATAGGATGGGGGCGGCTCCCGGAGCACCAACGCCGCGGCGGGCACCAGGGGCCAGTCGTCCCTCTGCACAAGGAAGCCGCTGTCACCACGCGCACGCGGGCGAGTGGCCCTGACGGAGCCCCTTCCCGCTGGCCCGCTGTTGGCGGTTCCCCTGGAAGAAGGGGAAGCGGAGGCCGGCAAGACAGAGGGACTTCCGTGGAGGTGGCGCATGGCTGTCTTCCCCGGTTCTTGAGAGGGGAGCGGGGAGAGGCCCCGGGGGTCAGCCGACGGGGCCCTCGTCCTGGCCGGCTACCCGCGTGCAGGCCACTCCACACAAGTCACGCCCTGTCTGCTTCCCCAGCGGGGCCGGGCCGGCGGCCACCCCAAGGTCCAGGTCCCTCCCAGCGGCCATTCTAGGAGCACGTCTAAGGCTAAGGGCGTCAGAAGGAAGGCCACCCTGCTTCTAGCCCTGGGAGACCCCTTCAAACTGCCGACGCCAGACGTGTGGGGAAGCAGCTGGCCCAGGGCGCTGTGGGCTCGTGGCCGAGGCCAGTACCGCAGCCACCGGAGCCGGTGCGTGTCCGCGTGTCCACGTGTCCGCGTGTCTGCAGCACTCAGCACGGCGCCTGGCGCGGCGAGTGCCTTAAGTAGGACCCGTCCCCCTTAATCCCTGCGGCCAGGCAGGGCCTCGCCGCCACCCCGAAAAGCGGGCAGCCCGTGCTGCAGGCGCCTGCCCTCCGATGCCCTGAGGAGCAGGCTCCCCGCCAGGCACGGCAGTGACAGGGACACGTGTTCGCTTGGTGTCCACAGAGCCCGGCCACCTCCTGTCTGCCTTACGAGAAAACCCAGGGGACGGTGGCACGGACATGACACAGTCGGGGTTCCGTCTGCAGGACCACTGGGATCCAGGACACGCGTTTACCGTGTTCTAAGCTCGGCTGATAACAGGGCGTTTTTTCTCTAATAAAATGAGCCCAGGAAATCCTTCCACTCAGGGCCGCGGGGGCAAGAGTGGGTCCCACTTCCCAGCCGGCCGCTCTGCCCTTCACACGTGTGCACGGGGCTCGGCTGCGGGCTGCACACGCCTGGGCTGAGGCCTGGATTTCCTCCCCAGCGGCTTGACCTTGGGGAGACACCTGACCTCTCTAAGCCTCAGCTCACTCATCTGTAGGACGGGGGAGCAAGGACCGGCCTCAAAGGGTGGCTGAGGAATTCGGCTGAAGTTACGTTTATGTAAAGTGCTCCAGCCGGTGTGCCCGCCCCACGGCCAAGCCCCCCACCCGCTCCGGCTCTCCCAGCCCTCCCCCGCTGTGGCCAGGCCCTCGCACACGCTGTTCCACGCTGCAGGTCCCTCTGGCATCCTGGCTGTCCTGCCCCCAGGCCTCCCCATGTGGCCTCACCGCGGCCTGCTGCTCCCGAGCCCCTGGCTTTCCCTCTGGGTGGCCCCCCACTTTCACCTCCAGGTGGCATCCTCCGCCCTGTGCCTCCTTCTCCCTCCGGACTGTGGGTGCCTCTGCGGCCCTGCTGAGCGAATGCTCTCACGCTCCCCCCACCCCGCCTGACGCCCCCTCCTGAGCCCTCGGGTCCCCATCTCGTGAGGCCCTCACCTCCGCAGACAGGGGGTCGTCCCTGCAGGCGATGGCGGCCGTGGGCCCGGGCAGGAAGAGCTCCAGGCAGGTGAGGCTGAGCAGGGCCAGCTCCAGCCTCTGGATGTGCACCTGAGGGCGGGCGGGGGGGTGGGGGCAGGCCTCACTGGGTGCCTGCTCCAGCACGTGCAGGGCAGGGGTCACCCAGCCAGCAGGGGGCAGGCCTTCGACAGCAAGGTGGCCTGGGGAGGGGGTCAGTGCCTGCTCTGCACCCAATGCCTGGCTCCCAGGGGTCCTGGGTGGGATTTGCCTAACGTGTGTGAGCGGGAGAACCTCCCGGGCCCCTCCCCGGAGGACTGCGGGGGGCCTTGGGCATGACCTCATTGCACCCCACTTAGATGGGGAGCTCAGGCTGAGAGAGGAGCTCACAGGGCCCCCGTCTGAATGGGGGTGGCCTCGATGGTGGGCGTGGTGCTGGCCAGGAGAACAGGCTGGCGAGGTCCCGCACCTGCGCCCGGGCTCCCAGTGGCGCCAGAAACTTGCTCGCAGCCGCGCCCCAGGCAGCGCCTTCCTGGGAGTCTGAGGACCCGGGCCGGGCACTCACTGTGCTGTTGGGGTACGGTCTCCAGATTGGGGTTTCAAACGGACTCTCCAGGAAGAGGTCCTTGGCCATGACGAAGAGGCCGGCCAGCACGCAGAGGAAGCTGAGGAGGTTGGCCACCAGGCACAGCGCCTTCTACGGCGGAAGCACAGGGACAGCGTGGCGAGGGGCCGGGCCTGGGCGGCGGGCGCTATGGCCGCAGGAAAGACCTGCCGTCTCTGGGCTGCAGACTCCCAGCCACCACGGCTTCCTCAGCCAGCCGCCCGCGCAGGCTCTGGCTCCCAGCTTCTCGGGGCCAGGCCTGGGCCGGGGGCTGCCTGCAGGCCCAAAGGCTTAGGGATAAAGGAGGTTCCGCTAGGTCTCCCTCGCACAGCCCAGCCCCCCAGCCTGGCCTCAGCTCTGCTCACTGATCAGGGACTCAACAGCCAGCGGCCTCACCCAGCCTCCTCCTCACAGGGAAGGGCTGGAGGGGTCCTCACCCCCCCCCCCCCCCCCCCCGGCCCACATGGTCCCTGAGACCCGCCGCTCATCACCGCCTTGGGCTAAGCATCGTTCCCAGAGCCTCTAAGTGAGAGCAAACGCCTGTCCCGAGGAAGCGTATGAACATGGGGACCCCAACCTCCTGTGTGGGATGGAGGTCTCCGGGCTTGGGGCACCCTGGCTCAGGTATAGGAAGGGGAGGCGTTTGGTCCTGAGGTTCCCAGCCCAGGAGGAAGGGGCGGGGCTTGGAGGGCCCCTCCTGCTTCTGCCCCATCATCGTCCTCAGGTAAACTACACCCCACCCTCTGCTCCCCGCACCCCGTGGGGATGGGGCAGCCACAGCCCAGGCCAGGCTGAGGGCTCACAGTGGACCAGCCGGGCTTTGGGAGCTTGGGGTGGACTGCGGCCATGGAGTAGGCGTGGGAGGGCCGGTCCTGCCGCCCTCCACGTCCCTCGGCCAGTCCTGTGCTGGTGTCAGCTCTGTGCCTGTACTCCCCCCGCCGCCCCCCGCCCCCCGCCCTGGGCTAGAAAGATGCTCAGGCACCTCAGTGGGGGGGAGGCGGTGCAGGAGGCTTGTGCCTGCTCCCTGCAGATCCTGGCTGCCGCCCGGGGGCCCCTCACTCACAGGGCCCTGCACAGGTGCCCCAGGCTGGGGATGGAGGGAACGGCTCAGTGCTCCCACTCACCAGAGAGGCTTTCGAAACCACCGCCACTGCTATCGCCAAGATCCCTGAAATGAGGAACTGCAGGCCAGATTTGAAACAGTCATAAGAGAAGCTGGGGTTCCTTGAAACCCACAAATTCCTTCCCTCCTCACTATTCCCCAGGAAACCCACTGGTGGCGGCCAGCGGTATAGAGAGCTCCATTTCTCCTACTAAGGCTCACCCTGCCGGCCACATGGCCCGTCCCAGGCCCGCTCCAGCCGGCGGCTCCGCCCTCCGCACAGACCTCCACACGGGGGTCAGGCTGTGCTCTGCACTCCAGATGCCTCCCGCCTCTCCACTTCCCAAACCTTCCCTGTGGGGGCAGCTACACCATCCCCTCCCCACGGACCCTCTCCCCTTCCTGGGTCATGCGGTGGAAGGAGTGTGCTCTCCGTTCACGGTCTCTGGTGTATTTCTGCAATTATACTTCAAACGTTCGCTGAGCACCTACTGCGTGCCCACCCGGGGCCCAGGGGTGAACGGGCACTGCGCGCAGAGACAGTCCCATCTCTGAAGCTCGGGGCGGAGCGGCACAGTGGCCCCAAGTGGCAGTGGGGGGCTGGGACACCGAGCAGGACTCCACCCGGGACGGGGACGCTCTGGAGCCGTGGACGGACGGTGTGCGCTGCTCTCCTTTCGCTCCATCCTGCCCCAGGCCCTTGGGAGGGCAGGAGCCATGCTTACACGCTCAGGCTCCTGCAAGCTCACCGGACAGGGACTTGGGCTCCAGGGACACCGCCTGGGAGCCTGCGGGAGGTGGCGGGGCACCCGGGGCATGCTCACCCCCTTCTCCACTGGAGGCGCGACTTAACCGAGGGCAGAGGGCAGAGGGCCGAGGGCAGAGAGCCTCCCGGGAAGGGCTACTTCAGGAGTGACGAGGACAGAGCAGAGAGAGGGACCCCGGAGGCCCGGCGGATGCTTCCTTTCTGAGCTCTCAGCCCCACCCGCATCCCGTCCAAATGCCAGAGCCGCCCATGCTTGGCTCCTACTCACGGAGGCAGCCCCCCAGAATGGGTACCAAGACTTCAGCGCCACCAGGTGGAGGTTCTTGACTGCAAAGGCCAGGTAACCCCCGAGGACCACGTGCAGCACCCCGATGGCAGCGTGGGAGGCCTGGGCCGGGACGGGGAGCCACCGTTAGGGGCCCGGCCCTGGAGAGGCCATCGGTGCCTGGGCCAGCTGGCTCCCCTCCGTCTGAGGGCTCCTGGGTCTGCGAGGAAGGCCCACTCCTTGGGGAGGCAGGTGGGTGTGGAGAGCGGCTACAGCGTTTGGACAGGTTCAAGCCTCGGACTAATGAGGGCACCATCCTCATGGCCACGTGCAAGTCCCAGCTTGGAGGGCAGAGCCTCCCAGCACAATTATAGCCAACAGCTGTAGCTGTCAGCTTGACCTGATAGTCCGAACATGTAGCCCTCGTGGGCTTGATAGAGTTCAGGTGGATGTAATTGAGTAGATTCGAAACCCGAGAGAACGTTGTAAACATCTTTCCCACGCCCTTCCTTTGCCTCGTGGGATCTGGCTATAAAATAAAGACTCGGCTTGCAGGCCGTGGCGCTGTCGCTCGCTCTCCATCAGAGAGGACAGTGTCCCACCCAGACCCAGTTTTCATTCTCTTGTCTGTCTTTTCTCCATCCTTCACCGCCCCCCTCTCAGGGTCACCGAACCTGGCTGAGCTGGCGTGGCACATATGGCGCCCAGCGTGGGGCTGAGTATGCCACGGCCGTGCCGGCTCGGCACAGGTGGAGATCAAGTAACTGTCCTCCCACCTGCGGCCACGTCGGTGCCCTCCCACCTGGGCTTGGTGCGGGATGGGGGAGAGGAGGGAAGAGAGGAAACCTCTCCTTCTGGGCCTTCCTGGGAGCCCCGAGCCAGGGCTGGTGGGTGTGACAGCCTCTCGCCACTTCGTGGTGTCTCCAATTATAGGATGTCTGTTACGTCGGGAAGGGCCTTCCTCCACCCTCGGGGCTCCCCAGCACCCTCCCCGTGTACCCCCCCTCCTCCCCACTCCCAGGGCCCAGAAAACGGACACTCACGCCCAGCGCCTTGAGAAGGATGCTCCTCTCCCGGGGCCTCTTCTGGTGCCAGTCTGGAGGCAGGAGGCCGGGCTGGGTCGCCTTCGGGGATGGGCTTGTCTGGCCAGGCTGGGCTGGGCCGAGGGCCGGCCACGGCTCCAAACCCCCAGCTCCAGATCTGGGAACAGCTGCGGCCGCTCGGGGGGCTTCTGCTGCCATGACTCCGGCGAGGATCCGACTGCCGGCCAGGGAGACAGGCCGAGTCAGGGCCCGTCCTTGCCTGTCACCTCTGCCCTCCAGAACGGTGGCTGCCCCGCCCAGCAGCCCCTGGACTTGATTTGACCTGGAATAACCTGGCCCCTGGGGGCGGGGTTTGCAGGGACACAGCTACTTCTGGGGCAGACAGAACTCCCTCCACCCAAAGACAGGCCTCACCCGTCTGCCCGAGTGCCATTTGGCAAGAGCCGCGGCAGGCGTGGGGAACTCTGTAAATCATCCCTACCTGCTGGGCCCGATCAGGCAAAGGAGGGTGGTGGGAGTCGAATCCTTGTGCCTCCTGGATTGGGGAAGAGCACGGACGGAAGCTCCTGCCGAGGACCTGCTGTGAGCCGACACTGAGCTGGGAAGTCAATATTTAACCCAGACAATAAGCCAACATTTAAAAATGTGCCTTCTCTGCTGCCTGCAGTGTGATCAGCATTTTACATTCATTATCTGATGTTATCCTGATCCCTGCTCCCCTTTTGCAGATGATGCTCAGAGAGGTTAAGCCACTTGCCTACGGTCACACAGCGAGTAAATGACTAGGCTGGGACTTAAAGCCTGGCAGACCAGCTCCAGAGCTTGTGGGCTTAAATCCTTCGCGTACTGTTGCCTTGATGAGTGAACATGGATGTTCTGGGCATTTCAACAGCACGAGAAAGGGTGGGGGACTCTGCAGGAGGCTAGAAGCCACACTTGCTGGGGGCCTGGTCATTACGTTGTATTTTTTTGTTTGTTTTGGGGTTTTTTAGTGTTTTTTGTTTGTTTATTTTTTGTTAATCCTCACCCGAGGATATTTTCTCATTGATTTTTAGAGAGAGTGGGACAGAGAGGGAAAGACAGAGAGAAACATCGATGTGAGAGAAACACATCCATTGGTTGCCTCCTGCATGAGCCCCGACCAGGGCCCTGGCCAGGGAGGAGCCTGCAACTGAGGTACTTGCCCTTGACCGGAATTGAACCCGGGACCCTTCGGTCCGCAGGCCGACGCTCTATCCACTGAGCCACACTGGCCAGGGCTGTGTTGTATGTTGATGACGGGTGCGCATCAGAACTTGGGGGCTGCCCGGTGACTGGGTAAGAAGCTGAACTCTCTCCCTGGAGAGTGGAGCGGGTGAGGGCCGGGGGGAAGGAGAGGAGCTGGCTGTGGGGTTCCTGGCAGGAGCTGATTCTCATGGGGCGGGACTAAGGAGGAGACGCTAAAGGGAGCGGCTGCTTTATCTTGCTGATAAAGAGAAAGGAGGGGCACATGCCCCGAGGTTTCAGTCCCCACCGTGTGGGCGGCGGTCCTGTGTGAACAGCCACGCTTGGCCGTGCTCCTGCCGTGGAGGTGACGGTGGGCGGGAAGGATGGCCGCCTGGAGGACCAAACCCTGAACAGGCTGGGAAGGAAGGGACCGCAGCTGAGAGCCAAAACCGGGGGCCTGAGGGCCGGCGAGCACCGGCTCTCCGCTGGGCACGGTGCCTGACCGCGGGGCTTGGCAATGTGTCCCCCTCAATCCCAGGCTCTCCGGGCCCTCGGACACGGCTGGGACCCAGGGAGGGAGCCGGTGGCGGAGACCTGCATCCGTTAGCCACGGCTACACCCAGACGTCAGGGCCCTGCGGGGCACAGAGCCGGCCCTCGGCCTGGATGCGACTGGGACGTAGAGAGGAGGAAGACTTCCTGGCTGAGGGGTCTCGGGTGGCACAGTGTGTGCCCGGGCACTGAGGTGTGCCTCCACCTGCCATTCGCGTCCCGGCGTTGTGGCAGCAGGAATGGTTCAAATATCCACCAGGGAATTAGGGCCAAGAAGCCCTTTCTCAAAGTGTGTTCCACGGAACACTGGTCCTGACAGATCAGCTGCCAAAGGGTTCCATGGTCAAATAAGTTTGGGAAACCCTGGATATCCTCTTCCCCCTCGTTAGCATATTAAAGGCCCTGAGAGTTCCTGCAGCAGAGCACTCTGTATCAATAAGGGGATTTTCCAAACTTCCGTAGCCATGGGCCCTTTTCCTCACTGTCCAGTGATTCTCTGCTCGGTAATCTGTGGGGATCACTTTGGGCCGGAACTTACAGACGTCTGGTTGTGGGTTTTTATTGGGGGCAGGAGTTGGAGCCCTTTTCGTTTTCTCTTGTGCCTGTCACGGAGCGGGCAGGGACTGGACTGTGACCTCTAGGGTCACTTCCAAGTCTGTGTGATTCCCTCAGGGAGAGCGAGCTGCTCCAGGGAGCGGGTACACCCTGGGCGGGGGTTGGGGGGGGGGGCGCGTGACAAGGGCAGGGCCTAGATAAGCAGAGGGGAAAGTCTGCTGGCTGTGGAGAAGCTGCGAACTCCGAGTCCCGAGAAGGTGGTGGGGCCCAGGGCTCCATGGGGGAAACCTTTAGCCTTGACCCTCGCCGGTCCCTTCAGCCAGGACCCACAGGCTGAGCCCACCGGGCACCACCGAGGAAACCAGCCAGGGCCCACGGAGTGGACTCGGTCGTGAGCACTGGGCTGGGCAGGCCGGGCCAGACCCTGGCTCTGCTCCGTGGAGCCTGGCTCTTGGGCGATGACATCTCAGCATCGCAGTCTCCTCACTGTCCCCTGGGGAGCGCTGGTACTGCGCTGGGTGGGGGCAGCGGCTGTGAGGACTGACTGGGATCATGTCTGCCACCTGGCAGGGCCGGGCACAGTGCCGATGCTCAGTAACCCTTAGCCAGTGCCGCCACCGCCTGCCTCAGGCCTGGAGTCCTGCCAGCCAGGCACCACAGTCTTTGTCGGGTTGTCATCCTCCGGAGGAGTGACCACGGGGGGGCGGGGCGTGGGGGCTCCGGGCCCTGGGACGCCCGGGAGGGCGCAGAGGGAGGGCGGGCGCTGAGTGTAAAGAGCCAGTGGTCTGAGGCTGATCCGCACCCCGAGAAAGCGTGGCAGAGGAGCCGTGACCTAGCCAGAGGCCGCGGAGGCCTGGAGGACAGGGAGGCCGCTGAGGGTGCCCACGCCTGCATGAGAATGCCCATGTGTACACGCGTGTGCGTGCAGGTCAAGCAGAGAGAGGCAGGAGTTGAGAGGTACCAAGTTATACCGTGTGACAGAGGGACGAGTAGGGGACCAGGGACCCCCTCAGGGGTTGGGGTTCAGGAGATGCTGGTTAGAGACTAGCTGTGAGTGCGCCAAAGCCAGCCTCCCGGAGCTTCAGGACGGGGTGCTGTGTAAAGAGGGGTTCACCTGCAGACGCAGGGCCCTGCGGGAAACGAGGCCTCCCCTCGGGGTGTGAGAGACCCGGAGGATCGAATGCTGGGCAAGTCCGGGCCTCTCTGGGGCTCTGCTCCCTCAAACCTGCCTGTGTGTGGAGTGTGGGGCTGGAATGGAATGGCTGAGGCCCTCCGCACCCCACCCCACCCCCGCTGCAAGGAGTGGCTGCCAGCGGGCAGGGCTCTAGGGCAGGAATCCCCCACGGGGTACGTGCTGTCCGTGCCCCTCCGGTCCCGCCCCCCACCCCAGCTCCCGGGTCCTCTTCTGGGGTGGACACCCATTTCTGCCGCTGTGACTGCTGGTGCTAGGGCTCACAGCTGCCCCCTCTGGGGAGTGTCAGTCATACCTTTCCCCAAGCCCTGCACCTTGGCCCACGAAACCCCGCATCCTGGCTTCACGGTGGGCGCGAGTCTGTGCTTCGGAGCAGCCCCCACCACGAGGGACCTGCCTGGAGCGCGGGGCGCTGGGACCACACCTGGCCCGGCTCATGTCACCGCCCGGCCTGCTTCTCTCAAGGGTGCTCCCTCTCACCCAGGCACAAAGTCCTTGTCGCAGGCTCTGCTTCTAGAAAGCTGGCCAAGGCCCCCCACTTCCCGCTGTGGGGCCACTCACCGCCCGGGACGCCACTCACCGCCTGGCTGCCACTCCGAGCTCCCGGCCGCTCTGCGTGGGGCTCCACCTGGGCCCACGGAGCCGCGGAGGCTCGGCGTCTCTTTATAACCTTAGACTTTGGCTCTTTGCCCTCCGGCCGCACCTCCTGCTTCGAACCCAGCGGTGTGAGCTGCCCACGTTTCTGCTCCCCAAACGCAGGCGGGTGAAAATCCCAGCACAGTGGTCGGCAAACTCATTAGTCAACAGAGCCAAATATCAACAGCACAGCGATTGACATTTCTTTTGAAAGCCACATTTTTTAATTTATTTGATTAAGGTATCACATATTTGTCCTCATCCCCCCATTCCCATCCCACACCCCTCCCCACGCATGCCCCCACCCCCCTGTTGTCCTTAACCACTGGTTAGGTGAGAGCCACATTTTTTAAACTTAAACTTCTTCTAACGCCACTTCTTCAAAATAGACTCGCCCAGGCCGTGGTATTTTGTGGAAGAGCCACACTCAAGGGGCCAAAGAGCCGCGTGTGGCTCGCGAGCTGCAGTTTGCCGACCACTGTCCTAGCAGGTTGCCTTTGGCAAGTCCAATGCTGGCAATTCAACCCGTTCACAGAGCGGGCAGGCGGCTAAGGGCGGGTGAGATTCCGGAGCAGGGGAAGGGCCTTGGAAAAGACCTCATTGTGGACAATTTCAAACATGCACCCAAGTGGGAGAACGGCCCAGGGGACCCCACACGCTACCCCCAGCTCAGCGGTGCTCAGCTCTGGGCCAATGGTGAAAATGGGGGGGGCGGGTAGTGATGGGCAGGTCACTCGGCAGGTGATTTTCCGAAAGGCAACCCCACAGCGGCAGGCCGTGCAGGGTGGGGGTGAGGGGACGGGGACGCCACAGGCTCCGCTTGGGTCTCCGTGCAGAAAGCTAAGGCAGTTGTGCTACGTTCCCTTCCCAAAACCAGGCTCCCCGTTGCCATCTCTCAGGAAGAAACGGGGAGCCCGGCAGGTTCTCTCTCGCTTCCTTTTCTTAGCCACCCGCTCAAACCCAGGTGCAGGATGAAAAGCTGGGGCCCTCTGACTCCCACCGCGGTTCACCCCGAGAGCGCCGGCCCGCTGACACCACCAGCCACCAGGGGGCAGCAGGGCTCCTGAGACCAGGCCTGGCCGCTCCGCGCATCTGGCTGGGGGCTGGGGGCTGGGGGCTGTGACGGCCTCCCCCATATCCTAGGCCTCCCCAGGCCGGCGGGGCCACACAGGAAGGTGTGTCTCCCCTGGGGCCCCTCCTTCCTGCCGGGAAGGCCTCAGGGTGGCCTGCTCCTCACCCAGGTCCCCTCAGGCCCCCTCCCACCCCCTGGACACTGGTGCCCGCTCAGGCCCCACACCCAGAGCCGCCCCTGCTGCCACGCCTGCCGCAGGGAGACCGCCGGCCTGAGGCCCAGGCTCGGCGAGTGGAGGGGACTCCCACCCCAAAGAAAGACCCGGATCCCACCCAAGCCCGCCACAGCCAGAGGCCCAGCACCCCGGCCCCGGCCCGCCTCACTGACCAGGCTCCCCTCGCCCCCTCGCCCATCCACTCGCCCCAAACCGTTTGCCAACCAGCCCTGGCACAGCACCCAGTCCGCGCCGCTCAGGACCCACTGAGGGGGGAGGACACTCCCTTGCCGCCGCCTGGGCTCTCACTGGCCGGGCCCTGATGGGCAGGTCGGCCCGCTCGCCGGGTGCCCCGCCCGGAGACATAAAGCCTGCCAGGCTGCTCCTGAGGCACCTGTGCCGGCGCCATGAAGGGGAGCAGCACCCTCCTGCTGGCGGCCGCCACCCTGCTCTGCGCCTGCGGTGAGTCCGCTGCGGGGGACTCAGCACGTTCCGGGGCGGGGGCGGGGGCGGGGCGGCCCTAGGAAGCTAGAAACGCAGGTGCTGGGCCCTCACCGTGGACGGCGCCCACCTTCCCAGGACCCCAACCCCTCCTCCATCACAGAACAGACGTGGGCAACCACCCGGGCCCCTGCCAACTCCATACCCACCCCAGCCCAGCCTGACCCTCCCCTCCCAGCCCCAGGCCGGCCAAGCTCACACGGAGGGGGGGTTCCCGTGTCTGGGGCTCAATCCCCCTCCTCCCCCCGGACCCAGAAGCCTGGAGTGAGGAAAGCTGAGGTTAGGGTGATGGGCGGTGTCCGCAGGCGGGTGGATCGGGGGATGTTGTGGAGGAAGACCGGGGGGCAGGTGAGGCAGGGTCGTTGTGGGGGACACCTGGGGCAGGTGAGGCGGGAGCCCTGGAGGTGAGGGCCGGCACTGTCCCCCCACCGTGCAGGGCTGGCCGCGGGGGAGGACGACAACGAGTTCTTCATGGACTTCCTGCAAACGCTGCTGGTGGGGGACCCAGAGGAGCTCTACTCGGGGCCCCTGAGCAAGTACGACGTCAACGCGGACTGCAGGGAGGCGCTGGCCGAGCTCAAGTCCTGCATAGACGGCCTGCAGCCCGCGCACAAGGCGGAGCTGATCAAGCTGCTGGTACTGGGCCGGGCGCCCTCCTCCCCAGGCCTGCAGCCCACACCCCCACCTGCCTCAGCATCAGGGCGACCCCCAGGCTCACTGCCCGGGGGCAGCCCTCAGCCCCCGCCCCCCGCCCCGCACACACACACCCCACTTCCACAGCGGCTAGCAGGGCCCCAGCTGCAGTGTGCCCGAGCCCACCGCCCCCACAGGGTGGCCTCGCCCGTTTTCCCAGCGGCTCTCCAGTGATTGGTCACCGGAGGGCACCCACCCGTGTCTGCCTTGCAGGTGGTTGTGCTGGGCTGAGGACGGTGCCTCGGGACCCGGATGTGGGCACGAGCAGCCACAGGACCAGCTACACGAGCCGCCATGGCCACGCCACCCACGGCCACTTCCCTAGAGTGATTTTATCCGCCCCCGTTCAATCAATAAACCTCCTGCAGCCCAGGCTCTGGCTCCTGTCTCTGCCCACACTTAGGTTCACACGCACGCACACACACACACACACACACATGCACACACACGTGCGCACACACGCATACATGCAGGTGCCCATACATGGGTTGCACGCATGAAGCATGCACCTGTAAGTGCCCCACACAGACGGCGCCCCCCCCCCCCCCCGGGGGAATCTAGTCTGAAGCCCATGGAGGCCGAGGACTGAGCAAGATGGAAGGCAGGGAGGCCACGGCCACGGGCAGGAGAAGGTGTGCAGCCGTGGTGGGCGGGAACAGGGGCTCGGAGCCCGGCCGGCGGGCGGCGGGGGGAGGTGGCCGGGCTGGGGGGCCGGCTGGGGAGCGCTCGTTCTGAGCCGATAAGCACACGGTGAGCCCAGGCCCGGGGTCCCAGGGCTGAGAGCAATCAGTCCCCGAAGTCGCCCAAGGGAGGGGCCTGGAAGACACCCCGCCGCAGCGCCAGGAGGAACCTGAGGGGTGAAGGCAGGCCCTGGGGGTGAGGACCCCGAGGGGCCGCTGGCCAGCAGGGCGCCGGCACAGAGCTCCCCCCAGCCCTTGCGCACCCGACGAGCACAGCCACCCTCACCGGGGACCCCAGCCCCTCCTGCCTGCGCCCCGCTCAGTGGCTCCGCTGGGGCGCTCAGCAGGGGTGCTCCTTGGCCACCGGGGAGCACGGGCCTGGCCGGGCGGGGTTCTTCTATCAGAAGCCATTGTCTGCATCACAGAGCCGGCCACCAGAACCCACCACCCCACAGAGCCACATTCTAGAGCTCGGGGGCCGCGGTCCCCCGACTCTCAAAGCCCCCGGTGGGAGAGGTGGCAGCCTTCCTCTCCATGTCCCTCTGTCGGGACCTCCCTGACGCGGAGCGCGATGCAGCGGGACCGCCTCTGAGGAGGCGTGGTCCATAGGTTGTCGGAGCGCCGCACCTGGACCAGGTCAGGGCCTCCCAGGGGCACCGCAGCCCAGCCTCAGCGAGGAGCCCCCACCTCCACCCCTGCCCACCGGCACGCCCAGCACCTCTGAGCGGGAGGAGGCTGGCCAGACCCCCTGGAGCAGGGCGGGTGGCCGGGGGCCCAGAAGGGACAGCCAGCCTGGGCGTGTCCCGAGCTGCCGCTGCGGCCCTGGGCCTGGGGGGGCACAGCAAACCCCAGGAGCGTCCACTGCCCGAGGCATGGGCCCAGCTCCCCCCTGCTGAGGAGTGGGGGGCCGGCAGCCCGCCCACCATGGGGGCACAGGCAGGCACGGGGCGGGACCTCCCAGCCTGTGCTCACCCTCCTGACAGAGCCGGCCATGACGGAAGAAGTATGGGTGGGAACCTGGCGGCCCCATCGCCCCCGGGGGCCCATCATGGCCCTCTACAGCAGCCCCGGCCCCAAGTACCTGATTCCACCCACCACAGGCAGGTGCCAGGGCCTGGAAGGGGTGGGAGGGCCAGCCAGGTGTAGGGTGGGCCTGGGGAGGGTGGGGAGGGATGGGGAGGGCCTAGGGAGGGATGGGGAGGGTCTGGGAAGGGATGGGGAAGGGCCTGGGGAGGGATCAGAAGGGTCTGGGAAGGGCCTGGGGAGGGTGGGAAAGGGCCTGGGGAAGGATGGGGAAGGGCCTGGGGAGGGATCGGGAGGGTCTGGGAAGGGCCTGGGGAGGGTGGGAAAGGGCCTGGGGAGGGTGGGGAAGGGCCTGGGGAAGGATGGGGATGGATGGGGAGGGATGGGGAAGGGCCTGGGGAGGGTGGGGAGGGATCTGGGAGGGGGCCTGGGGATGGATGGGGAGGATGGGGAGGGCCTGGGGAGGGATGGGGAGGGTGGGGAAGGGATGGGGAGGGATGGGGATGGATGGGGAGGGATGGGGAAGGGGATGGGGAGGGTGCCTGGGGAAGGGCCTGGGGAGGGTGGGGAAAGGGCCTGGGGAGGGATCGGGAGGGTCTGGGAAGGGCCTGGGGAGGGTGGGAAAGGGCCTGGGAAAGGATGGGAAAGGGCCTGGGGAGGGATCGGGGAGGGTCTGGGAAGGGCCTGGGGAGGGTGGGAAAGGGCCTGGGGAGGGTGGGGAAGGGCCTGGGGAAGGATGGGGGGATGGATGGGGAGGGATGGGGAGGGATGGGGATGGATGGGGAGGGTGGGGAAGGGCCTGGGGAGGGTGGGGATGGATGGGGAGGGATGGGGATGGATGGGGAGGGTGGGGAAGGGCCTGGGGGGGATGGGGGGATGGATGGGGAGGGATGGGGAGGGATGGGGATGGATGGGGAGGGTGGGGAAGGGCCTGGGGAGGGTGGGGATGGATGGGGAGGGATGGGGATGGATGGGGAGGATGGGGAAGGGCCTGGGGAGGGATCGGGAGGGTCTGGGAAGGGCCTGGGGAGGGTGGGGATGGATGGGGAGGGTGGGGAAGGGCCTGGGGCTCACCCCGACTCCCAGCATCAACCCCTCTGGGTCGGTAGGCTGGGGAATGGGTCGGCTCCAGGCACTCAGCGTCCCCGCCCACAGGCTTCGTGAAGCACACGCCTACCAAGCTGCGTGCACCCGCCTACAGCTTCCGCGGGGCGCCCCTGCTCCTGACCGAGAACTGCTCCCCGGGGCCTCGCTACAGCGTGAACTCCAAGGTACTGAGGACTGGCAAGGACCTCGGCCCCGCCTTCTCCATCCTGGGGCGCTACCACACCAAGACCACGATGACCCCTGGCCCCGGTGAGTGACAGAGGCCCGCCCGCCGGCCGGCCCTGCAGCAGCCACTGCCCCGGAGCCGGAGCGGAGCCGGGTGGGAGGGAGCACCCGTCCTGGCAGCCTGGGCGCCTTCTCCTCAGAGCTGCTGACCCCGGGGGAGCCCTGACCGCCTGGCCCAGCGCTGACCTGGGCCTCCTGGGCCCCACCCCACCCCCAAGCCCCCTTTGCACTCGGGACACCTCAGTCACCATCCGTGTGGGGGCCCGAGGGCCCGGCGCCTACAATGTCGGGGGTCATCCTGGCCCTCCCAGCACCCCCCCCGCCCCCGCTCCTGTCCTCCCGCAGGCGACTACTTTCCAGAGAAATCTACCAAGTATGTGTTCGACTCGGCGCCCAGCCACTCCATTTCTGCCCGGACCAAGACCTTCCGCGTGGACAGCACCCCAGGTCCGCGGCCGAGGGGGTGGGGACCCGGGTGGGGAGGGAGGTGGGCATTCCAGGGCGGAGCCAGCGGAGACTCAGCACTGCCCCCCCCCAGGCCCTGCCGCCTACATGCTGCCCATGGTGATGGGGCCCCACACGGTCGGGAAGGCCTCCCAGCCCTCCTACTCCATCAAGGGCCGCAGCAAGCTGGGCGGCTTCAGCGACGACCTGCATAAGGCAAGGGGCGCCCGGGGCCCCTCTGACCGCCCCCCAGGACCCCCCTGACCCCACCCTCAAGGGGTGCCCGGGAGCCCGTCTGACCCCCCCCACCCTCCTGAGATGCCTCATCTCCACCCCCTGGGTGTCGGCCACGTACCTGGGCCACCTTTGAGGGCGGAGGAGGGCTGAGCGTGAGGGGCCCCCGGGGCCCTGTGGGGGCGGCGGCTGGCAGGAGGCGGGGAGGACACTGAGCTGTGAGGCACTGGGGGCGGGTTGTGGAGGGGCTTATGCGGAGCCGCTCCATGACCCTGCTTCCAGGCCACAGGACGGGTCCCAGCGGGAAGCGGCCTCACGCGCTCGCTCAGAGGGGATGAGCCGGGGCTGCCACACGCTGGGGGTCACTGCCACCACGAGGCTGAAACCGAGGGCGGGGGGGGGGGGGTAGGGGGTAGGGGGGACCCCCAGCACTGGGGTTTCACCGCCAGGGGAACGCTGTGGAGACAGGAGGCCCCTGACCCACGTGCACAGTGACTCGGGGCCGGAAGTGCCCCGGCACTGGCCCTGGCCCCCCGGGTCGCTGCCCTGGCAGCCAAGCCTGTCTGAGCCTCTCGCCTCCCAGACCCCAGGTCCTGCGGCCTACCACCAGACCGACGTGCAGGTGACCAAGTTCAAGGCTCCGCAGTACACCATTGCGGCCCGAGTGGAGCCCCCGGGGGACAAGACCCTCAAGCCAGGACCAGGAGCCCACAGCCCCGAGAAGGTCTGGGAGGCCGGGGGGTGCAGGGAAGAGGGTGGGGCCCGGGAGACCCGGCCCAGACTGGCTGGGGCGGGAGATGGGCCTGTGGGGTGGGGGCAGGGTTGCTGGCCCCTCACAGCTTCTCCTCCGCCAGGTGACAGTGACCAAGCCCTGCGCCCCCATCGTCACCTTCGGCATCAAACATTCCGACTACATGACCCCCCTGATCCTGCAGGTGGACTAGCCCGGGAGGGGCAGGGACCTGGGAGAACCCACCCCCAGGCCTGGCTGCGGGCTGAAGCACGCTTGTTTGGACAATTATGACATTTTTCTATGCATCCCCATTTGCTAATTGTGTGCCCACATATATAATAAATCATGGTTCCATTTGCCATGGACTTGTCTTGGGGTATGGGGAGGCTTTGCCAGCCTGGGGTCTGGGCAGACAGGAGGGCTGGGGGTGCGGCTGCCCTGACCCCATGGGCACACCTGCGCCTCTCCCTTCCCGATGGGCTCTCCCCACCTGGGGAGGGGTCTGTTCCGCCCCTCGAATCTGCAGTGACCGCCCCGAACTGCTGCTAGGTGACTTCTGGGCCAGGCCACACGGCACACACAAGCCTGCCAGGACACCCCACCCCACTGGCTCCTCTCAGCAACAGCACCACGTTGTCGGGGCACAGCCCCTGCAGCCGCTGGGCAGCTGGCCCACCCGACCCTCTGCTCGCCCAGCGCTGCCCTGCAGCTGTGGGAGCAACCTCCGGTGACGCAGTCGGCCTGTGTCCAGGTGAGGCCCCGGCATCCTGGAGCAGACAGCCTGTCCTGTCCCAGCCACTAACTGTGGGGCATAGGTCACTTGTGATTTTTTTTTTTAAATATATTTTATTGATTTTTTACAGAGAGGAAGGGAGAGGGATAGAGAGTTAGAAACATCAATGAGAGAGAAACATAGATCAGCTGCCTCCTGCACACCTCCTACTGGGGATGTGCCCACAACCAAGGTACATGCCCTTGACCGGAATCGAACCTGGGACCTTTCAGTCCGCAGGCCGACGCTCTATCCACTGAGCCAAACCGGTTTCGGCCACTTGTGATTTTTAAAAATTATATTCTTATCGACTTCAGAGAGGGAGAGGAAGAGAGAGATATCAATGATGAGAATCACTGACCAGCTGCCTTCTGCACGCCCCCACTGGGGATCGAGCCCACAACCCGTGCACATGGCCTGACCAGGAATCCAACCACAACCTCCTGGTTCACAGGCTGACGCTCAACCACTGAGCTACCCAGCTGGGCTCACTGCGATTTGAGTGACTACGTTTCTGGGTTTTTTCAGTCCTCACAGGAGGATGTGTTACTAACTTCAGAGAGGGAGAAACATCAGCCAGCTGCCCTCTGGATGCATGCTGGCCGGGAACCAAACCCGTGACCTCCTGGGGTATGGGATTACACTCCAGGCCACTGAGCAATCGCGCCACGGCTGAGTGACTTGGTAGGGCGCCAGGACACCTCCCAGCCAGGCGGGAAGCACAGGACAGGGCAGGGGTCAGCCCACTGGCTCCTGAGAGGCGAGGCAGCCACGTCCAGGCCGAGTTCCAGAACCCTGGGCAGAGCATGTGTCTGAGGGAACGAGTGAGGCAGCCAGGGACCTGGGAGAACACCGAGGGGAAGCAGGCGGGTCCAGCCCCGAAGTGCCCACAGCGTCCAGGGACCGGGGTCAGTGCCACAGCCCTCACGCCCAAGGAAACGAGGCCGTTTGTTCCACATTTTTATTGTCTCGTCCTGGAGTTGTGGGGGAGCCTGGCAGCTCGTCCTCACGGAACACCGGCAGCTCTCAGGGCTCATTGTTGGCACCCCCCGACCCCCAGCACAGCGTTAGGTGCTGGTGCACAGCACACCCGTCTGAGCGGGGTGAGCAGGAGGGTGTCTGCCCGCACGCCCCCTTCGTGGAATCCACCCTCATCCTCAGCCTCCTCAGCCTCGAAGCAGGAAGCCCAGGCCCCACGATGGCTGAAGCTGCGAGGGGCCCCAGACAGACGGAGAGGTGGGCGCGCACAGCCCTGGGGGTGGTCACCTGGCACCCTGGCCGAGCCGGGTTCTCAGGGCGGGCGGTTAGCACCGCAGGCCCAGGGAGGCGCGGGGCCGTGGAGCGCGGGTTCGGTGTCTGCAGGGCCAGGTGGCGGCCTGCAGGCAGCGGCAGCAGCGTGGTGACGTGCACAGGCCCCCACGAGGGTTCACTGGAGAAGAGCAGAGGATGAGCCAGAGCCGAGGCGCCTGGGGTCACAGGCAGGACCACCACGGAGGGGAAGCAGCCCGAGACGGGGGGTTCGAGAGCTCGGTGACAAATGAGCATGCCCTGGAGGGTACAGCAGGCAGAGCAGAGCCCTTGTGACCCCCTCCCTGGAGGCTGAGGGAGGGGCCCAGCCAGGCGCGCTGGAGGAGAGGACACTACGGTGACCGGGAGGACAGGCCAGGCCTGCTTGGGGGAGAGGAGGAGCAGCGGAAGGCAGGTGTAAAGGGCCGGAGACCACAGCAGGGCAGGAGCCAACAGACCCCGTGGGGTGACCGTGCAGGCAGGTGGACAGTGGGCCAACAGACTGCCGGCAGTAATGGGAGTGACTGGGAAGACAGAGGATGGGGACAAAGGCGGGGGAGGACAGAGCCAATAACTGGTTGTATGTGGAGACAGGGAGCTGGGATCTCCCTGGGGTGAGAAGCTGCGGGTCTGGCGGGGCTGGGGTTTGTTTTTTGTGGGCACAGGGCCGGCCAGGTGGGCAGTTAGGACCCAGGGACAGGACAGGCGGCAGAAGCTGGGGACGAGGCTGGCTCAGAGCTCCCTCACAGCACGGGGACGCCATGGGAGGAAGGGCTGGCGTGGTGGCGAGGTAATTACCCAGGGACCCTCAAGAAGTAACCACCGGTCCTGTGAACAGGAGCCCGCCGTCAAGACCCATAGAAGCTCTCGATCACGTGTACACACACGTGTACGCACATGCACACGCTGCCCGACCCTGAACTGCCAAAGGGACCTGCTTCTAGAGCCCTGATCTCTAGGAAACGCATCTTGGGTGGATCCTCAATCCTGAGAAGATGGGGGTTTCTGCTCTTGGATACGCGGCCAAGGGATCCAGAAGGCTGGGGCCTGGGGCACAGGGCCCCCAGCCAGGACTGCATTCCACTCCTTCATCCGCACCAACTGCTCTTCCCGGAGGTCTGGCTTCAGCCGCGGGACTGGAGGGCAGGCCGAGGTCGAGGTCCAGGCCGAGCAGGGGCCCTCGGCACCGCCCCCCCACACACACACACCGTGCTCGGCAGCCCTGGGCAGAAGGAAATGCCACCCTGGGCTGGAACCCACGTGGGGAAGATGGTGCTGATCTGGGGTTCGCAGCCTCACCCGTTTCCCACGTCAGATCCAGGAACCTGGGAGCAGACGCGGCCTTTCCCAGACAAGGACGGGGCAGAGGAGCCTTGAGCTGTCGGAGCCGAGGGCTGGGGAGGGGCTGCGGGCCACAGGCGGCCATGTCCGGGGTTCCTGGCTGCTCTGCTCCAATGAGGCTGCCGGTGCCGTGAGCACCCAGGGCCCCTGCACCAGCCACACAGCTCAGATCGGAGGCAGCCGTCTCCCGGCCACACAGGAAGAGACCGAAGCCACGGTCACCGCTTCAAAGCAGTATTTGGTAGCAGGTCCTCTGCAGCCACGCACCGGGCAGGAGACCGTGGCTGCCCGGGGCACCCGCACAGCCAGCCCCACTGGCTCACGTCCTTGCTCTGGACAGGAGGTAGGAGAGGATGAAGAAGACCACGATCAGGCCCCCGGCCACGCCGCACAGCAGCTTCCGGTTGTCTCGCCCAGACCGCGCCATCGTGGAGAAGCGCTTCACGCTCCCCGTGAGCAGGCCTGTCGTGCTCATGAAGTCGGAGCCCTGAGGGAGGAACACGGCCCGGTCACACGGGCAGAGCCCCCCGGTCCCCGGGGCTGCCCAGCGGCAGAGGGCAGGGCTGACCCTTACCATGCCATCCAGGTACCGGTTCTGGTCCTCCGTGTCCCTATCGATGTCCAGGGCCAGCTGGTGAGGACACAGAGGGTCAGGGTCAGGGTCAGGCCGGGGCACACCCGCTGCACAGGACCTGACCCCCCCCCCATGAGAGCCAAAGGCCCTGCCACCACCAGGGTCGTCCAGGCACCACCTGGGCCTCACACAGCAGGAAGCCCATGAAACCCGTCGAGGCCTCTCCCCCTCTGGCCCCCGCTCCAGGGGGACCACACTGACCGCTTTGAGCCGGGTGACCTTGGAGGCCAGGCTGTCAGCCATCCGCATGTTCTCCTGGTCTAGAATCTCCTCCACGGCCCCGGAGCTCTGAGCTGCAGGAAGAGAGAGGCGGAGGGGGCACACCCCCGGCTCGCCCGGGCCCTGTGTGGCCTCAGGGCTTCCCTACGACCCCATCTGGCCAGGTCTGACGACTGGGGGGCCTGTGCCCGCCCGTGTGGGTTGAGCAGGTCCAGCCCTAACCCAGGGCCTGATGCCTGGACTTGGCGCCCCGGGAAAGGCGGCATGAGCACCTGTCCCGCCTACACGTCCAGGCCGGGGTGGGCAGGCACCCCCAGTGTACAAGCCCCAACGGCTCGGTCACTGGCACTGTCGGACGCCCTGTCTGACAGGTCTGTGCCCCCTCCACGGGCACCACCCTCCGTGCGTGGGCCCTGTTCTGGCTGCGCAGTAACCGCCGGTGCGGGGTCGGAAGGCAGGAGGAGCGCCAGGGCCAGCGGGAGGGCCTCTGCGGGGACCCCTGTGAACTGAGTCCTGAAGCGGCGACAAGGAACAGGGAGGAACCCACTCAGCAATGCTCCCCAACAACAAAGGGGGCGAGGTCCACCCGAGGGCAGGGCGTCGGTGCTCGCCCGCAGCCCGCGCAGGGCCCTGGGTGAGCACGGTGCCTGCCGACACCGGGGCACCAGGTGCCCAGGCCCAGACGCCTCAAGCTGGCCCGGCTGCGGGGGCGCGGCCTAGAGCCTCCGTGTGTCCACGCCAGGGAGGAGGGCGCGCGTGCTGCCGCCACTCACGGTCCCGAGTCCCCCTGGCCAAGGCAGCTCAGCGACACCCCACTGCGCAGGTGCGAACAGGGCTCCCGGCGGAAATGGGGTGCCCGGACCCCATTCGCTACGAGGCCGGCGGCGGCCCTGCCAGCACGCCGCCTCCGGGGCCCCGAGCGGAGGGCCCGGCCCCGCCCGCCCGCCCCCCAGGCCCCCCGCGAGGCCCCCCAGGGCGGCTCCGGCGGCGGCGCCCGTCTGGCCGACCCGCGCCCCCGGCCCCGCTCCCCGCACTCACCGCGAGTCCAGTCCGCCATCGCGCCCCGGCCCGCACCGGGCCCCGACCCGCCGCTGCCTCCCGCGACGTGGCACCGTCACGCGAGGGCGCTTCCGGCACGCCCCTTCCGCCCGCCGTCAACTTCCGGCCGAGGGGTGGGGCGGCGCGGGGAAAGGAAGTGACGCGCCGGGGAGGGCGGTGCGCGCCTGCGCTCAGCGGGGCTGTGCTCCGTGCGGGGCCCGTGCTTGTGGCGTGTCCCCCACGCGCCGCGGTGGGGCGCGGGCTGTGTCGTGACTCCTCGGCCCCCGCGTCGGGACGGGACGTTCTGTCGTGTCTGTCCTTCCAGAGCGGGGACTGCGCGGCCTGTGCCCGCCCCCCGCGCGGCCTTCGGCCTCCGCGCCCTCCCCGCCTCGGCCAGGCTGCCACGCCCGCCCGCCGACCCCCGGAGCCCGCGCGGGGCCGGGCCGCAACCCCTGCCGCACGCCCCGCCCGAGAGCCGGAGGCGGTCACTCCGTCCGGCCCCAGGGCGACGCCGGCCCCGAGTCACGGCCACCAAGTCCGACCCTGAGGCCCCGGGCGGACCCCGCGGCAAAGCCTCCAGGTCCCACGTCTCCCCACCTTGGGGTGCGCGCAGCCCAGGCCCCGCCCCGCGCAGCCAGGCCCCGCCCCGCGCAGCCCAGGCCCCGCCCCGCGCAGCCAGGCCCCGCCCCGCGGCGCCGCGCACGCCGGACCTGGGCGGAGCGGGGCGGAGCGGGGCGGGGCGGGTGGACTGGGGCCCGGAACCGCGGAGCGAGCCCCTCCCGCCTGCCCGGCTCCGGCTGCCCGGCCGTCATGGAGCCCCGAGCGGTTGCGGATGCCGTGGAGACGGGGGAGGAGGACGTGGTCATGGAGGCTCTGCGCGCGTACAACCGCGAGGTGAGCGGGACCGTGGACGTGGGGCGTGCGAGGCGGAGGGCAGGGTGGGGCTCGCGCGTGGTCGGCGGAATGCGGGAGTGGGGCTGGGAGCGAGCGCGGCGGGCGGGGCGCCGAGGCTGCGGGGCGTTGCTGGGGCGAGGCCGCCGCGCTCCTGGGGGCGGGTGTGCGAGGTGCGGCCCCACCTCCGAGCGGTGCTGCGGGCTGTGCGCTGAGCCCCGGTCCCTCCGCAGAACTCCCAGAGCTTCACGTTCGATGCTGCCCAGCAGGAGGACAGGCAGGTGCGTGCTGACCGCGGGGCCGGGGGGCAGGCCGGGGGCTCCCGGTGGAGGGCTTGGTGGAGCCGCTGTCCTCTCCCGCAGAGACTGGCGGAGCTGCTGGTTTCGGTCCTGGAGCAGGGCTTGCCCCCCTCCCGCCGGGTCACCTGGCTGCAGAGCATCCGCATCCTGTCCAGGGACCGCAGCTGCCTGGACGCCTTCACCAGCCGCCGGAGCCTGCAGGCCCTCGCGTGCCATGCCGGCGTCTCCGAGGGGGCGGCCCCTGGGCCCCTGGACATGGACGTTGTGCTCGAATCCCTCAAGTGCCTGTGCAACCTTGTGCTCAGCAGCCCCCAGGCGCAGGCGCTGGCCGCGGAGGCCCGCCTGGTGGGGAGGCTCGCCCAGCGCGTGGGGCGGCACGGGGAGAGCAGCTTCCCCCACGAGGTCCAGCTCTTTGACCTGCGCCTCCTGTTCTTGCTCACGGCCCTCCGCCCAGAGGCGCGCCAGCAGCTGTTCCAGGAGCTGCAGGGCGTGGTCCTGCTCACGGAGGCCCTGCAGCTGACGCTGGGGGTCACCCCGGGACAGAGCCCCCCAGAGCGCCTTCCTCCCCAACAGGCCGAGCGGGCCATGGAGGTCCTCAAGGTGCTCTTCAACATCACTTTTGACTCCGTCCGGAGGGAAGTGGACGAGGTGAGGGCTGCCCTGCACCCGTGGCTGGTGCCTTCTGGGCCTGCCTCGCTGAGGGGCACCCTAATGTGTCGGGCGTCAGCCTCGGACAGGACGCTCAGCCTGCAGCAAAGGGGTGTCCGTTCTGGGCAGCGCATCAAGGGAGGGTCCTGAGGGCGGTGGAGGCTGAGTGGTGAGAGGCTGAGGGCAACTTCCCTACACGGTGATGTCATTCATGGGACCCGTTGCCGTTCCTAATGGGGGGGGGGGGTGCATTAGGGGAGACAGGTAGTCAGCACGCATGGCGCTGGCAGCAGGACCTCACTGGCAGCAGGGGGACAGGTGTGGCTCTGCCACAGGAGCCCCTTCTCTCTGGTCAGGACGACGCTGCTCTTTACCGGCGCCTGGGGACCCTGCTGCGGCACTGTGTGATGGTGGCTGCTGCTGGAGACCGCACGGAGGAGTTCCACGGGTGAGGCGGGCCCGTCGTGCTGGAGGGAGGTGCACCCACCTGTCTGGACGGGGGTGGGGGGAGGCCGGCTCCACCTAGAGCACCCACATCCATCTGGGTGGGACCAGCATCAGGTGTTGCCAGAAACGCTGGGACAGGAGCTGGGGGCGGGCGGGGCAGGGGCAGCGTCGCTCCTTGGGCCCCTGGTTGCTGGCTCATGTCACATGTAGCCCCAGCAGGTGCACTGAGAGCTGTGCTGCGGAGGGGACTGGGCTTACCCAATCCCCTCCGTCTGTCCCCAGCCACGCAGTGAACCTCCTGGGGAACCTGCCCGTCAAGTGTCTGGACGTCCTGCTGGCCCTGGAGCCGCGCAAAGGCTCCCTGGAGTTCCTGGGCGTGAACATGGACGTGATGGGCGCCCTCCTCAGCTTCCTGGAGAAGCGTCTGCACCAGGTGGGCGGGGACCTGCCTGCGGGGCTGCCCGTGGCCTGCTTCCCCCTGGCTGGTGGAGGTCAGCTCAGAGTACTTGTGTTCTAGACAAGGTCTGAGAGGGCCTGGCCTTGGACTCAGTGTCACTGTGCGCAGGCATCCCTTGGGGACCAGCACCAGCTGTCCCCTGACCCACAGGAACCCTGAGCCAGAGGCTCCCGAGGCCTGCAGCTGCCCGACACCGGCCGGCGGGCTCTCACGGCCCCCGGGGAGCTACCAGGCGCTGTGGGGCCGCAGAGCCAGACAGAGGGTCAGTGGGTCCCTCAGAATTCACGTCACCCACACGCACGGAGAGCTGGGTCACACACCTGTCATTCGCGTGGCCATGATCGTCTGTCCCTGTCGCTACCGCTGCTGGTGTTGGGGTCCAGGGAGGTACCCAGGCAGCGGTGTAGGGGCTGCAGGAGCTCCCTGCAGAGTAGGGGGTTGTTCTTGCTAACTGGCCACCATCTTCTGAGGGCGACTTGGGTGCCAGTGGTGTCCTAACAGCGTGAAACGCTGTTTCCCCACAACCTGGCGTGTGGGTGAGGAAGTGGGACTCGGAGCAGCAGAGCCACAGAGCACACGGGAGGCCTGGGAGTTCCACCCGGGCCCTCGGAGCGGGCACCCTCCCGAGCGCCTCCTGCCAGGCCGCATGGTGCATGTGGCCCGGCCTGGCATCGGGCACCGCCTCACCGCCGGCTCCTCTGCAGACGCACCGGCTGAAGGAGGGCGTGGCCCCCGTGCTGAGCGTGCTGACCGAGTGTGCCCGCCTGCACCGCCCCGCCCGCAAGTTCCTGAAGGCCCAGGTATGGCAGGGGCCGGGTGGGCCCTGGTCACCCCGCCCTGCAGGCCAGCTGACGGCTGTGCCCCCAGGTGCTGCCCCCGCTGAGGGATGTGAAGACCCGGCCCGAGGTGGGGGAGCTGCTGCGGAACAAGCTGGTTCGCCTCATGACGCACCTGGACACCGATGTGAAGAGGGTGGCCGCCGAGTTCCTGTTCGTCCTGTGCTCGGAGAGCGGTGAGTGTGGGAGGTGAGTGTGGGCGCCCTGCCCCCAGCCACGTGCGCACGCTGACCCCTGCCCGCCTCTGCCCTCCGCAGTGCCCCGCTTCATCAAGTACACGGGCTACGGGAACGCCGCCGGCCTCCTGGCTGCCCGGGGCCTCATGGCAGGGGGCCGGCCTGAGGGCCAGTACTCGGAGGACGAGGACACGGACACAGAGGAGTACAAGGAGGCCAAGGCCAGGTGTGTCTGCGCACCCTCGGGCTCCCCCACCATCTGGGCCCTGGGGTGGGGCGGGGGGGGGGGGGGGGGTGGACTCTGAGCCCGACCCTGTCCCTGGGTGACACGGGTCCTAATGCCCAATATTTTGCTGAGAACAAAGGGGCCGGGCATCTGGGGGACCAGCCCGAGGGAGTTCCCCCGCTCCCCTGCCCGCAGCCCTCCAGGCCTGGGACTCAGTGCATCCCCCCCGCCCCATCCCTGGAAGCAGCATCAACCCGGTGACCGGGCGGGTGGAGGAGAAGCCGCCCAACCCCATGGAGGGCATGACGGAGGAGCAGAAGGAGCACGAGGCCATGAAGCTGGTGACCATGTTCGACCGGCTCTCCAGGTGCGTGGTCCGAGGCCTGGAGGCGGGGCCAGAGGCGGCCTAGGGTCCTGGCGAGTCTGTGTTACTCGTGTTTAGAATCACCTGTTCTGGATCGTGATTAGAGTTGAGGTCAGCATTTGTCTTTTTTTTTTAAAGTTTTTATTGACTCTAGAGAGAAAGGGAGAGAAAACATCAACGATGAGAATCACTGATCCGCTGCCTGCTGCCTCCTGCAGGCCCCACACTGGGGATGGAGCCCACAACCTGGGCACGTGCCCTTGACTGAAGTTGAACCCGTGACCCTTCAGTCCATAGACCGACGCTCTATCCACTGAGCCAGACTAGCTAGGGCCGCATTATGTCCTTTTTACAGATGATGGGAACCGAGGCCCAGAAAAACTAAGCCTGCCTCAGGCATCAAGGCCACTGGCAGCAGTTAGGGTTCAGGCCTGGCTGACAGTGTGAGCGGGCAGCCTGGGGGGCGAAGGCCCCACTGGAGCAGGGCGCCTGCCCACTACCCCTCTCCCTGCAGGCACCGCGTCATCCAGCCCATGGGGGTGAGTCCCCGGGGCCAGCTCACCTCCCTGCAGGACGCCGTGTGCGAGAGCATGGAGGGCCAGCTCTCCTCGGACGCAGACTCGGACCCCGACTGAGTGCGGCCACCCTGCCCCGTCAGAACCGGTGCCGCTTCCAGCCGTGTCCTCGGGCCCCTCTCTTCACTCCCTCAGTCTTGTTCCCGGCTCTCCTCTCGGGGACCGTGGGAACCGGCTTCCTCAGGTGACGCGGTCTCGTGAGCCAGGAGGGTATGCGCGGCGGCTGCTCCCGAGGGCGGCAGGAAGGAAGCCCAGAACCAGGCGGTCGGGCAAAGTGCTGCCTTTGAGGGGAAGAACCTGCTAGAACACTCCAAGGGCTGTGTGCTGTCCCCGTCCCCACGGAGCGCCTCCCGGGTTCTGGCTCAGCTGCCTTGGCTGTCCACGGCGCCCGAGCTCCCACCGGTTTCTCAGTTGACTCTCTGTCGATCCCCCCTGACGTGGCTCATAAACACGAGGACCCTGCTCGTGAGCCGGTACTCTGTACCCTACCGTGTCCCACAAGCGTCACAGAAACGTCCCGGAGTTTCGGGCAAGAGTGTGTGTGTGTGTGTGAGAGTGCACATGTGTTAAATACCCAGTAAAGGCGTGTTCCGGAGGAAGAAGCTAGTCTTGTTCTTTGCACAATTGAACACTTTTCCCAGGTTGACATGCAAGTTTGCGGTTTTTTTAAATATATTATTGATTTCAGAGAGGAAGGGAGAGGGAGAGAAACATCAATGATGAGAGAGAATCGTGGATTGGCTGCCTCCTGAATGCCCCCTACTGGGGACCGAGCCCACAACCCGGGCCTGTGCCCTGACCGGAATCCAACCTGGGACCCTTGAGTCCGCAGGCCGACGCTCTAGCCACTGAGCCAAACCCACCGGGGTGACACTCGTCTTTTCTTGTTGAGGAGTGAGGCCACCAGACGCCCTTCTGAGGAGTCGAGTCCTTAAACCTGCTCCTGAGCTCCCGCCCAGGGTCCAGTGGGCAGCACGCCTCAGGAAGGAGGGAGCAGGTGGGGTGGCGACCGGGGAGGGGTGGGGCGCCGTCTGCGTCTGAGGCTAATCCTAGTGGCGTGCCTGCCAGGGGAGCCGCAGGGTCTGGGACAGATGGGTTTCCGGGGGAGGCTAATGTCAAAGGCAGGTATTGGGTGAACAGGACGTGAGGCGTGACGTGGGGACAATGTTCCGTCCTTGGACCCCCACGTCCCCTTTCCACACTCACTGTCCCCTTTGAGGGGACAAGAAGGAAAGGACGCCCAACGTCTGCAGTAAAGTTTATTTCATGCCGGAAGTGAAGGACAGCACCCTCCTAAGGAGACCGATGTGCCAGCAGAGCCCAGGGCACGGCTTGGGAGCCAGGCCCCACTCAGGAGGCGGCTGGGTCCGCTCCACCTGGGCCAGGCCTCTGACAGACAGACGCTGAGCTGTCCTGCAGACGGAGGCCTGGACACGGCGGGGTGCGGCCTGCGTGGGCCGGGGTCTTGGCCCGGGTCGGAAGGAAGCCTCGGCGGTACAGCCTCCGCACATGGAGAGGGACCTGCAGGGCGGGCGGGCCGTACTGCCGACGGGCAGCGCGGCGGGAACAGGGCGGGCACGGCGCCAGCGGATCACGCTCCACCCCTCGGTCCAGGTTCTGGGTCAGCCAGTTTGTACACCAGCCTCAGCTGTCCAGGCACGAGGTCTGCCCGGAAACGGGTGGTGACTCCAGGCACCCAGTGCTGGTGGGGGACAGCCATGCCCTATCTGTCCCGGCCACTGAGCTGGAACAGAGGAGAGGGCAGTCGGTCACCTGGAAACACCTGGACAGGCAACGCCAGCGGCACAAACTTCCTAAAGCGAAGCTTTCTGCCCACAAACGCTGCTGTGGAGCCAAGTCAGCTGATGCCGGCAGGGCGGGGAAGCAGCCAGTGGCGGCGTACCCGGCACTTCCTCCTGGACAGCGACTCAACCCCGAAAATCATAACCCGACTTACACCCCTTGTGAGACCAGGGGGCACCGCGGGGCAGATCTTACAGGACCAGCTCCCAAGCCCACAGGCTCCCCGGCAGCCTTGCTGTGGTGGGCGAGGTCAGCCCGAGCGGGAGCCCCAGAAGCTGCCGGCGCCCGCGCCAGGCTGTGCCTCTGCCCCTCTGCCCGTGGGCGTCGGGACCTGGATGGTCTTCACTCGCCTCCTCCTGACACCCGGCGCCAGCCTATGTCTCAGCCCTGAGAACTGAACGAACGAAAGGCCTGGAATGACGGTGGAGACCTAAGGGCAGTCTGACCCTTGGCCTCAGCTCTTTCTGGTCCAACTTGCAGGAGACGAGGCTGCGGCCAGAGGGGGTGACAGCGCAGCCGGAGGGGGGTTCCCAGACGTCCGCCTGGGGCCACAGGAACCAGATCAGCACACCCTGGTGACTCCCGCAGGGGAGGGGCGGGGGGTCTCCCTCCTGGGGAAGTCACGCAGCACGGCGACAGGCGGGTCCCCGGGAGCCCCACCTTCTGTGGCCGCTTGTCTGTGGGTTTGACCCCTGGAGCTTCGTGGCTCTAAGGCCTCTTTCTACCCTGAGCGCGGCCACGGTCAGCATCGCCCGCGGGCTCCACCCCGCACACGCACAGAACTTCACCCCTCGGGTGCCAGCCCCCTCACTCAGCCTCACGCCTCAGCCTGGAGCTGCCGACGCTGCTTATTTCCGGGGACAAAAGGCCCCTGGGTCCTGCCTCCCTGGCCCGCAGGCTCCGCGGGCTGCTTCTCGGGACGACCCGAGGTGACCAGGACACCTCTGTGCGCAGACGCCCAGGCGGGCGGCCCAGACTGACAGCCAGTGTCAGCGCCCCCCAGCCTGTACCTGCCCGTCCCCGCTGGACCAGGACTGACAGCCAGTGTCAGAGCCCCCCAGCCTGTACCTGCCCGTCCCCACTGGACCAGGACTGACAGCCAGTGTCAGTGCCCCCCAGCCTGTACCTGCCCGTCCCTGCTGGACCAGGACTGACAGCCAGTGTCAGCGCCCCCCAGCCTGTACCTGCCCGTCCCCGCTGGACCAGGACTGACAGCCAGTGTTAGAGCCCCCCAGCCTGTACCTGCCCGTCCCTGCTGGACCAGGACTGACAGCCAGTGTCAGTGCCCCCCAGCCTGTACCTGCCCATCCCTGCTGGACCAGGACTGACAGCCGGTGTCAGTGCCCGTCAGCCTGTACCTGCCTGTCCCCGCTGGACCAGGACTGACAGACGGTGTCAGTGCCCGTCAGCCTGTACCTGCCCGTCCCCGCTGGACCAGGACTGACAGCCAGTGTTAGAGCCCCCCAGCCTGTACCTGCCCGTCCCTGCTGGACCAGGACTGACAGCCAGTGTTCACGCCCCCCAGCCTGTACCTGCCTCGTCCCCGCTGGACCAGGACTGACAGCCGGTGTCAGTGCCCGTCAGCCTGTACCTGCCTGTCCCCGCTGGACCAGGACTGACAGCCGGTGTTAGAGCCCCCCAGCCTGTACCTGCCCCGTCTCCCGCTGGACCAGGACTGACAGCCGGTGTTAGAGCCCCCCAGCCTGTACCTGCCTCGTCCCCGCTGGACCAGGACTGACAGCCGGTGTTAGAGCCCCCCAGCCTGTACCTGCCCCGTCTCCCGCTGGACCAGGTCCTTCAACTCCTCCGTCCAGCCCAGCAGCGCCACCAGCCTGTCCACGCCGTCCACCAGCTCCCCCAGCTGCAGCACGTCCCTGCTGCGAGGGCGCCAGGCCAGGGACCCCGCCGCCTCCTGGTTCATGAACACGCGGGGCACTGAGCTCCGCACGGCCTCCGACAGGCTGGCAAAAGGCTCCACCTGAAAAACGGCAAACGTGAGGAGCCGTGGCCAGCCTCGACCTCGGGACTGCGTGCGCCCCGGGAGAGGAGCCCACCGCCCCGGCCCTCCTCCCGCTGCTCCCTCCCCCTCGTCCCAGGCAGTCCTGTCTCCCACTGCCCACCTCTGCGGGTCTCCCCGGCCAGGCTCACCACCTGTCCTCCCACCGCCAGGCTCACCCGCTCCGGCACAGCCTGGCAGTCTGGTCTGTCCTCGCTCCACTCCGAGGGCAAGGTCTCTCACTGAGTGAGTGTGTGTGTGTGTGTGTGTGTGTGTATGTGGTGTGATGTGGCCTTTCCCATGACCAGTGAGTGTGTGTGTGTGTGTGTGTGTGTGTGTGTGTGTGTGTGTGTGTGTGGTGTGATGTGGCCTTTCCCATGACCAGTGGAGCTCATCCCAGCCCCGCACGCCAGGGGGCGGCCCCTCCGTGCCCTCCCTGTGCAGACCCCGACAGGCCTGACTCAAGCAAGAGTCAGTGTGACAGCCCCAGCCGGTGTGGCTCAGTGGATAGAGCATCAGCCTGCGGACTGAAGGGTCTCGGGTTCTCGGGTTCGATTCTGTCAAGGGCATGTACCTCCCTGGCCCCAGTCAAGGGCGCGTGCAGCAAGCAACCAATCAATGTGTCTCTCTCACATCGATGTTTCTTTTTTTCTGTCCTCCCTTCCTTCCACTCTCTCAAAATCAATGGAAAACATATCCTCAGGTGAGGATTAACAAACAATGAAGAATGTCATAGCTCCATAATCCCTTCTCTCTTTTTTAAAAATTTATTTTTATTGAATTCAGAGAGGAAGGGAGAGGAAGAGAGAGAAAAAAACATCAATGATGAGAGAGAATCATTGATGGGCTACCTCCTGCACGCTGCCCCACATTGGGATGGAGCCTGAAACCTGGGCATGCGCCCTTGAGTGGAATCGAACCCGGGACCCTATAATCCGCAGGCCGGTGCTCTATCCACTGAGCCACACCAGCTAGGGCTGTCCCTTCTCTCTTAACTCTTGGGGCTAGATGTGCTCTCTCCCCCCACACTCCCCCTGCACCAGCACCCCCTGCACTCCCTGCAGTCCCCTACATTCACCCTGTTCCCCAAACTCTCCCTGTTCCCCCCCACTCTCCCTGCACCCCCCTCTCCCTGCACCACCACCCCACTCCTTGCACCCCCACACTCTCCCTGTTCCCCCCACACTCTCCCTGTTCCCCCTATAATCTCTGCAGTGCCCCACACTCTCCCTGCTCCCCCCTATACTCTCCCTGCACCCCCCTCTCCCTGCACCACCACCCCCACTCCTTGCACCCCCACACTCGCCCTGTTCCCCCTACACTCTCCTTTCACCACTGCCCCCCTGTACTCCCTGCTCCCCCCTATACTCTCCTTGCTTCCCCCTACACGCTCTGCTCCCCCCTGTAACCTCCCTGCTCCCCCCTATAATCTCCCTGCACCCCCACACTCCTTGCACCCCCCACACTCACTACTCCCCCCTACATTCTCCCTGCTTCCCCCTGCACTCTGCTCCCTGCTATAATCTCCCTGCACGCCCCCCACTCCCTGCTCCCCCACACTCTCCCTGTACCCCTGCCCTGGGCCAAACCTGCAGGGAGGTCCCCAGAATGAGCAGCAGGTCCGCGGTGGGGAAGTCCACCACGTGCAGCAGGAACCTCTGGGGCAGCGCCTCCCCGAAGAACACGATGTCGGGCTTCACGACGCCGGTGCAGACTGCACAGCGGGGGACCCTGTCCCCCATCACCGCGGCCTGGGACACGTGGGAAGGGGCCAGGAAGCAGCGCCGCCGTGACAGGCAAAGGCAAAGCGAGCGGTCCTTCCCGCGCTGAGCAGTGTGGCAGCCCACGTGCCAGGAGCGCTGCTCCGCACCGTTCCCCGTTCCCCGTTCCCCCCTCCGTCTGAGCCCCCGGCTGCGGGCGGCTCCACACTGTGACTCCCACTCCGGTCGCGGTGCCGGGGTGGGGGTGGCGGGACGGGACTCCTGATGTGGACCCGGCTCCCTTTTGGGGTGAAGCAGTGCTTTCCACTAGAAGGGGTGGCGGCACACCGCGGTGAGTGGCGGGGCCTCACTGGTCGGCCACAGTAAGCACTGCCGCCTCCAAGCTGCCCTGCGGAGGAGCGGGCGTCGCCGCAGCGGGCAGGCCTCTCCTACTGACACCTGCCCAGGCGCTGTGCTCCATGAGGGAGCAGGTGCCGTGTTAAGCACACGGTCCACCACTGCAGACACGGGCGCGTGTGGGAGGAGGTGCGTGTGCGTGTGCGTGTGCGTGTGCGTGTGTGAGTGATGCGCACAGATAAGGCATCAACACGCTACACCAAACTGTGACAGGTGCTTGATGGAGTCACCTTCCCTACGTACTTCTGTGCTGCCTTCATTCTGTACAGGCACATATCAGTTCTACCTTTAAATAAAGAAAAACGGTCCCAACTACCACCGCTCCGTCCTCAGGACACAGTTCATAGACAACCCCGCCTGCGGGTCCGGCTGCCACGGCAGAGGAGCCCGGGGGGGGGGGGGGGGGGGGGGCACTCACCCAGAAGCCCTCCGCCGGGGCGGCTCTTCGGCACACGGTGCAAGTGGCAGAGGCGAAGGAGCCGTGCGCTTCGACCAGCCTCGAGTCAGGGATGCCCGCCGCTGGAAGGGAAAGCTCAGCTCAGTGCTGCTGCGGGGGGGGGGGGGGGGGGGGGGGGGGGGGGGGAGGGCTTGTGAGGCCCAGGAGGAGTCCTCCCTCAGAGGGGGGCTCCCAGAGCAGCCATCCTCGGGGAAGACAGCCTGTGAGCAGCACAAACACATCTGATGCTCCTTCACATCCCTCTGCTCCACACACGCCAAGGGAAGGTGAGAAGAACAGAGATGCAGCCCATCTCCAGAACTGGAGAGACAGACAGACACAGCTGTTCCGGCAGTGGCTTCTGGACGCTGTGGGCGGACAGACAGGGTCCAGCTGCAGGTGGCCTCCCATGGTCCCGTGTTCGTCCTGACGCCACACCCAGGAGGGGCCATCGCCAGGGAGCACACAGGCCTTCCGGGGTGTCCACTGCTGGACGACCCGCTGGCAAGGAAGCATTTCTCAGAGTCGAGGTGCCGCCTGGCTGTGTGGTGGGCGGCCGTCAGTGTCTCGGTCAGCACCGGTCAGCGCCACTGTGGGAGGGAAAGGGCCCAGCTCCTCGCAGGCGACGGCCAGCGTGGTGCTCAGCACCAGCCGGGAACCACTGCCATCCACTCCGCACACCAAGAAACCGCCGTCACACATGGAGTCTGCTGACAGAGAAATTTCTAGGCCTCTGTATGATGGTTTAAAAGTCCTCATCTGCTAGGGATACCCGTGGTGGATTTGTAGGTTAAATTTATAACGCGAGGAATTTGCTTCCAAAGGATCTGGAGGTGAGAGAGGCGGGAGAGCACGCCCGAGGACGGGACTGAGGGCACACACCCTTTCTCCTCATGCTCGACAGGCCCCATCACAGCATTTAAAAGGCAAACAAGCAGATCTAGGAGCCCCGGGGTCAGCGTCAGGTCTCCAGAAACCAGCAGCAGGTGCTGGCGAACGGGTCCCTGTGAGGCCCAGACCTGGCGCTGGTGTCAGAGGCCGCCGGGAGGGAGGGTGTGGGACAGCCGCTGGGAGGGCCTCACCTCGCTCCAGCCCGTCGATGTTCTGGGTGTAGAGCCGCAGGAGCAGCCCCTTGTCCTGGAGCAGCCGCAGGAAGTAGTGGATCACGTTGGGCCTGTAGTCCCCGGGTACATCTTCTTGGCCCACGTGAAGAAGGGCCTGGGGTTGTGGAGGAAGAAGGTGAGTTCAAATATGGCCTCGGGGTACGGGACGTCGCAGTGCTGGAAGCTGCTGTAGAAGCCGGTCCCTGGAGACCTGCAAGAGGAGCCAGAGCCTCAGAAGAAGGGGAGTGGGGCACAGGCAGGGGGAGTGGGGCGCAGGGAGTGGGCCATGGTGGGGGAGTTGGGTGGGGGGAGGAGTGGGGCATGGGGGGGATGTTGGGGGGGAAGAGTGGGGGGGAAGCGTGGGGGAAGGGGATACGGGGGGGGAGGGGCACAGGCAGGGCAGCACCTGAAGTCGGGGATGCCGCTGGGCGTGCTGATGCCAGCCCCCACCATGACCACCACCCTCTGGCAGGCCCTGGCTCGAATCAGCTCGGCCACGCCCTGCAGGGAGAGCTTCTCCTTCGCACTGTCGCCTCCGTTTCCAGAGACACTCGAGACACCCGCAGCAAGGCAGGTGGGCGGCCTTCCATCTGCAGAACTGACAGCAAAGGGAGTGGCCGGGGAGCCGCCATCAAGTCCAGGCAGGTGGTCCAGAGCGAGCCGCCTGCCCCTCCCCCACCCCCCGCTGAGCTGGCCACGCGTCCCTCCTGCCCCCAGTGCCCACCTTTCCCAGCTCACGCTGAAAGCTGTCCTACTCAGGGCAAAACCATTCCCGCGAGTGGGAGCCGTGTGCGAGGAATGTCACAGGCCAGGCTGGGGGGCCCCACTCCAGGGCGCAGGCCAGAGCCAGGGCACCCCCGCTTTGTGGGCTGCGGCTCGCTCTGCAGAGCCGTCCACACTAACACGATGTGACACACACACAGTGACGCTTAAAGTTAAACTTCTTAGACTTCACACCAAATACTGTCGGGATGGGAAGGGGGCTGTGGAGACCCTTCCAGAAGGAAGCATCGCACCCTGACAGCCAGGGGTTCCAACTGCCGCCGCCAACATCCCCTTCCATGCAGAGGCGGCGCGCAGCCCAACGGGCGGCTCCCTGTTGGGGAGCGAGAGGGTCTGCCACGGGGGACAGGGCCAGACACGCAGCAAACAAGCCCCGGCTCGGCCTCGGGAAAGCCCCGGGAGACACAGAAGCCGCCAAGGAGCACGAGGCCTGAGGGTGGCACCACGGCGGCACCCCACCACGGCGGCACCCCACCACGGCGCACCACGGCGCTGGCCACTCGCCCGGGTCCAGGCCTGCCAGCCGCCCGGGCCTTCCCACACGCCAGGGCTGGACAGCCATGACCTGGGTGTAGACCCCTCCACCCTGACGGGAAAAGAGAGGCAACCATGGAACGGACAACCCTCCCCAGACGATGACTCAAAACCGGAAAGGGAGTATTTGACTCACTGTGACCCCAAAAGGAAGAAGCCCCCAGTGCGCGTCTTCAGACTCGGGCAGGACAGTTAGGGCTCACCTTCCAGGAGAAAGACGCCCTCCCTCTCCGTTTGCTCCCCACCAAGCCGGGACCGAGTCCCTGGGGCTGCCCTGCTGCTCAGGGCTGAGGGCTCGCAGCTCTGCGCCCACGGGACCCCCGTGTCAGCCACAGTCCCACTCCAGGGACGAGCCTCACACACGCTCCTTTCAGCCCAAGGGGGCTCCCTGGCTCTCCCGCGCCTCCACCCAGCCACCTGGCTCCCTGCTGCGCCTCCACAGCTCCGGGTCCAGGCCGCTCCTAATGAAGCCCCTGCTGAGCCCGGGGAGAAGCCCCTCTCTCCTCTGAAAGGTGACAGTCCTGGCTCCCAGCTCCCTTAGGGCCGCCCCTGCCCCTCAGCAGCGACCCTCAGGGCGGCCTCACTCCGCTCTGGGGTCAGTGGCGTGCAGTTCAGGGACTTGCCACTCAGTCCACATCACCTCCTGTGTCACCACCTCTCGGGCCACACAAAGCATCACCCGGTGACCCTGGCCCGACGGGTGTGGGTGAGAGAGAGGGACAGGTGCACACGCAAGGCCGAGGGCACCGCGTGGGTCCGGCCCGCGCTCGCCGCCTGGCTCATCGTCACCCACACCCCGAGCCTCAGCTGCCGAAGCCAAGCAAGGCCGCGACAATTCTGTCTCCTTAGAAACCCCAGAGCTGTTCGGCCTCCCAGCCCCAGGCGCTCCCGCCCCAGCTCCTGCAGATCCCCATTCCCAAGCGGGGCTACCGCACCCCAGACCGCAGCTCTGCTGCAAGTCAAGCCACCTCCCAAGGGGTTTGCTGAGAGCTGGTCAGATGGTCAGGCAGGAGAACCCAACCCTTGCTGAGCTCCTCCTAAAGCTTACGGGAACTGCAGGAGGGACAGAGGGGAGTGGCGGGCCTGGGATTTGTAAGTGCATTTGATCTTCGCCCACGATGGGCTCACAGCCCCCACACGTGGCATTTCCTAAGTGACAGGAGCACTGGGAGCGTCTTTTGTCGCAGCATTTGGTCTCTTACCCTCAGTTCCAGACGCCGACTCGGAGCCATAAAGGTGAAATGGGGTCCTGTCGTTCAAAGCAAGCCCTTTCCAACCCCGCCTGCGCTGAGGTTAGGGAGGGACTTTTGGAAATCCCCTAAGGATGGGGGTTGGTTCCCAGGAGGGTTGGAGCCTCCCTAAAAAACAAAAGGGACTCCGCTTCCACATTGGGAACCAGAAGCAGCCCCGCGCCAGCCCCCAGCCCCACACGCGACCTGAAGCCATGTGTTGGGGCCCTTCCAGACCGGGGCCCGTATCTCTCCACTCGTGTATGCCTGCCCTTGAATACAATAAGCCAGGGATCTGGTCCCTAGACTGGTTTCCCGACTCCTGTGAGCTGCTCTAGCAAATGAATCAAAGCTGAGGAGGGGATCATGGGACCCTCCGACCGACAGCCAGCGGGTCAGAAGCACGGATGACGACCTGGACTGGCCCCTGCGGCGGGGAGCAGGCTTGTGAGATGGAGCCCTTAACTGTGGGGTCTGGCGCCATCCCCAGGTACTGGTGTCAGAACTGAGTGAAGTGTGTGGAAAACCGGACAACTGCTTGGTGGGGTTGCAAATAAGCATGTACCGGAGAGCTGTCACCACTGCTGAGCGTGGCTGAGGCTAAGACATCACTCAGGGACCCCCATGTGCACTGCTCACCTGGAAAACACACGGCCAGAATCTTACCAAATGTCTAGAACAGGGGTCCTCAAACTTTTTAAACAGGGGGCCAGGTCACTGTCCCTCAGACCGTTGGAGGGCCGGACTATAGTTTTAAAAAAAAAACTATGAACAAATTCCTATGCACACTGCTAAGTCAGCTGCTAAGCAGGACAGGCAGCGGCAGCAAAAACACCTGGCGGGCCGGATAAATGTCCTCGGCGGGCTGCATGTGGCCCGCGGGCCGTAGTTTGAGGACCCCTGCTCTAGAACATACTTAAGACGTGTGACAAAGTGTACACGGCACATGGAGTAAGATTTACTGGATGTAGGGGACCCTGAGGAGCAAGCATGGGTGCTGCCTTGGAGAGGGAAACAAAGGATGATGTCATACAAGAGCCCCAAAATCGAAACTCAAAGGGCGGCCGGCAGGTGTGGTTCAGTGGCTGAGCATCGACCTGTGAGCCAGGAGGTCACAGTTGGATTCCCGGTCAGGCACATGCTCGGGTTGCGGGCTCGATCCCCAATGTGGGGGCGTGCAGGAGGCACCGACCAATGATTCTCTCATCATTGATGTTTCTATCTCTCTTCCTCTCTCTGAAATCAATAAAAATACAATAATTAAAAAAAACCACCACACACCTCAAAGGGCAGAAATTCCACAGCAGAAAGCCGGTGCAAACGCACTGCTCCTCACAGCCCCTGTGCCTCCTGCTCTGGGACAGGGGTAGCGAGGCCTTTAATGGCAGTCCGAGTCCTTAAGCGGCCCCTGGTAGTTCAGGTCACTCTTCAGCTACGACCCCCTCACAAGTGCCTGCAGAGCCTGGCGGGGTGAATAGACGAGTCCTCGGTGTCACTCCATCACTTTCACCACGATTTTAGGAGCTGTGTGAGATGGCATCACGGGAATGCGTCACCATCTATTAATACTCGTCCAGTACCCGCAGTTAAATTAGTTTCCCAACAACCACGGGCCTTACGGGTTTTCCATGCGCGGCTCAGCTCGCACACAGGACTCCCCAGTCCTCAGTGACCGCAGCAGGGCTCCGCTGCCTGTCCAAGGCTGGGGGGGCCCCTCGGGGGACGATAACAGTGCGCTCGGCTTCACACCCAGGAGTGGCGCGGCCAGGGATTCACCCAAAAGGTGAGCTCCCGCCTGGCTGCTGACCGCTGACCAGGAGGTCAGGGTCGATTACAGGTCGGGCACAGGCGGGGGAGGGAGGTGGGGAGCGCGGGCCATCCTGCAGGAGGCTGTGGGCGGATGACCCTCTCTCCCTCTCCCTTCCTCCCGGAGACCAATAAAAATACATTGTCTTAAAAAGGTGAGCTACCAACTAGGTAATTCTCCGCAGCGTTATGTGTGATAACTAAAGATCAGGAACCGCTTCAGTAGGAGTTATACAAGTCAGGCAACGTGGGTCCTGAATGGCAGCAAGTCCCAGACGGAGCGCGAAGCGGAAGGGCAGGCTGAGGGCGGCCATGTCAACAACCGGCACGTGGGTGTCACCGTTCACTTCCGCGCCCGGGAACCGCGAGAAGAAACGAGAACTGAGCGGGGAACGCTCCGGACAGGTCAAGTTCTGCCGCCGCCCCGCCCACCACGCGAGGGGAGCCCGAGGGTCGCCTCGCCGGGCACTGAACCCCCTGCGGGCCTTCACCCGGCCACCGGCCACCACGGCAGCCCCGCGGCACCCGTCTCCCCCCGCCCGCCCCGCGGCTGCTACCCGGACGAACCGAAGCCGGCGGGCCCAGGCCAGCTCACCGCCCGGGCCCCAGGGCCTGAGCGCGCGGATAGCAGGCCGAGCCCACTGCGCCATGGTCACCGGAGCCCGCTCGCGCCGCCGTCCCCTCGCCGGGTCACGTCCCCGCCCCCGCGCGCTCGCCCCGCCCCCGCGCGCTCGCCCCGCCCCCGCGCGCTCGCCCCGCCCCCGCGCGCTCGCCCCGCCCCCGCGCGCTCGCCCCGCCCCCGCGCGCTCGCCCCGCCCCCTAGTCTCCCTACCCCAGCCCCGCCCTGCGCGTCCCGGGGGCGGCCGACGCCGGGTGAAGGCGGTTCCCAGCCCGCAAAGCTCCGCCCACAGCGGGAGTGTCACGTCTCCCTCCCGCGCGCCCACCTCTTTCGCCGGGGGGCGGGGCGCTACGTGAGCGCCCACTGAGAGCAGGCCGCGCCGCACGCTGCGTCCTCAGAGCCTCTACTAGGAACGTACTGTCGCCGCTGCACTGGGGATAGGAGCCTGCGGGCCACAAGGGCCGAGGCCACACGGGCAGTTGAGCGCAGGCGCGTACTCCTCACCCTTCCGGGCACCAGGGCGCGGTTACCCTGACAACCCGCGGACGCCCAGTGCCGCCGACGGCGCTCCCGGCGTGCCCCGCGCGGCGCGGCGCCGGAAGTGAGTGAGCATTTCCGGCAGCCATCCCCGCGGCGCGGACTTCTCGTTAGCAGCGCCGTTCTGGCTTCTTTTGCCGACATGAAGGATGTGCCGGGCTTCCTCCAGCAGAGCCAGAGCTCGGGGCCCGGCGAGGCCGCCGTGTGGCACCGTCTGGAGGAGCTCTACACGAAGAAGTGAGGCCGGGGCGGGCGCAGCGGAGGGAGCGGGCGGGGGGCCGGGAGGCCGGGCACCGCGGAGGGGCCGGCCTGGCGGGGCCTGGCGGGCCGGGGGCGCCCCGACCTGCGGGGGAGGTCACGGCCGAGGGGCGGGGTGGCGGCCACGCGGACGGGGGCTTGGGGGCCCGGGGGTCACTGCCTTCGCCCTCCTGAGCGAGGGGCTGTGCGGAGGTTCTGAACTTGCTGATCTTAGAAGAGGGTTCTGGGTGGCCGGTGACGTTGTCCTCGTTCCACTCCGACAAGCCAGCGCCTGGTCTTGGACAGCAGGTCCCGGCGCCCTGCGCTCGGCCTAGTCCTACTGACTGCCCACGGCCCCGCCCTCTGGAGCGGGGGGACCAGAGGCCGGCGCAGGTCTGTCCTTTTTCGCGTTGCGTCTGCATTTGGTTACACGCTGCCTTTCCTTTCCTCTCTGAAATCCGTAAGAATATACTTAAAGAAATAAATACGTTTTTATTGAAGAAAGGAAGGGAGAGGTATAAACACATCAATGATGGGAGAGAACCATCGGCTGCCTCCTGCACACCCCACCCTGGGGGTGGAGTCCGCAACCCGGGCATGTACCCTGTCCAGGAATCAACCGTGATCTCATGGTTCACAGGTGGACGCTCAACCACGGAGCCACACAGGGCAGCATTTTGTATTTTTCAAGGCATTTTATTTGCATCCTTAAACATTAGCCTTTGGTTTCAAATGTGCTGTCATTCCAGAGATTTCCCTGTACTCGCTCTCAGTCACCCTGTCACTGAGAGGAAATGAGCTCAGTGGAAGCTCCTTCCCTGAGGCCCTCGACTGCCAGGCGGAAGAGCTAGGCTTTCAACTTGAATGTGTACGATTCCAAAGTTCTTGTCTCCAGCCGCGCCTCACAGGAACCCTGCGAGGTGGTCTGGAGGGATGTTCTCCATTTATCGCTGGGTCTCAGAGAGGAGAGGCACTCTCGGGGGTCCTACCGTGGAGGTGCGAAGCCAGGAAAGAACGCGGGCTCAGTGGCACCCTCCCTGCACACAGTGGAGAGGTTCCTGCTCCCACACAAGGGTCGGCCGTGCCTGTGACTGGATGTTACTTTCTAGGTCTTACGTTTTTCAGGTTGTGGCATCAGCTGACACTGCAGGTGCTGGACTTTGTGCAGGACCCGTGCTTTGCCCAAGGAGATGGTCTTATTAAGGTAACTGACTTGTCATGCTGGGTCAGGTTGCCTAAATGTGCTCCAGGACTCAGATCGTGGGTGGGGTTTGCAATGACAACACGCTGCGCTGAGTCAGCAGTCACTGTGTGTCAGGGACTGTTTACACCTGTACTCACTCACTCTTCACAGCAACACTGGGAGGCAGGCGTGCTGTGGCCCGACTCTGTGCCGTAGAAGCAGAGCCCAGAGGTTTAGTGGCTTGCCATAGATCACAGCGAATAAGTGACACACATTCTGTCTCCTAAATTCCTAAGATGCAGTCGTATGGCATGCTCCTGTATCTTATTGTCAGAACAGGCGTGTGATCACGTGTCACCAGAGGCTCAGCCCTGAGCGGGACAGAGACCTCCCGCTCGCTGTCTGTCCTTCAGAAATACTCCCGCACCACAGGGAGGTTTCTCCAGTGCTGCTGCACACGCTCCCTCCTGCCTGGCACGTCTGGAGTTCTCCAGCTGCCCCTCTCCCGCACCAAATTTGCCACCTCTTTGCTCTGCATTTCCTAGAACTCGTCACCATTTTTGGAATAACCTTTGGAGCCTCTTACTTTGTTTTTGTTTTAATATATATACATATGTATATTTTTAAATTTATTTCAGAGAGGAAGGGGGAGGGGAGAGAAATAGAAACATCAATGATGAGAGGGAATCATCGATAGGCTGCCTCCTGCACACCTCCCACTGGAGATGGAGCCTGCAACCCTGGCATGTGCCCTTGATGGGATTCAAACCCGGGACCTTTCAGTGCGCAGTCCGATGCTCTATCCACTGAGCCACACCAGCCGGGGGAACCTCTCCCTGTGGCTGCTCCACCTTTGTGCTTCAGTTTCCCTTGCTCCTGAGTTCTCGGCGATGCCATTATTTGTTCACGAGGCCAGGCCCCCCACGGAGCCTGGGGTAGCGCCTGGTGCTTACTGAGTGGCTGGGGATCGGAGATGGGACTAATGAGCCTGCAGTCTTCTAATCTGCTGGTCCTGGGCCTCTCGCTGGTGGCCTGTTTCACTCAGTGCTTTGGAGGAGAACATAGGACTTGGTCTTCTGGAGATCCTTCTAGGGCCAGTACAATGCCCCAAGCCAGAAACAACCCAGCTTGCTTGTGTATCCGTTGGTGATCATCTGTGTGAACCTAATAACCACATGCGGGTGTCCTGGGAAACTGGTGCCCGCTGTGCGAGGTCCCGGCTGGTTTTGCAGATGCACGGCGTCTGACTTCTCTCCATGTTTTGCTCCACAGCTTTACGAAAACTTCATCAGTGACTTCGAGCACAGGTAAGGCCCTCTGCCTGTCGGCTGTGGAGAGGAAGCGCCGAGGCCTGGTGCTCACGGCTGTGCTTGTGTTTCAGGGTGAACCCCCTGTCCCTGGTGGAGATCATCCTCCACGTGGTCAGACAGATGACGGGTGAGTGGCCTGCTGCTGACAGGGCCGGTCCCTGTCATTTTGATAGAAAATATTCGGTTCTAACATTTTTTCTTCTTTTACGTTCCAAACCTCAAAGTTACCCACTGAAAAGCATGCTGGTTGGTAGAGACCAGTCTGTAAAGAGACCGTTGGTGGTTCTGAGCTGGTTCTGCTTCCTTTTCTAGATCCTAACGTGGCTCTTACTTTTCTGGAGAAGACGCGTGAGAAGGTACGCGTGAAGTTCTAAAATACACTTTTGTGTCTGTGCTCGCTCACTGTCCGCAGCCCTGGAGACCCGGCTCTGCCCGTGCGAGCCATGCAGGGTGCAGGGCCTTGCTCTGTGGGTCCGCTGCCCGCACTTCTGAGGTTCCTGTTTCGGCATCTGTAGGTGAAGAGCAGCGACGAGGCCGTGATCCTGTGTAAAACTGCCATCGGAGCCCTGAAGTTGAACATCGGGGACCTACAGGTCACAAAGGTGAGGTCGCTGTCACACAGGTGTGTCTTTGGTTTAAAAGGTTGTTTAAGCCCTGGCCAGTTTTCTCAGTGGTTAGAGCGCTGGCCTGCTCACTGAAAGGCCCTGGGATTGAATCCTGGTCAAGGGCACCTGCTGTGGTGCAGGTTCCAGCTCGGCCCCGGTTGGTGTATGGGAGAGACAGCCAATCCGTGTATGTCTCTCACATCGATCTTCCCTCCCTCCCTCCCTTCCACTTTCTAAAAATCAATGGAGAAAATATCCTTAGCTGAGGGTTAGCAAAACTATGGGGGGAAATCCTATTTTTCCTCTTTTAACTATTTACTTTAAAATAAGTTACAGGAAAGTTGCAAAGTCGCACAAAGTACCCCCCTGTGCCCCTACCTCCTATTGCTCCCATTCCCCCTGCCCGTCGTTCTGTGTGCCTGGCTTTTTCCTCAGAAACCACTTAAGGGTAAGTTGCTGGTTGTCGCCGTTACCCACAAACGGGACCCGGCGTGTTGGCTCCGCAGCGGCCACAGCCTCAGCCAGGCACAGCCTGAGGGCCCTTGTGGACCAGGGTCCGCCATTCAGGTCCCATGCTGCTGCCCCACCTCTTCTGTATTCTAATCACGTCAGAGGTTCCTATCCCGGAGCCTTTTGATCTGTTTTTTAATGATTTTAGAGAGAGAGGAAGGGAGAGGGAGAATCATCCATTGGCTGCCTCCTGCACACTCCCTACTGGGGGTCGAGCCTCGAGCCCACAACCTGGGCCTGTGCCCTGACCTCGATCCGAACCGGCAACTTCTTGGTGCAGAGGTGGACGCCCCAGCGGGCCCCACTGACTGGGCTGAAGTTTCTGTTCTAACACGCCAAGTTTTGTGTGCTTTTCACCTTGTCACATACTCCTTTACAACGCTGTAAGCTACAGAGAAGGCCATCTTGCTTCCTGCGAACAGGAAACCATCGAAGATGTCGAAGAAATGCTCAACAACCTGCCGGGCGTGACGTCGGTTCACAGCCGCTTCTACGACCTCTCCAGCAAGTACTACCAGACGATCGGGAACCACGCCTCCTACTACAAGGATGCGCTGCGCTTCCTGGGCTGCGTCGACATCAAGGACCTGCCAGGTGAGACCCGCTCGCCGGTGCCCCTCGAGAAGCCCGCCTGTGGACGCCACAGCCGGGGGGGTCGGGGGCTGAGGCAGCAGGTCTCAAAGCCCCCGGGTGCCTCTCCCCTTGGGAAGGAAGCCGTGGCTAGAGTGGGAAGGGTGGCTGAAGCTGTAGCTTCCACACTGGACGGGTCTTTGGTGTCTCATTCGGGGGAAGGAGCCTGAGCGCTCCCCCCAGGGTTTTGTCAGAGCCTGCATCTCCGGCCCTGCCCTGGGACCCCTCTGCAAGCTGAGGTGCTAGACCCGGGGGACGAGCGACAGAAACCTCTCAGGGATCTGAGGGGGGGAAGAAAAGTGACACTGAGTCTGGGGAGAGGGCGGTGAGTGTGTTCACAAAGGAAACTTCAGCCGATTTTAGAGGTTCCTCACAGGTCACTGTTGAAGCCACCAGGACCAGCAACTCCTGGAAATGTGAGTGAGTGTAATGGCTCCATCTCCAGGAGGGCCCGGGGCAAGGCAGCCAGTGTGTCAGGGACTTGCTGTGGGGAAAGGAGGCTCATTCTAGGTGGAGAGAGGCTAAGCGAGGTCAGTAGGGCACGCTCCCACCCGAGGGCTCCCACCCGAGGGCTCCAGGAGCACCGGCGGGAGAGGTAGGTAGTCACGTGGTTTAGGGCGAGTGAGGGAGTGGGCGCTTCCCACAGAGCCCGTGAAAGCGGGCCGCCGGATCTGAACCCAGCGCTGTCACCAGGGGCGCCTGTTCGCGCTCTGCTGTGACCCCCCCAGACGTGCTGCCGCGCTTTTCCCCGTGAGGCCTTAAAGCCCGAGCGGGACGAGGCTCCTGCGTGTGTGACGAGGGGTGTGTGACGAGGGGTGTTTTCGTCCTAGTGCCGGAGCAGCAGGAGAGAGCCTTCACGCTGGGCCTGGCGGGACTTCTCGGCGAGGGAGTGTTTAACTTCGGAGAACTCGTAAGTGGGCCCGGGGCACAGACGCGTCGCCGCGGGCAGTGCGCACTGCCAGCTAACGTCTCTGTCCCGCAGCTCATGCACCCCGTGCTGGAGTCGCTGAGGGGCACTGACCGACAATGGCTGATTGACACCCTGTATGCCTTCAACAGCGGCAACGTGGAGCAGTTCCAGACGCTGAAGGCCGCCTGGGGCCAGCAGGTCAGTCCAGGCGCTCCGGCTGCGCCTGCCTCTCCCGCAGGCGCCGGGGAGACAGGCAGGCAGGCACCCCGGTAGCTCAGGTGTAGCCGGCCTGCTCTGCCCTGCAGACAGCCCTGGGGGAGGGTGACGCAGGCCTCCCAACAGAATGTGAACTTCACGTGCGCAGAGAGGAGCGGGGTTGGGGTCATGAACTTGTCTCGCGTGTGGCTCTGAGCTCAGTGGATAACTGTCCGCCGGGGCTGCCTCCAGGGAAGCTGGTAACTTGCTCTTCCCTCAGAACAAGTCCCTGGAACTGAGGCCCGCCCCCTGCTGTCTGACACCGGTACCGCTCTGCCGGGTCCGGTTCTTGTCTGGGAAACAGCCTGCAGCTGGGCGCTGTTCTAGTCGTTTCCTACGAAAGCGAAGCCCCGGGACCTGATGCTGGTCGGGAGCCTCGGGGCCAGTCCCTGTCTCTGTCCCACCTGCTGGTCAGGTGACGTGTCTTTCTCCTTCACAGCCTGATCTCGCTGCCAACGAAGCTCAGCTTCTGAGGAAAATCCAGCTGCTCTGCCTCATGGAGGTAAGCGAGCGCCAGGACCCTCTGTGCCGGGAGGCCGGTAGGTGGTGCGGGTCCTGCCGACCCCAAGCCCTGGGTGCAGCTGAAGCTAACGAATCAGCTAGAACAACAGTGCTCCCCCGCCTGCCCCTCCCCTCCCCCCGCTGTTCCTCTCCCACTTGCTCTTCTGTTTGTAGTTGGGTCTCAGCGCCCATGACCTCAGAGAGGCCCGGCCGGACAGTTGGAGCTAACGTAGCTGCCGCCTCCTGGCACTCGCCGCTCCTTGTCTACAGCCCATTTGACGTTCCCGCTAGAGTTTGAGCCTTTTGATTCCTTTTTCTTTTTGAAGATATTTTTATTGCTTTCAGAAAGGAAGGGAGAGGGAGAGAGACAGAGAAACATCCATGATGAGCGAGAATCATGGATCGGCTGCTTCCTGCACGCCCCACAGTGGGGATCGAGCCCACAACCTGGGCATGTGCCCTGACCGGGAATCGAACTGTGACCTCCTGGTTCCTAGGGCGACACTCAGCCACTGAGCCATGGTGGCCGGTGAGTTTGAGCCTTTTGAGAAAAGGGCTCTGTGTTCCGGCTCAGCGCAGTGTCCCCAGCTCCGAGCACTTGCTCAGGGGCGAACAGTGACTGGCAGAAAGCTGCTGTGCGGCTAATCTTACCGTCTCCCCTCAGCACTGAGAGCTGGTGTTAATGAGATAGGGCTAATGTTAGGAAAGCTATAGCGTAGAAGTACTAATACCTACATTTTCAGAGCAAGTATTGACAAAAGTATCCTTACTCAGTTTTCTGACATTTCTTATTTGGAAAAAACTTTTTCAGATGACTTTCACACGACCTGCCAATCACAGACAACTCACTTTTGAAGAAATTGCCAAAAGTTCTAAGATCAGCGTGAACGAGGTATAGTGTTTGGACTGGGGCTGTCCCAGAGGGGCCGGGCTCCTGGTGGGGGCACCCTGCTCCCCGACTCAAACCACAGAGGAGCGGCGTCCTTCCCGACATTGGGCAGCGCTGGCGCCCGCCTGACCCCGCCCTCTGTGCAGGTGGAGCTGCTGGTGATGAAGGCGCTGTCAGTGGGGCTGGTGAAAGGCAGCATCGACGAGGTGGACGAGCGGGTCCACATGACCTGGGTGCAGCCACGCGTGCTGGACCTGCAGCAGGTGACGCGGGCCGTCAGGAAGGAGGCGGGCTCGGGTGCGGGCCCCTGCCGTGGGACAGGGTTTCAGGGAACCTAGTTCAATGCCGCCTGGGACCTGAACCCTGTGTTTAAAAGCGATTGTGGTAACAGTGCTGGTCATGCTGGTGATGCCTTTTAATCCTAAAATTGGTCTTCTGATCAGGTATCTTCCTGCTTATGTGATTTGAGCTTAAATCCATCCTGCTCGCATTTGCTGGAACTTAATCCTGTGGATTTCTCCTGTTCTTGCCTGCTTGCTTCCTGCCAGTGTGTGAAATGTGCTTGTGGGGAGATGCCTGTGCGGTGCCGTGTCCTCCCCCCCAGCTCAGGTCCCTCCATTAGGGCCCTGCTGTGCCTCAACTCTGCTCTCCACCCTCAGATCCAGGGCATGAAGGACCGCCTGGAGTCCTGGTGCACGGACGTCAAGAGCATGGAGATGCTGGTGGAGCACCAGGCGCACGACGTCCTCACCTAGAGGCCTCCTGAGCGCCCGCTCCCTGCGCCCCAAGGCTCCCCGCCGAGGGCTCCCTGCCGAGGCGGGTTCTGTTGGGCAGGACTGTTCCTGGGAAAGGGGGCCCTGTGGTGTCTCCTGACCCGCAGTGTGGGTGGGGCCCGTGGGTCGGAGGATGGGCCCTGTGTGTGGGCTCCGCTCCAGGTTGATCTGCCCCACCCCCACCCGTGTGAGCACGTTCCCAGGCGGCCCGAGGGCCCTGCAATAAACGCCTTTGCCGTGTCCTCTCTGGTTTCCCGTGGCTCACGCTCCAGGCCAAGCCTGTGTCTGCAGAGACTCGAGGCAGCAGGGGGAATGGGGGGCCTGGGGGGCGTGGCCTTGGCCTCCCCTCTGAGGAGAGCGTTCCTGCACGTGCGGGACGGACGGAGCAGGGACGCCCTCTGACAGGTCTGCCCCCTGCCCCAAGCCAGCGGCTCCTGTGACCCGAGTGCCCTGTGCTGAGTCGGGAGGCGGCGCACATGCATGAACACAGGCGAGCGTTCGGTCGGGGAGGGTTTAATGAGAGCTCCCTCCCGTGCCCGCGGCGGCGGCTGCCCGCCTCACTCGGCGGAGCGTTTCTTGTAGCTCTCCAGGTGGGACAGCACCCAGCCCGCGGGGATCATGAAGCTGAGGAAGGTCACCACGAGCGCCGCGGCCTGCTCCTGCGTGGGAGAGCACACGTGAGGCGTCAGGCCCGGGTCACGGGAGCGTCTGCCCGCCCGGCCCCCTCGCCCTTAGACTCCTTCCCAGGGCACAGATGCTGCTGGTCAGGGCCGGCCAGGCAGCAGACAGCCCAGGTTCTAAGTTGCTTGCAAACAAGGACGGCCTTGGAGTGGGGGGCCTGTTCCGGAGCCGGGGTCGTGGGGCTCCCTAGCTGCGTGTGCGTGTGCGTGTGCGTGTGCGTGCATGGGGCCCGCCTGGATCCCTGTGTTCTCCCGTCAGGGCGGGTTCTGAAGAGGCAGCTCTACTTCTCCCTGGTTTCCGCCTGGAACAGCCTGGGCCCTCGAGTTTCCTAGATCAGGTGCCTGATTGGGGCTGGGGGGGTGGGGAGGGACTAACCCTTCTTTTAGCTTCAACCCCCAGCGGCCTCAGGCGGAGCTCCGGGCTTCCCTTCCTAGCACATGACCTTGGGCCGGTGACCTTCCTAACCTTGGTTACTTAGGCTTGACACAGGTTAGTTTCCCCTGTGCTCTCCCCGGCCCTCAGAGAGCCCACCTCCCCTCCCCCGGGTGACGCTGCAGGACCCCGCGACACCTCCCAGTTCGGCCTCGGCACCTGCCTTGGCAGAGGCAGTGGGAGCCTGAGAATAGGCCCGCCGGACAGCTGGCTGCAGTTGGGACAAAGCCCCGCCCGCCCTGGGACAGGCCCCTTGCCCGGTCCCCTCTAGCAGCGCCAGGCCTGGGAGGACATCCCCTCTCCCTTGACCGGCCTGGCTTCCTGGGACCCAGCCTGAAACCCGCCTCATCCTGGGGATTGGGACTGGCTGGCCCTCGCTGCCTCCCAGGTACTCACGGAGGCAGAAGTGGGTGTTTTGGCCGGCTTGGCGGAGATGTGCGCCTTGGGGACCACACAGGCCCTCAGGGGGGCTTGCAGCAGCCGGATGGCGGGGCCCAACCTCATGTTGCCGGGCCGAGCTCCGAGCTCCGAGTCCCGTGCGTCCTGTCCCTCGCTCTGCCCTCTGCTCACGGGGCTGGGCTGGGCTTTTTATAGCTCGAGGGGAAGCGCAGCTGCCCTCCTGGCCCAGGGCTTGGCAGGAAGGTCGCCTGCGTGGACCGAGCCAGCCTCAGGCCGCAGCCGCGGGCGCGTCCCCTGCAGTGGCGCCGAGGGTGCCAGCTCCTCGCAGGGCAGGCCTGGCCCTCCCAGCTCGGCCTGCACTCCTCACCGGGGCCTGTGAGCGCTGGAGGGCGAGCGGCACAGTTTAAGAGGGACTCGGCCGGCAGCCATGATGCCTGGGAACTCTGGCGTTGGCATTTCTGGCTGAGCTGCCCGGCTTCTCTTTCTTGACTGGGGCTGCCAGGTGTCCCCAGAGCCCCGCTGCCCCCTGGGCACAGCGCGTGCATGGCAAGGAGCTGCCTGGTTGCTGACCTGGGCGACCCCTGCCTCCGGGCCCACGTGCAGGGTGGGCATCGGCTCAGGCCCCGGCCCCCAGCAGGGTCCTCGGGGAGGGCAGGGGGCCTGTCTGTCCCCACATTGTCGCCAGGCTCTGCGGGATGCAGAGCCCTGGTTGTCCTCCCGCCTCGTCCAGGCCTGTGTGACCTCTAACAGCCTCCACCCTCTGCAGACCTCAGCCTCGACCCCCAGCTGCGCCTGTCCACCATCAGGATGCACGGGTGCCAACCCTTGTCCCCAGGGGGTCGAGTCCCCAAGGCCCTGGGCCTGTCCCCCACCCTCAGGCCAAGCGTCTTACCTGTCTGATGCTCACACACACACCCAGGCCACCGCCGTGACCACACCCACTGACTGCACTCCCCACCCCGGTCCCGCCCTGAAGGGTCCCCACAACCCCACACAGCAGCCGGGACAGTCCCAGAGCAAGAAGGCCCGTTGCTGCCCGCCCTGCGGCCCCCCGCCCCCCGCCTGAGGGTCCAGCCCTCAGGCCATGCTGAGCAGCTGCCGCTCTGCCCCGGCTCCCGCGTGTTCACCTGTGTTCACGTCCAGGCCTGGGTCCCAAGGCATCGCTCAGACGTGCTCGTGTAGCCGGACATGAGGCCTGTGAGGACCCGCACTCGCGGCTGAGTTTGGGGCTCGGCCTGTCGGGCTCAGCCGACTTTAGTCCTTGTTGCCGAACAGATTGGAGCAGGAGAGGACGGGGGCCGGGTGGTGGCTCGGGTTGGACTCGAGGCACAGAATTGGGTCACATCACCTCCCGGGACCTGAGCCTTCACGCGGACTGTGTTGGAGGCCGCAGCCCTGAGACCCGGTCAGTCGGTGTGGGCACAAGCCCGGGAGCTGAGAACCGCATGGGCCCCCAGACAGCCGTGTCACTAGGGACAGTCGTGCCCCAGCCAGTTGGCGTGGCTCCGTGGTTGAGCGTCAAGCTATGGACCAGGAGGTCACAGTTCGATTCCCGGTCAGGGCACAGGCCTGGGCTGTGGGCTCGGTCCCTAGTCGTGCAGGAGGCAGCCGATCAATGATTCTCTCTCCCTCTCCCTTCCTCTCTGAAATCAATAAAAATACATTTTTTTAAGAAAGAGTGCCTTAAAAAGAAAAATGGTGAGTTGTTGACGCGACGCCATCACCTGGGAACGCGTTTCTTTGTTCTTCCCTGGAAGCCACACGTGTTCCCAAGGAAGGCCGGTTCCCGGGCCCGCCCGCCCCCGCCTCCTGTGGCCTGTGACCCGGGCAGGAGCCGCGGGGGGCCGAGGAGGGAGCGTGCTCCAAGGGTCACCTCCACCGAGCGGGGTCCCTGCCAGCTCAGGCCGGGCTCTGCCCCCTCCGAATAATCCTTCCGCCTGAAACTGTAATTACCACTTGGGGAGCCGCTGGGGGGAGGCTGTGGATTAGACACCTGGTCGCCCAGCCAGGTGGCTCTTTCCCAGGTAAGACCTGCTGCCCCCCCACCCCACCCCCGGCTGCTGAGGGGCCTCCCCCTCTTCCCCGCAGGTGGGATGGGGTGCCGGCAGGTCCTGGGGTGAGGCTGCCCGGGAGACAGAGCCACTCCCTCAGGCCTGGGTGGCCCGACAGCCTCAGCATCGCCCGTTCTTCCCCACACTCCCACCCCCACCCCGCACGGCCTTGGGGCCTTTCCTACCTTTCCCAGCGCAAACCTGCCCCCTCCCCATGGACCCAGCTTTGGGGCCACAGCAGCCGGAGCTTTTCTTCCCCAGAACCACTTGTTCACGCCAAACCCTAGAGCCCTGCTGCCCGCACCCCACGCCGACGCTCCCGCCCCGCCCCGAAGCCGCATTAGGTCCCCACAGAGCAGGGCCCTGTCCGGCTCCCCTCCCCCTGGGGTCTGCCTACGGGGAGGAAGCGCGGTGACCCCGAGAGGAGAGATGGTGGCCACAGGGGTCACACTGGACAAGGGAGTGAAAGGCTGTGGGTGCAGGGGGTGGGGGCCCCATAACACCGGGGGAGACCGAGGCTTGGGGAGGGGGCCGGGCCCTGGGCCGGAGCAGGAAGAGCTGGGGAGGCACCAGAATCCTCCACTCACCTCCACCTACCACCCTCACACAGCCGTCTGTCTGCCGGACCTGTCCCTCCTGCCCCTGGTGGGGGGGAGGCATAGGGGGCGGATGGGGGGGCAGCCACCGTGGACTCTCCCTCACTGGGAAGCCGCAAGCCCCCGGGAAGGCCAGTGCTTCATGTGGGCCCTTGGCACCGCCCGGAGTCTGAAATCTGCCACAGACGATGCTGGGGGAGCAGAGAGGGGACCCCGACACGGCCCTGCATGCTGACGTTCACACAGACGTCCCTGCGCTGGAATCCACTTCCGTCGCACAGCAGGGTCCTCAGCGTGTCCTCCAGGCCCGCGGCACCGGGAACTGGTCAGCTTGACCGGGAACCTCGGGGTGTCCCGATCTGTTATAACCGCCCCTCCCCGGGGAATCCGGTCACATGAGCAGGTCCTGAAGATGAATCTGCTTGCACTAGTGCATCCACATGATGTCCACATGCGTCCTGCGGGTTCTGCCCTGGAGAATACACGCTAATACGCTCGCCGGGATGCGTTTGTCACAGTTAGTGAACCAACGTGGACACGCCATCGTGAAGTCAATAAAGCCCATCCTGTGCTCAGACGCCCTCTGTTTCCCCAACGGCCCTCTCCTGCCCCACGCCCCGCCGAGGACACCACCTGACCTCGCCGGCACCTCCCCAGCCCCTCCTGGCGCTGGCTCCGAGGGCCTTGGCCGGTGTGCTGAGGGCGCCCTCTGCCGTTCTTGTCGGGATTAGACTGAGGTGGGGTTGGGAGGATGACCAGGGAGGCGGGGGGGGGGGGGGGGGGGGGGGGGGTCAAACGCCCTCGTCACACCATCCAAGGCACCACCGACAGGCGACCTGAGCACCTGGACAGGCGGTGTTTGTCGTGTCTCTCTCTCTTCCCCTCTTCCCAGCCTGTCCTCTCTGGGAGGACATCCGGGGCTCAGCCCACGCTGCAGGACCACGGGCTGGGGCTCCCCCTTGTGACGGGGCGGCGCGGGGGGGGGGGGGGGCTCCCCAGGAATTACGTGGAATTCTTCTGCATGGGAGATATTCTCCCATTTATTATTATTTTTAATACATATATATTTAAGGTACATATTTATATTTTTTATTTATTGATTTCAGAGAGGAAGGGAGAGGGAAAGAGAGAGAGACATCATGATGCGAGAGAGCCATTGATTGGCTGCCCCCTGCACGCTGCCCACTGGGGATCGAGCTGCAACCTGGGCATGTGCCCTCGACCGGGAATCAGCCGGTGACCTCCTGGTTCATAGGTCGACATTCAACCACTGAGAAACACCAGCTGGGCCATATATGTTTTATTGTTGATAGTATTACAGATGTCTCCCATTCCCCCTGCTTTATCCCCCTCCTCCCAGCCCCTACCCACCCCCCCAGGTCTTCACTACCCTATTGCCCGTGTCCATGGGCTGTACATATAAGTACACTAGAGGCCTAGTGCATGGATTCGTGCACCTGTGGGGTCCCTCGGCCTGGCCTGCAATCCATCCTGGTAGGGACCGCGGGAGGTTGGCTGGCCGGGAAGGGACCACGGGAGGGCTCCAGGGCATGTCCGGCCTGTCTCACCCAGTCCCGATCGGCCGGACCCCAGCAGGAAGCTAATCTACCGGTTGGAGCATCTGCCCCCTGGGGGTCAGTGCACAACATAGCGACTGGTGGAATGGTTGAATGAACGGTCGGACACTTAGCATATTACACTGTTATCATATAGGATAAGTTCTTTGGTTTACCTCTTCTCATCCCCTCAACCTCACATTGAGGTGTATCAGTCTGTTCCATGCCTCCCTGCTTCAAGTTTTATTTTGTTGGTCCATTTATTATTACTTACTAGAGGCCCGGTGCACGAATTTGTGCACAGGTGGGGTCCCTCGGCCTGGCCCCCCGATCAGGGCCCATTGTCGGGGGGCGGACAGGAAGAGGGGCTGTGGGAGGTTGGCTGGCAGCCTCCCCATCGGGCCGATGGGTCCCGGCTGGCTGTGGGGAGGGACCGGGGGACGTTGGTCAACTGTGGGAGGTTGGCTATGGGAGCACACTGACCACCAGGGGGCAGCTCCTGCGTTGAGCATCTGCCCCCTGGTGGTCAGTGCACATCATAGCAACTGGTCCAATGGTGGTTCTGGTCATTCGGTTGTAAGGGTTGCTTAGGCTTTTATATATATATAGATTATTTGTGTGCATTAGTTATGTGTTACATGCTGGATCCTAATCAGTACGACTTAAGTTTGTTGCTCACATTTTCCATGTTTGGCATTGGGACTTTTTTTTTTTTTTTTTTGGGGGGGGGGGTTGCTGTGTCCATCTGGTATACCCTTACCATTAGGGAGTTTTTTCTCTTTTATTTGTTTGAGCGCTTCCTTACTTACTGGCCTATACAATGCTCCAGACTCATCTTTTTTGTTTTGTTAATCCTCACATGAGAATATTTTTTCCATTTCTTTTCAGAGAGAATGGAAAGGAGGGAGGGAGGGAGAAGGGGGTGGAGAGAGAGAGAGCGAGCGAGAGAGAGAGAGAGAGAGAGAGAGAGGTGAGACACATCGATTGTTGCCTCCCACACGTGCCCGACTGGGGCGGGGAACAAACCTGCAATCCAGGAGCGTGCCCTTGACCGGAATCGAGCCCAAAACCCTTAAGTGCTCGGCGATGCTCTAGTCACTCAGCACACCAGCCAGGCCTCCATCTTGCGTGCTTTCTGCTCGGTCCCAAGGCAAGCCAAAGAGCCCTGGTCCCTTTACCGAGCAGAGAAGGGGGTGCCCTGAGGTAGGTTCACAAGACCCTCTGGCTGAAGGGGCCCTGGGGGCGTGGGGGTCCTGGGCGTGTGAGGACGGAATGAAAGGAAGCGCAGGAGGCTGTGGCAGGTGCGTTGGAGGGAGGGAGTCCCAGGTGACCCTCCTGGAGGCAGTCAGCCGCCTGCATCTCAGACGGGCAAGGCCCCGGGGGGGGGTTGGGGGGGTCCCTGCAGTCATGTTCTGTGCGCAGGCGCCAGAGCCGCAGGTGCCGCGTCTCAGGAGAGAGAGGAGGAGGCTCACAGGGGGGCAGCCAGGTGAGGGGGGAGCCAGGCAGCAGGCCCAGGGCAGCCTGGGGCGGGGTGGGGCCTGGGGCAGACAGGGCACAAGGTGAGGGCAAGGACCCCTGCTGGTCCGAGGTGGGAGGAGGCTGCAGGGACACACCCCTCTTCCCCCCCACCCCCCCCAGGAAGGGCTGCATGCGGCTGTGAGCAGGGGCCACCTGCTGTGCTTCTGCCAGGCCTCTGTCCCCTTGGCCTGGGCCTCCTGCAAAGGTGGGCGCCCCCTTATCCATGCGATGAGGCCACAAGGTGGGTCCATCCCCTGAAGCTGGGTGGCCACCTTTCAGAGGAGAACCCCACCCGTCCCGCTCCCCGCGGGGCCCAGGCAAGGCGGGAGGCCTCCCTCCCCACGTGGGGCGCGGCCCGCTGCCAGCAAGGCCACAGATGCAGCTCGAGGGGTGGCAGGGGTCCGAGCAGCCCAGGCTCCAGGAAGGAGGCGGCACGCGTGGGCCGCTCTCCCCGGCGCAAGGGCTGATGGGATGCAGCTGATAAGGCTTTATGGCCTGGCTCTGGGTGCGACACAGCATCGCTGTTCTCAAGGTCCCGGGACGGCGGGCTGTTTCCCACCTGCCGGGTCCGGAGCCCCGGAGCTAATGATTAACCGGCGGCGGGGACGCTGCCCCTCCGTCTCCTGTGCACGTGGAGCTGAACAAGCATCTCAGAGCTCACCGCCTTCACCCGCTCGGCGCTCAGCGCGGGCAGGAAGCACTCACACTGAGGTGCGGCCGTCCCACCCCCTCCGGAACTTTCCATCCTCCCAAACTAAGCTCTGGCCCCACTGAACACTCCCTCCCTCCCCACCCAGCACCACCACCTGCTTCCTGTCTGCGGATCTGCCTCCTTGGGGGCCCCGGATGAGGGGGTCACACAGGGGCTGTCCCCCTGGGTCTGGCTCACGTTGCTCAGCAGCAAGCCTGGAGGGGCCCGTGGTGTAGCCCCCCTGCCCCTGCTTTCCAAGGTGAATGGCCATTCTCTGTCTCCTCTAAAGCCCGGTAAAACCCTTCTCTCTTTTCCAGATTCCCCCACGCTCACCCAGCAGCCCTCCCGTCCCTGTCCCTGCCAAGGCCGGCAAGCTGACCCCAGGCGCTGCTGGGAGCGGAGCAGGGGGTGTGGGCAGCGGCCGGGAGCCCCGGAGGCTCGGGGCCCATCGTGTGGAGCAAGAGCCGAGAGGGGCTGTTGCCAGGGCCTTGGTGCTGCTCCCCAAGAGCCACAGACGTGGGGTCGTGGGGACGCGGGCCAGCTAGCAGGACGGTGGTGTGGGGGGTGGGAATGCTGGGGAGCAGAGGCGGGGAGGGAGTGGATGGGAGCAAGCGCGTTGCTGGGGTCTGCGGACAGGGCTGGGGGAGGGGAGGAGGGGAGGGGGAGGTCTCGTTTCTCCCAGGAAAGTGCGGCTCTGCGAGGCAGACACGGAGCCCGAGTGCCGTGGCTTCACGAGCCCATTTCTGACGTGGCTGTGGGGCCTCGGGGCGACCACAAGCGCACGGCACTACGTGTGAGAGGTCTCCGAGCCGCACCTCCGCAAGTGGCCCAGAACTCCGGGACTGGCCCGCGTGCCACACCGGCCCACCCACCCCTCCCTCCTCTTCCGCTCCTCTGCTCCCCCTTCTCCTCCCACAGGCCCCAGCCCTGCCGCCCCAGCCTCCGCCCCCAGCCTCCCCCCCATGCCCAGTGCTGCTCAGCCCTCTCCTGCCAGGTGCTGGCAATGCTGGCCCGTTATCAAAGCCGTTCCCAGCGCTGTTATCAGCAGCTGCTGAGCGTTCATAGGGCACAGAGTCCACTCCGGAGGGTCCACCTCAGGAGATGGGGACGACCGTGGCACCCACATCCCAGGCCTCGGGACCCTTCCCCAGGCCGCTCAGGGCAGAGCGCACCAGAGCTGAGGCGACACCTCTCCTCGCCACGCCACCCGCCCGGCTGTCTCTGACCCCCGCCCCTCGGTCCCTTTGACAAAAGGAAAAGGTCATGGTCAGCACTGCTGAGTGAGGTGCAGGCAGACTGAAGTGGGCCTAGCAATGGGGACACTCTAGGGGACCCCGGAAGACACAGTGAGGGGGTGCCCACAGAGCAGGCACGTGCAGGACAGCGTCACTCTCCGCTCGTGATGTGCCGTCAACTGCCCCTGCGCGGAGGAGGACATGGAGGCACAGAGAGGTTAAGGAACTTGTCCAAAGTGGCCCAGCAACCGGGTGGTGGAGCAGGCTGCGATCCTGGGCAGTGTGGCTTGGGAGATGGTGCTCTTGACCGTGGGCGGCGCTTCGTCTCCCTCCACCTAGAAAGCCTTCCCTCGCCGCTGCCTTCAGAATTCAACCGAGTTCTGAGCCAGCCACCTCCTCCATGCAGTCCACCTGCTCTGCAGTTACCTGCTCACAGCCGTGCCCGCTGCCACACCCCATGGGTCCTCAGGGAACCTTAACCGAATAAAGAGAAAACCAAAGGTCGCAGGCAGAGCCCTTAAAGAGGCCACTCACTGGGTTTGGGAGCTGGCGGCGGGCGGCCGGGCCTCTCAGGACGGGCGGAGCTAAAGCACTGGGTCTGGGCATGGACGGGGCTGGACAACCTCCCTAGGCCTTGGCTCCAGTCCCCGTGCAGAGGGGTCACCTCTCCGAGGTCTAGACCCAGGGGCCCATTGCCATGGACCAGCCAGAGGCCTCCTGCTCCAGGTGAGTGCTGGGTCCCGGCCCTGCCACCTGGGAGCCCGCTGCTAACCCCATCCTCCCCCACCACCCCAGGCTCAGGGTTCCAGGAGCACATGGGGGGGGGGGTCCGGGGGGGTGGGACATGGGGCTGTGGGGATCCAGGAGCGCAGTCTGGGCCAGGGGTGACTCCAGCCGCCCCTGCTGAAGCCAGCTCTGCTCCAGGACCCCAGGAGGGAGGCAAGGAAGGGGGGGGGGGTGCACAGGCGTCCTGGACACCTCACCTGGGGAGTGTGGCCTGGCTGCGCCAGGTGTGCGAAAGGCACCAGGCAGGTCCCCCCAAGGGCGGGGGCCAGAGGCGCCCAGTGCCACCGGCCCTGGACGGCCCCACCTCACCAGCAGGCACAGCCTTGGGCCGCCCGGGAGCAGAGCCTCCCACGAGCCCCCGAGGCGAGGCCGCCCCTGCGGGCAGAGCGTGGGCCTGGAGCCACCGAAGGGGATGGGGCGCGGCTGAGCCACTGCTCATCGCGGGCGCCCCGACGCCCCCTGCCTGCCCGCAGCGAGCAGGCCCGCGCGGCCGCCGCCCGCGAGCTGCTCCTGGCGGCGCTGGAGGACCTGAGCCAGGAGCAGCTGAAGCGCTTCCGCCACAAGCTGCGCGACGCGCCGCGCGACGGGCGCCGCATCCCGTGGGGGCGGCTGGAGCGCGCGGACGCCGTGGACCTGGCCGAGCAGCTGACGCACTTCTACGGCCCGGAGCCCGCGCTGGAGGTGGCGCGCAAGGCGCTGAAGCGGGCGGACATTCGCGACGTGGCGGCGCAGCTCAAGGAGCAGCGGCTGCAGCGTGAGCGCGCGGAGGGGGCGAGGGGCGGGGTCGCCGGGGCCCTGCCCTCCAGGCCCTCCGTGCGGGACGGGCCGCCCTCCGTCCCGCTTCCCCGGGAAAGCCTGGCGCGCCCCCTGCCGGCCAGCTTCACTCACGGGCCCGGGGCTGGGACACGCGCCCCTGGAGAGGGGCCGCGACCCCTATTGCGTCCTCCCTCCCCGCACCCCCGCCCCCGCCCCCGCCCGTGCGCGTGGCCTCATGGCAGGTCTCCCTTTCAGGGCTCGGCCCCAGCTCCTCGGCGCTGCTCTCCGTGTCCGGTAGGTCTCCGGTTGGGGGCGCAGGCCCAGGCTTGGGGCCGCTGCCCTCACCCGGGTCTGGCTCCGTCCGACAGCTGCTCCCGCGGAGGCGCGGGTCTGGGAGGGCCAGGGCGAGGCGGGGGGCGGGGGGGCGGCACAGCAGGGGAAACTGAGTCCTGAGCCGAGCGCGGAGGGCAGTGGGCACCGGGGGTGAGCTGACCCAGCCGCCCCATCCTCCTCCGTCTCCCCCCCGCCCCCCAGAGTACAAGAAGACGTACCGGGAGCACGTGCTGCGGCAGCACGCCAAGGTCAAGGAGCGCAACGCCCGCTCCGTGAAGATCAACAAGCGCTTCACCAAGCTGCTCATCGCGCCCGAGAGCGCCGCCCTGGCGCCCGAGGCCCTGGGGCCCGCGGAGGCGCCCGAGCCCGAGCGCGCTCGGCGCTCCGACACCCACACTTTCAACCGCCTGTTCGGCCACGACGAGGAGGGCCAGCGGCCGCTGACCGTGGTGCTGCAGGGCCCGGCGGGCATCGGCAAGACCATGGCGGCCAAGAAAATCTTGTACGACTGGGCGGCGGGCAAGCTGTACCACGGCCAGGTGGACTTCGCCTTCTTCCTGCCGTGCGGGGAGCTGCTGGAGCGGCCGGGCGCCTGCAGCCTGGCCGACCTGGTCCTGGAACAGTGCCCGGGCCGCAGCGCCCCCGTGCGGCAGATGCTCGTCGACTCCGAGCGGCTGCTCTTCATCCTGGACGGCGCGGACGAGCTGCCGGCGCCGGGGCCCGCCGAGACCGCGGCCTGCACCGACCCCTTCGAGGCGGCCGGCGCCGCGCGGGTGCTGGGCAGCCTCCTGAGCAAGGCGCTGCTGCCCCAGGCCCGCCTGCTGGTGACCTCGCGCCCCGCCGCGCCGGGCCGGCTGCAGGGCCGCCTGCGCTCCCCGCAGTGCGCCGAGGTGCGCGGCTTCTCCGACAAGGACAAGAAGAAGTACTTCTACAAGTTCTTCCAGGACGAGTGGCGGGCCGAGCGCGCCTACCGCTTCGTGAAGGAGAACGAGACGCTGTTCGCGCTGTGCTTCGTGCCCTTCGTGTGCTGGATCGTGTGCACCGTCCTGCGCCGGCAGCTGGAGCTGGGCCAGGACCTGTCGCGCACCTCCAAGACCACCACGTCCGTGTACCTGCTGTTCGTCGTCAGCTTCCTGAGCTCGGGGCCCGCCGCCGACAGGCCGCAGGTGCAGGGCGAGCTGCGCCAGCTGTGCCGCCTGGCCCGCGGGGGCGTCCTGGGGCGCAGGGCGCAGTTCACCGAGAAGGATCTGGAGAGGCTGCAGCTGAGCGGCTCCAAAGTCCAGACGCTGTTTCTCATCAAGAAAGAGCTCCCGGGCGTGCTGCAGACCGAGGTGGCCTACCAGTTCATCGACCAGAGCTTCCAGCAGTTCTTCGCGGCGCTGTCCTACCTGCTGGAGGAGGCGGGGCCCGGGGCGCCGGCGCGCGGGGTGGGGGAGCTCCTGCGCGGGGGCCTGGCGCTCACCACCCGCTTCCTCTTCGGGCTGCTGAGCGCCGAGCACGTGCGTGACATCCAGCGCCACTTCGGCTGCGTGGTGTCCGAGCGCGTGAAGCAGGATGTCCTGCGGTGGGTGCAGGACCAGGGCCAGGGGCGCCCTCCCGCGGCGCGGGCGGCGGCGGCGGAGGAGGAGTGCGAGGAGCTGAAGGACGCGGAGGGGTCCGAGGAGGAGGAGGTGGAGGTAGAGGAGGAGGTGGAGGTGGAGGAGGAGGAGGAGGAGGAAGAGGAGGAGTTCAACTTCCCGCTGGAGCTGCTGTACTGCCTGCACGAGTCGCAGGAGGCGGCCTTCGTGCGCCAGGCCCTGCGGTCCCTCCCGGAGCTGGCGCTGGAGCGCTGGAGCCTCAGCCACATGGACGTGGCGGTGCTGAGCTACTGCGTGCGGTGCTGCCCCGCCGGACAGGCGCTGCGGCTGGTTGGCTGTGCGCTGCCCGCCCCGCAGAAGAAGAAGAAGAAAAGCCTGATGAAGCGGCTGCAGAACAGCCTGAGCGGCAGCCCGTGAGTCTCCGCCCGCCCCGCCCCCAGGCCCGCGCTGTGGCACCATTCAGGCCTGTGCACCTGAGCGCCCACCTGGGCATCCGCCCCCAGACCAGAGGCGGGGCTTCAGGGCTGGTTCTGCCCACCCCCTCGTGGGGCAGCCTCCAGTGCCCACCTTCTCCTCCCCCACCCTGTCCTCTCCGTGCCCCCCCCACCCCCCCGCCATCCACATCCAAGGCAAACCTCAGAGCATGGACAGGTAGCTCTACACCAGCCCCCGCCCATGCTTTTTGGATTTTTTAGAATATATTTTATTGATTCCAGAGAGGAAGGGAGGAGAGAGAGAAACATCAGTGATGAGAGAATCGTGGATCGGCTGCCTTCTGCACGCCCCACACTGGGGATCGAGCCTGCAACCTGGGCCTGTGCCCTGACCGGGAGTCAAACCGTGAGCTTCTGGTTCATAGGTCGACGCTCAGCCCTAAGCCACGGGCCCCCCGGGCCCCCCCCGCCCCATGCTTTCTCATAATGAGTTCTGGAGCACGCCGTGCCCCCTTTGCCCCGGGCCTTGGCACCGGCGCTTCCCTCGGCCCAGAACACTGCTCGCTGCCTCCCCACAGGCCGGCCTAGACTCCCCCAGCTGCCCTGCACCCCCGGGGCCCAGAAGTGCCCACTGACCACCACATGCCATGACCTCTGTCCGTGGCCGCTCCCTCGCCAGACCCTCCGCTGTCCAGGGCAAGGCTGTGTCATTGTCCCTGGCCCTTGGCTCCAACCCGGCACCTGACCCCTGACCCGGGCGCTCAGCGTCTGTTCAGAGGACGAACGTTAGGACGCTGACAGGGGCTGGGGACATCTCGCAGGTGCAAGGATAGGCACACACGGGGGATGCGGCGACATGGCCCCTGGGGGCCCCTGGCCGGCTCGGCGGGGACGCGCCTGGGGCCACGAGAGGCCGCACCTGGGTTTGGGGTGAGGACAGAGGTGGCTGTGACAGCGGAGGGGCACAGGGAGGAGGGAGGGACTGCGGCCAGGTGGCTCCCCCTCTCTCCCCGCAGCTCCCAGGCCACCGCGAGGAAACCCCAGGCGTCCTCACTGCGCCCTCTCTGTGAGGCCATCACCGACCAGCAGTGTGGTCTGACCAGCCTGACGTGAGTGGCCCTGCCCCGCCCTGCCTGGGAGGGGCACAGAGCAGGGTGCCCAGGGGAGGGCAGCAGAGTGGCCCTGTCTGGGCTGGCTGAGGGGACAGGCTGAGAGCCTGTGGCCTCTGGTGTCCCATGCCGGGGCCGACACGGGGCAGGGCCCATCCCAGCTCAGGGGCTCCTTGGGAAGGGGGCTGGCCAGGTTCGAGTGGGAGCTGGGCATGGAGTGGGGGGACATGGAGGAGACCGGCTGTCTCCTGCCACTCAGCTCAGTGCAGCGTGGGTGCCACAGCGTTTCCGTGGCAAAGGAGTAGAAGCCACGCCCCCGGTCTCAGGGACCGGCTAACTACACTGCGGCTACCTTAGCTTGGGGGCAACTCCGTGGAGGCCTGCGTGTGCAGGGGGAGGCCGGCGTGTGCAGGGGGAGGCCGGCGTGTGCAGGGGGAGGCCGGCGTGTGCAGGGGGAGGCCGGCGTGTGCAGGGGGAGGCCGGCGTGTGCAGGGGGAGGCCTGCGTGAGCTCCTCATAAACGTGTTGTCAACAGTGTCCTAGGAAAGACTGTATGTGCCCAGGCATGTGCCCAGGGTCATGCCCCCAGGGACATGCCTGGTGACAAAGGCAGGGGCTCTGTGCAGCCGACGCCCCTCCGGCTGACCCCAGCCCCAGGGAGCGGGCAGTCTGCACAGCGGGGTGCAGCGAGCGGCCGAGGGGCCTGAGAGTGACATGTGCTTCCGGGCCACAGGCTGGCCCGCTGCAGACTCCCCAACTCCGCGTGCCACGACCTGGCCCAGGCCCTGAAGGCGGCCCCCACCCTGACAGAGCTGCGCCTCCTGCACAACGGGCTCAGCCAGGCGGGGCTGCGGGCACTGAGCGAGGGCCTGGCCTGGCCCGGGTGCCGGGTGCAGACACTCAGGTGAGGCTGGGTCTGAGCGGACAAAGGGAGGGGGCGGGCCCCCAGCTGCTCCTGAGGCCCCCTCCCCGCAGGCTGCAGCAGCCCGGCCTGCAGGAGGCCCTCCAGTACCTGGCCGGCGTGCTCCAGCACAGCCCCGCCCTCACCACCCTGGATCTCAGTGGCTGCCAGCTGTCGGGACCCGTGGTGACCGGCCTGTGTGCGGCCCTGCAGCAGCCCGGATGCCGCCTGCAGACCCTCAGGTGGGGGCGGGGCGGGAGGGTGCTGGGGACACGCCTCTGAAGCCGGGCGGGGGGTACCTGGGGCTTCCCCTGGACCCTGAGTGAGCACGTTCCCTGGAGACACCCCTCCAAGCCCTGGCCCCAGCCCTTGGCCTCGACCACTCTGCCAGACCAGATGTCCATCTGCGGTGTGGTGCCTGTGGCCACAGTCCGGGTCAATGCTCCCAACACCCTCCCGCTCTCCAAGGGCTTGGCTCCCAGACCCCGCCCCCTCTCCCCAGCCTCTGGCAACCCTGATGCCGTCTTCTGTCACTGTGTACCTCTGGCACGGCCCAGGCCAGTCGCCCGTGACTGCCCCCCCCACCCCCCCCCGCCGTCATTGCTGCTCCCTGCTCTGGACCCTGCTTCCCTCCCACCCACCTCCCCACTTGTCCTGTGCACGTGTGCAGCCTGAGCTCCGTGGAGCTGAGCGAGCAATCGCTGGAGGAGCTGCAGGCCGTGAGGACAGCAAGGCCAGGCCTGGTCATCACGCAATCGGCGCTGGACAGCCGCCCCGCGCCTCCCAAGGGACTCAGCACATGCTTGTAGGCCTTGCGGGCGGCGCAGCCAGGAGGACGCCCGTCAGCGAGGAGCAGCTCTCCCATCCGAGGGCGTGAGGGTGCCGCTGAAGGGCCGGGCAGGCAGGGAGAGGCCCCAATGGGCATGGCCACCCCCTCCGTGGTCCTCCACAGGGCCCAGCTCATGCCCTTCCCCCACACCCTGGACCCTAACCTCCGCTGGGCCCCACCCACTTCCTCTCCCAGGCCCTGCAGCCACCCCTTCGCAGCCCCGCCCCCAACAATGATGCTGACAGCCCCGCAGCTGAGCGCCTGCCACGTGCAGACGGTCACCTGGTGGCTGGTGCGGTGACACCTGCGCGGACTGTCTCCAGCTGCGGTGCTGCCCTGGCCAACGAGGTTCAGGCAGGGGCTGACCCTTGACCTGAGGTGGGCGGGTCGCCCTCCCTCCCCCTGGAACCCGGGTCTTGCATCAGGGGAAGCCATCCCTGAGGCCCTGGGGCCGAGCCCGGGGGTGTCCACTCGCTGTCTAGGGTCTCTGGGGACGGAGCCCAGGGCGGCGTGGAGAAGGCCGTGGCAGTGGGCAGCCGAGCCTGCTGGTAATAAATGCTCCTTTGCATTCGTTCGTTGGTTTCTGTTTCACTTGGCCGGGCATCCTGGCCATCTTTCCTTTGGTGCCTAACTCCCCTGTCCGGCGGCGTCTCCATTTCAAGGATGAGAAAACCGAGGCTCAGGGAGCAGCCTGACGGCCAGCAGCCCCGACCCCTGATGGACAGGCCAGCGGTGGGCAGCCCTCGAGTTCCCCGCCCAACACTGCTGGGCGTGTCCAGCTCCTGAGACCCCGCCCAGTAGAGGGGCTGACTCCGCAGAGGAAGTGCCACTCCAAAATCTACTTCCTTTTTTTAAAATATATTTTTATTGATGTCAGAGAGTAAGGGAGAGGGAGAGAGAGAGAAACATCAATGATGAGAGAGAATCATTGATTGGCTGCCTCCTGCACACTCCCCCCCCGCCCCCACTGGGGATCGAGCCTACAACCCGGGCATGTGCCCTTGACTAGAATCGAACCCGGGACCCTTTAATCTGCAGGCCGACACTAACCATTGAGCCAAACCAGGTAGGGCCATAATCGACCCCAATCCAGTCATTCATTCCACAAAGCAGACAAAAATCCCTGCCCTCCTGGAGCTGCCACGCTGACAGGAAGACAGACAGACGTATAGACAGACAGACGTGTAGACAGGGGCAGGTAAACGCTGTGGAGGAGAGCGATGCAGAGCAGGGACAGGCACAAAGAGCCGAGGGTTCCTGTTACCTGTAAGGGGCCTGGGAAGCCTGACTGAGGCGCCCTCTCCACCCCCCCGAAATCCCGAAGAGAAGTGTTCCGTGGAGGGCAGGGAGGTGCCATGGTCAGCTCGGGCTGCCCTGACCAAATACCACCAACTGGTGGGTGATGGACGGCAGGAGTTTATTTCCCCTGGTTCTGGAGGCTGGCCGGCCCAAGGCCAAGGTGCCGTCAACTCGGTGTCTGGTGAGGGGCCTGTTCCTGGTTGCAGGCAGCTGTGTCCTCACTGTCCTCACCTGGTAGAGACCTTGCCTGCTTTCTGGCCTCTCATATGGGCACTTTTCCCATTTTTTTAAAAATATATTTTTTATTGATTTCAGAGAGGAAGGGAGAGAGAGAGAGAGAGAGATGGAAACATCAGTGATGAAAGAGAATCATCGATCAGCTGCCTCCTGCACTCGCCACACTGGGGAGTGAGCCCACAACCCGGGCATGTGCCCTGACTGGGAATCAAACCGTGACCTCCTGGTTCATAGGTTGATGCTAACCACTTAGCAACACCGGCCGGGCTGTCCCATTCATTCATGATAGCTCTTGACCTAATGACCTTCTAAGTGCCCCGCCTCCAAATACTACCGCATCTGGGATTAGATGTCAACAGAGAGACAGATGTGGGACACAAGCATGCAGTCCCCAGCAGGGAGCGCGCTCAGAAGTGCAGAGGCAGAAGCCAGGCTGGCTGCGGGGAGGGGGGCGGGCACCTTGGGGACTTGTCCTCCCAGAGAGGTGGGCACCACTGCGGGCTTCTGAGCCGAGGGCATGGGCTGACCTCGCCCCTCGCAGGACCGAAGGGCAGAGCAGAAGCAGAAAGTGGGCAGTGTGCTGGTCCAGGAGTCAGGGCGGGCGGAGAGCCGAGAGCGGGCAGGGCTGGAGGCGGCCAGCAGGGCTGAGGGTGGGCGTGGGTGTGCGGACACAGGCGGCCTGGGCGCTGGATGAGGGAGCGGCAGGGAGAGCATCTGTGGGGTCGGGAGGGGTGGATCTGAGTGCCTCTGATTGGGGGTCAGACATTTGGGACAGCCCAGGACGTGAGGGACAAGGATGGAGCAGGCCCAGGCCAGGGGGCAGGGGGGCTGGGGGGGAGATGGAGGGTGAGAGGAGAGGCTGAGGAGCAGAGGGGACCGGGGCAGAGGACACCTCTGCAGGACCTCTCCTACGGGGCAGACGGGGGCGGGGGGGCCACGCGGCCACGCCAAGGGCCCTGCCCCTCAGCTCCGGGTGGGATGGGGGCTGTAGTTCTACCACCACCCGACCTCCGCCTCACCCCAGCCGTCTGCCCAGCCTCCTTCCTGCCCTCCCAGCACCGCCCCAGGGGCGGGGACCAGCCTCCCGTCCCGCCCGCCCTGCACCGCCCCAAGGGCGGGGACAGAGGGGCCTTCCGGCCTGCAAGGCGTCCACCCGCAACTACTCCCTCCAGCCCTGGAGCAGCAGCTGGAGGACACGGCAGGCGGCGGTGAGCCCAGACGGCTGCCCCCTCCCAGGGCTCGCCCAGCCTCTCGCCCCCACAGCCCCCCCCTCCAGCACCCGGCACTGCACCCCTACGCCCCACCCCGCCCCCAGGCGGCTTCCTTGGGGAGAAATGTTCCCGGGCAGAGTTCTCACTTCCACCCACAGGGCCGGGCTGGGGTGCGGCGTGGAGAGAGCCGGAGGGTCAGGACGGAGGTCGGAAGGGGTGTTGGGAACTCCCTGGGGTCACTGGAGATCAATATGAGGGTTAAGGGCTCCAAAGTAGGGGATCTGGGAGCCAGGGCTGCCCAGGGGGGCCCACATTGGGGGGCACCAGCCACGTTCCAAGGGCAGGGGCTTTGGGGTTAATAGCATCAAAAGAGGGAGACCCAGCCAACTGGGGGCCCCCTGACCCCACCCTTTTCCAGACCCCTCCGCTGAGCAAGCCTTTCCATGGCGGATGCCGGCGAAGACCCCACCATATTCACTGCCCACTCCCTGCCCAGTGACCCCCGGCTCTGGGCCACCGTGACCAACGCGTACTTGGGCACACGTGTCTATCATGATACGCTGCACGTGAATGGCGTGTACAACGGGGCCTTGGGGGACACACACCGAGCCATCCTGCCCAGTCCCCTCGGCGTCCAGCTGGAGGCCCCTGTTGGCACCGGAGAGCAGCTGACCACAACCTTCGTCCTGGACACCAACACAGGTAGCCACTGCCTGTCCCCCCACCCCCCGTGTTCCAGGTTAGTCGGGGGGGACCCTCACAATCCTATCCTGGCATCTCCCAACTCAGGGTGCCCGACTCAAAGAAAGGAGGCCCCGGAGGCTGCCTTGCCAGCTCGGCGGAGGCTGGGGGTCCTGCCCTGGCGGGGTGGGGTCCCGGGGCAGCCGGAGCTTCCTCCACAGGCAGTGGGGCTCCAGAGGGAGCTCACCTCAGAGAGGGGGTGCTCAGTCCCAGTGCAGAAGGGCCAGCAGCTCCGTAACGTCCTGGCTGCCTGCGTGGGGCGGGTGTGATGGGCCGTCCCCCCACCCCCGGGCAGGCTCCTTTCTGCACTCCCTGGAGGGCGCCGGCTTCCGGGCCTCCCAGCGCATCTACGCCCACCGCCGGCTGCCGCACGTCCTGGCCTGCAGCGTGTCCATCGCCCGCTCGGCCCCGGGCAGCCGGCCCGTCACGGTGCTGCTGCGGTCTGCCTTCTCCCCAGAAAGCCCGGACTTGGACCTGCATCTGGGGCCTGAATTCCAGGGAGCCCGGTGAGGAGGGGGGCGGGGGGCAGGCCGGGGGCCCCCCCCGAGGAAGCCCCCCCGTGAGACAGCCGTGCTCTCGCAGGTACCTGTACGGCCACACGCTCACCCCCGAGCAGCCTGGGGGAGCGCGGCAGGAGGTGCACATGCTATGGACGCCGGTGCCCCCCGCCCTGACCCTGGGGGAGGGCGAGCAGGACAGGACCTGGGAGTTCCTGACCGTGGTGGGCAGCAGCCAGGCTGAGGCCCGGGCCTGCCTTTCTGAGGCCCTGGAGCTGCAGGCCAGGGGGGCGCTGTACCCCACCCACGCCCAGGCCTGGGCGCAGCTTTGGGAAGGCTGTGGCCTGGATGTGGTGGGGCCCCTGCCCCTGCGCCAGGCCCTGCGTGGTGCCCTCTACTACCTGCTCAGCGCCCTGCCCGAACCCGGGGTCCCAGGATACGTCTGCTACGGACTCAGCCCCGGGGGCCTCTCCAACGGGAGCCGTGAGGAATGCTACTGGGGCCACGTGTTCTGGGACCAGGTGTGCGCCCTCCGCCCCAGCATGCACCTGCACACGTGGGTGGCACACAGGCAGAGGGTCCCTGGGTCCAGGCAGGCCTTGCGGGGGTGGGGGCTGTGGCTGGGGAAGCACAGGGACCATGGCAACAGGGAAGGCTTCCTGGAGGCGGTGGCATCTCAGCTGGAGGATGTGGGGAGTCTGCTGGAAAAGCAATCCAGGGGAGGGGACCGGAAGGCTCAAAGCCCCGAGCTGGAGAGGGCCTGGCACCTGGCCAGGGCGGGGGCGGGGCTCATGAGCAGGAAGAACAGTTGTAGGGGGCTGCAGGCGCCGTGAAGACCTGTTAATTGGGGTGTCACACAGACAGGTGTGGGTTCTGGAAAGACCCGTGTAGCTGCTAAGGAAACGTGGGGGCACGGTGAGGCCGGGCAGGAGCGGGAGCCAGGAGAGCTGGGACTTGGGGACCAGCGGGGCTGTGGCCCACTTCACCCTCCGGGTCAGGCAGCCAGTGAACAACGAAGCCGGCTCCCCTCCAGCTGCCCACACCCGATCCTGGCCTGAGCCCCAGGCCAGACCCAGGTGCCCCCTGGGGAGGGGAAGCGCTGGGCCAGGGACCCGAGGGTGTGAGCTGGAATTGGGGACGTGTGGCAGGCAGGCCAGGGGTCCCGGGACAGACCCGGGTGGGCAACAAGGAGCTATGCTGCCCCTGAGCCCCCCAGGGCAGAAAGGGGGCGGGGGGGGCAGGGTGCGAGAGCTCGAGGCCGCCCCTCTGGCTGTGCTCCCAGGATCTCTGGATGTTCCCAAACGTCCTCCTGCTCCAGCCCCAGGCCGCCAGGGCTCTCCTGCAGTACCGCGTCCAGACGCTGGGTGGGGCCCTAGACAACGCCCGGCACCTGGGCTACCAGGTGAGGGAGGCCCGAGTACCCACCCCGCAGGGTCCCTCAGAGGGCTGATGTCGCCAGACCCCTCTGGGGGGGGGCATCTGGGGTTCTTACAGGGGCTCAGCAGCATTGCCAGGCTGCATTGTACAGATGGGAACAGCCTGGCTGCCACCCAGCGGGTCCCCTCACTGCCCTGTGCCAGGGGCAGCCACAGTGGAAACTGGCCCACGGGGGGGGGGGGGGGGGGGGGGGGGGGGGGGGGGAGGGGGGGATGGGGGGCAATACAGTGGCACCCGGGAAGTTGCACCCGGGAAGTTGGTGCCCCCCTCTGCCCTCTGTGGCTGTAGGCTGAGTGTATTGGGAAATGTGTGAGCTACCCCCAAGCCTCCTGATAAAGAATCCGGTCTGCACCTCCCCCAACCCTCAGGGAGCCAAGTTCGCCTGGGAGAGCGCGGGTTCCGGACTGGAGGTCTGCCCTGAGGACATCTACGGGACCCAGGAAATCCACGTCAACGGGGCCGTGGTGCTGGCCTTCCAGCTGTACTACCACAGCACCCAGGTGAGGAGGCAGCACCCAGGTGAGGAGGCAGCGCCCAGGTGAGGCGGGCGTCTGCCCACCAGGCGTGGCCTCTCCTCCTGTGGCCCTGTCCCCAGCTGGGACTTCCTGCCTAGAGCCAGTCCAGGCACCTGGGAGCCACGCATTCACTCCTGGGTGCTGGGCATCCACTCCTGGGTGCTGGGAAGGGTGGGCATGGGCAGGACATGCAGGCCCACTGAGAACTGAATCCTGGGTGCCGGGGCTGTTCCAACCTCTCCTCCCCCAGGACCTGCAGCTTTTCCAAGAGGCTGGCGGCTGGGACGTGGTCAGTGCCGTGGCTGAGTTTTGGTGCAGCCGTGTGGAGTGGAGCCCTGCAGAGGAGGCGTACCACCTGAAGGGTGCGGGCAGGGTGGGGAGTGGGCAGTCATGGGGGAGATGGATGGTCATGGGGGGGAGGGTGGTCATGGGGGAGGGTGGGGTGGTCATGGGGGAGGGTGGGGTGGTCATGGGGGAGATGGATGGTCATGTGGGGAGGGTGGTCATGGGGGCGGATGGTCATGGGGGGGGAGAGTGGTCGTGGGGGGAGGGTGGTCGTGGGGGAAGGGTGGTCGTGGGGGGAGGATGGTCATCGGGGAGGATGGTCATGGGGGAGGGTTGTCGTGGGGGAGGGTGGTCGTGGGGGGAGGATGGTCATGGGGGGAGGATGGTCATGGGGGAGGATGGTCATGGGGGAGGGTTGTCGTGGGGGAGGGTGGTCGTGGGGGGAGGGTGGTCGTGGGGGGAGGGTGGTTGTGGGGGGAGGGTGGTCGTGGGGGGAGGGTGGTCATTGGGGAGGGTGGTCATGGGGGAGGGTGGTCATGGGGGAGGATGGTCATGGGGGGAGGGTGGTCATGGGGGGAGGGTGGACATGTGGGGGAGGATGGTCATGGGAGAGGGTGGTCATGGGGAGGTGGGTGGTCATGGGGGAGATGGATGGTCATGGGGGAGGGTGGTCATGGGGAGGTGGGTGGTCATGGGGGAGATGGATGGTCATGGGGGAGGGTGGTCATGGGGAGGTGGGTGGTCATGGGGGAGATGGATGGTCATGGGGGGAGGGTGATCATGGGGGAGGTGGATGGTCATGGGGGGAGGGTGGATGGTAATGAGCTGGTGGATGCTCTTTGGTTCAAGGTCAGGGTCAGGGTCAAGGTCAGGTCAGGGTTAACTTGATGTTGCCAGCCCACAATGGCCAGTGCATCGGGCAGGTCTCAGACCCTGCACTAAGCACCATCGTGCCTTTGTGCCCAGGAGTCATGCCCCCTGATGAATACCATTCCGGGGTCAACAACTCCGTGTACACCAACGTCCTGGTCCAGAACAGGTCAGACCCAAGACCCCAGCCCAGCCCAGGTGTGCAGGGTGGGGGCAGCCGAGTGCCAGAGCTGCAGCCCCCGCCTCTGCCCTAGCCTGCGCTTTGCCGCTGCCCTGGCCCGGGACCTGGGTCAGCCCATCCCCAGCCGGTGGCTGGCCGTGGCTGATAAGATCAAGGTGCCCTTTGACCTGAAGCGGAACTTCCACCCCGAGTTTGATGGGTATGAGCCTGGTGAGTGGACTCAGGGCCCCTTCGAGGCCCCTTCTGCCCCCCAACGTCCCCTTCCCGACACAGGGTCCCTGTCCTCCTTCCCCGCTCAGCAGCCCCTGCCCTGCCCTCCCCCCCCCACCCAGGAGAGGAGGTGAAGCAGGCAGATGTTGTGCTCCTGGGGTACCCCGTCCCCTTCTCCCTGAGCCCTCAAGTTCGCAGGAGAAACCTGGAAGTTTACGAGGCTGTGACGTCCCCCCAGGGCCCGGCCATGACTTGGGTAAGAGGGTGGTTCCCACGGCAGCCCCAGCCCTGCCCCCCTGGCCTGTCTTCCGTCCCCATGTCGTGGACCTCACCCCAGCGTGTCCTCTGCCCTCTGACCCCAGAGCATGTTTGCCGTGGGCTGGATGGAGCTGAAGGACGCCAGGCGGGCAGGGGACCTCCTGGACAGGAGCTTCGCCAACATCACCGAGCCCTTCAAGGCCAGCCTGGGCCCGCTCCACCCGTGCCCTGGCCACACCGCTCCTGCGCGGGCCGGGGTGGGGGAGTGGGAGCCCCGCTTCCGGGGTCACAGCACTGTGATGGCCACCTGACCTTCCAGGAGCAGGGACAGCAGCCTGGGGCGGGGCGGCGGGGGGCTGTGTCCGGGCTTCCCCGCGCTGACTGCCTCGCCCCTGCAGGTGTGGACGGAGAACGCAGACGGGTCCGGCGCTGTGAACTTCCTGACGGGCATGGGGGGCTTCCTGCAGGCAGCGCTCTTCGGGTTCACAGGGTTCCGGTGAGTGGGGTGACCGGCAGAGGGAGGTCACCTGCCCTGCCTGCCCTCCTCACAGAACCTCCCCTTCTGCAGGATCACCCGGGCTGGTGTGACCTTTGACCCCATGTGTCCGGCGGGGGTCTCTGGAGTGTGTGTCTCCGGCATCTGCTACCAGGGGCACAAGCTTGACTTCTCCTTCTCCGAGGGCTCGGTGACGGTGGAGGTCAGGACCCCGGCAGGGCCCGGGGCGCCCCCGCTGGAGGTGGAGCTGTGGCCGTCGCAAACCCGGCTCCCCCTGCACCCAGGTAGGCTGCTACCCCCAGACTCACCCAGGGGCCCAAGGCCAGTGGCCCCCCGGCTGGCCCGGCGTGTGCCCTCCCCCTCAGAGTGGGCCCCTGTCCCTGCAGGACACAAGGTCTCCTTTGCCCGCTCTGCGGGCCGGATACAAAGGTCACCCTTGGAGGAGCTGAGGCAGCAAGTGCTGCTCCCAGAATCCCCTGGGAGAAACTGCTGAAGACATTGGAGCCCACGGCACCCCCCTGGACACCTGTGGGCCCCCCAGCCCCGGAGCCCCTCACCTGGTGCTGTCCTGGCTTTAGGGACCTCTCGGGACCTCCTCTCTGGCACTCCCTATGCGGGGGGTGGGCGGCTGGCTGCACCCACTCTTCCTGGTTGCCCTCCTGGCCTGGCCTCTGCCTCTACCCACCCTCCACCTGGCAGCCATGCTCACGGGCTCCAGGAGAGGTCTGGCTTCTTTGGCCTGAAGCTCAAGGCTGCCTCTAGCCCGACCTCTTCCCTGCCTAACCTGTACCCATCGCCTCCCACACCAGCATGCCTGCTCCTGCCCCCGAGGCCGACCCCTGCACCTGCCGTGCCCAAGTCACTTGCCCAGGGAGCGGTGGGCCGAGGCGGGCGGGCCTGGCGTGGAGGGCAGCGGGGATGGGGCGGGCTTGCCCTGCGGAATTGGAATTCCTCTGACTCAGCCGAAGCGTCACCACCGAGAACTCGCCATGTCACGACCCCAAGGCTCTGTCATGTTGGGCCCGGGTGCTCTGGGCTGTCCTGGGAACTCAGCGCCCTCCGTCCTGGGCGCCCCGGCCTCGGGGCCACTTCAGTCAGGTTGGACAGCCCCATCCCATGCCTTTCCTCAGCCAAGTGGGGTGCACAGCAAGACCCCGTATCCTCTCTCTGACCAGCAGGAAGGACCGAGCCCAGGGCACAGGGTTCAAGGCCAAGCATGGGCCTGTCTGTGCGGGGCAGACTGCTCTGGGCTGGAGGCGCCGCCCAGCATCTGCGGGGGCCACAGCCTCGCAGCTGGCACGTCACCCCGGGTCCTCTGGGGTTTCCCAATGAGGCGAGGCGGGGCGTCCGCGGGGAAACTTGGCGAGGGCCCTGCCTGTGCGCTGCGGGAGTTGAGGTCGGGCGGGGAAGCCGTCGGCAGGCCCGGCTGTGGAGCTGAGGCTCCTCTGGAGCCAGGGCGCCCGGTGGATCGAGTTCCAGCCAGTAACTTGCTCCCTTCAAGCGAGTCGGTGGGTCCCGTTGGCAGTCCCCTCCCCGCTCTGGCCAAGTGTGCTCTGGACAGAGGTGGTCCAGATTCTCCAAGGAGCAGACACCGGGCAGATGGACTATGACGGACGGACAGACAGAAGGGAATGCCAGGTGGGTGGAGGCCTGGGGGTCCCAGGCCTGACCCTGTGTGGCTGTGGGGCAGCACATGGGTCGTGGTGGCCTCCGAGGGAGGTGGCCAAGTTGTAACCAGCACACATGTCAGGGCCAGCTTCCCGCATCCTTGGTGGCTCTCCTTCTCCCGCAGGGGCCCGGCAGGTCGTAAAGCCGCGGGCACTGTCCCGGGGCAGCAGCCCTGGAGCCAGGGGTGGCACAGGCACCCAGGGGCACCACGCTGCTGGAGCCCGATGCGGCTGCACCTGTGACCCCCTGTGCACGACCACCTGTGACTACAGGTGACCCTCCGAGGGGCTCGGGCGGCAGGGCACGCATGCTGGGCTCAGGCCCCTGGTAGGCAGCGGCCTGACGGGTCAGGGCCTTCAGCCTGCCCAGGACACAGCCTGGGTGCCTGCGACCTCATCCCCCCCTGGCTTGACTGCACCTCTGTCCTCAGCACCTGGGCGCGGGCGGCCACCTTCACACCCATCACAACCCTCAGACCATCCCGTGGAGCCATGTACCTGGCCCCCCACAGGCTGACCCCTGCTCCCAGCCTTATCCAGCACGGTTGGTCCCTTCTTGGGCCAAACCCGGAGCTCAGGGCGGGCAGGCGGTCTCCATCCCGGGCCAAACGCTGGCACACTGCCCTCGTCCTTGGTCCAACGTGGGACCAGCGCACAGCACAGGCCAAGGCTTTGTCTCCACCCCCAGCCCCGGCCCCAGCCAGCGCTCCTCGGCCTCCGGGGCTGGCTCAGGGCAGCCCACACTTCTCAGCTCGGGGCTGGGGCGCTGCGGGCAGGTGGCCAGGGAACCGTCTCTGCGGGCACATGGGGCATGGCTGGGCCAGCTGTTGGTGTCGGGGGAGGGGGGAGGGTGTGGGCAGGCAGTACGTTGGGAACTCCAAGTGCAGTGGCTAAACAGGCCTCTCCCGCCAGCCCAGGCAGAGTGGACAGGCCAAGGGGGCTCCCTGGGGACGGAAGGGACCCTGGGTGGGGTGATCCAAACCCCAGCCACCCTGTGCTTAAGGCCCTGCAATTAGCCTGCCCTGTCATTGGCCCGGCCACAGCAAGGCCCCAGGACCTCACCCAGCCACACAGGGTGTGTGCATGTGTCTGGCCGGCCCCCTCTGCCAGCCCGCTGGCTCGGGGTGCAATACAAGGACATGGGCCTGGCATCAAGGGCGCTGAGAATGTCCTCACCCCCCATGTCCGCCCTCTGCACAGCTGGGGGGAGGGGGGTCTCTATGTGCATGAGCGAGACTGTTTGCGTGGAGGGCGTGTGGTCATGCCTGTGTGTCCTGGGTCCAGCCATATGGACGCCCTGCGGGGCCTGAGATTTCTCAGAGTTAAAGGGACCGACCCAGTGACCCAAAGGAGACAGGCACACACCCAACCCACAGACAGGAGCGCGCAGGAGCGCTCTCCCTGACCAGGGACTCCCACTCACCTTGCAGGCAGACACGTGCACAGGCACGCACGCACACACGCAGACGGGATGGGCACACGTGTAGTCGGGGAGACACACCACTCATGCTCCGGAAGAAAGGCCACAAAACCACAGCGCCCGGCCGGGCAGCCAAGATGAAAGCTCGAGTTCCCAAACGGGATTCTAAAATGCGCCGGCGCCTCGCCTCCACCCAGAAGCCGCAGGCCACCGGGGCCCTAGGGGACGGCTGAGACCACGGCCGAAAGCAGGACATTCCGAGCAGGCCGACCCCCTTCAGTGCCGGGGTCCACCCAGGGGGTCTGGTGGTGGGTGCCCGACACCCTCCCCGGCCCCAGCCAGGAACCAGCCGGGGGCCCCATCTGGAACGAGGCACTTTTAATTGTGAGCGCAGGCTGAGCCTGGGGCGCAGGGAGGGAGGGTCTGGCTGGGGCAGGGCTAGGGGACCAGGGACCATCAAGGTTAGGGTGAGGCCTTGGGGTCCAAAAGGAGGATCTTCAGGGTCAGCATTAGGAGCCCAGCCTGGAGCTGGGGGTGGGCCTCAGGCCTATATATAGTCGGGTTCCGGGAGGTCAGGGTCCAGCCCCCGGCCGGACAGGGACAGGGACAGGGCCAGCCTGTCAGTCATAGTCTGAGTCGTCGAACTTGGTGCTGAAGAAGGCCACCGAGTCCTTGGCCAGCCGGGACAGGTGCAGGGCCCCGGTCACCACCAGCGCCAGCAGCAGCAGGGGTGGCACCAGGGCCCACATGGTGGCCAGGATGTTGTAGCACTTGGCCTTGGAGGCCAGACGCCGTGCCTCGGCCAGGTCTCCCGCCACCTTCTGGTCCCGGGCCTGCAGACAGCGCAGGGCCAGGTCGTGACGTGCGCCGGGGCCTGGGGGGCCCGTGTCCCCCACCCCAGGCAGCCCTGGTCCCCACCTCGGAGGGCCATGGGGACCCGGAATCTGGATGGAGGGGACATGGCCATGGGCTACTCCCCCTCGCTTCACTGCCCCAAAATGGACTCGGGGCTTTGGCCCTGGGGCAGGGGGAGAGGGGTTCAGCCGAGGGTGGGACTGCCAGCGTAAGCCCCCAAGGGCCCTCGGGTGGGGAGTCTGCTGGGAGGTGCTCATGGGAACCCCAGCATCTGAAAAGCCCCCATCGCCTCTGTGCTCTTCGCAGTGGGCCAGACCAGACGCCCCTAAGGACACCCCTCCATCTTTTAAAGCACCCCCTTAGTGGGGGCCCCTGAGGACACCCCTCCACCTCCGAAGCGCCCAGGGCCCCTGAGGACACCCCTCCATCTCAGAAGCGCCCAGGGCCCCTGAGGACACCCCTCCATCTTTTAAAGCACCCCCTTAGTGGGGCCCCTGAGGACACCCCTCCACCTCCGAAGCGCCCGGGCCCGCACCTTGACGGAGTAGGCCAGCGCCAGGAAGCCCAGGCAGCACAGGTTCAGGTAGAGGGTGCTGAACAGCGACCAGATCAGGTGGTCCCGCGGCGGGGGTCCCGGCGCCCCCAGCGCCACCGCCGTGTGGGCGGCGCCGTCGGCCTTGCGGGGCGTCGGGGCGCGGGGATCCTCGCGGGGGTACGCGGTGTCCATGGGTTCCAGCGCCGTCGCCTCGCTCCACGGCGGCCGCCCGAGGGCGCGCAGGGCGGCTTATACCCGCGCCCGACCCGGCGCTAAATTTACCGACGAATGGCAGCCCGGCCCCGCCCGCCCCGCGGACGCCAGGGCGCGAGGACCGGGTCACCGCGCACCGCGCTCCAAGGGCCCCTGCGGCCTGTGCGGATGACCCGCGGGGCCTGCTGCGGGGTGGGGGTGCTGCGGGGTGGGGGTGGGGGTGCTGCGGGGTGGGTGCTGGGGGTGCGGGGGGTGCTGCGGGGTGGGGGGTGCGGGGTGGGGGTGCTGTGGGGTGGGGGTGGGGGTGCTGCGGGGTGCGGGTGCTGTGGCTGCGGGGGCGGGGGTGCTGTGGGGTGGGGGTGCTGTGGGGTGGGGGTGCGGGGTGCTGCGGGGTGGGGGTGCTGGGGGTGCTGGGGGTGGGGGTGCTGCGGGGTGCGGGTGCTGTGGCTGCGGGGGTGGGGGATGCTGTGGGGTGGGGGTGGGGGTGCTGCGGGGTGGGGGTGGGGGTGCTGCGGGGTGGGGGTGGGGGTGCTGTGGGGTGGGGGTGCTGTGGCTGCGGGGGTGGGGATGCTGTGGGGTGGGGGTGGGGGTGCTGCGGGGTGGGGGTGGGGGTGCTGCGGGGTGGGGGTGCTGCGGGGGTGGGGGTGGGGGTGCTGTGGGGGTGGGGGTGCTGCGGGGTGCGGGTGCTGCGGGGTGCGGGTGCTGTGTGGCTGCGGGGGTGGGGATGCTGTGGGGTGGGGGTGGGGGTGCTGCGGGGTGGGGGTGGGGGTGCTGCGGGGTGGGGGTGCTGCGGGGTGGGGGTGGGGGTGCTGTGGGGTGGGGGTGCTGTGGCTGCGGGGGTGGGGGTGCTGTAGGGTGGGGGTGCTGCAGGGTGGGGGTGCAGCCCAGCCATCAAAGGCTCCTCCGGGCCTGGTGGGGCGGGGGCCAGCGCCAGGGAAGCCCTCAGGACGGGAGGCGGTGCGGGGGGGGGGGGGGGGGGGGGGGAGGGCCAGAAGCCACAACCCTCCTCCCAGAACTGAGTGCAGGCCCTGCCCGTCACCTTCCTTCAGCGTCCAGCATTGGGGCACCGTCCCCCCCAGCCTCCCCTCGGGCAGCACATCTTCCCTGGGCCTCAGCCCCTCCTGCTCTGATGCTGGACCCCGGGCGGGGGCACCCTCCTGCCAGGCATCCCCACCCCCACAGACAAAGCACAGCGCTGGGCCCAGGATTAGGTGCTGCAGGGGGTGTCCCTCCCTCTGGCGGCGGGGACTGAACGGGGACTGACCGGAGAACCAGCGGGAGCAGCTGCTGCCCACAGACCAGAGCCCGCAGCCCCACCTGGCCCCGCAGCTGGAGCCCAGGAGAGCCGGGCCCAAGGGCAAGGCTCCTGCCGAGGGGTCACCTCCCTGACCAGCCCCGGCCTCTCAGCCGCCTGTGCAGGGCCTGGGGGTCGAGGTGAGGATGGCTCCAGCCCACGTGCATCCGGGCCCTGGCAAAGGCTCAGGCCCAAAGCCCGAGGGCGCCCGTCGCTGGGAGACCCTTCCTGGCACTGGCAGCTCCAGCCAGCAGCCCAGGCGGTTTGGTGGGAGGACCGGTCCTTCCTCTCAGGGTTTCTGTCCATCGAGGCTGAGGCCGCTGTCCCTCCAGGGCCACTGGCTGCCCCTAACCCTGCCCCCTGCAGAGGAGCAAGGACAGAGCTGGTGGGCTGGAGGGCGGCTCAGGAGGGGCTGGGACCTGGGCTGCACCCCTGCACCCCACGTGCAGACACCCCTGTCTCCAGAGGACCCGCCAGCCGCCCTCACCCAGCACCGCTGCTCCCAGCCCCTCGGAGTCAGCAAGACTTGTCCCGGGCCAAGGGTGATCTGGCCCAGTGCCCCTTGGGTCAGGGTCAGACACTGGGAAGGAGGGGACCCCTCCTAGGCCCCTTGGTCCAGCCGCTGTTCCCAGCTGGAGGCCAGAAACCAGGAACATCTGAGAAAGTGCCAGGACCCTCCGAACAGCAAGGGGGCCTGTCTCGGGCGGGCTGGGGACTGGGCAGTGCCCCGGCCCAGGAAATGCCAGCATGGTGACGTACAGGTGCACTTTATTGAGCTCAGCTGCAGACAGGTGTGTGAACAGGGGCAGGGTGAAGGGTGGGCGCCCGGGCGGGGCCAGCGGGGGGTGGGGAGGACTCGGCACCTGCTGTGGCAGCGACTAGACGCCTCTGCCGTTCTGGTAGGGCTGTCCCCTTCCGTAGAGGAGTCCCGGGTACACAGCCACGAGAATGATGAGTACAATGGTCATCAGGATGCCCAGGACCGCGGCAACGATGTTCAGGCACTTGGCGGTGGACCCATGGCTCTGGGCCCCAATCACATCTCCCACCATCTTCCGGTCCCTAGACTGGGGGAGAAGAGATGGTGAGGGGTCTGGACGGGCCCTGGGACAGCCAGGTGCTGTGACTCAGCCCCCGCCTGGCTGCTCCCGCCCAGACCAGCCTCCACCTGCCCTCAGCCAGGTCAGATACCCCCTCCCTGTTCCCTGGAGCCTGAGCAGGCCAGGCCAGGGGGCCTCCCTCACAGCCGCTCAGCCTCCCCAGGGCCTCAGGGCCCTCCTCCCCCAGCCCTGGGCCCTTTGCTGGCTTCCCCGGCCCCCAGGGCTCCGCATCTTGGAGGACTTTGCCTTTTTCTGGACCAGACTGGAGGCCTGAGGGGCAGGTGTGGAGGACGGAGCCCTGTAGTGGGGAGGAAAGGAGAGCTCCAGAGGGGAGACAGGTGGCGCCCGTCTGTCTGTCCGCAGGCCCCTCCACGCAGCCCCCCGCGGACTCTCACTGGATGAGCCGCCGCCTGACCCCCAGCACATCCGCACAGAAAGCGCTCACGAGGGCCCCCCACCCCAAGGCCGTCGGGGCAGCAGACCTGTGGGGGCTCGCACTCGCTTTCCGGGGAAGCCCCCGCGCACACCCACCTTCACGGAGTAGGCGAACGCCACGAAGCCCAGGCAGCAGTAGTTGAAGAAGAGGGTGTTGAACAGGGACCAGATGATGTGATCGGGCACCACCGTGTCCGTCTGGACGTGGACCACGGTGGACATCACGGGCCCTGGGTTCTGGGGATACCCCAGGTTGGTCACCTCGTGTTCCTCCTTGATCATCTCTTGGTTTGGGGAGCAGGTGGGGTCCCAGGTGAAGAAGGTGGACGCGTCCTGAGGCAGAGCCCGGAGCAGTGTGGGTGCCGCTGCTGGGACTGTGGTCAGGCCCCTCCCTGGAGGAGTTCTGATTTCTCAGAAGCGTCCATTTCCGGGTGTTTTGTAAATCGGTGATTTGGCTGGTTGCTAGGAGGTCAGGTTACGTTCTGGCCCCAGGAGGCAGGCTGTGGTCCACGGGGGAGGGCTGCCCATCCCGGCACTCAGGTCAGGACTTGTCTCCTGCCTCTCATGGAGGCTGTTCTGGGAGGGCGGGGGGGGGGGATGTTTCCCAGCCTGGAGCCCCCCCCCACGCCCCCAGGCAGGGCCCCACCTGTCATCACACAGACCCCACACTCCAGCCGCGGAGGAGGCTCTGTGCTGATTCCACTTCTTTTTTCTGGGTTAAGCTTTTCTCTGAGCTGTTAATGTAAAAAAAACAAAACAAAAAACATTGAAACCTGTAAAGAATTTTTGTAAGTTTATTTGATCCAAACTGTGGACATAGGCGGGGAAGCAGAACCTCAACGAATTGAGATAATGCTCCGGAAATTGGCAATTGGCGGGTTACACCTGTATTTATACATTGAAATCAAAGGAGGGATGAGGTGGGTGACATGAAATCCATTGGGGATGGACTAGAGAGGCGGGAGAAAGCAAAGTGGGGGGCGGGGGGACCCCTGGGATTGGGTAAAAAGTGAAATGACAGACACATACTTAGGTGGGTGCAGGGACAATTAACATGATAATGAAGGAATCTGTGGTCTCTGTCCTGGCGCCCACCACATTAGGTTGTGCCCCAGGGGGTCCAGAAAAAGGGGAGTTACAAGTTACCCAGACATTTCAAGGGTGTGTTTTCCTAGATGCAAAAAGACAGGTGGGCTCAGTGAAGGTAAAGGTTGACCTTGTCAGTGAAGATACCGGCCTAGGACGTAACTGCCCACCATCACTGCGTTTAGGTAAAGTTTAATTTCAGACCATGCTTTGTGGTGACTTAAGATCTCTGAGTTTGCAGCACTGCCACGCAGGCCTCCCCTGAGCTGTCAGGTCAGCTTGTGGCCCCATCGTCCACAATATAAATGCAAAAGCAAACTTTTGGTTAATGTTTCATGGAGCATATTTTTCATTTTATGAAATTCAAACTTTTCTAGCCTTTTCTCAAAGTTTGTATCTTATAAGAAGCATAAATGTTTTTGAAATTTTAAACCAGCTTTAGCAAGCAATGAGTAATTTGAGTAAGTTTTAAATCTGACCATTTGATTTAACTTTCTTTTGTCAATGGCACTTCCTTTCTTTCTTTTTTTTTTTTTTTTTAATATTTCTTTATTGACTTCAGAGAGGAAGGGAAAGGGAAAGAGAAAAACATCAAGGATGAGAGTGAATCATGGATTGGCTGCCCCCTGCACGTCCCCCACTGGGGATCAAGCCCACAACCTAGGTATGTGCCCTTGACCAGAATTGAACCTGGGACCCTTCAGTCCGCAGGCGGACGCTCTACCCACTGAGCAACACCAGCGAGGGCAATGGCACTCCCTGTCGCTCCCTCTCTTAGTCTCTCTGACCAGACCAGAAACTGGTCCACTCTGTTTTATTGATGACAGGTGTGCACACTTTCCCTGCCCTTTTAATGCTTCACCTACAGGTTATACCGGGCCGTTGCGGTTTCTTCAATCCCAATATATACGTCATGTAAATATTTCCTGGACAATAAAGGGATCTTAGAGCTCAGCCAGCGTGACTCAGTGGTCGAGCTTCAACCTATGAACCTCAACCTCTGGGCTCATGGGTCGACGCTCATCCACTGAGCCGCACCGGCTGGGCTGGGAAATTTCTTTTTTAAATCTATTTCTTTCTGTTTTTAAATCAAGATAATTGACATGGGGCACCGTGTCCTCTTCAGGTGTACAGCTAAGGACTTGTTAGGGCGGGAAGGAGACAGAGTGGGGGCCAGCTGTAGTTATGAGACATACGAATCCTGCTCTGTTAGCCCTGATGGTTTTGTTCTGATGAAAGGAGCTGTGTGCCGGGGAACCTGGGAGCTAACTCAAAATGTGGTCCATTCTCCTTATCCTAGAGCTGCCTGTCATCCTGGGAAGACTCACACTTGTTGGGGACCCAGAGGCACCTGCCCTGTGCCGCCCCCAGCCACATCGCCTGTAATCTGTAACCATAATGAAGCAGGAATTTTAGGGGTGAGATAGGACAGGTTTGGGAAATTTTGGAAATTAGGGGGACCGTGGAGGAAGCACAGGCTGCAGAGCCGCAGAAGGTGCATTTCCATAGAATGGGGAGCTGGGAGCAGCAGAAGGTCCATATTTACAAAATAAAGGGAAGGGAGCCCTTCACCCTGAAGGAGAAGGAGAAAGGCCAAAGGGAATGGGAAAACAATAAGGAAGGAGGGGGGACCTCACACGGGACCTCACTCATACCCTGTGAGGTTGGACCTTCAGCCCCGGAGTTACTATAGTAACCAGTCTAAGGTAATAGTGACCAATCGGAGGGGATATCAAGGCACCAGGATCTGCAGCCTTTATAAGCCACAGGGAAAAGGGACTCAGGGGGACCTTTCCCCGCCTCAGGTGGGAGTCCATTCTGTGGGACTCTTCCCTCTCCCCACATGGGAGTCTGTCCTTCAATAAGTCTCCACCTTTGCTATACCACTCTCTGTCCGTGGATTCATTCTTCAATTCCAGTGGACAAAGAATCCGGGTTCCAGTCCAAAAGTTCCGTATCCATAATACCCATTCCTATTCCTTTTGCCTCCTTCTCCATGAAATCTTTGTCCTTCTATTCAGTAATAGCAGCTGGCTGCCCTAGCCGGTGTGGCTCAGTGGATAGAGCATCAGTCTGCAGACCAAGGGGGTCCGGGTTCCATTCTGGTCAAGGGCATGTACCTGGGTTGCAGGCTCCTCCCTGGCCCGGGCCCTGGTGGGGGGTGGGGGGGGGGCGGAGAGAGAGTGCAGGAGGCAACCAATCAATGTGCTTCTCTCACATCGATGTTTCTCTCTGTCTCTCCCTCTCTCTTCCACTCTCTAAAAATCAATGAAAAATATCCTCAGGTAAGGATTAAAACAATAATAATAAAATAATACCTTTAAAAAAATAATAGCAGCTGGCTAATGGGGAGGGGGTAAGGGCAGATGTGTGTGGAGCGCCACACACCGCTACAAACAGGTTTTCTTTTTTTCTGTGATGAGGACTTTCAAGACCTACTGCCGGCCCTGGGCCGTTGTTCTTAGTGGTTGGAGCATCAGCCCAGGTGTTGAAGCATTGCAGGCTCCATTCAGGTCAAGGGCACACAACTAGGTTGCAGGCTCCATCCCAGGCCCTAGGTCAGGGCATGTGTGGGAGGCAACCCATCTATGTGTCTCTCTCACATCAACAGAAAAAAAAAAAAAAATCCTCGGGTGAGTTTTAACAACAACAAAATCTACTGTTTTAGCAACTTTAAAATACACAATGCAGCGCTAGCTGGTTTGGCTCAGTGGATAGAGCGTCGGCCTGCGGACTGAAGGGTCCCGGGTTCGATTCCGGTCAAGGGCATGTACCTTGGTTGCGGGCACATCCTCGGTGGGGAGTGTGCAGGAGGCAACTGATCGATGTTTCTCTCTTATCAATGTTTCTAACTCTCTATCCCTCTCCCTTCCTCTCTGTAAAAAATCAATGAAATATATTTTTAAAAAAAAAGAAAGAAAGAAGGAAGGAAGGAAGGAAGGAAGGAAGGAAGGAAGGAAGAAAAAGAAAGAAAGAAAGAAAGAAAGAAAGAAAGAAAGAAAGAAAGAAAGAAAGAAAGAAAGAAAGAAAGAAAGAAAGAAAGAAAGAAAGAAAGAAAGAAAGAAAGAAAGAAAGAAAGAAAGAGAAAGAAAGAAAAGCTACAGCAGCCCTGGCCGGTGTGGCTCAGTGGTAGAGCATCAGCCCACACACCAAAGGGTCATCGATTCAGTTCCCAGTCAAGGGCACGTAACCTCACACCTGGCTGGCAGGTTCGTAGGCAACCAGTCGATGTTTCTCTCTCTCTCTCTCTCTCTCTCTCTCTCTCTCTCTCTCTCTCTCTCTCTCCATCTCCCTCCCTCCTTTCCACTCTCTCTAAAAACCAATGAGGGGGAAATATTCTCAGATAAGAATTAACAAAAAGAAAAAACACACAACAAAAACGATGACAATTTTTAAGGGCAAAGGACCTGAATCACATTCTCCAAGAAAGATTGCTGGCTCAATCCCAGTGGGGGACCGCGGGAGGCACTGATCGATGCTTCTCTCTCATCAATGTTTCTGTCTCTCTCTCCCTCGCCCTTCCTCTCTCTGAAATCAATTTTAAAAAAAAACACCATACTTTTTTTTTTTAAAGGAAGACATACAAATGGCCAACAAGCATCTGAAAAGATATTCACCGTTATGATTACTAAGAAATGCAGATCAAACCACGGGGAGCTACTGAAGCTCAGTAACCTCCATCTTGGGTAAAAACTGCTGTTTAAAATTTAACCCTGCTATTCTGGCTTCTGTAAATGTAAGACCCCCAGAGGGAGACCCTTACTCTGTCCCGCAGACCGACGGCAACCCCAATCAACCGCAGGAGGCGTCACTTGATGCAAACAGCAAGAGGCTTTATTCCAGCGCGCGGGGGCTCAACTCGTAACTCACGCAGGAGCAGAGGAGTCGAGCCCCCCGCAGAAATTCTTACAAGCTTATAAAGGCAAAAACTATATGTTGGGAGGGGTCACACACGGGAGGGAGGAAGAGGGGGACAAAGCCGCCAAGAAATTCCAAAGGTGAACTGGGCTCGTTAATAAGATGCTTCATGACAGGGCTTAAGTTTAGTCAACAATCCCACCTGGTAATCTTGTATCCTGTCTCTCTCTAATTGTTAGAGCACTGTTTGCTCTTTGCTCTTTGCCCGGGGCTGTTTCCTGGGACAACTTTAATGGTCTGGTTCTCATCCCCGGGAGGGAGACTTTGAGGAGTTGTGATAAGACACACAGCTTTAATGGCCTTGGTCCCATCACTGGGAGAGAGACCTTGGGGAGTTGAGATAAAGCAGATAGCTTTAAGAAAATTCTTTATTCTTTCATTCCCCCATTTGCTTTTTGGTAAGTTCTAATCATGGAACTTCTGTCTCTATATACTTTTCTCCTAGGCTGTCTCCTTGGCGGAGGGACTGGTAGTGCTGCCTGAGCATTAGTACCTGTACAGCACTTACTCTTTCCCTGATGAAGGTGACTAGGCGATTTAAGATGCAGGGCCCAAAAGTGAGAATTAAAAGCAGTATAATAAGGGGACCCATCAGGGTGGATATGAGGGTAGTGAACCATGGGGACCTGTTATACCAACTCTCAAACCATCCCTGATTCGCTTCCTGATCTCGTTGTCTTGTTTCTAATCTCTCTCTGAGCTTGGACATGGAATTTTTTATTACACCAGAGTGATCTATGTAAAAACAACATTCTTCTCCTAGTGCAGCACATAATCCACCGTCTTTGAGGAATAGGAGATCTAAGCCTCGCCTATTCTGTAATACTACCTCAGATAAAGAGGTCAGTGACTCTTCCAATTTTGTGATTGATTGCTCTATAGCTTTTAGATCCTCATCTACTGCTGCCCGTAACCCCTCGATATACTGGGGAGTCTGAACAAGTGCAGCGGTCCCCGTCCCCACTCCGGCCGCTACTCCTAGGCCCAACAGGGCAGCCAAAGTGAGCGAGATCGGTTCTCTCTTCTGTCTACGGGGCCGCAGGTCGAATTCAGCCTCGAAAGAAGCAGCCTCGTGGTAAATAACTCTTGGTACCAGTTGTACAAGGACACAGTAGTCTTTGGTGGTGTTGAACACTGATGTGGAAACACAGGGGGTTAGTCCTGTACTGCAGGCCCACCACCCGCCTACGGGGGGAACCAGATAGTAGTTGGTAGTTGTTTGAGGGCTTCCTATAGTTCGATTGCACAGATGTTTACGGTTTATTGGAACTGTGCCTAAGCAAGTGCCATGCCCAGAGACTTCTGTAAGAGTAAGTTTACCGTTCGACCCCCAGCTACAGGAGTCATGGGAGGTGATATTGTTAAAGGTCCCTGAGAAGGCAATCCCCTCGTAATAGGGGGGGCCTGACACTAGGCATAGCCAGCAAGACTCAGTCAGGTTAGGGTTGGAAGCATTGAGAACGCTGAAAGCTCCCTGTATCAGATTAAGGAGCCTCTGCCCTGTGCTCGGTATCTCGGGCATATTTGTTAGGCCGGGGACCAAGGGGGTTGTAACTGGAATGAGCCGAGCCGTATTATTGGGCTTATTTGTTGTGGCTCGGGGAACAGGCGGCCTGACATGGGCAGTTGGTGACCGCGGTTTAGATAGTACTAGGTTAGGCCCCACTTGGACGGCGGTCGGGGTTTCAACCTTGAGCTTGATAGAGAAGGTAAATCCATTGTCCCCTCCTGACATATAGAAACGGAGTCCCCATGTTCTCCCTTTCACCCATTCGCGTGATAGCTTTCCTTTCTCCGTGAAGGAGATGTTTAGAGGATTACACCACCCTTGGTTGTAACAGTTTGTTACCGTAAGATTTTTCTGTACTGCTATTAAATCCCAGGAAGAGGTGGGGTTCCAATAAGTGTTTCCAGTAGTCTCACAGCCCCACGCCGCACAGTAGTAGGAGTTTGCTCCTCCACACTTGCGTGCTAGTTCTCTAGATCTTCCATCCCGGGGGCAGACATAGAAAGGAGTCTGGCTTAAAGTGTTTCGGGTTTTTGGGTAGCTACAGCCTGGGTCATGCCCCTCGACAAGGCGGTATTCTGCTCCCCCAAAAGGCCTGGGTGAGGAAGGCCAATATCGGCGGGCCTCCTCGGAGGTCAAGGTGGGGATATCCCAATTGTCTAATCCAGCTACTAAGGCACAAATGTCTGGGGTTAGGGACGGCCACCAGGCCCAAAGGGGGTTCTCCTTGGTGGTGCTCCATATTATATCTCCAGTCTGGGAGAGGACCTGCCAGGTTAGCCGTTGGGGGGCATGGGGGTTAGAACTACTTATCGGCGGAAGGTGCGTCAACAGGAGCAGGAACACGGTTAATGCGGAGCTTGAGGGGGTTGTCCATTTTTTCCACTTTCCACGCTGGGTCGGGTGGTGGCGCGGGCTTGACATGTGAAGCGTGGATCCAGGCAGCGATGCCATCGACCTTTACTGCAGTCGGAGTCGTGAGCAGCACTATGTACGGTCCTTTCCACCTCGGTTCCAAGCTGGCCGCACGGTGGCGCCGAACGTACACCGAGTCTCCGACCTGGAACTGATGAGGCACTTGCAGGTCTCCAGGCTTGTAGGCCTCGGCCAACCGCTTCCACACTTCCCTCTGCACAGTCTCAAGGGCTTTTAATCTGGCGTACAGAGATTGAGAGGAGTAAGATTCTGGGGAAGGAAGGTGCTGTATGGTAATGAGTGGGGGGTGAGTTCCATAAAGAATTTCAAAAGGAGTTAGTTTGAGGGAGCCAGGGGTATTGCGGACCCGAAACAAAGCAAAGGGAAGGAGGACTGTCCAGTCTGTTATGCCAGTCTCTAAGGATAATTTAGTCATGACCTCTTTTAAAGTTCTATTCATTCTTTCTACTTGCCCTGAGCTTTGGGGCCTATAAGCACAATGTAATTTCCAATCAAGCCCCAGGATTTTGGCCAGTCCCTGACTTACCTGGGCAACAAACGCAGGGCCGTTGTCTGACCCGATTACCTTGGGCACCCCGAATCTTGGGAAGATGTCCTCTAGTATTGTCTTGGCCACCACCTGAGCAGTCTCTTTCTTGGTAGGGAAGGCTTCGACCCATCCTGAAAATGTATCTATGAACACCAATAAGTATCTGTATCCGTACCTGGCTGGCTTTACCTCAGTAAAGTCTACCTCCCAGTAACTCCCAGGGCGGTCTCCTCGGAGCCGTTTGCCCTGAGATAGCTTGCTGGGCTGGGCATTCACCATCTGGCAAGGCTTGCATTCTTTTACAGCTGTATCCGCGAGCTCCCCTAGTTTCATGATATAATACGGTGATGACTGGACAATAGTTTTTAAATGTTTTGGGCCCAGATGAGTTAACTTATGAAGGTGTCTGAGGAAAATGATAGCCTGCTTTTCAGGGAGGATTTTTTTTTCCTTCTGAGGTTTCCCGGATCCCCTCTGGAGTCTCTAGGCGAAATCCTAATCTGTCCATTCTCTCCAGGTCTGATTCTGAATAATCAAAGTTCCTGATAGAGGGGTATACCATATCTTCAGGGTGTGACCTAGGTTTTTCCCCAGACAAGGATAAGATGTCGAGTCCTTGAGCCGCTCGCTTGGCTTCTCTGTCAGCTCTTTGATTCCCTCCAGCAACCCTGGACCCTCCTTTCTGATGTCCGGGGCAGTGAATAATTGCCACTTTCTTAGGAAGGTGAACGGCCTCTAACAGGCTTAGAATTTCTCCTTTATTTTTGATTTCCTTCCCCGCCGAGGTTAGTAGCCCCCGCTGTCGGTAGATAGCCCCGTGGACATGGGCAGTAGCGAAGGCATACCTGCTATCAGTGTAGATGTTAACTTTCTTCCCTTCTGCCAATCGTAGGGCCTGAGTCAGAGCTATTAACTCGGCCTTCTGAGCCGACGTCCCTTCGGGTAGGCGGCTTGCCCAGATAATTTACTCGTCGTCCACCACCGCCGCCCCGGCCACCCTTTTTACCTTCTATTATGTAGCTGCTTCCATCAGTGAACCAGGTCAGCCGAGCGTCTGGCAAGGGCTGGTCTCGGAGGTCCCTTCGGGTCCCCGTTTCCTCTGCTAGTATCTCCTGACAGGTGTGCAGCACACTCTCCTGGGTGGACGCGTCGGGTAGTAGGGTAGCCGGGTTGAGGATGGCAGGCGGCCCGAACTGGATCCTGTCTCCATTCAGTAGGAGGCTCTGGTAGTGTGTCAAACGGGCGTTGGACAGCCATCGCTCAGGGGGCTGTCTGATGATGCTCTCCAAGGAGTGGGGGGCAATGACCGTTAGCTTTTGTCCCATAGTCAATTTGTCAGCATCTTTCACCAACACTGCCACTGCCGCCACGGACTTTAGACAGGCAGGCCAACCACTAGCAACAGGGTCCAGCTTCTTGGAGAGGTAGGCTACCGGCCTCTTCCACGGCCCCAGAGGCTGGGTCAGCACCCCTCGCGCTACTCCCCCTCTCGTCCACATATAGGACGAAGGGCTTTGCTACGTCCGGTAACGCCAGGGCCGGGGCTGACAGTAATGCCTTCTTGATGTCATCAAAGGCCTGCTGTTGGCTGTTACCCCACTTAAACGGGGCACCTTCTCTAGTCAGAGGATAGAGGGGAGCAGCCAGGGTAGCGAACCCAGGAATCCATAAGCGGCAAAACCCCGCAGTCCCTAAAAATTCTCGCACCTGGCGGGGTGAGCGAGGAACGGGTATTTGAGTCACAGTTTGTTTCCTGGCCTCCGTTAGCCATCTCTGCCCCCCTTTGAGGGCGTACCCCAAGTACGTTACCTCCCTTTGGCAGATCTGGGCCTTCTTGGCAGAGGCCCGATATCCTAAGCGGGCGAGTTCTTCCAGCAGTAGCCCCGTGCCCCGTTGGCACTCTTCCTCTGTGGCCCCGGCTAGTAGTAAGTCATCTACATACTGCAGAAGTGTGACCTGGGGATGGCTGGCGCGGAAGTGGGCTAAATCTTGGTGAAGAGCTTCATTGAAGAGGGTCGGGGAATTCTTGAACCCCTGGGGTAGTCGTGTGTCCAAGTCAGTTGTCCTGTAGTCCCGGAGTCAGGGTCCCTCCACTCGAATGCAAAGATGTTCTGGCTGGAAGGGTGCAGTCGCAGGCAAAAGAAAGCGTCCTTTAAATCTAAGACAGTATACCAAATATGATCCGGGGGGAGTGAGCTCAACAAGTTGTAAGGGTTAGGCACAGTGGGGTGGATATCCTGTACTCGCTTGTTCACTTCCCTTAAGTCCTGTACCGGGCGATAATCTCCTGTGCCGGGCTTCTTAACAGGTAACAGGGGAGTGTTCCATGGCGACTGACACTTCACTAGGATGCCCTGTTGAAGGAGGCGCTGGATATGGGGCCTAATTCCTTCCCGGGCCTCCTTAGTCATGGGATATTGGCGTACAGCCACAGGAGTAGAAGTGGCCTTAAGCTCTATGACTACGGGCGGCCTTCCTTCAGCTAGTCCTGTTCCAGCCGTCTCAGCCCACGCCCCCGGATACCTGTTCAGCCAGTCGTTTATGTGGCTCATCTCTGCTCCCTGTTCCTCAAAAAGTCTATGTTCATCATCTAGGCGTATGGTCAGGGCGGTAGTCATTCTCTTGTTTTGGGTCACCTCCGGGCCATCAGGGGTGAAGGTAATCTGGGCTCCCATTTTGGTTAGTAGATCTCTTCCAAGTAGAGGCGCAGGGCACTCGGGGATGACCAGAAACGAGTGGGTTACCCATCCCGTCCCTAAGTCTACCGTCCTTCGGGTAGTCCATGAGTACTGCTGGTGCCCTGTGGCCCCTATGACCCACGATTTCTTGTGGGAGACGGGTCCAGCTGGTTCAAGTAGGACCGAGTGTTGAGCCCCCGTGTCTACTAGGAACTCAACTGGCTTCCCCTCCACCTCTAGTGTTACCCTAGGCTCGGGGAGGGGTTCCGAGCCCCGTCCCCGCTAATCTTCTCTCTCCTCCAGAGCTAACATCTTCTTGGAGGACCCGTTCTTCTTCTTCTTAGGGCACTCCCTAGCCCAGTGACCTTTTTTCCTTGCAGTAAGCACACTGATCTTTGTCTAATGGGGTGCGGTTGCCCAGGTTACTTGTCTTTTTAGCCCTGCCTTGGGTTTGTTCCTGGCCTCTCTCACCTACTACTGCGGCCAAAATCCGTGTCAGGGTTCTTCTCCTGCTTACGATCCCTTCTGTTTTCTCTTTCCTCTCTTTCCTTTTCTTTCCTCTGTTCCTTCTCCTCCTCAGTTTCCCTCTTATGATACACTTTCTCTGCCTCCTTAACTAAATCCTGTAGGGTATAATCTTGTAACCCTTCTATTCTCTGTAACTTTCTTTTAATATCTATTGCTGACTGCCCTATAAAAGCCATCGCTACAGAAGCCCTTTGCCCCTCAGAGGTAGGGTCAAACGGTGTGTAGCGCCTGAAAGCTTCCATTAAGCGCTCAAGAAACACTGACGGGGGTTCTGTGGCCCCCTGAATAACCTCTCTTACCTTGGCCAAATTAGTGGGGCGTCTCGCTGCCCCCGCGGAGGCCAGCCACTAGAGTCTGGCGGTAGACTGTCAGTCGCTCCCTACCTTCTGCCGTGTTGAAATCCCAGTCGGGCCTGGAGAGGGGGAAGGCAGTCTCGATGATGTGGGGGAGCTGGGTGGGTCGTCCATCTGTTCCTGGTACATTCTTCCTTGCCTCCAACAAGATCCTCTCCCTCTCCTCCGTATTGAAAAGGGTCTGTAGTAGTTGCTGACAATCATCCCACGTGGGTTGATGAGAGAACATTAAAGACTCCACCAGCCCAGTTAAACGCTGGGGGTCCTCTGAAAAGGGAGGATGATTAGTTTTCCAGTTATACAAGTCCGCGGAGGAAAAAGGCCAGTACTGGAGGGGCTGAAGAGGGGCCGGTCCGCCATCCGTCACCACCGGTGGGGGCCCATAAGCCCTCAGGGGAAGGGCGACAGTGGTGTCAGGGGTCATTCCGCGGCGGCTCCTGGTGCTCTGCGCAGGCCCCGGCAGAGACTCGTTAGGGGGAGCAGAGGGTGCACCCCAATCAACCGCAGGAGGCGTCACTTGATGCAAACAGCAAGAGGCTTTATTCCAGCGCGCTGGGGCTCAACTCGTAACTCACGCAGGAGCAGAGGAGTCGAGCCCCCCGCAGAAATTCTTACAAGCTTTATAAAGGCAAAAACTATATGTTGGGAGGGGTCACACACGGGAGGGAGGAAGAGGGGGACAAAGCCGCCAAGAAATTCCAAAGGTGAACTGGGCTCGTTAATAAGATGCTTCATGACAGGGCTTAAGTTTAGTCAACAATCCCACCTGGTAATCTTGTATCCTGTCTCTCTCTAATTGTTAGAGCACTGTTTGCTCTTTGCTCTTTGCCCGGGGCTGTTTCCTGGGACAACTTTAATGGTCTGGTTCTCATCCCCGGGAGGGAGACTTTGAGGAGTTGTGATAAGACACACAGCTTTAATGGCCTTGGTCCCATCACTGGGAGAGAGACCTTGGGGAGTTGAGATAAAGCAGATAGCTTTAAGAAAATTCTTTATTCTTTCATTCCCCCATTTGCTTTTTGGTAAGTTCTAATCATGGAACTTCTGTCTCTATATACTTTTCTCCTAGGCTGTCTCCTTGGCGGAGGGACTGGTAGTGCTGCCTGAGCATTAGTACCTGTACAGCACTTACTCTTTCCCTGATGAAGGTGACTAGGCGATTTAAGATGCAGGGCCCAAGAGTGAGAATTAAAAGCAGTATAATAAGGGGACCCATCAGGGTGGATATGAGGGTAGTGAACCATGGGGACCTGTTATACCAACTCTCAAACCATCCCTGATTCGCTTCCTGATCTCGTTGTCTTGTTTCTAATCTCTCTCTGAGCTTGGACATGGAATTTTTTATTACACCAGAGTGATCTATGTAAAAACAACATTCTTCTCCTAGTGCAGCACATAATCCACCGTCTTTGAGGAATAGGAGATCTAAGCCTCGCCTATTCTGTAATACTACCTCAGATAAAGAGGTCAGTGACTCTTCCAATTTTGTGATTGATTGCTCTATAGCTTTTAGATCCTCATCTACTGCTGCCCGTAACCCCTCGATATACTGGGGAGTCTGAACAAGTGCAGCGGTCCCCGTCCCCACTCCGGCCGCTACTCCTAGGCCCAACAGGGCAGCCAAAGTGAGCGAGATCGGTTCTCTCTTCTGTCTACGGGGCCGCAGGTCGAATTCAGCCTCGAAAGAAGCAGCCTCGTGGTAAATAACTCTTGGTACCAGTTGTACAAGGACACAGTAGTCTTTGGTGGTGTTGAACACTGATGTGGAAACACAGGGGGTTAGTCCTGTACTGCAGGCCCACCACCCGCCTACGGGGGGAACCAGATAGTAGTTGGTAGTTGTTTGAGGGCTTCCTATAGTTCGATTGCACAGATGTTTACGGTTTATTGGAACTGTGCCTAAGCAAGTGCCATGCCCAGAGACTTCTGTAAGAGTAAGTTTACCGTTCGACCCCCAGCTACAGGAGTCATGGGAGGTGATATTGTTAAAGGTCCCTGAGAAGGCAATCCCCTCGTAATAGGGGGGGCCTGACACTAGGCATAGCCAGCAAGACTCAGTCAGGTTAGGGTTGGAAGCATTGAGAACGCTGAAAGCTCCCTGTATCAGATTAAGGAGCCTCTGCCCTGTGCTCGGTATCTCGGGCATATTTGTTAGGCCGGGGACCAAGGGGGTTGTAACTGGAATGAGCCGAGCCGTATTATTGGGCTTATTTGTTGTGGCTCGGGGAACAGGCGGCCTGACATGGGCAGTTCGGTGACCGCGGTTTAGATAGTACTAGGTTAGGCCCCACTTGGACGGCGGTCGGGGTTTCAACCTTGAGCTTGATAGAGAAGGTAAATCCATTGTCCCCTCCTGACATATAGAAACGGAGTCCCCATGTTCTCCCTTTCACCCATTCGCGTGATAGCTTTCCTTTCTCCGTGAAGGAGATGTTTAGAGGATTACACCACCCTTGGTTGTAACAGTTTGTTACCGTAAGATTTTTCTGTACTGCTATTAAATCCCAGGAAGAGGTGGGGTTCCAATAAGTGTTTCCAGTAGTCTCACAGCCCCACGCCGCACAGTAGTAGGAGTTTGCTCCTCCACACTTGCGTGCTAGTTCTCTAGATCTTCCATCCCGGGGGCAGACATAGAAAGGAGTCTGGCTTAAAGTGTTTCGGGTTTTTGGGTAGCTACAGCCTGGGTCATGCCCCTCGACAAGGCGGTATTCTGCTCCCCCAAAAGGCCTGGGTGAGGAAGGCCAATATCGGCGGGCCTCCTCGGAGGTCAAGGTGGGGATATCCCAATTGTCTAATCCAGCTACTAAGGCACAAATGTCTGGGGTTAGGGACGGCCACCAGGCCCAAAGGGGGTTCTCCTTGGTGGTGCTCCATATTATATCTCCAGTCTGGGAGAGGACCTGCCAGGTTAGCCGTTGGGGGGCATGGGGGTTAGAACTACTTATCGGCGGAAGGTGCGTCAACAGGAGCAGGAACACGGTTAATGCGGAGCTTGAGGGGGTTGTCCATTTTTTCCACTTTCCACGCTGGGTCGGGTGGTGGCGCGGGCTTGACATGTGAAGCGTGGATCCAGGCAGCGATGCCATCGACCTTTACTGCAGTCGGAGTCGTGAGCAGCACTATGTACGGTCCTTTCCACCTCGGTTCCAAGCTGGCCGCACGGTGGCGCCGAACGTACACCGAGTCTCCGACCTGGAACTGATGAGGCACTTGCAGGTCTCCAGGCTTGTAGGCCTCGGCCAACCGATTCCACACTTCCCTCTGCACAGTCTCAAGGGCTTTTAATCTGGCGTACAGAGATTGAGAGGAGTAAGATTCTGGGGAAGGAAGGTGCTGTATGGTAATGAGTGGGGGGTGAGTTCCATAAAGAATTTCAAAAGGAGTTAGTTTGAGGGAGCCAGGGGTATTGCGGACCCGAAACAAAGCAAAGGGAAGGAGGACTGTCCAGTCTGTTATGCCAGTCTCTAAGGATAATTTAGTCATGACCTCTTTTAAAGTTCTATTCATTCTTTCTACTTGCCCTGAGCTTTGGGGCCTATAAGCACAATGTAATTTCCAATCAAGCCCCAGGATTTTGGCCAGTCCCTGACTTACCTGGGCAACAAACGCAGGGCCGTTGTCTGACCCGATTACCTTGGGCACCCCGAATCTTGGGAAGATGTCCTCTAGTATTGTCTTGGCCACCACCTGAGCAGTCTCTTTCTTGGTAGGGAAAGCTTCGACCCATCCTGAAAATGTATCTATGAACACCAATAAGTATCTGTATCCGTACCTGGCTGGCTTTACCTCAGTAAAGTCTACCTCCCAGTAACTCCCAGGGCGGTCTCCTCGGAGCCGTTTGCCCTGAGATAGCTTGCTGGGCTGGGCATTCACCATCTGGCAAGGCTTGCATTCTTTTACAGCTGTATCCGCGAGCTCCCCTAGTTTCATGATATAATACGGTGATGACTGGACAATAGTTTTTAAATGTTTTGGGCCCAGATGAGTTAACTTATGAAGGTGTCTGAGGAAAATGATAGCCTGCTTTTCAGGGAGGATTTTTTTTTTCCTTCTGAGGTTTCCCGGATCCCCTCTGGAGTCTCTAGGTGAAATCCTAATCTGTCCATTCTCTCCAGGTCTGATTCTGAATAATCAAAGTTCCTGATAGAGGGGTATACCATATCTTCAGGGTGTGACCTAGGTTTTTCCCCAGACAAGGATAAGATGTCGAGTCCTTGAGCCGCTCGCTTGGCTTCTCTGTCAGCTCTTTGATTCCCTCCAGCAACCCTGGACCCTCCTTTCTGATGTCCGGGGCAGTGAATAATTGCCACTTTCTTAGGAAGGTGAACGGCCTCTAACAGGCTTAGAATTTCTCCTTTATTTTTGATTTCCTTCCCCGCCGAGGTTAGTAGCCCCCGCTGTCGGTAGATAGCCCCGTGGACATGGGCAGTAGCGAAGGCATACCTGCTATCAGTGTAGATGTTAACTTTCTTCCCTTCTGCCAATCGTAGGGCCTGAGTCAGAGCTATTAACTCGGCCTTCTGAGCCGACGTCCCTTCGGGTAGGCGGCTTGCCCAGATAATTTGCTCGTCGTCCACCACCGCCGCCCCGGCCACCCTTTTACCTTCTATTATGTAGCTGCTTCCATCAGTGAACCAGGTCAGCCGAGCGTCTGGCAAGGGCTGGTCTCGGAGGTCCCTTCGGGTCCCCGTTTCCTCTGCTAGTATCTCCTGACAGGTGTGCAGCACACTCTCCTGGGTGGACGCGTCGGGTAGTAGGGTAGCCGGGTTGAGGATGGCAGGCGGCCCGAACTGGATCCTGTCTCCATTCAGTAGGAGGCTCTGGTAGTGTGTCAAACGGGCGTTGGACAGCCATCGCTCAGGGGGCTGTCTGATGATGCTCTCCAAGGAGTGGGGGGCAATGACCGTTAGCTTTTGTCCCATAGTCAATTTGTCAGCATCTTTCACCAACACTGCCACTGCCGCCACGGACTTTAGACAGGCAGGCCAGCCACTAGCAACAGGGTCCAGCTTCTTGGAGAGGTAGGCTACCGGCCTCTTCCACGGCCCCAGAGGCTGGGTCAGCACCCCTCGCGCTACTCCCCCTCTCTCGTCCACATATAGGATGAAGGGCTTTGCTACGTCCGGTAACGCCAGGGCCGGGGCTGACAGTAATGCCTTCTTGATGTCATCAAAGGCCTGCTGTTGGCTGTTACCCCACTTAAACGGGGCACCTTCTCTAGTCAGAGGATAGAGGGGAGCAGCCAGGGTAGCGAACCCAGGAATCCATAAGCGGCAAAACCCCGCAGTCCCTAAAAATTCTCGCACCTGGCGGGGTGAGCGAGGAACGGGTATTTGAGTCACAGTTTGTTTCCTGGCCTCCGTTAGCCATCTCTGCCCCCCTTTGAGGGCGTACCCCAAGTACGTTACCTCCCTTTGGCAGATCTGGGCCTTCTTGGCAGAGGCCCGATATCCTAAGCGGGCGAGTTCTTCCAGCAGTAGCCCCGTGCCCCCGTTGGCACTCTTCCTCTGTGGCCCCGGCTAGTAGTAAGTCATCTACATACTGCAGAAGTGTTACCTGGGGATGGCTGGCGCGGAAGTGGGCTAAATCTTGGTGAAGAGCTTCATCGAAGAGGGTCGGGGAATTCTTGAACCCCTGGGGTAGTCGTGTCCAAGTCAGTTGTCCTGTAGTCCCGGAGTCAGGGTCCCTCCACTCGAATGCAAAGATGTTCTGGCTGGAAGGGTGCAGTCGCAGGCAAAAGAAAGCGTCCTTTAAATCTAAGACAGTATACCAAATATGATCCGGGGGGAGTGAGCTCAACAAGTTGTAAGGGTTAGGCACAGTGGGGTGGATATCCTGTACTCGCTTGTTCACTTCCCTTAAGTCCTGTACCGGGCGATAATCTCCTGTGCCGGGCTTCTTAACAGGTAACAGGGGAGTGTTCCATGGCGACTGACACTTCACTAGGATGCCCTGTTGAAGGAGGCGCTGGATATGGGGCCTAATTCCTTCCCGGGCCTCCTTAGTCATGGGATATTGGCGTACAGCCACAGGAGTAGAAGTGGCCTTAAGCTCTATGACTACGGGCGGCCTTCCTTCAGCTAGTCCTGTTCCAGCCGTCTCAGCCCACGCCCCCGGATACCTGTTCAGCCAGTCGTTTATGTGGCTCATCTCTGCTCCCTGTTCCTCAAAAAGTCTATGTTCATCATCTAGGCGTATGGTCAGGGCGGTAGTCATTCTCTTGTTTTGGGTCACCTCCGGGCCATCAGGGGTGAAGGTAATCTGGGCTCCCATTTTGGTTAGTAGATCTCTTCCAAGTAGAGGCGCAGGGCACTCGGGGATGACCAGAAACGAGTGGGTTACCCATCCCGTCCCTAAGTCTACCGTCCTTCGGGTAGTCCATGAGTACTGCTGGTGCCCTGTGGCCCCTATGACCCACGATTTCTTGTGGGAGACGGGTCCAGCTGGTTCAAGTAGGACCGAGTGTTGAGCCCCCGTGTCTACTAGGAACTCAACTGGCTTCCCCTCCACCTCTAGTGTTACCCTAGGCTCGGGGAGGGGTTCCGAGCCCCGTCCCCGCTAATCTTCTCTCTCCTCCAGAGCTAACATCTTCTTGGAGGACCCGTTCTTCTTCTTCTTAGGGCACTCCCTAGCCCAGTGACCTTTTTCCTTGCAGTATGCAGTAAGCACACTGATCTTTGTCTAATGGGGTGCGGTTGCCCAGGTTACTTGTCTTTTTAGCCCTGCCTTGGGTTTGTTCCTGGCCTCTCTCACCTACTACTGCGGCCAAAATCCGTGTCAGGTTCTTCTCCTGCTTACGATCCCTTCTGTTTTCTCTTTCCTCTCTTTCCTTTTCTTTCCTCTGTTCCTTCTCCTCCTCAGTTTCCCTCTTATGATACACTTTCTCTGCCTCCTTAACTAAATCCTGTAGGGTATAATCTTGTAACCCTTCTATTCTCTGTAACTTTCTTTTAATATCTATTGCTGACTGCCCTATAAAAGCCATCGCTACAGAAGCCCTTTGCCCCTCAGAGGTAGGGTCAAACGGTGTGTAGCGCCTGAAAGCTTCCATTAAGCGCTCAAGAAACACTGACGGGGGTTCTGTGGCCCCCTGAATAACCTCTCTTACCTTGGCCAAATTAGTGGGGCGTCTCGCTGCCCCGCGGAGGCCAGCCACTAGAGTCTGGCGGTAGACTGTCAGTCGCTCCCTACCTTCTGCCGTGTTGAAATCCCAGTCGGGCCTGGAGAGGGGGAAGGCAGTCTCGATGATGTGGGGGAGCTGGGTGGGTCGTCCATCTGTTCCTGGTACATTCTTCCTTGCCTCCAACAAGATCCTCTCCCTCTCCTCCGTATTGAAAAGGGTCTGTAGTAGTTGCTGACAATCATCCCACGTGGGTTGATGAGAGAACATTAAAGACTCCACCAGCCCAGTTAAACGCTGGGGGTCCTCTGAAAAGGGAGGATGATTAGTTTTCCAGTTATACAAGTCCGCGGAGGAAAAAGGCCAGTACTGGAGGGGCTGAAGAGGGGCCGGTCCGCCATCCGTCACCACCGGTGGGGGCCCATAAGCCCTCAGGGGAAGGGCGACAGTGGTGTCAGGGGTCATTCCGCGGCGGCTCCTGGTGCTCTGCGCAGGCCCCGGCAGAGACTCGTTAGGGGGAGCAGAGGGTGCAACCGCAGGGGCCGGCGGCGCTTCCGGCTCTCTCCGACCCTCCACAGGAACCGAGGCAGGAGGGTATGGGGGAGGTGGGTCAAGGAGAAGGAGGTCAGTCTGGATTTCTGGATAAATCTTCTTGGGGGGGTCCGAGTGACTGGATTTCCCCCCAGGACTGGGAGTTTGGACGGCGAGAACTTGGGCGGCCGGGGCGGGGCGGTCACACAGGGCGGCCGGCACAGGAGCGGCCGGCACGGCCGGCACAGGAGCGGCCGGCACCGGAGCGGCCGGCACAGGAGCGGCCGGCGGAGCGGCCGGCACCGGAGCGCGGGGCTTGGGTCTTGCAACCCAAGGTTGAACCCAGGGGGGTGGATTTTGTACCAGGTCCTGCCAAACCACGATGTAGGGCTGCTGATCCGGATGGCCTCCAGGTTCCTTCTGAAAAACAATCTCTTTAACAGCAAAAATAACAGACAGGTCAAAAGTCCCTCCTGTTGGCCATCCTACATCAAAAGTAGGCCATTCTGAGGAGCAGAAAGTCTGCCATGGACCTTTCTTGATCTCAACTGATAGGTCGCGACCTCTTCCCTTAACTTCAGTCCAATGGTCTAATGTCAGACTAAGAGGGGTTGTCACAGTCTGTCCCATCGTTAGTTCGTACGCCGTTAGAAGCACAAATAACAAAAATGTTACAGACACGAGGACCCACTTACCCCACCTTGTCCGCCACAGACACGCAACAGAATCAGACGGGCGCGATCTTGACAATCTCCGGTCCAACAGTTGGACCCGATCAACGCCCTTACAGTAGGAGACTACCAGGCGTCCCTGGCTCTCCTCCACCCTTGGGGCGTCCCCCAGGGCTGCAACCTGTGGCCCTCCGGGCACGTCTCTACCGACCACTGTTTGGCCGCTCTCACGAGTCGCCAAACGGCTGCAAAACCGAAAGCGCGCACACAGGACCAGACCAACTAACAGAACACAGGACAAAGACAGACAATCTCGGGGTACCCCTTCTTACCTCCAAGGTCGGCTCCGCGGATGAGGGGGGCCGTCAAATCCCGGACGAGCCCCCAGAAAATGTAAGACCCCCAGAGGGAGACCCTTACTCTGTCCCGCAGACCGACGGCAACCCCAATCAACCGCAGGAGGCGTCACTTGATGCAAACAGCAAGAGGCTTTATTCCAGCGCGCTGGGGCTCAACTCGTAACTCACGCAGGAGCAGAGGAGTCGAGCCCCCCGCAGAAATTCTTACAAGCTTATAAAGGCAAAAACTATATGTTGGGAGGGGTCACACACGGGAGGGAGGAAGAGGGGGACAAAGCCGCCAAGAAATTCCAAAGGTGAACTGGGCTCGTTAATAAGATGCTTCATGACAGGGCTTAAGTTTAGTCAACAATCCCACCTGGTAATCTTGTATCCTGTCTCTCTCTAATTGTTAGAGCACTGTTTGCTCTTTGCTCTTTGCCCGGGGCTGTTTCCTGGGACAACTTTAATGGTCTGGTTCTCATCCCCGGGAGGGAGACTTTGAGGAGTTGTGATAAGACACACAGCTTTAATGGCCTTGGTCCCATCACTGGGAGAGAGACCTTGGGGAGTTGAGATAAAGCAGATAGCTTTAAGAAAATTCTTTATTCTTCAGCCTGGCCAGAGGGAGGGGACATGGGCAGTTGGCCGGCCTGCCTGATGGTCGAACTCCTGGTCGAGGGGACAATTTGCATATTAGCCTTTTGTTATATAGGAGATACACTGAGTGGCCAGATGATTATGCGTTCAGAGACCATCATCATCTGGCCATTCAGTGTATAAATAAGGGAGACTTCCACCATATTGGGCCCCAGAATTTGAGAAGCAAGATTTCCTCTGGGCCCGCTAGTGCTAGTGAAATGAACAGGATTCCAATCACATTTGGCTTATTGATGAAGGCGTCCTCTGATTTACATATGACACTGCTACATCACTCCCATTCGGATGGATGTCACCAAAGTGCCAGGGAATAGCAGTGTGGTGCGGAGAGAGAGAAGCCGACCCCTCCCGCAGGGCTGGCGGGACGTGAAATGGGGCAGCCGCCCCCCTCCAAACAGAGCTACCACGCCACCCAGCAACTCTCCCCCCAGGTGTCTGGGGGACGTGAAGGCATGTCTGGACCGACTCGGGCACTGTGGTCATGGCAGCATGCTGGCCCCAAGGTGGCAGCGGCCCAGGTGCCTGGCAGTGGGTGAGAGACCAAACACCTCACCCTCCAGGCATACACACGGCAGGTGTTACTCCGCCCTAAAAGGGACAAAGTCCTGACGCACTACCCTGTGGATGGCCCGCAAAGCGTTTTACAAAGAAAAAGAAGAACCCTGACCAGTTCGGCTCAGTGGATAGAGCCTCGGCCTGCAGACTGAAAGGTCCCAGGTTTGATTCCGGTCAAGGGCATGTACCTTGGTTGTGGGCACATCCCCAGTGGGGGGTGTGCAGGAGGCAGCTGATTGATGTTTCTCTCTCATTGGTATTTCTAGCTCTCTATCCCTCTCCCTTCCTCTCTGTAAAAATCAATAAAATATATTTAAAAAAAAAAAAGAAAGAAAAAGAAGACAGACTCCAGGTCACCCAGGATACGACCCCTTTCACAGGCTCCACCCGGAATAGGCAATTCCATGGAGACAGAGCTGGGTGGCGGCCCGGGGACGGGGGACAGGGAAGTGGGGGTGATTACCTAATGGGCTCTGGGTGCTTTTCTGGGGGGAAGGAAAGTTGACTCTAGAGACAGCCGGTGGTTGCACAACATGGAGAGGGCAGTAAATGCCACTGAAACGTACATTTCCGAGCAGTTAATTGTACGTCCTGTGAATTCCTCCTGGAGCCGGCACATGCGCAGGGATGGGCTCGGGCTCGGGAACGTCGGGGCCGGCCCATGTTCCCCGCTCCGGGAGCAGGAGGCTCAGACTTCTCAGCGGCCCACCTTTGTGTTGTTGGTGCGCCCCGACATGTTCCCTGACACCCCCAAGCCCCGCCCCCCGCAAGGAGTGGGGGTTTCGTTTCAGTCATTTAAGTAATCTGTGTCCAAACATCAGTTCACCACAGATTTCAACACCGTCACCTGAGGCCACGCAGGAGACGGCAATCAGAGTTAACTAAGAGGCGGGCGCAGCAGCAGTGCCCCCGGGGGGGGGGGGGGGGGGGGGCGGGCCCGGCTCCAACGGCCGCGTTTTATGGTTTTCAAAGCCTGTTTTCCCCCCAGGGGCTGTGAGAAACACGGACAAACAGGAAGCTGTGGGTCACCCACTGGGGGAGCGTGGTCAGCGGGAGCTGTGTCTGAGGAAGCCTACTCACGCATTTACTAGAAAAAGAGGAAATCTCCTCCCCGATCCGTTCAAAGAAGCAGAGACGACCACGTCGAACAAACTAGATAAAGCGGGGGAGAACAGCGCCCCAATGGATGTGTCAACACAAAGGCAGAGTCATCAACACAGGGTGATGGGGAAAGGACCAAAAACTGTGAGCAGGTCCCTCGGGGGCTCGGCAGAGAGAGAGAGAGAGAGAGAGAGAGAGGGAGAGGGAGAGAGAGGGAGAGAGAGAGAGAGGGAGAGAGAGAGAGAGAGAGAGAGAGGGGAGAGAGGAGAGAGAGAGAGAGAGAGAGAGAGAGAGAGAGAGAGGGAGAGAGAGAGAGCGCCCCGGCCCGTGAGGTCCAGCGGGAGGCACAAGGAAAAGAAGGCGAAGGGAAGCTAACTCAGCCCGGGCCAGGGCTGCGCACGGCGGGCTGACCCGTAAATGACGGTGACCCCGGAGAGGACGGGCGAGAGTCGAGGGACAGAAATCATGTTTGAAGAAAGAAGGCTGACAGGTCACAAACGTGGTGGAGGATGGTAACCTGCCATCATTCCACGTATGGAAAGGTTATCCCAGCAGGTCCCGGCCTCTGCCTCACACACGCCACTGTGATCCCGCGCCCCTTCATCAGCCGGGGCAGGGGCACCCACTGAGCTGCCCCCCCCCCCCCGCCCCTGCGGCGGCCAGGGAAACAGCGAGGTGGGCGGGCTGCCCCCCCGCCCCCCCCCCCCCCCCCCCGCACTGGCCTGTGCAGCCGTCAGGACTTGTAGCAGGTGCGTCCCAACCCCCTGCCCTCTCTCCATACCAGGCGCCAGGGGCTCCCCTCCACGCCCCGACAGCCCAGTGCACGTCGGCTCCGCCAGTCGGGCGGCCGCTGGGTCAGTGGGTCCAGGGGAGCACAGGGCCACACCCGCTCTTTCAACAGGACCGTTTCCCATGGAAACGGCTGCAGCTGGCACCTGCGGGACCCAGGGGAGGCGCTCACAGGACCAGAACTTGGAAGCTGAGGCCCAGCACGGAGGCCAGACCTCTGGGCCCCGGGAGGCTGGGCTGCAGCCTTGACCCGCTGGGCTGCCAGGGGGAAGGCCAGGAGTCCTGAGGGCCGGGCCAGGCCTACGCCATGGGGACCCACACCCGCCTTCACGCAGGTGAGGCCTGCGGATGGCAACCGGCACAACTTGACCCTTTAGGCTAGTTAGAGCGGTGTCCTGCTCCTCCGTGCCCGACCGCTCCCCGAGAAGGGGCCGGTCCGAAGACCGGAGTCAACCTCCCACCTCGCGCACTGCCTGTAACCCAACAACACCTCTGCAAAGTGATGGGGGGCAGGGGGGAGGAAGGAGGGCTGGGCTCGCGCAATCTGCGGCCCTGCACCTGGAGGCTGCTGCCCAATGCCCAGCATCCTCCCTCTCCCACCCCAGCCGCCTCCTCCGGCATCCAGTGCCCATGTCCCTGTTCACGGCCCCCACCCTGCCAGAGAGGGCCTGCAGGGCCCCCTGGGACAGGCAACAGGGGCTGCTGGGTCCAGGCCCAACCAGGAGGCACCCACCCCACCCGCAGCGTGTGCTTCGGAGGAGAGGCCTGTGCCAGTGAGGGTGGGCCATGGGGCGGGGCTCACGCTGGGCTGGAGTGTGGGGTCCACGGGACAACAGGGAGGGCCCTGCCGGGGAGGAGACCTCACAGGCATGGGCCTGGGCTGGGGGAGGAGGGGAGGCTGCGGGCTGGGAAAGGCCTCCTTGAGGAGAGAAGGCCTGGGATGAGTGACAGACAGGAAACTCACACGAAGACGGTAGGATTTCCTCCCAATTTGTTCTTATGTCACCTGACATCATGGGTGTCTTCCACGCCCCCTAGGAACCAGCCAAATCACCAATGTTGAAAACCCCAGGAAATGGACGTTTCTGAGAAATCAGAACCCCCAGGAGGGAGGGGCCTGAGCGGTCCCAGCAGCGGCAGCCACTCTGCTCCGGTCTCTGCCTCAGGACGCGTCCACCTTCTTCACCTGGGACCCCACCTGCTCCCCAAAGATGGAGATGACCAAGGAGGAACACGAGATGGCCTTCATGAGGGGTCCCCAGAACCCGGAGCCCGTGATGTCCACCGTGGTCAATGTGCAGACGGACACGGTGGTGCCTGACCACATCGTCTGGTCCCTGTTCAACACCCTCTTCTTCAACACCTGCTGCCTGGGCTTCGTGGCGTTCGCCTACTCCGTGAAGGTGGGTGTGTGCGCGGGGCTTCCCCGGAAAGCGTGTGCGAGCCCCCACAGGTCTGCTGCCCCGACGGCCTTGGGGTCGGGGGACCACGGTGTGTGAGCCCCTGTGTGTGTGCAGGTCACGGTGAGGCTGCTGGTGAGGGTTAGGGTTAGGGTTAGGGTTAGGGTTAGCTGTGAGGGAGGCCGCCCTGGCCTGGCCTGCTCAGGCTCCAGGGAACAGGGAGGGGGTATCTGACCTGGCTGAGGGCAGGTGGAGGCTGGTCTGGGCGGGGAGCAGCCAGGGCCGGGCCTGAGTCACAGCACCTGGCTGTCCCCAGGGCCCGTCCAGACCCCTCACCATCTCTTCTCCCCCAGTCTAGGGACCGGAAGATGGTGGGAGACGTGATTGGCGCCCAGAGGTTTGCGTCCACCGCCAAGTGCCTCAACATCTGTGCGCTGACCCTGGCCCTTCTTGTGCTTGTCAGTTTCCTCATTCATTTCATCGTCGTATCCACTTCGAACATTTCCAGGCAATACTGACGTCTTACAGTGACCGAGGCCGCTGGTACTTGCCTGTAGCCGAGACTGTCATGTGTTCCCGGCTGTGCAGACGCACATGTGTCTACAATGGAGTTCAATAAAGCACATGTATGTGACAATGCTGTGTTTTCACCTGGGGAGGGTCCTGTGAGAGCCCAGCTGCCCCTGAGACTGACCCCACCCCCACCTGCCCCCTGCCTGCTGCCCTGGGGTGGGGGTGGGCTCAGTGGCACCTGGCCCCAAGCTGGGGGCAACACATGGAAAAGGCTTTGGGGGGGTCCCTCCTTCCCAGAGGGCTGAGCCCTGACCCAGGACAAGTTCACTGGGGAGCAGTGGCCCTGGACCGGAACACCCTGGCCCCCAAGGTCCCCGTGGTCAGGCCGCCGGCGGAGAGAGCCCAGGGATCCTGCTCTTCAGGTGGAAGAGGGAGCGGGCCCTGACCCGGAAGTGAGCCCCGCACCCGGTTCCCAAGGTTTCCCGGGTGCCGGGCTCAGGGTGCCTCAGGGCGGACCCTCTGCCACCAGCGGGGCGCAGCGGGGCAGTGGGCCGGCCAAGCTGCCCTTGCTCCTGGGCACCGGACACCAGCCGTGGCCCTCCCGCCCCTCACCCGCGCCCCCTTCTCTGCCCGAAAGCCAGGAGGCGGCCTGCGGGGTGGTGTCCCAGGATGAGCCACAGCACCGCCCCAGGACGCCCCTGTCCCCAGGGGTCCCACTGGGAGCAGGAGGGGCGTCAGGCCAGGGAGGACGGCCCTGCAGCGGGGAGGCTGCCGGGCCCGCCCGCTGCGTCAGGGAAACGCGCGCTGCTCCGCGGGCGGAGGCTCCGGGGCCGAGACCCGAGGCCGGGAAGGGAGGCGCAGCGGCCCCTCCGCCGGCTAAGCCCCGCCCCACCCGCCAGCTAGGCCCCGCCCCGCCCGCAAGGCCACGCCCACCAACAAGGCCCCGCCCTCCCACCCCGCCAATGGGGTCGAGCAAATCCCCAGCCCCGCCCAGGCCCTCCGCGCCCACCAGCCAAGCCACGCCCACCGCGGGGCGTCTGGGCGCCCACATCCGGGCCAGAGCGGCCGCTCCGCGGTCAGACCGCCCCCAGCTCACGGCCGCGTCCCCGCGAGCCCGGCCGGCTGCACCGGGACCTGCCGCTGCCCTGCCCGTGCGCCCGCGGGAAGCCTCGCGCGTCCGTGCAATGTCTCCAAGGGCCGAGGCCACGGGCTCTGCCGGCCGCACCAGAGCGCCTCCCGCCGGCGCGCGTCCGCCCCAGTCACAGCCCCTCCGGCGGCCTCCCTCCAGCGCAGCGCCCTTCCTGCCCGCGGTCCCGCGGGGGCTCTCCGACCCGCCCTGGGCGCTGGGGCCGGGGTCGGCGTCCCCAGGCGGCGCCCCCTCTCCTGTCCCTGGAGCAGCGAAGCCTTCCTCGACCCGGAGGGGGTCCGCCAGCCTCCCCGCTGCAGGACCATCCTCCCTGGGCCTCAGCCCCTCCTGCTCTGACGCGGGACCCCGGGCGGGGGCACCCTCCTGCCAGGCATCCCCACCCCCACGGACAAAGCACAGCGCTGGGCCCAGGATTAGGTGCTGCAGGGGGTGTCCCTCCCTCTGGCGGCGGGGACTGAACGGGGACTGACCGGAGAACCAGCGGGAGCAGCTGCTGCCCACAGACCAGAGCCCGCAGCCCCACCTGGCCCCGCAGCTGGAGCCCAGGCGAGCCGGGCCCAAGGGCAAGGCTCCTGCCGAGGGGTCACCTCCCTGACCAGCCCCGGCCACCTGGCCCCGGCCTCTCAGCCGCCTGTGCAGGGCCTGGGGGTCGAGGTGAGGATGGCTCCAGCCCACGTGCATCCGGGCCCTGGCAAAGGCTCAGGCCCAAAGCCCGAGGGCGCCCGTCGCTGGGAGACCCTTCCTGGCACTGGCAGCTCCAGCCAGCAGGCCCAGGCGGTTTGGTGGGAGGACCGGTCCTTCCTCTCAGGGTTTCTGTCCATCGAGGCTGAGGCCGCTGTCCCTCCAGGGCCACTGGCTGCCCCTAACCCTGCCCCCTGCAGAGGAGCAAGGACAGAGCTGGTGGGCTGGAGGGCGGCTCAGGAGGGGCTGGGACCTGGGCTGCACCCCTGCACCCCACGTGCAGACACTGTGGCCTCCAGAGGACCCGCCAGCCGCCCTCACCCAGCACCGCTGCTCCCAGCCCCTCCGAGTCAGCGAGGCTTGTCCCGGGGCCAAGGGTGATCTGGCCCAGTGCCCCTTGGGTCAGGGTCAGACACTGGGAAGGAGGGGACCCCTCCTAGGCCCCTTGGTCCAGCCGCTGCTCCCAGCTGGAGGCCAGAAACCAGGGACATCTGAGAAAGTGCCAGGACCCTCCGAACAGCAAGGGGGCCTGTCTCGGGCGGGCTGGGGACTGGGCAGTGCCCCGGCCCAGGAAATGCCAGCATGGTGACGTACAGGTGCACTTTATTGAGCTCAGCTGCAGACAGGTGTGTGAACAGGGGCAGGGTGAAGGGTGGGCGCCCGGGCGGGGCCAGCGGGGGGTGGGGAAGACTCGGCACCTGCCGTGGCAGCGACTAGACGCCTCTGCCACTCTGCATGCCCTGCTCCAGTGCCCGAAAGTATACGGGGAACACAAGGGCCAGGACAACAATGAGTCCGATGGTCATCAGGAGGCCCAGGGTCAGGGTCACGATGTTCAGGCACTTGGCGGTGGACGCATGGCTCTGGGCCCCAATCACATCTCCCACCATCTTCCGGTCCCTAGACTGGGGGAGAAGAGATGGTGAGGGGTCTGGACGGGCCCTGGGACAGCCAGGTGCTGTGACTCAGCCCCCGCCTGGCTGCTCCTGCCCAGACCAGCCTCCACCTGCCCTCAGCCAGGTCAGATACCCCCTCCCTGTTCCCTGGAGCCTGAGCAGGCCAGGCCAGGGGGCCTCCCTCACAGCCGCTCAGCCTCCCCAGGGCCTCAGGGCCCCCCTCCCCCAGCCCTGGGCCCTTTGCTGGCTTCCCCGGCCCCCAGGGCTCCGCATCTTGGAGGACTTTGCCTTTTTCTGGACCAGACTGGAGGCCTGAGGGGCAGGTGTGGAGGACGGAGCCCTGTAGTGGGGAGGAAAGGAGAGCTCCAGGGGTGAGACAGGTGGCGCCCGTCTGTCTGTCCGCAGGCCCCTCCACGCAGCCCCCCGCGGACTCTCACTGGATGAGCCGCCGCCTGACCCCCAGCACATCCGCACAGAAAGCGCTCACGAGGGCCCCCCACCCCAAGGCCGTCGGGGCAGCAGACCTGTGGGGGCTCGCACTCGCTTTCCGGGGAAGCCCCCGCGCACACCCACCTTCACGGAGTAGGCGAACGCCACGAAGCCCAGGCAACAGTAGTTGAAGAAGAGGGTGTTGAACAGGGACCAGACGATGTGGTCGGGCACCACCGTGTCCGTCTGGACGTGGACCACGGTGGACATCACAGGCCCCGGGTTCTGGGGATACCCCAGGTTGGTCACCTCGTGTTGCTCCTTGATCATCTCCGGTTTGGGGAGCAGGTGGGGTCCCAGGTGAAGAAGGTGGACGCGTCCTGATGCAGAGCCCGGAGCAGTGTGGGTGCCGCTGCTGGGACCGCTCAGGCCTCCCCGTCTCCTGCTCTCTCCGAAGCGCCTCCTTCCCGGTGTTTATAGGCGGCAATGGGCTGGTGAGGAGGGGTGTCTGAGGAATGAGTGAGTGTCTCATAAAACTTTATGGTCCTGTTCTCCGGGCTGAGTCACAGCATTGCTGTGCTCAAGGTCCTTCTAGCGGCCTTCCGGGATGAACCCACCAAGGCCTTGGGGTGTGGCCTTGCTGGGAACACGCCTGAGCCAATAATTAATCTGATTGTGGGTGCATTGACTCTTGGTCTCACTTTGCATTTAAGTTTTTACAGGACAAAGGCTGTCCCCAGAGCACCTCTGAGCAGCAGTGTCACCCCACCTGGGAGCCACAGAATCTGAACCCTGGGCTGCCCCTAGTGTCTGCTTTTTAAAAAAATATGTATTTTATTGGTTTTTTACAGAGAGGAAGGGAGAGGGATAGAGAGTTAGAAACATCGATGAGAGAGAAACAGCAATCAGCTGCTTCCTACACACCCCCCCTGGGGATGTGCCTGCAACCAAGGTACATGCCCTTGACCGGAATCGAACCTGGAACCTTCCAGTCCGCAGGCCGACGCTCTATCCACTGAGCCAAACCGGTTAGGGCATCCTAGTGTCTGCTTTAAGAAAGTGTGAGTGAGCCCTAACCGGTTTGGCTCAGTGGATAGAGCGTCGGCCTTCAGACTCAAGGGTCCCAGGTTCGATTGCAGTCAAGGGCATGTACCTTGGTTGTGGGCACATCCCCAGTGGGGGGGTGTGCAGGAGGCAGCTGATTGATGTTTCTCTCTCATCGATGTTTCTAACTCTCTCTCCCTCTCCCTTCCTCTCTGAAAGTGTGAGTGAGCCCTGACCGGTGTGGCTCAGTGGATAGAGCGTTGGCCTGCGGACTGAAAGGTCCCAGGTTCGATTCTGGTCAAGGGCATGTACCTTGGTTGGGGGCGTGCAGGAGGCAGCTGATCGATGTTTCTCTTGCACGGTGACATGTCCATCCCCAGGGTTCTAGAACCACAATCTGACATGCGTGGCTCTGTCCCGTGTGTACAAAACCTTGGGAAGGGTTGCGGGAGACTGACCATGTTGCTCTGAGCGCACGCGAGCGCCACGGGCACAGCTCCGTCTGCGGTGTCCTCTGACCTGGCGCGTCTCCTCCAGCAGGCCACGTGGCTCAGCGAGCTGGGAGCGCCGCCTCTACGTGTCCCGTGATGGCCATTTTCAAGTTTTCCTGAGACCTCCAAAGATTTCATGTGATGTTTAAAATATGTTTTTGTTGATTTTTAGAGAAAGAAGGGAGAGGGAGAGAGAGAAACATCCAGCTGCCTCCTGCACGCCTCCCGCTGGAGACTGAGCCGGCAACCTGGGCTTGTGCCCTGACTGGGAATCAAACCAGCAGCCTCTTGGGTCAGCATGCAACCACTGAGCCACACCAGCCAGGCAAAAAGATTTCTTTCTTTCTGTCTTTCTCCTCCTCCTCCTCCTCCTCCTCCTCCTCCTCCTCCTCTTCCTCCCCCAAGGATATTTTCCCATTGACTTTTAGAGAGAGTGGAAAAGAGAGGGAATGACAGAGAGAAACATCCATGTGAGAGAGACACATCGATTGGTTGCCTCCTGCACTTGCCCCGACCAGGGCCGGGGCCGGGGAGGAGCCTGCAACCGAGGTACGTGCCCTTGATTGGAATCGAACCCAGGACCCTTTGGTCCACAGGCCGATGCTCTATCCACTGATTTCATTTTTTTAAGAAAGGAAACAGGGTCTGCTGAGGATGTGGGGAGCAGGCTTTGGGGATCAGGGCTGCACTTTTTGATCCAACGGCCCCCACTCCGGTTTCCAGATGCATGCGGCCACCACAGCCAAGGGTCCCCTCTCCTCCCCACCCCAGACGTCCATCCGGACTCAACACAGGGCTCTTCCCGCCCCTGAATTGGGGGCTGCTGGGGAAATGCCTGAGCTCACACAGACCCTTGCCCCATCAGAACCCCGTGGGAGAGGTGGGTGCGCTCCTTGGTGCCTTTACCCTCCACAGGGCCCCGCCATCGTCTGGACAGCCTCGGCCTGTGCTCCGTGGACAGTGTTGCTCAGTGGATAGAGCCTCAGCCTGTGGACTGAAGGGTCCAAGGTTCCATTCTGATCAAGGGCACAGGCCCGGGTTGTGTGCTCGATCCCCAGTGGGGGGCGTGCAGGCGGCAGCTGATCCATGATTCTCTCTCATCATTGATGTTTCTCTCTCTCTCTTCCTCTCTGAAATCAATAAAAATATATATTTTTTAAAAAACACAACAAAGACAGTGTCATATATTTGAAATGGTTAGTATTTCCCTTGAATTGTTAGTGCTTTTTGTGTCTTTCTTAAGAAATCCTTTCCTATTTCAAGATCATGAATTTATTATTTTTTAACAATAAATGGAAATTTTATTATTACATCTTTTGCCGGCGCCTCTGAGCCTCTGGTGCAGCTGGAGAGCATCTGGGAGGGTGGGTTCAGCTCCAGCACCATTTCCTGCTTCCCTGCTGTAAATGCTGTAAATGCTGTAAATGCGGTAGACGCCCGGGAACGCCCGGGAACCACACACAGGAAGGTCCCGCTCTCCCAGGGCACGGCGCACCTTCGTCTCAAGTCAGTGTCCTGGCGGTCAGGGTCCGTGTGCGGGCTCTCTGCTCTGCTCGCTGGTTAAGGCGTGTTCCCTGCGTGGCCCGCACTGTCTTCCTGCCGCCAGGTCCTCTGCCTTTTGTGTGTTTTTTAAATTTTATTTTATTGATTTTCCACAGAGAGGAAGAGAGAGGGATAGAGAGTCAGAAACATCGATGAGAGAGAAACATCGATCAGCTGCCTCCTGCACACCTCCTACTGGGGATGTGCCCGCAACCAATGTACATGCCCCTGACCGGAATCGAACCTGGGACCCTTGAGTCCGCAGGCCGACGCTTTATCCACTGAGCCAAACCGGTTTCGGCTTGTGTTGTTTTTTTTATAATATATATTTTTATTGACTTTTTTACAGAGAGGAAGGGAGAGGGATAGAGAGTTAGAAACATCGATGAGAGAGAAACATCGATCAGCTGCCTCCTGTACACCCCCCACTGAGGATGTGCCCGCAGCCAAGGTACATGCCCTTGACCGGAATCGAACCTGGGACCTTTCAGTCTGCAGGCCGACGCTCTATCCACTGAGCCACACCGGTCAGGGCTTTGTAAATATTTTTATTGGTTTCAAAGAGGAAGAGAGAGAGAGAGATCAATGATGAGAGAGAATGATGGATCGGCTGCCTCCTGCACACCCCCTACTGGGGGGGTGGGAGGGCTGGGGATGGAGCCCGCAACCCGGGCATGTGCCCTTGGCCTAAATCGAACCTGGGACCCTTTAGTCCGCAGGCCGTCGCTCTATCCACTGAGCCACACCGGTCAGGGCCTTTGATCACTTGGCCTGGCAGCTGGTCCCCGGTCTTGCAAACGGGGCTCCTCTGCTGCCCCCTCCTGGCCGCGAGCCATGTGCACACGGCCCTTCCGCTGCCCAGCACCCCGGGGCCCTCATCTGCCCTGCCCTTCTGTGTCCACTTTTTGCCCGCCCGCTGAGAAATGGATGATTCTGTTCACTGGGTCTCTGTGCACCCCCCACCCCCCAACCCCTCACCCCTACCTCCCAACCCCCTCACCCCTCACCCCCTGCAATGAGCACTCTCAAGGCAGTCCTGGTGGGTTTTATTTATTTATTTGCATTCTCACCGGATAATATGTTTATTGATTCTTTTTAAAGTTTTTTTAAAATATATTTTTATTGATTTTAGAGAGGAAGAGAGAGAGAGCTAGAAACATCAATGATGAGAGAGAATCCTTGATCAGCTGCCTAGGGGACCAAGCCTGCAACCCCCTGCATGTGCCCTTGATTGGAATCGAACCCAGGACCCTCCAGTCCCCAGGCCGGTGCTCTATCCACTGAGCCACACCAGCTAGGGCTGCTTTCAGTCCTTTTGGGTATACGCCCAGAAGTGGAATTGCTGGACACACACAGAGACAGAGATGGATGGAGAGAAACAGAGACAGAGAGAAACAGACAAATGAAGTAGATGGATAGATGGAGAGAGACGAGAGAGAGAGAGAGAGAGAGAGAGAGAGAGACGGAGACGTTGCTGAGCCCGTCCAAGAGGAGGAGGGCGGGCCCCTTCCTGCTCCCCAAATCCCGCTAGGCACCCTGCTGGCAGGCGCTGGGGTTCCCAGCTCCCTTGCTCGCTGGTCGAATTATATGAAGGCCTCCCAGGCCCCCGGGGGTGGGGCCAGGGTTCCCAACCCCAATATATTATGTGATGACAAGTCGTTCGGCCCAAAGAAAATAGCCCGGAGCCCTAGCTGGTGTGGCTCAATGGATAGAGCTTCGGCCTGCAGACTGAAGGGTCCTGGGTTTGATCTCCGTAAGGGCACATGTCCGGTTGCGGGCTTGATCCCCAGGGGGGTGTGCAGGAGGCAGCTGAGCAATAATTCTCACATCATTGATGTTTCTCTCTCTCCCCGCCCCCCTTCTCTCTGAAATCAATAAAAATATATTAAAAAAGAAAGAAAACAGCCCGGCTCATCCCCCTCAGCTCCATGTGGTCCGTGTGGTCCGTGTGGACTGTGGGGGCTGAGGCTGGTTTGGGTGCTTCCAGGGGAAGTGCACGTGGCTCTTGGCAAGTGATGCGCTCAGGCCTCTGTGGGCACGTGCACCTGCACACGTGTGGTGTGAATGAGTGCACGCACGTGTGTGCATGTTTGCATGTGTGCACGCAAGTGCATACATATGTATGTGCATGTCTGTGATAATGTGAATATGTGTGTGCACTGTGAGTATGTGGCCACGTGCGTGTGTGCGTATGCGCGTGTGTGTGTGCATGTGTACGTGCACACATGTGTTGCTATTTGTGGCTGAGTGAAGGACGGACTCTGACTCCGCCGCCCTCACCACATGGGCGCTGACAGTTCCCATGGGCAGAGCAGGGCCTTCCCGCCTTCGCCACCTGGACGCCCTCGTCCGCGCCTCCCACCCCCCAGGAGCCGGTCCGACAGCTGACAGAGGGGACACAGTGCTCACAGAGGTCCCTCAGGCACAGGCCGGGCGGGGGCAGGACTGTGCAGCCTCCAGGGCCGAACCCTGCCCTCTCCTCCCCACGCCCCAGGGACAGCCTGCAGGCCCCCCGCAGACACGGGGCGGGGGGGTGGCTGTGCGAGTAGAAGCGCGGGCTGGGGAGCGGGAAGGGAGCCCTGCGGGGACCGGGCAGACCGAGCGGGACGGGCATGGGTGGAGCGGGAGGGAGCGGGAGGGACGGAGGCGCTGTGCGCAGTGACTGTGACACGCGGCCCAGCAGGCGGCGAGGGGAGAGCAGAAGTGAGACCCAAAGACATGACGGCTGAGGCTTCCTTACAGACACAGGCATCGAGCCTCCGACTCCAGGGCCCCTGCCCTGAGAGCATCACCCAGGCCCGGCTGTGCCCGGTGCGGGGAGGGGCAGGGGGAGCCCCAGGGACGCAGGGGAGGCTCTCCGGTGCAGTGAGGGCCAGCTGGGCCCTGAGGATGAGGAGGGCCTTCCGGGGGAGGGAGCCGCCTGGTGGGGACGGGAGGGTGTGGAGCCCGGGCCCAGGAAACCTGCTGGGTGAGGGGGGGTCCCAGAACCCACTTCCTGGACCCCCTGCCTCCTGGGCCTCCTTCGCTCCAGCCCTGCCCACCTGCCCAAGAGGAGGCTGGGAAGCTGGAGAGGGGTGAGGAAAGAGGGTCAGCTGGTGTGTATTTAAGGATTGCTTCTCAGGAATCTCCCCCTCCTCCTCCCCCTCCTCTTCCCCCTCCTCCCCCTCCTCCTCCCCTTCCTCCTCCTCCGGTACCATGGCAACCAGGGCCGCTGGGGGGCCGCCTGTGAGCTGGGCTGAGTTGGGGGGAGGTGGGCTGCGGGGAGGGCCCTCTGCTCCCCGTCTCTGAGCCTCAGTTTTGGCATCTAGAAAATGGGCCCACAACCCAGCTGTCAGCTCCTGTCAACCCAGGTGCTCCAGGGAGCGGAGGCCCCGGCTGGACTCAGGAGGGGGAAGGTGGGAGGGGAGGGCGGGGCTGGGGGGCCCTGCACCATCCTGCAGGGGAGGGGGCGGCTCAGCAAGGCAGCGAGGAGACCCTGAGGAGTCCCTGAGCCACGTGGCCTGCACTTCCCACAGCAGCTGCCCGCTGTGCCCACTGTGCCCACTGCACTGTCCCTGCCCAGGAGCCCGGGCGTGGGAGGCAGGGCCGAGGCACAGACACAGGGATGGGTCTCCCCGGGAGCCCTGCAGCGAGAGGTCTAGGCCAGTGGTCGGCAAACTCATTAGTCCACAGAGCCAAATATCAACAGCACAACGATTGAAATTTCTTTTGAGAGCCAAATTTTTTAAACGTAAACTTCTTCTAACGCCACTTCTTCAAAATAGACTCGCCCAGGCCATGGTATTTTGTGGAATAGCCACACTCAAGGGGCCAAAGAGACGCATGTGGCTCGAGAGCCGCAGTTTGCCGACCACGGGTCTAGGGGGTCCCCCTGCCTGGACTCAGCTGTTCCCAGGACCCAGTCAAACCCCCAAAAGGAGGGTCTATTTCCTGAGGCTGCCGTTCCAATGACAGGCTGGCCAAAACCCACAGGGACACGTGCTCTCCCCGTTCTGGGGCCAGAATCTGAAATCAGGGTGTCGGGGCTGTGCTCCCTCGGAGGCTCCGGGGAGGGTCCTTCCTGCCTTCTCCGCTTCTGGGGGCTCCTGGCCGCATCCCTTCCATCTCCACGTGGCCCCGCCGCCTTCCATGTGCCCACTCTTATGTGATCACACGGCCCTGCCCCTTGTTCACATGCCCACTCTTATGTGATCACGCGGCCCTGCCCCTTGTTCACATGCCCACTCTTATATGATTACGTGGCCCTGCCCCTTGTTCATATGCCTACTCTCGCATGGTCACGTGGTCCTGCCCCCTGTCCACGTGACGGCTCCCTCCTGCTGTGGCAGTCACACGCAGTGTTCACCTGACATGTTAACGTAAAAACATTAAAACCTGTGAAGAATTTTGTGAGTTTATTGAGCCAAACTGTCAACAACTGCTGGGAAGCAGCATCTCTGCGGACTGGGGTAGGGCTCCGGAGAACGGCGGGTCTGCGTCTGGTTGTATAATTACAATCAGGATGAGACTGGGGCGGGGGGGGGGGGGGGGGGGGGGGGCGGGTTACATGAATTCCATTGGTGACACATTAGGGAGGCGGGAGAAGGCCAGGGGGCGCTCTGGGACTGGATAAAAGGTGAAATCATGGACACGTGCTTCTGTGCTGAGGTGGGGGCAGGAGAGCTGACGGTCCGGTTAACAGGTGACAAGAACAATGCGGGGGTGTGGCTTCTGCCCCGGGGCCATTGTTGTGCCCGAGGGGTCCGGAGAACGGAAGTGACCAGCTACCCTGATTTCACAGGTGCGTTGTGTTCGTTGTGTTCGGTTCAGTGAAGGGGAAGGTGATCTTTGCCGGTGGCTGCTCACGGTCACTGCGTTCAGTTCAAGTTTAATCCCAGGCCCCTCTTGTGGTTCCTTTGGGCCTATGTCTGCAGACCGCCACGCAGGCCTCCCCTGAGCTGTCAGGTCAGCACGTGGCCACAACCACAGCCCATGGTCACATGACCACCCCTCACACGGCCACATCTGTGTTCATGTGACCGAAACCCATGGTCACACGACCCCACCCATGGCCACATGAGCACATCCCGTGTCCACACCCCGTTTTCCTGTGGCCGCTCCTCCTTCCTCACCTGGTCCCTCCTCTGTGGTGGGGAGACCAGGTGCCAAGCAAGGTCGTGGGTGGGGAACTTGGGTGTCATCAGGGGTCCCGGAGGAAGGGCTGGGGGGTGTGGCTGGGGGGGCAGAGGTTCTATGTCGGGGCGGGTGGGGGAGAGGCCTGCAGGGGCAGGTGGGACTGAGCCAGGAGGCGGGTGCTGCTCCCACCTCCCCTGCGTAGCACACACGCAGACACACACGCAGACACGCAGACACACGCACAGACACACACACAGACACACACGCACAGACACACACAGAGAGACACACGCAGACACACACACGCACACGCACACAGAGACACACGCACACAGAGACACACGCAGACACACACGCACACACAGAGACACACAGAGAGACACATGCACGCACACACAGAGACACGCAGACACACACACAGACACACACACAGAGAGAGACACACGCAGACACACACAGAGAGACACACACAGACACACACAGAGAGACACACACAGAGACACACGCATGCACACACAGAGACACACACAGACATGCATGCACACGCAGACACACACGCAGACACACACGCAGACACACATGCACAGATACACACAGACACAGACACACAGAGACACACGCACACACGCAGGCACACACGCACAGGCACACACGCACGCACACACACACACAGAGACACACATGCACACACACACACTCGCATGCACACATGCACGCACACACGCAGAGACACACGCAGACACACATGCACAGACACACACACAGAGACACGCACAGACACACACGCACAGACACACACAGAGAGACACACGCACAGACACACACAGAGAGACACACGCAGACGCACACGCACACACACAGAGACACACGGACACACAGAGACACACACAGACACACACACACGCAGACACACACGCACGCAGACACACATGCATGCACACACACAGAGACACACGCAGACACACAGAGACACACGCAACACACAGACACACACGCACAGACACACAGAGAGAGACACACGCAGAGACACACGCACACACACACACACACACGCACAGACACACACACAGACACACGCAGACACACAGAGAGAGACACACGCACGCACACACACAGAGACACACACAGACACACACACATGCACACAGACACGCACACACGTAGACACACACGCACAGACACACAGACACACAAACAGAGAGACACGCACAGACACACACACAGAGACACACACGCAGACACACACAGAAAGACACACACAGAGACGCACGCACACACACATACAGAGACACACGCAGACACACACAGAGAGACACACGCAGACACACAGAGACACACGCGGACACACACGCACAGACACACACACACAGAGACACGCACAGGCACACGCAGAGACACACGCAGACACACACAGACACGCACAGAGACACACGCACGCAGAGACACACGCACGCACGCACACAGAGACACACGCACACACACACGCAGAGACACACAGACACATGCAGTGACACACAGACACACACACGCACACACACGCGCAGAGAAAGACACGCAGGCAGACACACACGCACACACGCAGACACACACACAGACACGCTCGCTCCGTCCTGCCTGCCGTGGCCCGGGCCCTGGAAGGCCCCTCCCGGAGGCAGTGCCGCATGAAGTCCTGCCCAGTGACCCGGCCTCGGAGTGCGGCTTCCCTCAGCGCCGGCACTGGCCGCCTGGCTACCGTCTCGGGCCTCAGTGTCCCCATCGTGGACATGGGTACCGCGGCCACAGGGCCGGGAAGGGGGTGGAGGCTCTGGGGCAGGTGTGGCTCCGGTGCTGGGCCCTGGGGCTGTCCCCCACCTTCAGCCCCGGAGTGGCTGACACAGGACCTGCTCTCCATGCCCCATGAGGACCGTGGGCCTGGAGAGGCAGGGGAAGGGAGAGGCAGGGGAGGGGAGGGACAGGGGAGGGGAGGGACAGGGGAGGGGAGAGGCAGGGGAGGGGAGGGACAGGGGAGGGGAGAGGCAGGGGAGGGGAGGGACAGGGGAGGGGAGGGAGGGGAGGGGAGGGGGAGGGGAGGGGAGAGGCAGGGGAGGGGAGGGGCAGGGGAGGGGAGGGGCAGGGGCAGGGGAGGGGAGGGACAGGGGAGGGGAGAGAGGCAGGGGAGGGGAGGGACAGGGGAGGGGAGGGGCAGGGGAGGTGAGGGGCAGGGGGGGGAGGGGAGGGGTGGGGGACAGCAGGGGGAGGGGAGGGGGGGGAGGGGAGGGGAGGGGCAGGGGAGGGGAGGGGAGGGGCAGGGGTGGGGAGAGGCAGGGGGGGGGAGGGGCAGGGGAGGGGAGGGGCAGGGGAGGGGAGGGGCAGGGGAGGGGAGGGGCAGGGGAGGGGAGGGGCAGGGGAGGGGAGGGGCAGGGGGGAGGGGCAGGGGAGGGGAGGGACAGGGGAGGGGAGAGGCAGGGGAGGGGAGGGGCAGGGGAGGGGAGGGACAGGGGTGGTGAGGGGCAGGGGTGGTGAGGGGAGGGGCAGGGGTGGGGAGAGGCAGGGGAGGGGAGAGGCAGGGGTGGGGAGGGGAGAGACAGGGGTGGGGAGAGGCAGGGGTGGGGAGGGGAGAGGCAGGGGAGGGGAGAGGCAGGGGTGGGGTCGCCCGGTTCCCAGGCTGAGCGGCAGCATCTCCAGCAAAGCCCCCCCCCCCCCCCCCCGCCAGGGTCCTGCCCCTGGAAGGCCAGGCTCGCACTGAAGTCAGCCTCTGGGTCCTGTGGGCTCCACACCCCCAGCCCTGCCCCCGTCATTGCACATGTGTGCACGCGCTCACTCGCTCACAATCAGCCACACGTGGGCCCTCTCACACTCACACTCACACTCACACTCACACTCACACTCGCCACAACGCTCAACCCAGCGAGCCAGGCTCTGACTCCATGGAAAGCGGCAAACAGGACAAATGGCACCTTTACCCCCAGCGGGCGGGGAGCACTCAGCAGACGCTGAGTCCGAAGGACGGGGCTCCCACCTGGGCCCCCCTCCCAGCCGTCGCCTGGCCCTGCGGCGCCCCAGTCCGCGGGGAACAGCTGGGCGAAGCCAGGAGGGAGGGCATCGGGCGGGCGCATCTCAATCACAGGTCGGAGGAGCCTTGGTGCAGGCCCTCCCTCCACCCTGCGCTCCCACCCCCTCCCTGTGGTCGAGGGGTCCTGAGTGGCAGCCACAGAACCCAGCTGGGGAACCATGTTGCCCTGGAATGGTCCCGAGGCTGCCCCCTTCCCTTCCCTGCACCCCACATCCCCTCCTCACCAACATGGTCCGCGTGTGCCCCCCCTGCCTGTTGGGAGGGGCACAGGACACCCACTGCCTCTCTGAGCCCTGAAACTGCCCGCATCCGGCCCTGACCTCTGACCTCTGACCTCCTCCCTCTGGTGCCCGCCCCGCGGCAGCGAACAGCCCTGCGCACCCCAGGGTCTGTGCACAGCCCTCTCCTCCGCCAGGTCCCTGGGGCTGGGCTCGCACCCCCTGTCTTCCTGGGAGACTCCCCCCTCCTCACAGCTCACACAGCACACGCCTGGGCTCCCCCCTCTTCACAGCTCACACAGCACACGCCTGGGCTCCCTCCTCACAGCTCACACAGCACACGCCTGGGCTCCCCCCTCCTCACAGCTCACACAGCACACGCCTGGGCTCCCCCCTCCTCACAGCTCACACAGCACACGCCTGGGCTCCCCCCTCCTCACAGCTCACACAGCACACGCCTGGGCTCCCCCCTCCTCACAGCTCACACAGCACACGCCTGGGCTCCCCCCTCTTCACAGCTCACACAGCACACGCCTGGGCTCCCCCCTCCTCACAGCTCACACTGCACACGCACACGCCTGGGCTCCCCCCTCCTCACAGCTCACCCAGCACACGCCTGGGCTCCCCCCTCCTCACAGCTCACACAGCACACGCCTGGGCTCCCCCCCCTCACAGCTCACACAGCACACGCCTGGGCTCCCACCTCCTCACAGCCCACCCAGCACACGCCTGGGCTCCCCCCTCCTCACAGCTCACACAGCACACGCCTGGGCTCCCCCCTCCTCACAGCTCACACAGCACACGCCTGGCTCCCTCCTCACAGCTCACACAGCACACGCCTGGGCTCCCCCCTCCTCACAGCTCACACAGCACACGCCTGGGCTCCCCCCTCCTCACAGCTCACACAGCACACGCCTGGGCTCCCCCCTCCTCACAGCTCACACAGCACACGCCTGGGCTCCCCCCTCCTCACAGCTCACACAGCACACGCCTGGGCTCCCCCCTCCTCACAGCTCACACAGCACACGCCTGGGCTCCCAGCTCCTCACAGCTCACACAGCACACGCCTGGGCTCCCCCCCTCCTCACAGCTCACACAGCACACGCCTGGGCTCCCCCCTCCTCACAGCTCACACAGCACACGCCTGGGCTCCCCCCTCTTCACAGCTCACACAGCACACGCCTGGGCTCCCCCCTCCTCACAGCTCACACTGCACACGCCTGGGCTCCCCCCTCTTCACAGCTCTCACACAGCACACGCCTGGGCTCCCCCCCTCCTCACAGCTCACACAGCACACGCCTGGCTCCCTCCTCACAGCTCACACAGCACACGCCTGGGCTCCCCCCTCCTCACAGCTCACACAGCACACGCCTGGGCTCCCCCCTCCTCACAGCTCACACAGCACACACCTGGCTCCCTCCTCACAGCTCACACAGCACACGCCTGGGCTCCCTCCTCACAGCTCACACAGCACACGCCTGGGCTCCCCCCTCCTCACAGCTCACACAGCACACGCCTGGGCTCCCCCCTCCTCACAGCTCACACAGCACACGCCTGGGCTCCCCCCTCCTCACAGCTCACACAGCACACGCCTGGCTCCCTCCTCACAGCTCACACAGCACACGCCTGGGCTCCCCCCTCCTCACAGCTCACACAGCACACGCCTGGCTCCCTCCTCACAGCTCACACAGCACACGCCTGGGCTCCCCCCTCCTCACAGCTCACACAGCACACGCCTGGCTCCCTCCTCACAGCCCACCCAGCACACGCCTGGGCTCCCCCCTCCTCACAGCTCACACAGCACACGCCTGGCTGCCTCCTCACAGCTCACACAGCACACGCCTGGGCTCCCCCCTCCTCACAGCCCACACAGCACACGCCTGGGCTCCCCCCTCCTCACAGCTCACACAGCACACGCCTGGGCTCCCCCCTCCTCACAGACTCTGAGGGTCTCGGTCTGTTTGCCGCCTCCCTGCTGCTCTCCAGGCTCCACGCGGGCGGCCTGAGCCTTCGTGCCGCTGTCCCCCCTCCCCTTCCTGGGTGGGTGGGCTTGGGGAGCTGCCCAAACTGCCCTGCCCCAGCTCCTCTGCACCCCGCTCTGCTCTCCCTTGGCTGTTTAACAAGTGGGGCGCGCCCTTGGGGGAGTCCTGCAGCGCTGGGATGCGGGTCTTTTGGGGGGTGTCCTGCAGCACTGAAATTGGGGTCTTGGGGGGGGCATCCTGCAGTGTTGGGGTGGGGACGTCCTTGGGGTTGACCTGGGTACGCTGGCCCTGACCCCCTGACCCCGCGGACAGCACCCTGCCAGCCACCGGCTCCTCCCACCATCCCGGTGGGTCCTCGCCAGGGCCCGGGGCCAACAGTAACAGCTTAAAACAGACTCCTCGCCAGGCCCGGGCCTCGACCCCCGGTAGGGGCGTGCAGGAGGCAGCCGATCCATGATTCTCTCTCACCATTGATGTTTTTATCGCTCTCTCTCCTTTCCACTCTGAAATCAATAAAAACATATACAACACACACCCCCCAAAACGTAACGAGATGCCTCATGTTTGGGTCCCCCCTGGCTAAAACGTGTCCAATTTGGGCTTCAGTCTCTTCAGAAAAGCGATGGAGGCTGATCAGGTCAGAATTCGGGTGGAGTGGGCACTGAGGTCTTGTAGGGCCCGGGCCCGCCCTGACTTCGGGGTTGGGGGGCTGCCGGCCATCTGGTCACCGCTCCTCTGGGGGCCCCACCCCTCACCCTCTTCTCTGCCCGCCACAACCCCGCGCTCGCAGGTTGCCAGGCGGCCACCAGGGGGCGACGCAGGACCACGCGTGGCTGGAGGGACCCGCCGGCCGCCGGAGTGGGGGGCGCCCTGCGGGGCCGAGGGGGCCGGGGCCGGGCCGTCGGGGCAGCCCGTGCGCCGTGTGCGGAGAAGGCGACCCCCTTCCTGGCGCCGCCCCGAGGCCGTGCGGGCGGGTGGAGGGCGGCAGGAGGTCCCGGCACCCCCACCCCCAGCCCACTCCACCCCCCAGGCCTCAGAAAGGGGGCGCACCGAAGGGGGCGCTGGGGCCCCTTGGGGGAGTTGGGGGCAGGGATGAGGTTGGCACTGGGGCGGGGCGCAGGGTCTGGGGGCGGAGCGGACCCTCCGGGGGGACTGGGCGGGGCGTGGGGCGGGGACAGGACCGGGGGGATGGGAGCTGGGACCGGGACGTTGGGGGGGCGGGGTGCACGGGGCGGGGACAGGACCGGGGGGATGGGAGCTGGGACCGGGACGTTGGGGGGCGGGGTGCACGGGGCGGGGACAGGACCGGGGGGATGGGAGCTGGGACCGGGACGTTGGGGGCGGGGCGGGGCCCAGGGCCTGGGGGCGGGCGCGGTGGGCACCTCCCGGGCTCCCGCCTTTCGGGGGAGAATGTGCTGTTTCCCCGAAGTCACGTGCGCGGGGCGGGGCGGCCTGGCTGTTGTTAGACGGCGGGCGGGGGGGCGGGCGGGGCCGGGATGGCGCTCCTGGGGCTCAGGGCCCGGGAGGCGGGGGGACGCGCTCTGCACCCGGACCCCGCGCAGAGAGGGGGGGGGCGGGGACGGGGTGCAGCTCCGAAGAGCCGCACAGGTGGCCCCCACGTGCCCTCAGGTCTGAGCCTTGGGGAGGCTGCGCCCCACCCGCCCCAGGGCGGCGCCCTCCGAGAACCGCCTGCACCTCGGCCCCTGGCCCTGCCCCCGGCAGCGCTGGGGCTGACGGAGCAGCTGGGTTGGCCTGGGCAGTGACCGCACTGACTGCACCCCGGGCACGGGTGCCCTGGGCAGAGGGCCCCCTCCAAGGCCGGGCCCTGCGTCTCCCTCGGTCCCGGGCCAGGGGAGGCGGTGACTCCGTCGGGGGCGAGGCACCCGGAAAGCACGCAACCGGGGCGCACCGGCAGGCCGTCCCCTCCCAGAGGCAAGGCCTGGGCTCCGCGCCTGACCAAGAACAATAGCTGGATTGTGGGGCTCCCGGCCCCCAGCCCCTCCCGGCTGGTCCTGTCCCCCACCTGCCGGGAGACGCGCTTTGGGTGCGGGAAGCGCCCTGCTTCTGGGGGGCTGGCCTTCCCAGTAGCCGCCTAACAGGACTCAACTCTGCCTTGGGCACCGGGGCTCTGGTGACCAGGAGGCTGACCCTGACCGACCTTGCCGTGGGGGTTGGGGTGGGGGTGGGGGATCCTGGGCAGGAACAGCTGGGGAGGAGGAGCCAGGACTCTCCCAGGCCAAACCTCCCTGCCCCCTTGCAGACTGTCCCTAAAAAAACACAAACAACTTTTATTGACTTCAGAGAGGAAGGGAGAGGGAGAGAGAGAAACATCAATGAGGAGGGAGAATCATGGACCAGCTGCCTCCTGCATGGCCCCCCTCCTGTGGATCGAACCCACAACCAGGCATGTGCCCTGACCGGGCATTGAACCGTGACCTCCTGGTTCCTAGGTAGATGCTCAACCACTGAGCCACAACGGCCAGGCCGGGCCAGACTGTCCTTTTGAGGACTTCTTTCTGGTGACCAGCCAGCAGATGGGGACCTGTAATCACCACAATGTCCGCCATGGGGCAGAGGTCCTGTCCCCAGAGCAGAGTCAGCTCCTGGGCCCGGCCATGTCCACAGCGGGTGTCACCTGGGCCTGCGGGCCGCTGTGAGGGACCCCTGGCCGCCGTGGCTGTGGGAGAGCCTGACCCTGACCCAGCGCTGAGTCCTGAGCTTCAGGCTCCCCTGGGCTGCAGGGGGTGAGCTCAGGCCTCTTGCTCCTCAGCGAAGAGCCTCCCCTGTGGGATCAGCACGGGCTTTGCTCCCCCAAAAGGCCCCCCACGCCCACCCCTAACCTGTGCTCTCTTCACCCACGAGACCCGATGCTGAGTGTGGCCACCAGGCTGTCCCCCGCCCCCGCCCCCCAGGAGCCTCACCCACCAGGAAGGGCCGGCCACCCCACAGCAGCCTGTGGGTGTCCTCCAGGCTCCTGGGGGGGGCGGGGCAGCTTTTCACACCCTGAGTGGACAAGAACAGCGCCCATCAGTCACACCCCCCGCTGGTTTCTGCCCCACGGAGCCCAGCAGCCGAACTGTCACACTCCGGGTGGACACAGCACGAAGCAGCTCGGAGCTGGGAGAGCGGCCGCTCACAACACCCGAGAGCAGGCCTTCCCACACCACCCACACCTCAGGCTCAGGGGGCGGACGGTCAGGAGCCAAGGCCCTCCCTGTGCTCTGCAGGAGGCTACCTCAGGGAGACACGGAGGGGAAGTGGTGGGACATTAAGTATTTCTCTCTGGACAGCGACCAGCGCGGCCAGAGAGCGGACAGGAGTCCTGAGTAGGGGCGACGGGGGACTGAGAAAATGGAAGAGACAGGCGCAGAGGCAGTAGGGAAAGGTGGGACAGCTGTCCTCTGATGGAGAGACAGTGACCCAGAGGCGGTGCAGCGTGTTTATGTTATACAGTAATTCCAGGACGTTTTACCGGAGTTTAAAACAAAGGAAATGATGAGAAATCACGGTTAAAGATCAAGCTGTAATTTTTCATTCTTTGTGGCTTCTTTGTAATCGTCACTCCTGGCTGAGCCCGGATAATTGCGTCCTTTCCTTTTGACCGGCTGAACTTAGATAATGAAACCCACCCCCACCCCCCGGGCACCTGAGCTAAGGGTCAGGCTGACAACGTATCTGCCTCTGGCATGGTGCGTTTCCAGGACGTGGCTCTGCCAATGCCACCGGGCTCCGCTGACAATAATGGAAGAAATGCTCACGTGCCTCCCCAGGCGCTCTCTCCAGGGGAAGGGAGACTTTGTGGATCTGGGAGCGAGAGGAAGAGCTACGGTGCAGTACTCACAGCAGACAGAGCGTGCCTTCAATCAAAGGCTTTCCCAAGAGACAAAGCAGGACCAGCCACTCCACTGCTGGCTGCTGCTCTGAAGAAGCCCAAACCCTAATTGGAAAAGGCACGTGACCCCCCCACATACATCGCAGCATCACTCACAACAGCCAAGATGCAGAGGCAGGCGGGCGCCAGCAGAGGAGGGAGAAAGCAGTGGTGTGGCCGCGCCGAGGCCTAGGACTCGGCCACGAAGAGGCGTGGACTCTCCATTGGCGAGGCGTGGGTGCGCCCGGGGGGACTGTGCGGTGTGAAACGAGTCAGACAGAGAAAGACAGAGGCCCGAGAGCCCCACTCACCCGTGGGATCTAAAGGACAAAATGACACAACAAACAGACGGGGGGGGGGGGGGGGGGGGGCTGAAGTGGGGGAGGGGACTCAAAGGCAGGAACTGGCAGTTACAGAGTGGCCCGGGATGACAGGCCCGCTCAGGGGGTGCAGCTGATGACACTGTCCCGCTACGGACGCCGTCAGATGGACACGAGGGTCATCAGCGTGAGCACCTGGTGAGCTCTGTCCAGTCACTGGCTTGTGCACCTGACACTCATGTAACATTGTCCGTCCGCTGCCAAGGACAAGTTAGAAATTGTCTATATCAAAGGATCCTTTCCCACCATGAGCCGAGTCTCAAAGAAATTGGACTAAAATTATTTTTTTTAATATGTTTTATTGGTTTTCTACAGAGAGGAAGGGAGAGGGAGAGGGAGAGTTAGAAACATCAATGAGAGAGAAACATCCATCAGCTGCCTCCTGCACACCCCCCACTGGGGATGTGCCCGCAACCAAGGTACATGCCCTTGACCGGAATCGAACCTGGGACCCTTAAGTCTGCAGGTCGCCACTCTATCCGCTGAGCCAAACCAGTCAGGGCTGGACTAAAATTCTTAAGTTCAAGTCCAAAAAGTCCAGGACGAGAAGGGAAAACAACCTCGAAGGCGGGACAGGAAAGGCCCGGCTGGTTCCGATGGAGGCGCCACGTGACCCAGCCCTGGGCGGCTCCACCCTGGGACCTGCCCAGACAGGGCGGGCCGTGGCGGTGTGCTGGCCCCCGGCAGTCAGGTTCGGAGGGAACTGGGTAGGAGTGGTGCTCAGGCTTCCCCGGGACAGTGGAAAGGCTGTGTGCTCTGATTCCTTCTCATGGTTTCCGGTGGCTGCGCCCAGAGGGGGAAGGGGGGGGGGGGGGGGGGGGGGGGGGGGAGGGGAGGGCCCTGGACACCTTCTGCCAGGCCTCCCTCCGGCCTGTGGGGTTGCAGCCTCCAGCCTCCAGGGTCAGAGCCTCAGGCCCAGAGCCTCCCTGGGAGAGACCCAGGGCTCCTGGGAGGCGGGCCGAGTTCCCGGCACCAGGTCTAGGTCTGAGCAAATAACGGGTCCACATCCCGCCCCCCCACACCGGGAGCTGGCCTTTCCACCATTTCACAACCACATTCCCTGTGGCTCAGACTGCATTCCACTTGCTGAGACCAGAAAACTCCCCCGGATCTGGCCCCACCAGACAGCTCCCCCACCCCGCCGCCCCGACAGAGCCGGCCTGGAGCCCTTTATTTATTTTTTAAAATATTTTTTATTGATTTCAGAGAGGAAGGGAGAGGGATAGAAAGATAGAAACATCAATGATGAGAGAGAATCATGGATTGGCTGCCTCCTGCATGCCCCCCGCTGGAGATCGAGCTCACAACCCAGGCATGTCCCTTGACCAGAATCGAACCCGGGACCCTTCAGTCTGCAGGCCAACGGTCTATTCACTGAGCCAAACAGGCTAGGGCCAGCCTGGAGACCTTTAAAACTTCTGGCTCCCCGTCCCCGGGGGCTGGCGCCATTTGCGGGCTCAGCCCATCTGGTCCCCAGGTGACCTAATCCTATGTAATGAAAGGCTAATATGCAAATCCAGCGAAAGGCAGAATGACTGGCCGCTATGATGCGCACTGACCACCAGGGGCAGAAGCTCAATGCAGAAGCTGCCCCTGGTGGTCATTGCGCTCCCACAGGGGAAGCACTGCTCAGCCAGAAGCCGGGCTCACAGCTGGCGAGCACAGCCGTGCTGGCAGAGTCTCTCCCACCTCCGTGGCAGCACTAAGGTGCCAGTGGGACATCCACTGAGGGCTCCCGGACTGTGAGAGGGCGCAAGCCACGCTGAGGGCTCTCCTCCCCCCCAGTGCACGAATTTCATGTACCGGGCCTCTAGTGGATTCATAATTCTTCACACTTTTTGCCTCATGCGTGCCTCCTTTGGGGACCCTAACCATCACCAGGTCTGCACACACTGCCTAAGTGGGGTGTCCGCACTTCTCAGACCCTCAGGCAAAGGCCTGGCTCCCCAGGACCCAGGCGAGGCTTCCGGGGGGGAAGGGGAGGCTGAGGGAGCCAGGCTGGTCCGTTCAGAGGACACAGCTCAGGCTGGCGCCCCCCACTCCCCGAGCGGGCCAGGGGGCCCGACTGCCCTGGGTCTGGGCCCAGGCTGATGGCTCTGGCGAGGAAGATGCCGGCCTGGTGGATGGGCAGAGTTTGGCTGCAGAGAGGTGTCCCCTCCTCCCAGCCCCCCACCTCTCCTCTCCCCAGGGCCCTGGACAGTCACTGTCACCCTCTCCCTTCCAGACCAGAGGATGGAGACAAAAGAACAGCCCAGGGGACACCCTTGGCAGGGGCAGGGCCACACCAGGGGGAGCCTGGCGCTAAGAAGCTTGGCCACCCTCCTTAGAGACGCACACCCAGCGGGAGCAGCATCCCTCGAGGGCGGCCAGGCCCTGAGGGAACCCTCGGTGCTGGGCAGGCGGACACGGCGCAGGGGAAGGAAGCCCGGGCTGCCCAAGCTCAGGCAGATGGGCTGGCTGGAGGTAAGCAGGCTGGGGTCTGACAGGAAATGGGAACATGGGGGGGGGGGAGAGGGGGGCGGGGGGGCGCCCCCTGAGCCACGGTGGGAAGAAAGGCCTTGGACAAGAGTTCACGTGCAGGTGCAGAAAAGGAGAAGGCGAGGCCCCTTGGCTCAGTGGACGGTGTTTACGGGGCTTTCAAACACACAAACAAAGCAAAGGCCATGGACAAACCAGGAGGAAATGTTCAGACCTAAACCGCAGGCCCCTGACTAATGCCCCCTCCCGTGCCGGGAACCTTAAAGCTGAGCCAGAACAATGGAGGGAACCATGAGCACCGCGGACATTAAGAGAAAGAAAGGAATGCCCTGGCCGGTGTGGCTCAGTGGGTAGAGCGTCGGGCTGCGGACTGACAGGTCCCAGGTTCCGTTCCCGGTCAGGGCACATGCCCAGGTTGCGGGCTCCACCCCAGTTGGCACTGCAGAAGGCAGCTGGTCCATGATTCTCTCTCATCACTGATGTTTCTATCTCTCCCTCTCCCTTCCTCTCTGAAATCAATAAAAATATATTTAAAAAAAGAAAGAAAGGAAGAAAGCTACCGCCAAACATCCGGACGGACGCAGGAACTTAGGGAACAAGGCAGGTTGGGGTGTAGGATTGGGGGGAGGGGAGAACTCGGGGCTGCAGGCTGCCGAAGGCGCATCTCCACGCGGGGAGGCAGGCGAGGCGGAGCCGCTGCAGGGCCCGGAGGAGCCACAAGATCTCACTGACAAAGTCGGGAGGAGTGAGGAGGCCCAGAGGGAAAGGGAGGACCCTGAGGGGGCGGCCTCGGGTCACTATAGTAACCATTCCAAAGGGATAGTGGCCAATCAGAGGGCTGTCAGCACGGGACCCGCAGCCTTTATAAACCAGGAAACAGGAAGTGGGGGCCCTTCCCCTCCCCGGTGGGCGTCTGCCTGATCTTTAAGGAACCTCCACCGGCTCCCCACCTTTGTCCGGGGATTCCTTCTTCCACTCCGGACGGGGATCCGGGTCCAGGCCAGGGGACAGCATGGTCCCTGCCAAAGCTCCCGCCCAGCAGGGAAAGGACTGTGTCCCCTCGCGTTAGAGAAATGCAAATTAAAGCGAGACAGGGCCACCCGCCCATCAAACGCAGCAATGAGCTGCCCAGTGTTGGGGGGCTGCAGGAGGCCGCACGTCCCCACACCCCACACCCCACACCCCACACCCGGGAGGCCCAGGGAGCAGCTGGGAGGGAAATGGGTCACACTCAACCCAAATGCACACAGTGGACCCTCCCTACCACGGGCTGCCCATCGTGTGTTCCCGACCTCAGAGCAGAACTATTCAGAAACAACCCCAGAAAGTTCCAGAAGGCAAAGCCGAGATGGGCCCCTTGCCTGGCACTGTGTGGTGGGCATGAAGCGCTGTGGGGTCCCCTGCTGTGCCTGCGCCCCAGGCCCTTTACAGGAAAACACCCCATTTACTGAGGGACTTGAGCATCCGGCATCGGGGGTCCCTGGGGTCCTGGAACCAATCCCCCCGGGGCCCCGAGGGACCCCTGTGGGGACCGCCCTTGAACCAGGCACCCTGAGGGGCGCTTCCCACAGTGAGAAGGGCATGTGCACAGGGACTCAGTGCCACGCGGGGAGGGTGGGGGAGGTGGAATCAGCCCGGACCCCACAGCGGGGCCCAGGCAGCCGGGAAGAGGACGAGGCCGGGCCCTGGACCCGGATGGGGGGTGACTGCCAGCCCCCCCCGCTGAGCGAGACCCCAAAGCACAGAGGGCACTTGCGGGGGCTGCCTCCCGGGGTGCACAGGGGTGTCTGCCCATCTGTGAGCCTGACGCAGGACGGGGTGCCAGCGCCTGGCGCCTGCTGACCTGCGGGGTGGCCGGCGAGGGGCTGCTTGAAGGGTGAGGGCCGGGGGCGGTGGGGGGGGTGTCTCTGGGTGTCTGTCTCTAGAGACTGAGCCATTGGGCCTGCGGGGGGCGGAGTGGGGGGAGCTCCCGTGCACCCTGCGGGGTTGTGCGGCCGGGCAGGCGGGAGGGAAGCACATTTTAAAATATGGGGCAGCCGGGCCCCAATGTAGGGATGAGGCGGGGCAGGGAGGGAGGTGAGGCCTGGGCCACCTGCGCTCCCAGGGGACAGGGCCTGGCCGGGGAGGAGGCGGGGCTGGGGGCAGGACCGCAGGGTCATCCTGCAGGCAGGTCTCCCATGAGGAGGGGCCTCGGCCCAGGCCCAGTTCTGGCTCAGGCTCAGGCCCCGTCAGAGTCTCCCAGGCCGGTTAGGGAGAGGCTGCTTCCTCCTGTGGCTCAGTCGCCTCGGCCTCAGCTCAGAACCATCCCCGTGCCGGTCGCGGGGTAGCGGGTTCGGCTCCTCCCCCGCACCAGGGCCCGGCGCGCACCCCCAAATCCACGGGGAGCCATCGGGCCAGGAAACATCCCCCGAGCCTATGACGGAGGACACCCTCCCCGGCCGGAACCGGAGGAGGAGAGCTGCGTCCTGGCTCCGGGGATGCGGCTCCGGAGGGACCTCAGGGTGGGGCCGGGAGCCCATGCCGGGCCTGCAGGAGAGCCGAGCCGTGCCCAGCTCGGTGCACAGCCTGGATGGCTCACTGCTCAGAACGGAGTTTGCACCAAGCGACGGGGCGGCCGGTAGGTTGGGTGGCCCCCAGGGGCCCTAGGAAGTCGTGGTTCCCCATCTCAACACAGAACACGGACAGAAACACACATGTGTTAGTTCACGTACATGTATTTCCGTCTCCCCCTGCGGAGCGGCCTGGACGCTCAACACCCCCGGGCGAGGAGCCCGCCAGGCCCGGGCCTCAGCCCGGAGACCTTCCTCCATGAAGGACCAGGGCTCCTGGGAGAGGACTGGGTCGACTGGGCGGCCATGCCGATGGGCCTGGCGTGTCCTGAGGCCCCGCAATGGAGGGATGGCCCACAGACACGGAAAGCAGAGGAAGCTGCAGGGACCCGGCCCCACGCGGGAGCGCCTGCACCAACGTCTCAGCCACGCGAGCCACGCCTCCTGAGCGCCCTGGACTGTCAGCCACGAGGAGAACGAAGGGCCTCTGGGTCTCGTAAGAAACCGATTAGACGGGGACATGGAGAGAAGGGACAGCTGTCCTCGCCGTGGGCCTGCAGCTAGGAAGTGAGGACAGAGGGAGACGGAAAGGCGCCATCAGGCAAATGTCCCAGAAATGATCGTCCTAGAAAGATCCACCGGTGGGCTGACCTGCAGATCAAAGATCGGGGAGGCGCCTGTTCTTCAGTCTTACAGTCTCACACATTAATGATGTGCCAAGAAACGGTGATTTTAGTTAATTAATTTATTAAAATATACTTTTATTGATTTCAGAGAGGAAGGGAGAGGGAGAGAGAGATAGAAACATCAATGATGAGAGAGAATCATTGATCTGCTGCCTCCTGTACGCCCCCTACTAGGGATGGAGCCCGCAACCCCAGCATGTGCCAGGACCGGGAATCCAACCGTGACCTCCTGGTTCATAGGTCAACACTCGACCACTGAGCCATGATGGCCGGGCCCAAAGACGGTTATTTTACATCGAGACACCCAGCAGACACCATCCTACAGAGATCAGGGTCACATCACAGTCCGGAAAATCAACGCAGGGAGCTCTGGTCAATACCTTTCTGCAACATTGTTGCCAAAGACCATGCCAACCCCAGGAAGAACTGGGAGCTGTGCTACACACAGTGACTGGTGGATGCTGCTACCTTCGGGAAAGACAAGACCTGAAGGGCTGTCACAGGTCGGCCGAGGGACCTGGCACAGGGCAAGGATGTCCGTGCAAACATCGGTGGCCTGAGAGTCAGGTGTCCAGTTTAGTAGCAGTCTTTTTAAAGTGGATTTCAGGGAGCCGAAGGGAGAGGGAGAGACAGAAACGTCAATGAGAGTCATCGATGGGCTGCCTCCTGCAAGCCTCCTACTAGGGATGGAGCCCGCAACCCGAGCATGTGCCCTGATTGGGAATCGAACCCAGTGACCTCCTGGCTTTTCAGCTGTGTTCTATTTTTAAAAATATTTTTACTGATTTCAGGGAGGGAGGGAGGGAGAGAGAGAGAGACAGACAGACAGACAGACAGACAGACATCAATGATGAGAGAGAATCATGGATCTGCTGCCTCCTGCACGCCCCACACTGGGGGTCGAGCCCACAAACTGGGCATGTGCCCTGACCGGGAATTGCGCTGTGATCTTCTGGTTCATAGGTCAATGCTCAGCCACTGAGCTACGCCGGCTGGGCGTCCATTTCCTGTTCTGAAATGCAGTTGCAGGGAGGGTTACCTACTGAGCCACGTCCAGCACGCAGAACAGTGCCTGTCACGGACTTGGTGATGGGAGGGCCCAGCCTTCATTACCCTAATGATGCCCGGGATTAGAAGCAGCAGGGGGACCCCACAGAAGGGCAGAGGCCTGTGTTGCAAGATCAGCCCCCAGGTGGCCAGGAGGTCACCTGGGAGGTCACCTGGGCGGTCACGTGGGCGGTCACCTGGCGGTCACAGGGTTGTAAAACGGAGTGGGGAGCGTGTCCTGGAACAAAAGGGAAGGACGCGGAGAGGAAGAAGCTCTCGAGGCACGAAAGGAGTAGACTCGCAGGAAGGAAAGAGGAAGAAGGTGCCGCTGGTGCAGAGCGGCGGGGTGGCCCACGCTGAGCCGCGGCGGGGATGCAAGAGCATCGAGGAGGACTTCCCCAAATAGACCCCCACGAGGCCCACTCCCCTTCCTGCCGGATCCCGGATCCCTCAGCAACTCCCAGACACGCTCAGGTGGAGTCTGAAAGCACTGAGAACACATTCCGGACGGTATTACGCAGTGGAGCTGTGGCTCAGTGCAAGGTCGTGGCTCAGAGGTGAGGGTGACGAGGGTCTTTCCGGAGCCTCAGAGTGTGCCCACGCACACGCCTGCAGGAGGAGGAACCGAAACAGAAGAAAACAAGCCCAGGAAGCGGGGAGCCGCCGCAGAGAAGAGGGGCCGATGCCTGGGTCCTAGGAGCCACCGCCCCAGCAGGTTCTGCGTGAGCCGGCCGGGGGAGGGGGGGTGTGGGGGCACAAGACGGCCCGAGAGGGAAGCCAAATAGCCGTGGAGCCTTAGTCCAGCAGGACCAAGTGGCAGGCGTAGGACCAGAGGGGCCAGAAGCTTTAATTTAAATTTTAAGCGCACGCAAAATGATTCAATTAACTGCCGGAGGAATTGTACCACATGAAGCACGTGCAGTTGCAAATCCCACAGCACTTGATTACTCACACAAGTTCCTGGGCTGCGGGTACAAGCTCAGTTAGGTATCCCCGTGGTGCTGTCCTCTGGGGTACGGCAGCTGAGCTGGTCTGGCCCGGATGCAGGGGGCTGGCGTTCCTCACCCAAGAGCTGGGTCGCGTCTCGATCGGGGGTTAGCTGTTCTCTGTCTTCTGGCAGGGAGAGGAGCGTGGAGCGGCGGCGCTTGTCAGACCCACAAAGGGACGGGCCTTTGTAGCTGTCTTGACAGGCGAGCATCGTTAGCTGGCCGGGGTCCATATCTAAAGCTTGTTCATACTGTAGCAGCTCAGGGGGCTATCAGTGATTTATGTCAATGCGCACATGTTAATCTTAAACACGGCGAGGGGGCCAGGGAGATTAGTGTTTATCTTGACAAGTCACTCTGCGTCAGTTCAAGTCCTGATCTCTGGGGTACACACCCTTCAGGGCAGTGGGGACTGTGTCTTTAATATCACACTTTAAGTTTCAAGGAAAGGTAACTCAAACATTTTAAAACTTTTCTAACATTCTTTAAGCATTTTTAAACATTTCTATATTTTACTACAACAGCTCTGCATCTGTGGCTTCTGAAACCTGGCCAGGGACACCTGTGGTCCTTGTGCCTTCCCTCCGGTGCGACTCGGCCCCAGAGAGGTCCTCAGCGGCAGCGAGGGTCAAAGGCCACAGAAATCGGAAGGTCTGACTGTTGATTGCAGATGCTTTCAGAGAATGTAGTTGATCAAAAGACGGAAATGTCCAATTTTAATTTCTTTTTTTATATTGACGTCAGAGAGAGGGAGAGGGGGAGAGGGATGGAGACATCAATGATGGGAGAGCATCAGGGTTCGGCTGCCTCCTGCACGCCCCCTACTGGGTATTGAGCCTGCAACCTGGGCACGTGCCCTGACCAGGAATCCAACCCAGGATTTCTTGGTTCATAGGTTGACACCCAAGCGCCGAGCCCCCAGCTGGGTGGCATGTCCAGGCTGCCAACAGAGACCTGCATGCACACAGAGGTCAGGAGGAGCGAGAGGAGCCCTCCCGCCCTGGGTGCTCACGAAGCTGAAGCCGAAGCCGGAAAGGAGGAGCTCTGGGGTCAGGGTCAGGGTCAGGGTCAGGGTCAGGGCCACAGCAGGGCTCTGTGGTGGACCGTCCCTCCTCGGAGCTTCCTCTTCCCCTGGGAGAGAAAGTGCTGCTTCTCCCTCTGCTCCTAGCACTCGGCCCGGCCCCTCCTCCCCCCACGTCCAGTTGCAGCCATTTCTTCTCAAGTAAGTGGGTGTTGGTGTGGGAATACCGCAACTTCTGTTTGTGGCCCACACAGCCGCGGCGTGGGCTGCGGGGAGCGGAGGCTCTTCCTGGGGCGGGAGGGTGGGGTCTGTGTGACGCCTGGTAGGCCCCTGCCTGGAGACAGTGAGGCGGATGGCACAGGCTCGGCCTGGGCTGGGGGAAGGGTGGTTGGGGTAAGAAAATAATTCTCTCTCACCCTCTGTGACCGCAGGTCCAGCTCCCAATGGTGCTGCCCAGCTTAACGAGCCGCAGAGCCGCTTTTCGGAGCCCTCAGACCAAGGCCTCACGCCCACGCCAGCGCAGAGGTGAGAATGTTGACCTCCAGCTGAACCCAAATCTGTGCGTGTGCACACACGGAACCAAAGAACCGGGCAGGACTGGCTTTGGACGCGGACCTTTCAGAAACAGAGGGCCTGCTGTCTGGGGGCCCTGAGACTGACGCCCCTTACCAGAAAGGCCCGAGCTCCGAGGCCCCCCAATGAGGAGATGACCTCCAGGCTTCCCATGACCATCCCCCCAAGCCCTTGAACACCCGGAACCTAGTCCAGTGAACACCATAGAGTGGAGGAACTGATAGGATTTCCAGCTTCTTGGTTGGCGCCTTCTTGGTCAATGAACCTTTCCTTTCTCCAAACTTCTCACTCTGGCCGGTGTGGCTCAGTGGATAGAGCGTCGGCCTGCGGACTGAAGGGTCCCAGGTTCGATTCCAGTCAAGGGCATGTACCTTGGTTGCGGGCACATGCCCAGTGGGGGGTGTGCAGGAGGCAGCTGATCGATGTTTCTCTCTCATCAATATTTCTAACTATCCTTCTCCCATCCTCTCTGTAAGAAAATCAATAAAATATATATTTTTTAAAAAATTTCTCTAAATCTGCCCTTTGGTTTCTTTGTCCCACAAACCCTGGGGGGAGGGTCTGACCAACTGAGTTTTGACCTTCTGAAGCGCCGGGCACACACAGTTGGATGTGGCAGCGCTGCGAGGTCCCTGGCTGAGACGCCCTGAATTAAACACAGAAGCACAGCAGCACCGCACTGTGTTGCCCAGTGGGCTGGAGCGTCCGGCCAGGCACTGAAAGGTTGCAGGTTCGAGACCCAGTCAGGGCACGTGCCTAGGTTTCAGGCTCCATCCTGGTCAGGGCATGCACAGGAGGCAGCCGACGGATGTTCCTGTCTCACATCCATGTCCCTCCCTCCCTCCCTCCCTCCCTCCCTTCACTTCTCTCTAGAAGCAATTTTAAAATGTCCTTGGGTAAGTATTAACACAAACAAAAGCCAGATGAACAGTACAAAACCAAGAGATTAATAATTTCAGTGCCTCCTGCATACCGGGGAGAGACCCCCCAGAACCCCGAGTCGCCCAGGAAAGGCCCACAATGCCACCATAAACATCACCTCCCGCTGAACACAAACCATGGCCGGGGGGTCAGAGGCCGTAAAGGGAGGGGGCCAGGGGAGCACAGCACACAGGGTAGGCACGGACACAGACCTGCCTCCGCCTGCTCGGCGTGGACGGTGTTACAGAACTCACCAGGCGACCGGAAAATACACAGGAGCACCCGGAGATACGGGAAAACCCGTTCATTTCCAGATGTTAGTGGAGCCTGTGTCATCTCCTGAGCGAGCCAACAGGGAGGAAACTTTCTCTTTCTACCCTTTGTCCCCCAAATAAGGATCAGACTTCCGGACCTTTCGAGGGCTTTGCAAAAAGCCCCTTATGTTGGGATGCGGGACATGAAACCACACCTTAAGGCCTGGCCTGGCGCCAGCGCCGATACCCCCCCTCTGGGGGTTGTGTATGGTTCCTGGCTTATGGCCTCTGTAAAATGTGAGTATTTAGGTAAACAGGTCTTGCAAGACCAGATAATTAAGGAAGGGGCAGTGACTAGACTCAAGGCTAACAAGAATGTGCATTAGGGATACTGATATACTAGGTACAGGGTGAGGGTGCTAGCCGCCCCCCACCCCCCAAAAAATGTCTTATTTTCCTCATCAATAGGAGCTGCTAGGGATGAGGCCAGCTCCTCTTCAGACAGCACGGACTCCCTGACTGTGGGAATGAGTCTTGCAAAGGGAATCCAACTTCCTTTTCAGAGCGTCTCTGATTCACAAAAACAGGACGCCTAACACAATCGCGACACCAAAGCAGCATCCTCTGCGGGGACAAACGCTGCTCCCTGTGGACTGTGGGCGAAAGGGGCCACATGCTGACCTGACTAGCTCAGGGGAGGCCTGCCTGGCGGTTGTGCAAACTCAAAGCCCTAAAATAACCACCAAGGGTGGTCTGAAAATTAAATATTTAACTACAAACAGGTTATAGTGGGCAGTCATGTCCTAGGCCAGTATTTTCCCCGACAAAGATCAACTTAGAGCTTTCCTGAGCCCGTTTTTCTTTTTTCCTCTAAGTGAACGTATCTGTGAAACTTCTGGGTAAATTGTAACTTCCCTTCCCCTCCCCCCCACCCCTCAGGGCACAACAAATAGCACCAGGATGTTTCCTCATTGTTATCATGTTCATCATCCACTGTTAGCTGTGTCAACGATCCTGTAGCCATCTGCGTAAAAGAAGGACGTGTCCATCATTTCACTTTTTATCCAATCCCAGAGGTTCCCTGCTTTGCTTTCTCCCGCCTCCCTAATCCATCACCAATGGATTTCAAGTAACCCAATTACCTATTTTCCCTTGGATGGTACTTTCTAAAAACAACGTGTGAACTCCCCATTCTCGGGAGCATTATCTCAATTCTTTGAGGTTCTGCTTCCTGGCGTAAGTCGCCAGTCTGGCACAAATACACTCAGAAAGTTCTTTACGGATCTGAATGTTTTTTACGTTAACATAAATCAGGGGGTGACTCCAGACACTAGAGACACACCCCGGGCCCATCACAGCCTAAATGAGGACCTGGGGGAGCTGAGACAGGCCTGACTGGAGTGACAGGGACAGGAAGCCCCCTCCCACTTCCCCCCAGGCCTCGGCCTCTCCCTGCTGGGCTCTTGTGCAACCTGACACTCGCTCAGCCGGGACGCCCTCCGGGAACACAGCCAAAACACAACTTTGGGGAAAACGAAACTGCCAGGAAAAGGCGGCACCACTGAGGCTCCCTTATCCTGGGATCCGGATCCGCACGCCATCTGCTCCGCTCCGACACCATGAACCCCAACTCCCAGCCCTTCTTCCCTGGCGCCCGCACCGCAGTGTCCCCATCCTATGAGGTGCTCAAGGAGGAACACGAGGTGTCTGTGCTGGGGGGTCCCCAGAGCTCGATGGCAGCGAGGACGACGGTGATCAACATCCAGACGGACACGGTGGTGCCCGACCACATCGTCTGGTCCCTGTTCAACACCCTCTTCTTCAACCCCTGCTGCCTGGGCTTCGTGGCGTTCGCCTACTCCGTGAAGGTGGGTGTGTGCGCGGGGCTTCCCCGGAAAGCGAGTGCGAGACCCCACAAGTCTGCTGCCCCGGCGGCCTTGGTGTGGGGAGCCCACGTGTGTGTGTGTGTGTGTGTGTGTGTGTGCGCGCGCGCGCGCGCGCGCGTATGTGAGAGTGTGTGTGTGTGTGTGTGTGTGCGCGCGCGCGTATGTGAGAGTGTGTGTGTGTGTGTGTGTGTGTGTGTGTGTGCAGGTCATGTGAGGCTGCCTGGGGGCGGCAGGATCAGCCTGTGTCCCCTGGACTCCAAGGAATATCCTGTTGATCAGCCAGAAATTACTCTCCTCTGACTCCATGTGGCTTCAGGGCTCCGGCTAGAGAACAAAAGTTCTCAGAAAACCCGGAGCCCTGGGGCCCTGCGAGGGGGCGGGAGGGGGGCCCGGAGGTTCTGGGGAGCCTGAGCGGCTGTGAGGGAGGCCCCCTGGCCTGGCCTGCTCAGGCTCCCGGGAACAGGGAGGGGGTATCTGACCTGGCTGAGGGTTAGGGTTAGGGTTAGCTGTGAGGGAGGCCCCCCTGGCCTGGCCTGCTCAGGCTCCCGGGAACAGGGAGGGGGTATCTGACCTGGCTGAGGGTTAGGGTTAGGGTTAGCTGTGAGGGAGGCCCCCCTGGCCTGGCCTGCTCAGGCTCCCGGGAACAGGGAGGGGTAGCTGACCTGGCTGAGGATTAGGGTTAGGGTTAGGGTTAGGGTTAGCTGTGAGGGAGGCCCCCTGGCCTGGCCTGCTCAGGCTCCCGGGAACAGGGAGGGGGTATCTGACCTGGCTGAGGGCAGGTGGAGGCTGGTCTGGGCGGGAGCAGCCGGGCCGGGCTGAGTCACAGCACCTGGCTGTCCCAGGGCCCGTCCAGACCCCTCACCATCTCTCCTCCCCCAGTCTAGGGACCGGAGGATGGTGGGAGACGTGATTGGCGCCCAGAGCTATGCGTCCACCGCCAAGTGCCTCAACATCTGGGCCGTGGTCCTGGGCATCCTTGTCATCCTTGCGGTCATCATCACGGTCGTCGTGTTTTACACCACTGCTCTGAATCGCGGCTACGCGGGTCCCTTCCACCTGCCCCAAGACTGAGGCCCTCGCCCCTTTCCCGGCTGCGCAGACGCACACGTGTCTACAACGGAGTTCAATAAAGCCCATGTATGTGCCAAGGCTGTGTTTTCACCTGGGGAGGGTCCTGTGAGAGCCCCTGGGGCTGGGCCCACGCCCACCTGGCCACTGCCTGCTGCCCAGAGGTCGGGGGCCTGGATCCGAAGCCGGGAGCCCCAGGCCTTCCTCCCGGCAGGAGCGTCCGTCCGCTCTCCGCCCGCGCCCCGCCCCACGATAGGGCCGGGAAGGGCGTGGTCAGAGCCGCCCCGCCCGCCCGCCCCCCAGGCTTCCGGTTCTCCGCTGGGCGACCGGAGCAGCGTCAGCCCGCCCCGCCCACCGGCCTGGACCGCCTGCATATTCGGTCCCGCCGACTGGACGCTGCATCCCAGGCTGCTCCTCCCTTCCGGTCCTCGGCCGCGTCCACCTGGTTCGAGCCCTGGAGGACCAGCTGCCCGCCTTTCCCGCTACGCCTGCCCCGCCCTGGGGCCTGCTCTTCGCCCGCCTCGCGGGGCCCCGCCTACATCCTGTCCCGCCGCTAGGCCCCGCCCCGCCCGCTAGGCCACGCCCACCATCAAGGCCCCGCCCTCCCACCCCGCCAATGGGGTCGAGCAAATCCCCAGCCCCGCCCAGGCCCTCCGCGCCCACCAGCCAAGCCACGCCCACCGCGGGGCGTCTGGGCGCCCACATCCGGGCCAGAGCGGCCGCTCCGCGGTCAGACCGCCCCCAGCTCACGGCCGCGTCCCCGCGAGCCCGGCCGGCTGCACCGGGACCTGCCGCTGCCCTGCCCGTGCGCCCGCGGGAAGCCTCGCGCGTCCGTGCAATGTCTCCAAGGGCCGAGGCCACGGGCTCTGCCGGCCGCACCAGAGCGCCTCCCGCCGGCGCGCGTCCGCCCCAGTCACAGCCCCTCCGGCGGCCTCCCTCCAGCGCAGCGCCCTTCCTGCCCGCGGTCCCGCGGGGGCTCTCCGACCCGCCCTGGGCGCTGGGGCCGGGGTCGGCGTCCCCAGGCGGCGCCCCCTCTCCTGTCCCTGGAGCAGCGAAGCCTTCCTCGACCCGGAGGGGGTCCGCCAGCCTCCCCGCTGCAGGACCATCCTCCCTGGGCCTCAGCCCCTCCTGCTCTGACGCGGGACCCCGGGCGGGGGCACCCTCCTGCCAGGCATCCCCACCCCCACGGACAAAGCACAGCGCTGGGCCCAGGATTAGGTGCTGCAGGGGGTGTCCCTCCCTCTGGCGGCGGGGACTGAACGGGGACTGACCGGAGAACCAGCGGGAGCAGCTGCTGCCCACAGACCAGAGCCCGCAGCCCCACCTGGCCCCGCAGCTGGAGCCCAGGCGAGCCGGGCCCAAGGGCAAGGCTCCTGCCGAGGGGTCACCTCCCTGACCAGCCCCGGCCACCTGGCCCCGGCCTCTCAGCCGCCTGTGCAGGGCCTGGGGGTCGAGGTGAGGATGGCTCCAGCCCACGTGCATCCGGGCCCTGGCAAAGGCTCAGGCCCAAAGCCCGAGGGCGCCCGTCGCTGGGAGACCCTTCCTGGCACTGGCAGCTCCAGCCAGCAGGCCCAGGCGGTTTGGTGGGAGGACCGGTCCTTCCTCTCAGGGTTTCTGTCCATCGAGGCTGAGGCCGCTGTCCCTCCAGGGCCACTGGCTGCCCCTAACCCTGCCCCCTGCAGAGGAGCAAGGACAGAGCTGGTGGGCTGGAGGGCGGCTCAGGAGGGGCTGGGGCCTGGGCTGCACCCCTGCACCCCACGTGCAGACACTGTGGCCTCCAGAGGACCCGCCAGCCGCCCTCACCCAGCACCGCTGCTCCCAGCCCCTCCGAGTCAGCGAGGCTTGTCCCGGGGCCAAGGGTGATCTGGCCCAGTGCCCCTTGGGTCAGGGTCAGACACTGGGAAGGAGGGGACCCCTCCTAGGCCCCTTGGTCCAGCCGCTGCTCCCAGCTGGAGGCCAGAAACCAGGGACATCTGAGAAAGTGCCAGGACCCTCCGAACAGCAAGGGGGCCTGTCTCGGGCGGGCTGGGGACTGGGCAGTGCCCCGGCCCAGGAAATGCCAGCATGGTGACGTACAGGTGCACTTTATTGAGCTCAGCTGCAGACAGGTGTGTGAACAGGGGCAGGGTGAAGGGTGGGCGCCCGGGCGGGGCCAGCGGTGGGTGGGGAGGACTGGGCACCTGCCATGGCAGCGACTAGAAGCCGCCTCCGTATGAGTTCTGCTTCACTGCATGGATGACTCCCGGGAGCACAATGACCAGGAGAACAATGAGTCCGATGGTCATCAGGAGGCCCAGGACCACGGCCCAGATGTTGAGGCACTTGGCGGTGGACGCATAGCTCTGGGCGCCAATCACATCTCCCACCATCTTCCGGTCCCTAGACTGGGGGAGAAGAGATGGTGAGGGGTCTGGACGGGCCCTGGGGACAACCAGGTGCTGTGACTCAGCCCCCGCCTGGCTGCTCCCGCCCAGACCAGCCTCTACCTGCCCTCAGCCAGGTCAGATACCCCCTCCCTGTTCCCGGGAGCCTGAGCAGGCCAGGCCAGGGGGCCTCCCTCACAGCCGCTCAGCCTCTCCAGAACCTCCGGGCCCCCCTCCCACCCCGTCACAGGGCCCCAGGGCTCCGGGTTTTCTGAGAACTTTTGTTCTCCAGCTGGTGCCCTGAAGCCACATGGAGTCAGAGGAGAGTAATTTCTGGCTGATCAACAGGATATTCCTTGGAGTCCAGGGGACACAGGCTGATCCTGCCGCCCCCAGGCAGCCTCACCGTTACCTGCACACTCACACTCTTACACACACACACACTCATACACACACACACACACACACACACACACGCGTGGGCTCCCCACCCCAAGGTCGTCGAGGCAGCAGACCTGTGGGGGCTCGCACACACTTTCCGGGGAAGCCCCGCGCACACACCCACCTTCACGGAGTAGGCGAACGCCACGAAGCCCAGGCAGCAGGTGTTGAAGAAGAGGGTGTTGAACAGGGACCAGACAATGTGGTCGGGCACCACCGTGTCCGTCTGCACGTTGACCACGGTGGACATCACGGGCCCCGGGTTCTGGGGACCCCCCATGAAGGTCACCTCGTGTTCCTCCTTGATCATCTCCGCTTTGGGGAGCAGGTGGGGTCCCAGGTGAAGAATGTGGATGTGTCCTGAGGCAGAGACTGGAGCTGTGTGGGTTCAGCTGCTCGGACTGCTCAGGCCCCTCCCTCCTGGGAGAGTTCTGATTCTCTTAAGTTTCCATTTCCTGATCTTTTCAAAATGAATGGTCTGGCTGGGTGTCAGGGGGTGGGACACACGCTCTTGTTTTGCTCGGAGCGGGGTGGGAGGAAATCCCGAGGTCTACCGTCTTCGTGTGAGTTTCCTGTCTGTCACTCATCCCAGGACTTCTCTCCTCAAGGAGGCCTTTCCCAGCCCGCAGCCTCCCCTCCTCCCCCAGCCCAGGCCCACGCCTGTGAGGTCCCCCCCTGCAGGGCCCTCCCTGTTGTCCCATGGACCCCACACTCCAGCCCAGCGTGAGCCCCGCCCCATAGCCCACCCTCACTGGCACAGGCCTCTCCTCCGAAGCACACGCTGCGGGTGGGGTGGGTGCCTCCTGGTTGGGCCTGGACCCAGCAGCCCCTGTTGCCTGTCCCAGGGGGCCCTGCAGGCCCTCTCTGGCGGGGGTGGGGGCCGTGAACAGGGACATGGGCGCTGGATGCCGGAGGAGGCGGGGCATTGGGCAGCATTTCACATCAGGCCAAATGCTGGAGGGGACGGATGGGGCGCATGGGCAGCCGGGCCTTCCCGGGACCCTTTGTCCTCCTGCCTCTGCGCACCCCGTGGCCATGTGTGGGCTTTGGTCAGAGGAAGGTGTTACCTGTGCTGAAGTGGGTCCTGAGTGGTCGCCACTGACGGGGACCCTGGCCCTGTCCCTCCCCCACCACCTGCAGGAGCCCAGGCGGGGTGCCTCTCCTGTCTTTCGGGGACCACGCACAGCGGCCTTCCCCCCTGGCGGCCAGCCCGGGGTCCTCCGTGCTCTGTGGCGCGATCCTGTGAAGAAGTGTCGTCGGGTTTTGAAGGCTCCGTAAGGAAAAATAATTTTTGTAAGATTTGAAACATTCCGTCAATACTGTTTTTGGTTACATGTTGAGATTCTATGTCGGACATATTGGTTCTGATGAAATAGGTCATTGACATCAACCCTGCTGCTCCTGTCTTGCTCTTGTTTACCGTGGCCACTGCACCGCCAGCACGCACGCTGGATAGAAATGGGGGGCCCTCCCAGGAGGGGGTGTGCAGTGGGGACCCGAGGGGTGCCTGTGTTTCTGGGGGATGTCTCCCACCCTCGAGGCCCAGGCCAGGTTACAGCCACAGGGGCGGTTACCACATGTGCCCTGCCCAGCCCTGGCACCCCCCTCTTCCTCCACCCCCCCTCCCCCCGCAGGCTCGCTGTCCCAGGCACAGCCAGGCTGGGAGGTGTGCAGGCGTCTCCCCATTCGGGTGCCACCGTGAGGCCCTCACCCCTCGGAGCCTACACCGCCAGCGCTGCTGTTGGCTCCGGAGTCCGGGAGCCGGGACACCGGCTGCCCTGGGCCAGCTCCTCGGCCTCGCAGACTCACGGGGCTGCGGTCACCGCGGGCCTGGGCAGCGGCGGGGTCCCCACAGGGACCAGAGCTGCCATGTCACCCACCGCGCTGGGGACGGGCATCCACACTGCGGGGGGCCCCCCTCCTGGCCCGCGGCCCCCCTGGCCCTGGAAGCCCCGCTGTGTGCGAGGCCTCGGCATCCGGCGACCTCGCCAGACCGCCCTTCACTCTCCTGACACCCGCCTCGTCGGGTCTTTCTTCCACTCCCGCACCCACTTCCTGTCTCTCTTCGATCGTCGCTGTTGGAAGTATGACATGTGCCCCTTCGGTACTGCACCGGCCCCACGCCCCCGCCTGCCCTCCGGACCCCGCACGCCGTTCCCGCTGCCACGGCTCCGGGTCCACCCGTCCACCCGTTTGCTTTGTCCATTAGATTCCACACGTGGGTGGGGGCACAGGGTGCGTGCTGTCCTCTGCCTGGCTCACTGCCCTCAGCATGGAGCTGTCCGGCCCCCACGCTGTCCCAGAGGGAGAGCCTCCTTTCCCTGCTGCAGGGCCCTCCCTGGTGCGGACGTGCCTCGGCACCGCACCCCCTCGTCTGCTGTGGGCACCCGGCTGGGCCCAGACCCCCGCTATCGCACGTTGTGCTGCTGTGAACAGGGTGACGCATGCTCTCCGATGGGTGCTCCGGGTGCCTGAGGGCAGATCCCTGGGTCCATGGCAGGTCCATGTTTGACTTTCTGAGGAAACGCCGTACTGTTCTCCACAGCCTGCACCCCCCCCGCAGGGCACGGGGGTCCCTAGTCTCCGCAGCCGGCCAGCACCTGTCGTTTGTGATGTGCTGATGGCCGTTCTGACGGGTGAGGAGGTACCTCATTGTCCTTGTGATCTGCGTCTCTCTGAGGATCGGGGACTTTGAGCACGTTTTCAGGGCTCCTGGCCTTCTGGAGAAGAGTCTGTTTAGTCCTTCCCTGTTTCTCAGCGCCAGTCCCCACTTCCTGCGATCTCAGCGGAGACCCCCGGGCGCGGTCCCCGCCCAGCGAGGACACAGGCCTGGGTCCCGGGTCCCACCCACCGCCTCCCAGCTGCGCCCTGGGGGCCACACCGGGCCCTTTCTTTTCTTTTTCTTTTTAATATATTTTATTGATTTTTTACAGAGAGGAAGGGAGAGGGATAGAGAGTCAGAAACATCGATGAGAGAGAAACATCGACCAGCTGCCTCCAGCACACCCCCCACCAGGGATGTGCCCGCAACCAAGGTACATGCCCTTGACCGGAATTGAACCGGGGACCCTTGAGTCCGCAGGCTGATGCTCTATCCACTGAGCCAAACCGGTTTCGGCGAGCAGGGCCCACGGAGACGTCGTCGTTGTCGGGGTGTAGCCGATAGTTGTGTCCTTGGGCACCCTGGCTCCCTACCCGGTTCCCTCCGCACCCCCCTCTCTGTGAGGGGTCCCTCCGCACCCCCTGCAGGGGGCTTGCTGGTGCCCCCAGCCCCTCCCTTTGTTGCCCTGAACACACTGCTGTTCCCCTTCATTCCCGAAGCCGTTTCCACTGGGTGTGGAACTGTCGGGTGGCCGTGGTGATGCGTCCACCGTCTCCGGTTCCGCTGTGGCTGTGTCCTCAGCTGCCCACAAAGCATCACCCGCCTAGGACACACGCCCGTGCGGTCCTCAGGCTGTGGGTGTGTCCCTGACCCTGGGCTCTGCGGGTTTACACGATGTGCCGAGTGTGGGCGGTTCTTCTTTCCTATATATTACTAGAGGCCTGATGCACGAAATTCGTGCATGCGGGTGTGGGGGGGAGGTCCCTCAGCTCGGCCTGCACCCTCTCACAATCGGGGACCCCTCACTCCTATCCGCCTGCCTGCTTGATCCTGACCGCGGGCTCACCGCTCCTTAGCACTCCGTGGAGATGATGCGCTGGCCAGCCTTGAGCCCAGCTTCCGGCCGAGCGGTGCTCCCGCTGTGGGGGTGCACAGGAGCTGCTCCATGGTGGTCAGTGGGTGTCATAGTGACCGGTCCTTCTGGTCATTCTGCTGTTAGGGTCGCTGGGCTTTTATATACATAGATTGCTTTCAGAGAGGAAGGGAGAGGGAGAGAGAGATTGAAACATCAATGATGGGAGAGAATCATTGACCGGCTGCCTCCTGCAAGCCCCACACTGGGGACGAGCCTGCAACCTGGGCATGTGCCCTTGACCGGAATCAAACCAGGGACCCTTCAGCCCGCAGGCAGATGCTCTATCCACTGAGCCAAGCCAGCTAGGGCTCCACGGCTATTTGGCTTCCCTCTCAGGCCGTCTTGTGCCCCCACACCCCCCCTCCCCCGGCCGGCTCACGCAGAACCTGCTGGGGCGGGGGGCTCCCAGGACCCAGGCATCGGCCCCTCTTCTCTGTGGCGGCTCCCCGCTTCCTGGGCTTGTTTTCTTCTGTTTCGGTTCCTCCTCCTGCAGGTGTGTGCGTGGGCACACTCTGAGGCTCCGGAAAGACCCTCGTCACCCTCACCTCTGAGCCACGACCTTGCACTGAGCCACAGCTCCACTGCGTAATACCGTCCGGAATGTGTTCTCAGTGCTTTCAGACTCCACCTGAGCGTGTCTGGGAGTTGCTGAGGGATCCGGGATCCGGCAGGAAGGGGAGTGGGCCTCGTGGGGGTCTATTTGGGGAAGTCCTCCTCGATGCTCTTGCATCCCCGCCGCGGCTCAGCGTGGGCCACCCCGCCGCTCTGCACCAGCGGCACCTTCTTCCTCTTTCCTTCCTGCGAGTCTACTCCTTTCGTGCCTCGAGAGCTTCTTCCTCTCCGCGTCCTTCCCTTTTGTTCCAGGACACGCTCCCCACTCCGTTTTACAACCCTGTGACCGCCAGGTGACCGCCCACGTGACCGCCCAGGTGACCTCCCAGGTGACCTCCTGGCCACCTGGGGGCTGATCTTGCAACACAGGCCTCTGCCCTTCTGTGGGGTCCCCCTGCTGCTTCTAATCCCGGGCATCATTAGGGTAATGAAGGCTGGGCCCTCCCATCACCAAGTCCGTGACAGGCACTGTTCTGCGTGCTGGACGTGGCTCAGTAGGTAACCCTCCCTGCAACTGCATTTCAGAACAGGAAATGGACGCCCAGCCGGCGTAGCTCAGTGGCTGAGCATTGACCTATGAACCAGAAGATCACAGCGCAATTCCCGGTCAGGGCACATGCCCAGTTTGTGGGCTCGACCCCCAGTGTGGGGCGTGCAGGAGGCAGCAGATCCATGATTCTCTCTCATCATTGATGTCTGTCTGTCTGTCTGTCTGTCTCTCTCTCTCTCCCTCCCTCCCTCCCTGAAATCAGTAAAAATATTTTTAAAAATAGAACACAGCTGAAAAGCCAGGAGGTCACTGGGTTCGATTCCCAATCAGGGCACATGCTCGGGTTGCGGGCTCCATCCCTAGTAGGAGGCTTGCAGGAGGCAGCCCATCGATGACTCTCATTGACGTTTCTGTCTCTCCCTCTCCTTTCGGCTCCCTGAAATCCACTTTAAAAAGACTGCTACTAAACTGGACACCTGACTCTCAGGCCACCGATGTTTGCACGGACATCCTTGCCCTGTGCCAGGTCCCTCGGCCGACCTGTGACAGCCCTTCAGGTCTTGTCTTTCCCGAAGGTAGCAGCATCCACCAGTCACTGTGTAGCACAGCTCCCAGTTCTTCCTGGGGTTGGCATGGTCTTTGGCAACAATGTTGCAGAAAGGTATTGACCAGAGCTCCCTGCGTTGATTTTCCGGACTGTGATGTGACCCTGATCTCTGTAGGATGGTGTCTGCTGGGTGTCTCGATGTAAAATAACCGTCTTTGGGCCCGGCCATCATGGCTCAGTGGTCGAGTGTTGACCTATGAACCAGGAGGTCACGGTTGGATTCCCGGTCCTGGCACATGCTGGGGTTGCGGGCTCCATCCCTAGTAGGGGGCGTACAGGAGGCAGCAGATCAATGATTCTCTCTCATCATTGATGTTTCTATCTCTCTCTCCCTCTCCCTTCCTCTCTGAAATCAATAAAAGTATATTTTAATAAATTAATTAACTAAAATCACCGTTTCTTGGCACATCATTAATGTGTGAGACTGTAAGACTGAAGAACAGGCGCCTCCCCGATCTTTGATCTGCAGGTCAGCCCACCGGTGGATCTTTCTAGGACGATCATTTCTGGGACATTTGCCTGATGGCGCCTTTCCGTCTCCCTCTGTCCTCACTTCCTAGCTGCAGGCCCACGGCGAGGACAGCTGTCCCTTCTCTCCATGTCCCCGTCTAATCGGTTTCTTACGAGACCCAGAGGCCCTTCGTTCTCCTCGTGGCTGACAGTCCAGGGCGCTCAGGAGGCGTGGCTCGCGTGGCTGAGACGTTGGTGCAGGCGCTCCCGCGTGGGGCCGGGTCCCTGCAGCTTCCTCTGCTTTCCGTGTCTGTGGGCCATCCCTCCATTGCGGGGCCTCAGGACACGCCAGGCCCATCGGCATGGCCGCCCAGTCGACCCAGTCCTCTCCCAGGAGCCCTGGTCCTTCATGGAGGAAGGTCTCCGGGCTGAGGCCCGGGCCTGGCGGGCTCCTCGCCCGGGGGTGTTGAGCGTCCAGGCCGCTCCGCAGGGGGAGACGGAAATACATGTACGTGAACTAACACATGTGTGTTTCTGTCCGTGTTCTGTGTTGAGATGGGGAACCACGACTTCCTAGGGCCCCTGGGGGCCACCCAACCTACCGGCCGCCCCGTCGCTTGGTGCAAACTCCGTTCTGAGCAGTGAGCCATCCAGGCTGTGCACCGAGCTGGGCACGGCTCGGCTCTCCTGCAGGCCCGGCATGGGCTCCCGGCCCCACCCTGAGGTCCCTCCGGAGCCGCATCCCCGGAGCCAGGACGCAGCTCTCCTCCTCCGGTTCCGGCCGGGGAGGGTGTCCTCCGTCATAGGCTCGGGGGATGTTTCCTGGCCCGATGGCTCCCCGTGGATTTGGGGGTGCGCGCCGGGCCCTGGTGCGGGGGAGGAGCCGAACCCGCTACCCCGCGACCGGCACGGGGATGGTTCTGAGCTGAGGCCGAGGCGACTGAGCCACAGGAGGAAGCAGCCTCTCCCTAACCGGCCTGGGAGACTCTGACGGGGCCTGAGCCTGAGCCAGAACTGGGCCTGGGCCGAGGCCCCTCCTCATGGGAGACCTGCCTGCAGGATGACCCTGCGGTCCTGCCCCCAGCCCCGCCTCCTCCCCGGCCAGGCCCTGTCCCCTGGGAGCGCAGGTGGCCCAGGCCTCACCTCCCTCCCTGCCCCGCCTCATCCCTACATTGGGGCCCGGCTGCCCCATATTTTAAAATGTGCTTCCCTCCCGCCTGCCCGGCCGCACAACCCCGCAGGGTGCACGGGAGCTCCCCCCACTCCGCCCCCCGCAGGCCCAATGGCTCAGTCTCTAGAGACAGACACCCAGAGACACCCCCCCCACCGCCCGGCCCTCACCCTTCAAGCAGCCCCTCGCCGGCCACCCCGCAGGTCAGCAGGCGCCAGGCGCTGGCACCCCGTCCTGCGTCAGGCTCACAGATGGGCAGACACCCCTGTGCACCCCGGGAGGCAGCCCCCGCAAGTGCCCTCTGTGCTTTGGGGTCTCGCTCAGCGGGGGGCTGGCAGTCACCCCCCATCCGGGTCCAGGGCCCGGCCTCGTCCTCTTCCCGGCTGCCTGGGCCCCGCTGTGGGGTCCGGGCTGATTCCACCTCCCCCACCCTCCCCGCGTGGCACTGAGTCCCTGTGCACATGCCCTTCTCACTGTGGGAAGCGCCCCTCAGGGTGCCTGGTTCAAGGGCGGTCCCCACAGGGGTCCCTCGGGGCCCCGGGGGGATTGGTTCCAGGACCCCAGGGACCCCCGATGCCGGATGCTCAAGTCCCTCAGTAAATGGGGTGTTTTCCTGTAAAGGGCCTGGGGCGCAGGCACAGCAGGGGACCCCACAGCGCTTCATGCCCACCACACAGTGCCAGGCAAGGGGCCCATCTCGGCTTTGCCTTCTGGAACTTTCTGGGGGGTTGTTTCTGAATAGTTCTGCTCTGAGGTCGGGAACACACGATGGGCAGCCCGTGGTAGGGAGGGTCCACTGTGTGCATTTGGGTTGAGTGTGACCCATTTCCCTCCCAGCTGCTGCTCCCTGGGCCTCCCGGGTGTGGGGTGTGGGGTGTGGGGGGTGTGGGGACGTGCGGCCTCCTGCAGCCCCCCAACACTGGGCAGCTCATTGCTGCGTTTGATGGGCGGGTGGCCCTGTCTCGCTTTAATTTGCATTTCTCTAACGCGAGGGGACACAGTCCTTTCCCTGCTGGGCGGGAGCTTTGGCAGGGACCATGCTGTCCCCTGGCCTGGACCCGGATCCCCGTCCGGAGTGGAAGAAGGAATCCCCGGACAAAGGTGGGGAGCCGGTGGAGGTTCCTTAAAGATCAGGCAGACGCCCACCGGGGAGGGGAAGGGCCCCCACTTCCTGTTTCCTGGTTTATAAAGGCTGCGGGTCCCGTGCTGACAGCCCTCTGATTGGCCACTATCCCTTTGGAATGGTTACTATAGTGACCCGAGGCCGCCCCCTCAGGGTCCTCCCTTTCCCTCTGGGCCTCCTCACTCCTCCCGACTTTGTCAGTGAGATCTTGTGGCTCCTCCGGGCCCTGCAGCGGCTCCGCCTCGCCTGCCTCCCCGCGTGGAGATGCGCCTTCGGCAGCCTGCAGCCCCGAGTTCTCCCCTCCCCCCAATCCTACACCCCAACCTGCCTTGTTCCCTAAGTTCCTGCGTCCGTCCGGATGTTTGGCGGTAGCTTTCTTCCTTTCTTTCTTTTTTTAAATATATTTTTATTGATTTCAGAGAGGAAGGGAGAGGGAGAGATAGAAACATCAGTGATGAGAGAGAATCATGGACCAGCTGCCTTCTGCAGTGCCAACTGGGGTGGAGCCCGCAACCTGGGCATGTGCCCTGACCGGGAACGGAACCTGGGACCTGTCAGTCCGCAGCCCGACGCTCTACCCACTGAGCCACACCGGCCAGGGCATTCCTTTCTTTCTCTTAATGTCCGCGGTGCTCATGGTTCCCTCCATTGTTCTGGCTCAGCTTTAAGGTTCCCGGCACGGGAGGGGGCATTAGTCAGGGGCCTGCGGTTTAGGTCTGAACATTTCCTCCTGGTTTGTCCATGGCCTTTGCTTTGTTTGTGTGTTTGAAAGCCCCGTAAACACCGTCCACTGAGCCAAGGGGCCTCGCCTTCTCCTTTTCTGCACCTGCACGTGAACTCTTGTCCAAGGCCTTTCTTCCCACCGTGGCTCAGGGGGCGCCCCCCCCCCCCCCCTCTCCCCCCCCCCCCCCATGTTCCCATTTCCTGTCAGACCCCAGCCTGCTTACCTCCAGCCAGCCCATCTGCCTGAGCTTGGGCAGCCCGGGCTTCCTTCCCCTGCGCCGTGTCCGCCTGCCCAGCACCGAGGGTTCCCTCAGGGCCTGGCCGCCCTCGAGGGATGCTGCTCCCGCTGGGTGTGCGTCTCTAAGGAGGGTGGCCAAGCTTCTTAGCGCCAGGCTCCCCCTGGTGTGGCCCTGCCCCTGCCAAGGGTGTCCCCTGGGCTGTTCTTTTGTCTCCATCCTCCTCTGGTCTGGAAGGGAGAGGGTGACAGTGACTGTCCAGGGCCCTGGGGAGAGGAGAGGTGGGGGGCTGGGAGGAGGGGACACCTCTCTGCAGCCAAACTCTGCCCATCCACCAGGCCGGCATCTTCCTCGCCAGAGCCATCAGCCTGGGCCCAGACCCAGGGCAGTCGGGCCCCCTGGCCCGCTCGGGGAGTGGGGGGCGCCAGCCTGAGCTGTGTCCTCTGAACGGACCAGCCTGGCTCCCTCAGCCTCCCCTTCCCCCCCGGAAGCCTCGCCTGGGTCCTGGGGAGCCAGGCCTTTGCCTGAGGGTCTGAGAAGTGCGGACACCCCACTTAGGCAGTGTGTGCAGACCTGGTGATGGTTAGGGTCCCCAAAGGAGGCACGCATGAGGCAAAAAGTGTGAAGAATTATGAATCCACTAGAGGCCCGGTACATGAAATTCGTGCACTGGGGGGGAGGAGAGCCCTCAGCGTGGCTTGCGCCCTCTCACAGTCCGGGAGCCCTCAGTGGATGTCCCACTGGCACCTTAGTGCTGCCACGGAGGTGGGAGAGACTCTGCCAGCACGGCTGTGCTCGCCAGCTGTGAGCCCGGCTTCTGGCTGAGCAGTGCTTCCCCTGTGGGAGCGCAATGACCACCAGGGGCAGCTTCTGCATTGAGCTTCTGCCCCTGGTGGTCAGTGCGCATCATAGCGGCCAGTCATTCTGCCTTTCGCTGGATTTGCATATTAGCCTTTCATTACATAGGATTAGGTCACCTGGGGACCAGATGGGCTGAGCCCGCAAATGGCGCCAGCCCCCGGGGACGGGGAGCCAGAAGTTTTAAAGGTCTCCAGGCTGGCCCTAGCCTGTTTGGCTTAGTGAATAGACCGTTGGCCTGCAGACTGAAGGGTCCTGGGTTCGATTCTGGTCAAGGGACATGCCTGGGTTGTGAGCTCGATCTCCAGCGGGGGGGGGCATGCAGGAGGCAGCCAATCCATGATTCTCTCTCATCATTGATGTTTCTATCTTTCTATCCCTCTCCCTTCCTCTCTGAAATCAATAAAAAAAATTTTAAAAAAATAAATAAAGGGCTCCAGGCCGGCTCTGTCGGGGCGGCGGGGTGGGGGAGCTGTCTGGTGGGGCCGGATCCGGGGGAGTTTTCTGGTCTCAGCAAGTGGAATGCAGTCTGAGCCACAGGGAATGTGGTTGTGAAATGGTGGAAAGGCCAGCTCCCGGTGTGGGGGGGCGGGATGTGGACCCGTTATTTGCTCAGACCTAGACCTGGTGCCGGGAACTCGGCCCGCCTCCCAGGAGCCCTGGGTCTCTCCCAGGGAGGCTCTGGGCCTGAGGCTCTGACCCTGGAGGCTGGAGGCTGCAACCCCACAGGCCGGAGGGAGGCCTGGCAGAAGGTGTCCAGGGCCCTCCCCTCCCCTCCCCCTCCCCCCCCTCCCCCTTCCCCCTCTGGGCGCAGCCACCGGAAACCATGAGAAGGAATCAGAGCACACAGCCTTTCCACTGTCCCGGGGAAGCCTGAGCACCACTCCTACCCAGTTCCCTCCGAACCTGACTGCCGGGGGCCAGCACACTGCCACGGCCCACCCTGTCTGGGCAGGTCCCAGGGTGGAGCCGCCCAGGGCTGGGTCACGTGGCGCCTCCATCGGAACCAGCCGGGCCTTTCCTGTCCCGCCTTCGAGGTTGTTTTCCCTTCTCGTCCTGGACTTTTTGGACTTGAACTTAAGAATTTTAGTCCAGCCCTGACTGGTTTGGCTCAGTGGATAGAGTGGCGACCTGCAGACTTAAGGGTCCCAGGTTCGATTCCGGTCAAGGGCATGTACCTTGGTTGCGGGCACATCCCCAGTGGGGGGTGTGCAGGAGGCAGCTGATGGATGTTTCTCTCTCATTGATGTTTCTAACTCTCCCTCTCCCTCTCCCTTCCTCTCTGTAGAAAACCAATAAAACATATTAAAAAAAATAATTTTAGTCCAATTTCTTTGAGACTCGGCTCATGGTGGGAAAGGATCCTTTGATATAGACAATTTCTAACTTGTCCTTGGCAGCGGACGGACAATGTTACATGAGTGTCAGGTGCACAAGCCAGTGACTGGACAGAGCTCACCAGGTGCTCACGCTGATGACCCTCGTGTCCATCTGACGGCGTCCGTAGCGGGACAGTGTCATCAGCTGCACCCCCTGAGCGGGCCTGTCATCCCGGGCCACTCTGTAACTGCCAGTTCCTGCCTTTGAGTCCCCTCCCCCACTTCAGCCCCCCCCCCCCCGCCCCCGTCTGTTTGTTGTGTCATTTTGTCCTTTAGATCCCACGGGTGAGTGGGGCTCTCGGGCCTCTGTCTTTCTCTGTCTGACTCGTTTTCACACCGCACAGTCCCCCCGGGCGCACCCACGCCTCGCCAATGGAGAGTCCACGCCTCTTCGTGGCCGAGTCCTAGGCCTCGGCGCGGCCACACCACTGCTTTCTCCCTCCTCTGCTGGCGCCCGCCTGCCTCTGCATCTTGGCTGTTGTGAGTGATGCTGCGATGTATGTGGGGGTCACGTGCCTTTTCCAATTAGGGTTTGGGCTTCTTCAGAGCAGCAGCCAGCAGTGGAGTGGCTGGTCCTGCTTTGTCTCTTGGGAAAGCCTTTGATTGAAGGCACGCTCTGTCTGCTGTGAGTACTGCACCGTAGCTCTTCCTCTCGCTCCCAGATCCACAAAGTCTCCCTTCCCCTGGAGAGAGCGCCTGGGGAGGCACGTGAGCATTTCTTCCATTATTGTCAGCGGAGCCCGGTGGCATTGGCAGAGCCACGTCCTGGAAACGCACCATGCCAGAGGCAGATACGTTGTCAGCCTGACCCTTAGCTCAGGTGCCCGGGGGGTGGGGGTGGGTTTCATTATCTAAGTTCAGCCGGTCAAAAGGAAAGGACGCAATTATCCGGGCTCAGCCAGGAGTGACGATTACAAAGAAGCCACAAAGAATGAAAAATTACAGCTTGATCTTTAACCGTGATTTCTCATCATTTCCTTTGTTTTAAACTCCGGTAAAACGTCCTGGAATTACTGTATAACATAAACACGCTGCACCGCCTCTGGGTCACTGTCTCTCCATCAGAGGACAGCTGTCCCACCTTTCCCTACTGCCTCTGCGCCTGTCTCTTCCATTTTCTCAGTCCCCCGTCGCCCCTACTCAGGACTCCTGTCCGCTCTCTGGCCGCGCTGGTCGCTGTCCAGAGAGAAATACTTAATGTCCCACCACTTCCCCTCCGTGTCTCCCTGAGGTAGCCTCCTGCAGAGCACAGGGAGGGCCTTGGCTCCTGACCGTCCGCCCCCTGAGCCTGCGGTGTGGGTGGTGTGGGAAGGCCTGCTCTCGGGTGTTGTGAGCGGCCGCTCTCCCAGCTCCGAGCTGCTTCGTGCTGTGTCCACCCGGAGTGTGACAGTTCGGCTGCTGGGCTCCGTGGGGCAGAAACCAGCGGGGGGTGTGACTGATGGGCGCTGTTCTTGTCCACTCAGGGTGTGAAAAGCTGCCCCCCCCCCCCCAGGAGCCTGGAGGACACCCACAGGCTGCTGTGGGGTGGCCGGCCCTTCCTGGTGGGTGAGGCTCCTGGGGGGCGGGGGCGGGGGACAGCCTGGTGGCCACACTCAGCATCGGGTCTCGTGGGTGAAGAGAGCACAGGTTAGGGGTGGGCGTGGGGGGCCTTTTGGGGGAGCAAAGCCCGTGCTGATCCCACAGGGGAGGCTCTTCGCTGAGGAGCAAGAGGCCTGAGCTCACCCCCTGCAGCCCAGGGGAGCCTGAAGCTCAGGACTCAGCGCTGGGTCAGGGTCAGGCTCTCCCACAGCCACGGCGGCCAGGGGTCCCTCACAGCGGCCCGCAGGCCCAGGTGACACCCGCTGTGGACATGGCCGGGCCCAGGAGCTGACTCTGCTCTGGGGACAGGACCTCTGCCCCATGGCGGACATTGTGGTGATTACAGGTCCCCATCTGCTGGCTGGTCACCAGAAAGAAAGAAGTCCTCAAAAGGACAGTCTGGCCCGGCCTGGCCGTTGTGGCTCAGTGGTTGAGCATCTACCTAGGAACCAGGAGGTCACGGTTCAATGCCCGGTCAGGGCACATGCCTGGTTGTGGGTTCGATCCACAGGAGGGGGGGCCATGCAGGAGGCAGCTGGTCCATGATTCTCCCTCCTCATTGATGTTTCTCTCTCTCCCTCTCCCTTCCTCTCTGAAGTCAATAAAAGTTGTTTGTGTTTTTTTAGGGACAGTCTGCAAGGGGGCAGGGAGGTTTGGCCTGGGAGAGTCCTGGCTCCTCCTCCCCAGCTGTTCCTGCCCAGGATCCCCCACCCCCACCCCAACCCCCACGGCAAGGTCGGTCAGGGTCAGCCTCCTGGTCACCAGAGCCCCGGTGCCCAAGGCAGAGTTGAGTCCTGTTAGGCGGCTACTGGGAAGGCCAGCCCCCCAGAAGCAGGGCGCTTCCCGCACCCAAAGCGCGTCTCCCGGCAGGTGGGGGACAGGACCAGCCGGGAGGGGCTGGGGGCCGGGAGCCCCACAATCCAGCTATTGTTCTTGGTCAGGCGCGGAGCCCAGGCCTTGCCTCTGGGAGGGGACGGCCTGCCGGTGCGCCCCGGTTGCGTGCTTTCCGGGTGCCTCGCCCCCGACGGAGTCACCGCCTCCCCTGGCCCGGGACCGAGGGAGACGCAGGGCCCGGCCTTGGAGGGGGCCCTCTGCCCAGGGCACCCGTGCCCGGGGTGCAGTCAGTGCGGTCACTGCCCAGGCCAACCCAGCTGCTCCGTCAGCCCCAGCGCTGCCGGGGGCAGGGCCAGGGGCCGAGGTGCAGGCGGTTCTCGGAGGGCGCCGCCCTGGGGCGGGTGGGGCGCAGCCTCCCCAAGGCTCAGACCTGAGGGCACGTGGGGGCCACCTGTGCGGCTCTTCGGAGCTGCACCCCGTCCCCGCCCCGCCCCCTCTCTGCGCGGGTCCGGGTGCAGAGCGCGTCCCCCCGCCTCCCGGGCCCTGAGCCCCAGGAGCGCCATCCCGGCCCCGCCCGCCCGCCCGCCCCGCCCGCCGTCTAACAACAGCCAGGCCGCCCCGCCCCGCGCACGTGACTTCGGGGAAACAGCACATTCTCCCCCGAAAGGCGGGAGCCCGGGAGGTGCCCACCGCGCCCGCCCCCAGGCCCTGGGCCCCGCCCCGCCCCCAACGTCCGGGTCCCAGCTCCCATCCCCCCGGTCCTGTCCCCGCCCCGTGCACCCCGCCCCCCAACGTCCCGGTCCCAGCTCCCATCCCCCCGGTCCTGTCCCCGCCCCACGCCCCGCCCAGTCCCCCCGGAGGGTCCGCTCCGCCCCCAGACCCTGCGCCCCGCCCCAGTGCCAACCTCATCCCTGCCCCCACCTCCCCCAAGGGGCCCCAGCGCCCCCTTCGGTGCGCCCCCTTTCTGAGGCCTGGGGGGTGGAGTGGGCTGGGGGTGGGGGTGCCGGGACCTCCTGCCGCCCTCCACCCGCCCGCACGGCCTCGGGGCGGCGCCAGGAAGGGGGTCGCCTTCTCCGCACACGGCGCACGGGCTGCCCCGACGGCCCGGCCGCGGCCCCCTCGGCACGGCCCCGGCCCCCCCCGGCCCCCTCGGCCCCGCGGGCGCCCCCCACTCCGGCGGCCGGCGGGTCCCTCCAGCCACGCGTGGTCCTGCGTCGCCCCCTGGTGGCCGCCTGGCAACCTGCGAGCGCGGGGTTGTGGCGGGCAGAGAAGAGGGTGAGGGGTGGGGCCCCCAGAGGAGCGGTGACCAGATGGCCGGCAGCCCCCCAACCCCGAAGTCAGGGCGGGCCCGGGCCCTACAAGACCTCAGTGCCCACTCCACCCGAATTCTGACCTGATCAGCCTCCATCGCTTTTCTGAAGAGACTGAAGCCCAAATTGGACACGTTTTAGCCAGGGGGGACCCAAACATGAGGCATCTCGTTACGTTTTGGGGGGTGTGTGTTGTATATGTTTTTATTGATTTCAGAGTGGAAAGGAGAGAGAGCGATAAAAACATCAATGGTGAGAGAGAATCATGGATCGGCTGCCTCCTGCACGCCCCTACCGGGGGTCGAGGCCCGGGCCTGGCGAGGAGTCTGTTTTAAGCTGTTACTGTTGGCCCCGGGCCCTGGCGAGGACCCACCGGGATGGTGGGAGGAGCCGGTGGCTGGCAGGGTGCTGTCCGCGGGGTCAGGGGGTCAGGGCCAGCGTACCCAGGTCAACCCCAAGGACGTCCCCACCCCAACACTGCAGGATGCCCCCCCCAAGACCCCAATTTCAGTGCTGCAGGACACCCCCCAAAAGACCCGCATCCCAGCGCTGCAGGACTCCCCCAAGGGCGCGCCCCACTTGTTAAACAGCCAAGGGAGAGCAGAGCGGGGTGCAGAGGAGCTGGGGCAGGGCAGTTTGGGCAGCTCCCCAAGCCCACCCACCCAGGAAGGGGAGGGGGGACAGCGGCACGAAGGCTCAGGCCGCCCGCGTGGAGCCTGGAGAGCAGCAGGGAGGCGGCAAACAGACCGAGACCCTCAGAGTCTGTGAGGAGGGGGGAGCCCAGGCGTGTGCTGTGTGAGCTGTGAGGAGGGGGGAGCCCAGGCGTGTGCTGTGTGGGCTGTGAGGAGGGGGGAGCCCAGGCGTGTGCTGTGTGAGCTGTGAGGAGGCAGCCAGGCGTGTGCTGTGTGAGCTGTGAGGAGGGGGGAGCCCAGGCGTGTGCTGGGTGGGCTGTGAGGAGGGAGCCAGGCGTGTGCTGTGTGAGCTGTGAGGAGGGGGGAGCCCAGGCGTGTGCTGTGTGTGCTGTGAGGAGGGAGCCAGGTGTGTGCTGTGTGAGCTGTGAGGAGGGGGGAGCCCAGGCGTGTGCTGTGTGAGCTGTGAGGAGGGAGCCAGGCGTGTGCTGTGTGAGCTGTGAGGAGGGGGGAGCCCAGGCGTGTGCTGTGTGAGCTGTGAGGAGGGGGGAGCCCAGGCGTGTGCTGTGTGAGCTGTGAGGAGGGGGGGAGCCCAGGCGTGTGCTGTGTGAGCTGTGAGGAGGGAGCCCAGGCGTGTGCTGTGTGAGCTGTGAGGAGGGAGCCCAGGTGTGTGCTGTGTGAGCTGTGAGGAGGGGGGAGCCCAGGCGTGTGCTGTGTGAGCTGTGAGGAGGGGGGAGCCCAGGCGTGTGCTGTGTGAGCTGTGAGGAGGGAGCCAGGCGTGTGCTGTGTGAGCTGTGAGGAGGGGGGAGCCCAGGCGTGTGCTGTGTGAGCTGTGAAGAGGGGGGAGCCCAGGCGTGTGCAGTGTGAGCTGTGAGGAGGGGGGAGCCCAGGCGTGTGCTGTGTGAGCTGTGAAGAGGGGGGAGCCCAGGCGTGTGCTGTGTGAGCTGTGAGGAGGGGGGAGCCCAGGCGTGTGCTGTGTGAGCTGTGAGGAGGGGGGAGCCCAGGCGTGTGCTGTGTGAGCTGTGAGGAGCTGGGAGCCCAGGCGTGTGCTGTGTGAGCTGTGAGGAGGGGGGAGCCCAGGCGTGTGCTGTGTGAGCTGTGAGGAGGGGGGAGCCCAGGCGTGTGCTGTGTGAGCTGTGAGGAGGGGGGAGCCCAGGCGTGGCTGTGTGAGAGCTGTGAGGAGGGGGGAGCCCAGGCGTGTGCTGTGTGAGCTGTGAGGAGGGGGGAGCCCAGGCGTGTGCTGTGTGAGCTGTGAGGAGGGAGCCAGGCGTGTGCTGTGTGAGCTGTGAGGAGGAGGGGGGAGCCCAGGCGTGTGCTGTGTGAGCTGTGAGGAGGAGGGGGGAGCCCAGGCGTGTGCTGGGTGGGCTGTGAGGAGGTGGGAGCCCAGGCGTGTGCTGTGTGAGCTGTGAGGAGGGGGGAGCCCAGGCGTGTGCTGGGTGGGCTGTGAGGAGGTGGGAGCCCAGGCGTGTGCTGTGTGAGCTGTGAGGAGGGGGGAGCCCAGGCGTGTGCTGTGTGAGCTGTGAGGAGGGGGGAGCCCAGGCGTGTGCTGTGTGAGCTGTGAGGAGCGGGGAGCCCAGGCGTGTGCTGTGTGAGCTGTGAGGAGGGGGGAGCCCAGGCGTGTGCTGTGTGAGCTGTGAGGAGGGAGCCAGGCGTGTGCTGTGTGAGCTGTGAGGAGGGGGGAGCCCAGGCGTGTGCTGTGTGTGAGCTGTGAGGAGGGGGGCCCAGGCGTGTGCTGGGTGGGCTGTGAGGAGGGGGGAGCCCAGGCGTGTGCTGTGTGAGCTGTGAGGAGGGGGGAGCCCAGGCGTGTGCTGTGTGGGCTGTGAGGAGGGGGGAGCCCAGGCGTGTGCTGGGTGGGCTGTGAGGAGGGGGGAGCCCAGGCGTGTGCAGTGTGAGCTGTGAGGAGGGGGGAGCCCAGGCGTGTGCTGTGTGAGCTGTGAGGAGAGGGGGGAGCCCAGGCGTGTGCTGGGTGGGCTGTGAGGAGGAGGGAGCCTCCCAGGAAGAGAGGGGGTGCGAGCCCAGCCCCAGGGACCTGGCGGAGGAGAGGGCTGTGCACAGACCCTGGGGTGCGCAGGGCTGTTCGCTGCCGCGGGGCGGGCACCAGAGGGAGGAGGTTAGAGGTCAGAGGTCAGGGCCGGATGCGGGGCGGCGGCAGGGCCTGAGCCTGCTGAGTGAGTGGCTGACCTCCCCGCAGGGGCGGAGCTGCTCAGCCTCGTACTGTTGGCCCTGTGGTCTGACCATTCAGAAAGGACATGTGGAACCCACAGCAGACAGCCTCCCTCACCAATCTGACCCTCAGCTGACCTCAAATTGTCAGACTGGGCCACCCTGTCACAGGGCGGACATGCTGACGGCAGGGACCACGCCTGCTCATAGTGTCCCACACATGCGCCCTCTGTCCACTTGCAGGGTAAGGAGACCCGCAGAGTGACCTCAGCCACGCTCCAGGGAGCCTGCCTCAGACCATGGGTCAGAGGGGGTGCAGGTCACACCTCTGACCCTTAGCTTCCTTTCTGACGGCCTGACAGTGACAACACCCCAAACACAGCGGAGGTGCTCCCCACGCGGCCCGCGGACCCTCCGGCTCTGTTGTCCTGTGACCGTGGGAAGCGGGGTTGAACCTGCCGCCTTAGGGCTGTGCCGACTCACCAGCCTGGCGGGCAGGGTCCTGGCGTTGTCCCTGGGCATGGACCCCACTGCCCGGAGACCGCCTTCACCCTGCTGCCGAAAACCAGGAGTCTGCCCCCCACCAGGACCGCCTGGGGGTCCGAGGAGAGGACTAGGTCCGGGGGTTCAGTGGCAACCACTACAGGCTCTGGGCCCGCCCTCTGCACAGCTCAGTCTGTGACCCCAGGTTGACCTTGGTCTGGACCACCAGTTCCTAGGTTTGTTGAGGATGTGGGAGCAATGTCACCAGCATCTGCGGCCTCCGTAGTCACTGTATGTGGCTTAACCCCAACCCCCCTGCGCACACCTCAAAAAACAAGTCCCGCCCGGCCGGCCGGCGGGGCTCAGGGGCTGAGCGTCCACCTAGGAACCAGGAGGTCGCAGTTCCATTCCCGGTCAGGGCGCATGCCCGGGGTGCGGGCGCAGTCCCCAGTGGGGGGCATGCAGGAGGCAGCCGATCCACGACTCTCTCTCCTCATGGATGTTTCTGCCTCTCTTTCCCTCTCTGAAATCAATAAAAAAAAAAAAAAAATTTTAAAAAAGTGAGTTGCAGGAGGGGAGTGAGAACGGGGGTGCAGAAGGAAGGTGGGGAAGATGCCCGTCGCCCTGTTTGAAGGAAGGTGACAGGACCCCATAACAGAGGAGCAGGGCCAACTCCATCTGGGCCTCGAGGTTAAAATGAAAGGACGAGGGACAGCTTGGTGCTGTGCGGACGGACTGCGACTTCGTGGACAGTCTTCCCTGGGGGCGGAGTCTGTGTCCCCTCCTCAAACCTGTGCGCCCGGGGCGGAGCAGTGTGCAGGGACTCCCGGCCAGGCTTGGGGAGCCCAGAGGCCACGCCCTGAATGGCCATCCCCTCCCCCCCCCTCCGGGGTGTGGAACTTCCCGGAGGACCCAGCGTGGTCACCAGAATCACCATGTTACTGGCAAGGCGACGAGACCTCGGTTCTTGTCTTCTAGAAGGAAAGAGTTCAGTCAAGACACAAAGGGCAAACCTGGCTGCCTCGGCTCCGTGGATAGAGCGTCGGCCTGCGGAGTGAAGGGTCCCGGGTTCGATTCTGGTCAGGGCACATGCCCGGGTTGTGGGCTCCATCCCCAATAGGAGGCGTGCAGGAGGCAGCTGATCAATGGTGTTTCCGCCTCTTTCCCTCTCCCTTCCTCTCTGAAATCAATACAAATATATTTTTAAAAAAAGAGAGACAAAGAGCAGCAAAGGAGGCAAGGCTGCATTGGCCGCAGCGAAGACACACTCAGGACAGTGGAACAAGGAAGGGCTCAGCCCAGCAGCCACAGGAGGGCCCAGGCTGGGCCCCGCCTCACTGGGAAGTCAGAGGAGAGGGGGCCTTGGAGACAGGCCAGGGGGTGAGCCAGGGATGAGCTGCCGCTGCTCGCTGCTCCCCTGGGGGAGAGCGTGCTGGGTCCCTTGGATGGAGGGTGTTTTTCTTTCTCGCTCTTGCTCTCAGGCGGGAATCGTAAGGGAGGGCCCAATAGGATGTTCACCAGCCCTCCGGGGGTGCTCTTTCGGGGGGGGGGGGGATCTCCACTAGCTGGTCAGAGCCAGGGCTGGGGGTCATTATCAGTGCGCTGGTCCTGAGGCTGCCACCGCGTCACTCTGGTTTTGCTGCTTGCCTGGGCCTGGAGCTGGAACAGCACGGAGCCCTCGAGGTTATCTTTGGGAGGAAAGGGCAGGGGGTTAAGCTGCATGACAGGGGTGTGTAAGGTCAGGGGTCCGACCACCTGTCCAGAGACGTGCCAGGGGCGGGAAGGCCACCCGGGGTCGAGGTCCCCGCCCCGTTTTCCCAGCATCTGCTCCCTGGTGCCCTTCTGTGCCCGGCCCAGCGCCCTAGCTCTGCTCCTCTGCCAGCCTGTGACGCCCCAGCATGCACGTCTCCCCTCTCCTGGGCCGAGACACTTGGAGCAGAGGGAAGCTGTCCTGTTGGGCCCTCGGTTCCTGACCTTCCTGACCCACAGGGCGCCACAGAGTTGCTTTACACCTCGAATATGGAATGTGCGGAGCAAGGGAAGTCAGGGCCAGGCGGCTGGAGGGGAGGGGGGTGGGGGTGGAGCTGGGCAGAGGGTGGGCGGAGCAGGCGGGGCCAAGTGCATGGGCACCCACACTCCACCAGCTGGGCAAGAGCCATGCCCAGGACCCTGCCACTCAGCCAGCGGTGCCCCCTGCGCTCCTTCCAGTGGGTTCTGCCCCTTCTGCCTGGGCCTCTCCTCTCCTCTCCTCCTGGATTCCCTGCCCTGCCCACCTGCCTCCTCCTCCTCCTCCTCCTCCTCCTCCTCCTCCTCCTCCTCCTCCTCCTCCTCCTCCTCCTCCGGGCGAAGCCTGTGCTGAGACCCCCTCAGCCTCCCTCCACCCAGCTGTTGGCCCTGCGCACCCAGCCCCCACCATCCTCATCGCTGACCCAGACCCAGCCACTTCAGTCCCCCGACTTCCCCTCTCTCCCTTCACCTTGAGACCCACCCCTTCTGGTTGGCTGTTTGCAAAGGGGTTGTTCCAACTCCAAGGCCAGCTGTCCCACATCTCCCGCCTTCCCCTACGTCCACCAAGCCCGTGTCCTCCCCTCACCCTGTTCCCCTTCCCTCCTGTGAGAGGCCGCCCCCGCCCACAGCCTGCACCTCGCACGGACTCCATCCCTACAGCCTGGTGCCGCCCTGTGTCCCCGCGTGTCCCCAGTCCCCTCCACTTCTGCGACCCTCCCGGCCCGCTGTGTCCGCGCCCTGTCCTCTCCGCATCCTCAGAGCACCCCGTCTCGGTCCTCAGAGCACCCCGTCTCGGTCCTCAGAGCACCCCGTCTCGGTCCTCAGAGCACCCCGTCTCGGTCCTCAGAGCACCCCGTCTCGGTCCTCAGAGCACCCCGTCTCGGTCCTCTGTGCCGCCCCTGCCCTAGTGCGCCGGGCCCCGCACCACCGGTCCCAGGGCTTTCCTCCCGACCCGAGTTTCCCGGTCCCGCGTGCCCCTTCCCATCCCCCGCCCACCTGTGCCTCTCGGACCCGGCCCTCCAACCCAGGGCCTCCGCACCTCCCACCCGCCTCCCCCAGCCGCTCGCCCTGCGCTCCCCTCGCTCCGCATCCCGGACCCCCGCGCCCCCGCGCTGCGCGGCCGGCGCGCCCAGGTGGATGCGCGCGCGTTGCGCGGAGACGGGCGCCCGGCACAGCCTAGCACGCCGGCCCGCCTCCCGCGCCGGGATTGGCTTCCCGGGGCCGCCGGGCCCCGATTGGCTCGCGCCGCGCGCAGGCCGGGCCCGTTTCGCGGTGGGTAGCCCCGCAGCGTGGATGCTGCTCGGCGCCGCCGCGGCCGCAGGAGCCTGGAGCCCGAGCGGCGGGCGGGGGCGCCGCCGGAGCCGCTCCGCCGCCCACCCCGGGCCCGCGGCCAAGGGCAGCCTGTGGCGGCGGACAAAGGGCCATGCGGGGCCGCAGGCTGCGGCGCGGGGAGCGCGCGAGAGCGGCACCGCGGCGGCGCTGAGCGGCGGCGGCGGCGGGCCGCGATGCCGTGGGTCCCGGTGAAGAAGCTCCGCAAACAGGCCAAGCTGCTGCTCCTGCTGCTGCTCAGCGGCGCCGCGTGGCTCACGCACGTGCACCTGGGCCCGGGGCGCCGGGGCCGCGCGCTGCGCCAGCCGCTGGGCTACGGGCGAGGTACGGGCGGCGGCCCGGGGCGCGGGCGGGGGCGGGGGCCGAGCACCGCGGTCCGGTCCTCCCACCGCGCCCGGCGCCCGGCGCCCGGCTCCCGGCGCGGCCACAGCGGGGGGCGGGGGGCGGGGGGCGCGGCCCGGCTGGTCCCGGACGCCCGATGACGTCACCCGCGAGGAGCCGACCCTCCTGGGAGCGCCCCTGCACTAGGCGGACTCGGGGTCCGGCCTGGAGCCAGGAGCGACAGGGGGACGGGGACCCCCAGGACCTCTGTGTCCGCAGCAGAGCCTCGCTTTCCCCACCTGCGGGGGTGGGAGGGGTCGGGGCGGAGGCGAGCTGGCCCGTGCAGTCGGAAGGCTCCCTAGAGGGGGTGCCCTGGGTGACCTGGGATCCGGGGTGTGTGGGGGACCAGCCTTGGGTGAACTCGCCCAGGCTCCCGGCACTCACTCCAGTGGGGCAGACAGTGCACCCAGGAAGCAAGTCCGTTCCTGGCGGGCCAGTGGGAAAGAGCCAGGGGCGGGGAATCCTGGAAGGCCTCTTGGAGGAGGTGACCTTTGACACATTCGGGGAACAGCATCCCAACAGCAGGAACAGCAGGAAAACCCGGAGTGCGGTAGGAGGAGGGACAGAATCCCTGGAACCCCAGAAGAGGAACGGAGGAGAGGGGAGCACCTCAGGGAGGAAACACCCAGCCAGGCTGCCCGACCCTTCTCCAGGGAGTGAGGGTCCTTAGGGCGGGAAGGGGTGAGCGTCTTGCCTCCAAAGACTTAGGAGAGTGCCTTGGACCATCCCCACTTGCTGAGGCCCCTCTGCCTCCCTGTGGTGTCTCCAACACCTGGCCTCACCCCTCACAGCCACCAGGCGCTCGAGGCCTCCAGCGCTGCTCAGCCCCTGAAAGAGCCACCACCGCCCCTCCAGCGAGCAGCACCTGGGGCAGGACCCCAGAGCGTGACCCAGAGCAAAACCAGCCCCTGCCTGAGCTGGCTGCATGGTTTTTTGAGCAACCACAGTCCTTCCCCAACCAGACTTCCTGATCAGCCGGGGAGCCTAGCTCAGCAAAAGGGAGGGGTGGAGGCATGGGAACCCCACTTCTGAGAGCAGGGAACCGGGCCGGCAGGAGCTGTTCAGGGTCCTGGGGTATTAAGCCGCTGGACAGACACATCCTGACTGGGCCTGTGGCCTTCAGGTCCCCGGAGGCCGCCTACCTTCCTGGGGTCCGGCAGCCGTGCGCTGGGGGAGAGGACGCGGGGGGGCAGGGAGCCTGTGTGGACCTGGGCTGGGGCTGAGCCCTGCAGAACTGTGGTGGCCGCCTGGACAGGGACCCCACTGCACCCCAAGGCCCACGGACAGCTTGGTGGGAGTGAGCCTCAGGCCAGGCTGTGGGATTCGGCTGGGAGGCCCTGGGGGCTCACCTCCCAGCTGGACAGAGACTGGGGTGAGGACCAGGTGGGCAGGTGCCACAGGGTCTCAGATGGGAGACCACAGGCGGCCACCTTCCCTAGGGACGGGGCCCGAGACATCGTGTCCATAGGAAGCCAGGGGGTCTGGATGGAGGGACGGGCATGGATGGCAACGCCCGGGTGTGGCCCTGGAGCAGTGGGGGCTCCTGGGTCGGTGTCCCCGGGAGGTGCTCCAGGAGGGGCGGGGGTGGGGAGTTGGGGTCGTGAAACTCGGGAGTTGCCCACAGTCAGACCTGGGAACGGTCCCCAGGGACAGTGTCCCTCCAGGGCCTCCCTGGCCTCGGACCCGCCAGCAGCCAGCCCAGTGTGCCTGTCCCTCCTCTGCCCAGGCTGGTGCCAGGGCTCTTTTGGCCCCAGACCCCGCCTCACGGGCAGCAGGTGGCATCGCCTCGGCAGGGTGGCTAAACCTCAAGACAACCAGCTCTGGCACTAGCCAGCCCTTAGCGCTCCGTTCTGGAAAGAGGCAGATCCAAGACATCCCGGCACGTGGGCAAAGTGCTGAGGGCCCAGGGCAGCCCTGGGCGTCTTCCTGGAGGTGGAGCCACTGATGAGCATGGCCAGATGGGGTGTGTGCACACATACACACTAGCACGTGCACACACATAACTGCTCCCTCACCTCAGCTGCCGGGGGGCTGGGAAAAGCCAGGCAGAGGCTCTGGCACCCCCCCCCGCCCCCGTGGGATGTGGGAAAAGCACCCAGCACTTGTCCCAATGAAGGGGGGCAGCTGGTAGACAGGGGAGCATAAGGGAGAAGGGGCCTCAGCAGGAGACGCTGGCCTTCCTGCCCGCCATGTGGGACGGGGTGCCTGACCCCAGCGGCAGGGGCTGCAGCCTTGGAGAAAGCCTGGCCCTGGTCACACCCCTGTGTCCCCCACAGACGGTGAGAAGCTGAGCGGTGTGACCGACGGTCGGGGGGTCCGGGCTGCACTGTCCACGCAGCGGGCAGAGGACTCCAGCGAGAGTCGCGAGGAGGAGCAGGCGGTGAGCAGGGCCGTGGGAGAGCACCTCGGTTCCGCACTCGGGACCCTGCGGCCACCGCGTGGGCTGAGGTTGGGGAGGGTGCCGCCCAAGCACGGGAGCCCCAGCCCCCCATGGCCGGACGTGGGCTCACGTGGGCGTGGGGACTGCGCTCCGCGGGGCTGAGGCCGGGACTGTGCTGGGCAGGGCTGTGGTCAGGAGACATTTCCCAGCTCGGACCCTGGGGCCCTTTCTCTCCTGCAGCCCAGCAGCCAGGACCTGAACGTGCTGTTTTCTGGGGGAGCTGGAAGGCTGCCCCCCCTGAACCTCACACATCAAGCACCCCCCTGGCGGGAGGAGGTGAGCTCTGCAGCCGCAGTGGCCGGGGGAAGGCTGGGGGGGGGAGGGGCTGTGTGGAAAGTGAGACCCCCTCCCCCCCAGTACAAAGGGCAGGTGAACCTGCATGTGTTCGAGGACTGGTGCGGGGGCGCCGTGGGCCATCTGAGGAGGAACCTGCACTTCCCGCTGTTCCCTCACGTGAGTGCGGGGTGGGGGGCGGGGTGCAGGGGACAGCTGGCCCCCCGGGGTGGGTTGAGTGGGCATTGACGTCAGAGGTCGCTGCCCCCAGACGCGCACCACCGTGAAGAAGCTGGCTGTGTCCCCCAAGTGGAAGAACTACGGCCTCCGGATCTTCGGCTTCCTCCACCCGGCGAGAGATGGTGCGGGAGGCAGGGACTCGGGGCTGGGATGTCCGGGGCGGGGGGGGGGGGGGGGGCGCGGGGAGGGCGTGCCCAAGGCCCACAGCTCCTGAGCCCCGGCCTGCGCTCTAGGAGACGTCCAGTTCTCTGTGGCTTCCGATGACAACTCTGAGTTCTGGCTGAGCCCGAATGAGAGCCCGGCAGGCGCCCAGCTGGTGGCCTTCGTGGGCAAGGTACCCCCACTCCCTCGCCGTGACCCCAGCCCTGCCCTCCATCCACACCTGCCTCTCTCTCCCCTGGGCGTCCTGTGGCCTCCGTCCCGTCTCCTGCAGCTTCTTAGGGATGGGATGGGGTGGGGCTGGTGCTCCCAAGGATAGGGGGTCCCCCTCCACCCCCCATGTCGCCCCCCAGACCGGCTCAGAGTGGACGGCGCCTGGAGAGTTCACCAAGTTCAGCTCCCAGACGTCCAAGCCCCGGCGGTGAGTGGCTGGGAGTGCGTGTGCACACGCGTGTGCGTGAGGGCCTGGGTGACATCACGCTGCATCTGGCTGCCCTGCCACACCGCCATCCCCAGGGAACAGGCCCTGAGCCCCGCCCCCGGGCTCCATCCGCCTGGGGTTCTTGGGGCACCGCAGGCCCGGCCCCTGACTCCGCGTGTCCCCAGGCTCATGGCCTCCCGGAGGTACTACTTTGAGCTGCTGCACAAGCAGGATGACCGAGGCTCGGACCACGTGGAAGTGGGTGTGAGTGCCCCCCCTCCCCGCCTCCCCTCCCACCACCACTCCCCACGAAGGGAAGGTGACTGGAACTTCCTGTCTAGTTGGCATGGCAGCCCCTCAGGGACCCGGCAGGCCGCACGGCTGGGAGGCTGCCTGGAGGCGGTGGCCCGTGGGGAGAGGAGAGGCTCACAGGGGGACCCGGTTGGGGGAGGATCGGGGCGGGTGCACCAGGAGCCGCCCGGAGCGTCCGGCCCTGGGCAGCCGCAGGCCGCGGTGTGGAGAGAAGCGGGGGGACTTGTGCGGGACCCTGGTCCCTGGCTGGGGAGGTGGGGATGAAGGAGGGGCAGGACGCTGGCTGAGCATGACCTGAGTTGGGCCGAGTGTGACCGGAGTGCGGGCCAGTGACCTGGGGGAACCAGGGCGCCCCTACCCCAGCTCCGGGGTGTCGCAGGTGTCTGGCGTATGGGGTGTGTGTCACCCAAGCTCAGCTCGGCAGAGGGTCCAGGCTGAGACACAGGTTTGGGGTGACTTTGTGGAAGCTGGGGGGTGGGTAGTTGACAGGGCCCACAGTGAGCTGGGAAGGGGAGAGGGCCCAGGACAGCCCCCAGACGCCCCAACTTGAGAGGAGTGGGGAGGGACAGCGTCTGCAAAGGAGACTGAGGAGCAGCTCCAGGAGAGGGGAGGGAAGGGGCCAGTAGGCCCCCAGGAGAGCAGTGGCTGCAAGTGGGGGGTGGGACCATAGCCAGAGGTGAGGGAGCACTCTGGGTGTCAGGAAGGGCTTGAATGGGGCATGGGTGCCCTTAACTGAGCCAGGCCCCAGCCTTCTGGGTCACCCCCAGCTTCCTTGCCCCTTCCCAGACCCCTCTCCCATCCACCTCAGAGCTTCCTGCATCCTTGAAGGGGTGCCCCACCCCGCCCCCGCTAGTTCCCCACTGCTCTGTCAGGGAAGCCCCCTTCCTCGCTGTCCGAGTCATGTCCCCCCCACCCCTCCCGGCCCCGCCCTCTGGCCCTGACCACCCTCTCCACCCCCAGTGGCGAGCCTTCCTGCCGGGCCTGAAATTCGAGGTCATAGGGCCTGCTCACATCTCGCTGTACACAGGTGCGAGGGCCTTTGGGAGGGGGTCGGGCTCCTGGTGGGTGGTCTCTGTGGGGCGGCCTCTAGGTGTGGGCAGGGGGAGTGATGGGGTTCTGGGGACCCCACACATCCCTCCGCCCCCAGATGAGTCCTCCCTGAAGATGGACCACGTGGCCCATGTTCCACAGTCCCCAGCCAGTCACGTCGGGGGGCGCCTGCCACCCGAGGAGCCCAGCGCTGACATGCTGAGGCCAGACCCCCGAGACACCTTTTTCCTCAGTGAGAGGGGGCTGTGGGGCAGGGGGGCGGTGGGGGGGGGCTGTGGGGCAGGGGGAACAGTGGGGAGGGGGCTGTGGGGCAGGGGGAGCGGTGGGGAGGGGGTTGTGGGGCAGGGGGGCGGTGGGGAGGGGGCTGTGGGGCAGGGGGAGCAGTGGGGAGGGGGGGGCTGTGGGGGCAGGGGGGGGGGGTGGGGGGAGGGGGGGGGATGGGGGCAGTGGGGGGGCGGTGGGGAGGGGGCTGTGGGGCAGGGGGGGGGGGGGGGGGGGGGGCGGGGTGGGGGGGGGGGGGGTAGGGGGGGGCTGGGGGCAGGGGGGGCGGTGGGGAGGGGGCTGTGGGGCAGGGGGGCCGGGGGGGGGGGGCTGGGGGGGCAGGGGGGGGTAGGGGGGGGCTGTGGGGCAGGGGGGGGGGTGGGGGGGGGGGGGGGGGGGGGGGGGGGGGGCGGGGGGGGGGGGGGCGGGGGGGGGGGGGGGGGGGGGGGGGGGGGGGGGGGGGGGGGGGGGGGGGGGGGGGGGGGGGGGGGGGGGGGGGGGGGGGGGGGGGGGGGGGGGGGGGGGGGGGGGGGGGGGGGGGGGGGGGGGGCTGGGGGGGGGGGGGGGGGGGGGTGGGGGGGGGGGGGGGGGGGGGGGGGGGGGGGGGGGGGGGGGGGGGGGGGGGGGGGGGGGGGGGGGGGGGGGGGGGGGGGGGGGGGGGGGGGGGGGGGGGGGGGGGGGGGGGGGGGGGGGGGGGGGGGGGGGGGGGGGGGGGGGGGGGGGGGGGGGGGGGGGGGGCTGTGGGGGGGGGGGGGGGGGGGGGGGGGGGGGGGGGGGGGGGGGGGGGGGGGGGGGGGGGGGGGGGGGGGGGGGGGGGGGGGTGGGGGGGGGGGGGGGGGGGGGGGGGGGGGGGGGGGGGGGGGGGGGGGGGGGGGGGGGGGGGGGGGGGGGGGGGGGGGGGGGGGGGGCTGGGGGGGGGGGGGGGGGGGGGGGGGGGGGGGGGGGGGGGGGGGGGGGGGGGGGGGGGGGGGGGGGGGGGGGCTGGGGGGGGGGGGGGCTGGGGGGGGGGGGGGGGGGGGGGGGGGGGGGGGGGTGGGGGGGGGGGGGGGGGGGGGGGGGGGGGGGGTGGGGGGGGGGGGGGCTGGGGGGGGGGGGGGGGGGGGGGGGGGGGGGGGGTGGGCAGGGGGGGGGGTGGGGGGGGGGGCTGTGGGGGGGGGGGGGGGGGGGGGTGGGGGGGGGGCTGTGGGGGGGGGGGGGGGCGGGGGGGTGCTGGGGGGGCAGGGGGGGGGTGGGGGGGGGGGGGGGGGCAGGGGGGGGGGGGTGGGGGGGGGGGCTGTGGGGCGGTGGGGGGCTGTGGGGCAGGGGGGCTGTGGGGCGGTGGGGGGGCTGTGGGGCAGGGGGCTGGTAGGGGGGGTCTGGGCTGGCGCGCTGTGACCCATCCTCCCGCAGCGCCGCGCGTGGAGCCCTCGAGCCTGGAGAACGTGCTGGAGCCGTGCGCCTACGCCCCCACCTACGTGGTCAAGGACTTTCCCATCGCGAGATACCAGGGCCTGCAGTTTGTAAGTCCCCCCCCCCCACCCCCCCACCCCCCACCCCCCGCCGCCCGAGGCTGCCCCCGCCCGGCTTGCCCCTCGGGACGCCCGGCCTCCAGCCGCCCTGCGCCCCTGTGCGCCCCAGGTGTACCTGTCCTTCGTGTACCCCAACGACCACACGCGCCTCACGCACATGGAGACGGACAACAAGTGCTTCTACCGCGAGTCGCCGCTGTACCTGGAAAGGTGGGTGCTACCTGGAAAGGTGGGTGCTACCTGGAAAGGTGGGTGCTACCTGGAAAGGTGGGTGCTACCTGGAAAGGTGGGTGCGGGCGCCGGGGAGGGGGCGGGCCCTCTGCGAGCCTCCGACGCCCGCCCGGCCCGGCCCCCAGGTTCGGGTTCTACAAGTACATGAAGGTGGACCAGGAGGAGGCGGGGGAGGCCGCCGAGCAGGCGCAGCGCCGAGCCTTCCTCTTCCTCAGCCCGGACGGTGAGTGTCCCTGCGCGCCGCGCCGCCGGTGCCCGGGGGTTGGGGGGGTGCCAGGCTGAAGCCCGCTCTCCGCAGACTTCCTGGAGGAAGAGGAGGAGGGGGAGCTGCTCCACAGTCTGGAGCCCACGGAGGGGGCCCGCCGACCCCCCACCCCTGCAGCCCCCACAGAGGCCCGAGCTACCCCCGCCCCGCCCACGCCTCCCCGCGCGGAACAGGAGCGCACCTCCAGGCGCTCCCGGGCGCTCAGCTGGGCCCCCCGGGCCGCACCCCCGCTGCCCCTCCTCCTAGGCCGCCCCCCGCCCCCACGCTCCGCAGCCGCGCAGCCGCCCCCAAAGGTCTACGTGACTCGGGTGCGGCCGGGTCCGCGGGCGCCCGCTCGGGCCCTGCGCCGCTCGGCGCAGGCAGCGTGCCCTGGCCGCCTTTCCCTGGCATCTTCCTGCGCCCCAGGCCCCTGCCCAGGGTGCAGCTGCGGGCGCCCCCACGCCCGCCCCGGGCTCCGTCTCGAGGCCATAGGACCAGCGGCTCCCGGGCCACAGAGCCTAAGCCCCCCGCCTGGGCGCAGGCCACGCAGGGGAGCCGGGAGGGCCGGGCACCGCCGCTGGGACCCACGGCCCCCACGGAGAACTCGAATGCGCCTTCGGAGGCGCGCCCTGCGACCTCCTTCCTGAGCTATTCCCAGGTGTCCCGGCCACAGCTGCCTGGGGGGGAGGAGGAGGAGGAGGAGGGGGACGATGACGGGGCCCCGGAGGACGAGGCCGCCTCGGAGGACAGCGAGGAGGCGGCGGGCCCCGCGGCGGGCCGCTGGCGCGAGGAGGCCATCGACTGGCAGCGCACGTTCAGCGTGGGCGCCATGGACTTCGAGCTGCTGCGCTCCGACTGGAACGACCTGCGCTGCAACGTGTCCGGGAACCTGCAGCTGCCGGAGGCCGAGGCCGTGGACGTGGTGGCTCAGTACATGGAGCGGCTCAACGCGCGCCACGGCGGGTAGGGGGCGGGCACACGCGCCACGGAGGGTAGGGGGCCGCTCGGGGCGGAGGCCCTGCCTCCTTGGGACCCTCTGACCTTCCCCAGAGCTGGTCTGGAGGTGGCCTCACCTTGGACCTGGACCCAAAGATGCCTCTGATGCTCCCAGGCCACTCCTCCAGACAGACACCCGAAGGTCGAGCTCAGCGCCCCAGCCCCTCCTCTGGCACAGTCCTGCTGGGCCTTCCAAGAGGGGCCTCCCCCTGACTCCAGGGAAGGCGCAGGGCTCCTGCCTCAGCGCCCTCTGGGGTCTCACCCAGGCCCGGGGCCCCCAGTTTGGCCTCCGTGGAGGCGCGGGGGCGGGGTGGGGGGATGGGGGGCACTCTCAGAGTTGTATGGAGTCTGAGGGCAGAGCCTGGGTGTGGGCCCTGAAAGCCACTTGGGGATCGTTCCTCTGACTTGTGATCCAGGCTTTGAGCAGGACAGGGGTGTTGCTGGCATGGAGGGGAGTGGACGGGAGGGGTCCCCCTGGGGACATGGCTGGCAGGCTTGCTGTGACCGTGACCATGGCAGTGATGGGCGGCCTGGATGTGGAGGTGGGGAGATTTGATTCTAGGTGGTGGAGAGGACACGCCTGGCTTCGGCTGGAAGCCTGAGAGCAGCTTGGGGTCCCCCGGGCACAAGGGCATCTGTTTAGTACAGTGGTCGTGGCTGTGACCCCAAGAATGAGAGTGCAGACAGACCCAGAGTGTTTGGGGCAGAAAGCCCTGCTTTTAGGGAGAGAGGGGTGGAGATAGGAGTGGTGGGAGGGTGAGTCTGGACCCCTGGGGAGTCACACAGCTCCCCGTGTGGGGGTGCTGCCCACAAAGGGCCGACGTGGCCGAAGGTTAGGGTCCCGTTTTCCCAGGACCAGAGGCAGAGGGCAGGGAGTGTGAGGGCAGAGTGGGTGCCTGGCGCCAACCTAGGAACCAGGAGGTCACGGTTCGATTCCCGGTCAGGGCACATGCCCAGGTTGTGGCTCCATCCCCAGTGTGGGGCGTGCAGGAGGCAGCTGGTCAGTGATTCTCATCATTGATGTTTCTCCCTCTCTCTCCCTCTCCCTTCCTCTCTGAAAGCAATAAAAACATTTTTTTTAAAGAGGGGGGCAGAGTGGAGGGCAGGGAAGGGGCTCAGCAGGGAGGACTGAAGGGGAAGGACTGGGGGCAGGCCCACTGGCTTCTTCCCTCGGGGACCAGGACAGCCCCTGCACTAGTGCCAGGGAGGCCCTGGCGGCTTCTCAGAGGAGGGGGAGGAGGGGGCAAGCTGGCCAGAGGGACCCCCAGGACCAGGACCCCGTGGGAAAAGGACGTCTGCTCATGCAGTGGGGGGGGGGAGGGGGGCGGGTACTGAGGCCTCGGGCTGGAGACACTGTCCTAGAACGCAGCGTCAGATGCTGGGCCCTCGTCCTGTGTGTGGTGGGTGCCACTGGGCGTCCTGAGCGCGTGGGAAAGAAGGCCCGGGAGGCAGAGGGACAGACCGCCTGGGCTGGGGGCGCCTCCCGCGTGGGCTGCCCTGGGAGGGAGGGCCAAGTGTGGGCCTCCCTTCTGGGAACGGCCCGGGGTGTGAGGTGTGGTGGGGCGACAGGCGGGCCCTCCTTTCGGGGGCTGGGGCGCAGCGCGGAGAGGGGCCTGGGGCTGACCCGGCCTTGCCTGCAGGCTCTACGCGCTCCTGCGAATCGTGAACGTGGAGAAGCGCCGCGACTCGGCGCGCGGCAGCCGCTTCCTGCTGGAGCTGGAGCTGCAGGAGCGCGGGGGCGGCCGCCGGCGCCTGTCGGAGTTCGTCTTCTTGCGGCTGCCGGGCGCCCGCGCCGGGGACGCGGACTGGGACGAGGAGAGCCCGGAGCCCGCGGCCGCCGCCCCCTCCGCCTCCACGCGCCCCGACGGCCTCCCCGAGCTCTGCCGGCCACTGCGCCTGGCCTGGCGCCAGGATGTGATGGTTCACTTCATCGTGCCGGGTGCGCGGGGCTGCGGGGAGGCACTGGTTTGGGTGGCGGGAGCGCTCGAGGCCTCGTGGGGAGGGGAGGAAGCGCCGCTGGTCTGGGGGAGCACAGGCCGTGGGGTGGAACTGGCTCGCCCCCCCCTCCAGTGAAGAACCAGGCGCGCTGGGTGGCCCAGTTCCTGGCGGACATGGCCGCGCTGCACGCGCGCACCGGGGACTCGCACTTCAGCGTCGTCCTGGTGGACTTTGAGAGCGAGGACATGGACGTGGAGCGGGCCTGCGCGCGGCGCGGCTGCCCCGGTAACGCACCCCGCCCCACGCGCGCACTGGGCGACCCGGCCGAGTGGGTGGGCCTTCCCTCGGGGGCAGGTGAGGTTTTCTGCCCCCAGGAATCACACCTGCCCCCCGCCCCCAGGTACCAGTACCTGAGGCGAGCCGGGAACTTCGAGCGCTCAGCGGGGCTGCAGGCGGGAGTGGACGCGGTGGAGGTGCGTGAAGGGGGCGGGGGGGGGGGGGGGAGGCGGGCCTTTCCCCAGGGCAGCGCCCTGACCTCCCGGCCCCCAGGACACCAGCAGCATCGTGTTCCTCTGCGACCTGCACATCCACTTCCCCCTCAACATCCTGGACGCCATCCGCAAGCACTGCGTGGAGGGCAGGCTGGCCTTCGCCCCCGTGGTCATGCGCCTGGGCTGCGGGAGCTCGCCCGCCGACCCGCACGGTAATGGCGGAGCCCCGCCAACGCCAAGGTCAAACCTGGGGGCCTCTCCCACCCCCCAAGGCTGGCCTGGGATCCCCTTGAAGCCTGATAAAGTCCCGCAGTGTGTAGGACCACCCCCCCAGGTGCCCAGGTTCTCCCCCAGCCGCCAGGAGCCTCCCCCAGCACTCCACCGTGTGCAGGGCTCTGCAGGGTTCCTAGGTTATGACCAGCACAGAAGGGGGACGGGGAGCCCCCTGAGGTCTGGGGAGGCTTCCCAGGCCTGATGTCTGAAGGGCACCGTCCCACCCAGGGTACTGGGAGGTGAACGGCTTCGGCCTCTTCGGCATCTACAAGTCGGACTTCGACCGCGTCGGAGGCATGAACACTGAGGAGTTCCGGGACCAGTGGGGCGGCGAGGACTGGGAGCTCCTGGACAGGTGACCCCCACCCTCGTGGAGACAGACCTCCCCTCTTCCTCCCTCACCCAGGACCTGCGGGCCTGCAGAGAGCCAGTGCCCACCCTGGCCCCGAAACCACTCCCCACCCCTGACTGCCCCCAGCCCTGACCCCCGTCTCCGCCCAGGGTCCTGCAGCCCAGCACAGCCCTGACCGCCCCCAGCCCTGACCCCCGTCTCCACCCAGGGTCCTGCAGGCGGGGCTGGAGGTGGAGCGGCTGCGCCTGAGGAACTTCTACCACCACTACCACTCCCGGCGGGGCATGTGGGCCACACACGGCCGTGGCCGTGGCCGTGGCCGGAAGGGCTCCCAGGCGGAGGGAGCTTGAGGGAGGACACCCGCCCAGTCGCTGCTGCAGTCCTGAGCCTGGTTCCTGGGACCCAGGGCCTTACCACAGGGCGCTGCCCCCTGTGCCTGCCCCTCCCTGGCCCCCCCAGGCCGCTGCCCCTCGCGCCCCTCCCCAGAGAGGCTGCCTGGACAGCGAGCGGGTTGGGCCGCCCGTCCCCACACTCTGTGCGATGATTTCTGTGAAATTTTGCCGTAGCGATGCCATTGTTTTCAGGATTCCCAAGGGTTCTGTCTGTCCGTTTTTTATTCAGAATGAAATGAAATATTTTTTTTTAGTTCTGACTGGTCCTCTGCCTGGCTTTCTTGGGAGAACGGTGACACCGGGAGCCCTGCGCCTGTGGGTGGCCCTGGCCCTGCTCCTGATGGCCTTTCTGACCCGAAGCTGCAGTGGTCACGCGGACCCCACCCTCCACCTCCAAGACACGCCCTTTCCCTCGGAGCTCCTGGCTTGGGCCTGGAGGGGGAGGGGCCTCAGACATCCTCTCTCCCCGTCTCTGAAAAGCAATGGGCCCTCGCTGGTGTGCTCGGTGGATAGAGCGTCGGCCTGCGGACCGAAGGGTCCCGGGTTCGATTCAGTCAAGGGCATGTACCCCGGATGCAGGCTCCTCCCCTGCCCAGGCCCTGGTTGGGGTGTGTGCAGGAGGCAACCAATCGATGTGTTTCTCTCACATCGATGTTTCCCTCTGTCTCTCCCTCTCTCTCTTCCACTCTCCCTAAAAATCAATAGAAAAATACCCTCGGGTGAGGATTTAAAAAAAGAAGAGAAAAGGGAGGCAGTCACACTTGGCCTCCTGGGTGCCTGTGAGGATTACAACCGAGTGTGGCACTTTCCAGCCCCTGCCTGGTGCTGGGCAGTCCTGATACACCGTGGGTGCGCACCCTCAGTACCCGCTCTCTCGGGACTCTGACGGAGGGAGCATTGGCTCTCACTCCTCCAGTGACGGGGAGCCCTGCCGGGAAGGGGACCAGATGCCTGTCTGAGCTCGCTGCCCCCACCGGGTCCAGGCCACCCTCCCCGCTGGTCTCTGCTTCCTTTCATTCCCTCTCCCCACTGGGGCTGATGCTCCTTCCAAACACACATCGAACAGCCACTCCCTGCGGAAAAGCACCCAGGACTCTGCTACTCCTCCTACCTCCAGGCATTTTGGGGCCCCCAGTGCAACGTGGGCTCCTGCTGGGGCCTCCGCCAGCTGCTCCCTCCGCCTTGAGAGCAGCTAAAGGGTCTCAGAGGCTCCCGGCTGCCCCACTGTCCTGACAGGCATCACTGCTTGTGGGCCACCGCCTCCCCTTCCCCCCTCCAGCAGACCCCAACTGGGGGGCTCCTGTGAGAGGTTGCGCCTATCATGGTCACACACACCTTTCCCAGGGATGAGCCACCAGGTGCACAGGGAGGGCTCGGGATGAGGGACGGGGGTGGGGGGTGGGAGTGGGTGAAGGTGCCACCTGGGGCCTATTAGGACCTTTCCGGTACCTTCCGCTCCACAGGCACAGGGAGAAGGTGGGGACGGTGAGGATGCCAGGTCAGGGGTGCCCCACCCAGGTCACCAGGGATTAGGGGCGGGCCCAGGGCGGAAACCCAGGCAGGCTCCCTGGAGAAGGCGGGGACTGGGCTGGCCTTGGAGGGAGCCCAAACCGCCAAGGAGGTTGGAAGTTTGGAAGGTTTGGGAGCATGGGTGCCGCACAAAGCCCCCGGGGTTCTCAGAGTCGGAGCCCAGAAGCAGCAAACGCCGCACCTCTGAGGGCCTGGAGGGCAAGCTGTGCCCCAAACCCAGTCCGGCAGCTCGCACAGGGGCTGCACTGACCCCGCCCCACCTGCGGCTGTGCCCACCCCTGCCTGCGGCTGCTTCTCTGTTCCTGCACACTCCTGAATTTTGTTCTGAATATGACTTTGCTGCTAATATCGTCAAGCTGCCCCATCTTCTGCTCCTAATAACCCCCTTCAGGCTCCCCTCCCCCAGCTTCAGTCACCAAAGCCGCTCTAGGGGTCCTCCTCCACGCCCCCCTTTCTGGCTCTACGCCCTGAGGCACCCCCCATCCCCGCCCCCCGTTCTTTTTGCCCAACTCCTCTTTCAGGGACGGTTGTGACGGCCGCTGGGGGTCCCCCTCCTCAGTAGGCGCCCCAGCCCATCCTTTCTGCCCAGCACCCCCAGCCGCCTGCCTCCCCAGTCAGGGTCGCTCACTCACCCTTCTGGGCCCGCAGGTCCCAGGTTTTCGCCCTGATGCTGCCCAAAGGCCCCGGGAGGGGTCACGTGCAGGCCCTGGAGCCTGCCCCTCAGTGGGCCCCCACTGTCTGTCTCTAAGCTTCCGGGAATCCTTCCGCTGCCCCAGACCTGCCTCCTCCGGCAGCCCACACACTGGGTCTGGGAGTGGAGGACAGAACTGAGCGGGTCCAGGGTTGGAGGGGCTCCAGCCTGGGGTGACAGGTCCTGGCCTGTGGGGACAGGTCCAGGCCACGGCCAGTCCCACTGGCCCTGCAGCAACTAGAGAAAGCGAGGCCGTGAGCCCGGGATCCCAGGCTTTCCCGAGCCCCCGATCCCCCCACGGGAGAGGGGGGTCACATGGCCTCAGGGAGGCTCCTTACAGCTTTGGGCACCGGAGCCCTCCCTGCCATGCGAGTGGAAGTTTCCCCGAACTGGCCCGGGGACCCTGCAGTGTTGGAAATGGGGCCACCCCCACCGGCACCCCCTCTCCCCCCGCCCCATGGCAGGGACCCCACCAGAGCCCCATCCACCCAAGCCTCTCCTCACAAGCCTGCCAGACCTCCGCCTGGAACCCGGGCCAGGCCTGGCCGCCAGGGCCCAGGGAGACCGGCCGGACCCCGCGGCGGGCGGGCCTGGCCCTGTCCGGGCGTGCGCGCGCCTCCAGGTGCGCTCAGCGCCGCACAAACTTGTCTCCCAGGATTTTCCACACAAAACACGTCTCCCGGGAAAGCAACCGGTCTGATGAGCTGGGTGTGCGGGCGTTCCCACCCCGCCCTCCGTGCCCCCACACTCGGTCCCGCAGTGAGAGGCCTCCCCGGAAGGACGAGCTCGCTGGGCCTGGGATGCAGCTGGGCACCCCTCAGCCAGCCGCTGGGATGAGCCGAGGGCCCCGCAGCGGCCCAACCACCGCCAGGGTAGGTCTCCCGTCCCCGCCGCCTCCCCCAGCCCAGAGGCCCCACCCCAGCCTCCGCCCTGACCTTTCCAGGGACCCTCTGTACACCCCCCATTGCCTCCCCCCACTACACTGACCTCCCGCTGGTCCCCCAGGCTCTGCCCCCCCCCGATTCCCATCTGGGACCCAGTCCCTGCCAGGACCCCTTGCAGGTTAAGGCAATGTCTTGCGGGGAGGGTTCTACCACTGAACAGAGGGCCTAGGGCTGGAGCAGGCTCGAGGGAGAGAGGCTGTTAGTTAGAGGGGTCCCCCAGGACTTTGCCAGGAGAACCAGGAGGTACATGAGGCCCCCCCCCGGCCCCCCATCCTCACGCAGGGTACCAGGAGCCTCTGCTGGATCCAGGCCAGGCCTACCCGGGCAGGCGGCCTTGGAGACGCCGGTCCAGCAGGGGAGGGACTCAGGGAGACCCGCTGGGCCTGCCCCCCAACTCTGACACCTCTGAGTTGGGGCTCGGTGGGACTCCTGGATTCCGCACAGGAGGCTGGGAGGAGGGCCCCTCTGAGTCAGCCCCCTGGGGCAGCCCCGCCCGCCCAGCGCATCACTGCCCTGTGGAGCCTGACTCACGGGTTGGAAATGGCTTCCCACCCCCACAGCCTGGGGGGCAGGAGCCTGGGAGGGGTGTCCGAGAGGGCCCAGCCGGCCGAGGCCTCTGGAGCGTGTGGAGGAGGGACTAGAGTGGCTCCCAGCATCCAGGGACCGAGGTCTGGGGGGCCACACCCCAGGGTGAGCTTCCGGGGCCTTGCAGGTGCCAAGCGTGGCAGCCAGGGCTCCATCAGCCCCTTCCACCCTGACTCCTCTTAAGCCCTTTATCCGCAACCCCGACCTCAGCACTGACCCGGCCCTAATGGTGACTCCTAATGCCAAACCCTGCCTAGGTCCACCTCAGCCTCCGGGTTGGGCCCCGGGAGCTGCCTAGAGCCCCCCTCCCCCTCTCCGAGGGACAGCCCGCCCCCAGAGAGGCGGCCGGCCATGGCACAATGGGGCCTGGTGAGCCCACCGCCACCCTGGCCTGGAGAGCCTTTACCGAGGGCACAGATCTGGGCCCTGTCCCGGGAAGGACTGGAGGAGGGGCGGCCAGGCTGGGACCGGGCCACCAGGGGCCTGTTCTTCCGCCCAAATTCCGCCTCAAGCAGGCGGGGCCCCTCCCTCCACCTGGCCAGGTGTCCCCGCCCCCCGCGCTGGGGCTGGGCGGCATCTGTCTCCGGCGGCTCTGGGTGAGGCCAGCGGGGAGGGGACTTCAGGGACAGGGCGGCTCGGGACGAGACGTGAAGACAGTTCAGGCTGGAGGCGGCCTCGGCGGCCCAGGCCCGGCAGACCCAGCGCCGCGCCTGCCGCCATGCAGGACGGTAACTTCCTGCTGTCGGCCCTGCAGCCCGAGGCCGGCGTGTGCTCCCTGGCGCTGCCCTCGGACCTGCAGCTGGACCGCCGGGGCGCAGAGGGGCCCGAGGCCGAGCGCCTGCGAGCCGCCCGGGTTCAGGAGCAGGTCCGCGCCCGCCTCCTGCAGCTGGGCCAGCGCCCCGGCACAACGGGACCGCCGAGCCCGACGGGGTCACCAGGGCAGCCCGAGGTAGGCGGGGCCCGCAGGGTGGGCGCCGGGCGGTGGGGAGGCGCAGAGGCCGCCTCGATGGGCGGGCGTGGTGGCACGGGGGCCAGAGGCCTGGTTGAGGCTGGCTCCAGGGTTCAGCTCCCTGACTCACTGAGGCCTGCACTGAGTCACCTGCCCCGCCCTGGCGGGCGTGGGAGAAGCCATGGGTGGGGCCTCCCAGCACCTACTGGGACCCCAGGTCCTCCCGCCGAGCCTGGCAGGGCGGGGGGGAGGGCCCACCTGCCCCCCAGCCCTGAGCCCCTGGGGGGACGACAGGAAGAGCAGCACATGGCGAGCCAGCCAGGCCCATCTCGGGCAAACCCAGAACGCACACACGTCCCTTCCCCATGACAGGCTCACACATGGTCCCAGACACAGGCAGACATGGCAGCCCCAGGAGAGAGACCCAGCACCCTCCCCGCCCCCATGCCCCGCGGGAAGGAGCAGACAAACAGAAACAGAAACATGAGGGCAGGTCTGGGAATCCTGGACGGGAGCCACTGCCTGCTGGTCTGACCAGGGCCCCTGCGGGATTGCAGGGGAGGCCCCTGGACTGACCCAGATACTCTCCATGAGAACAGAGGGTGAGGGGCCTCCGTGCCAGGCAGTCTGCCCTGTGCAGGAATCCTGGCTCCACCGGAGTGTGTGCGTGTGTGTGTGTGTGTGCACTCGATGTGAATGTGTGTCCACATGTGTGTGCACCCTGTGAGCATGTGTGTCCATGGGTGTGTGTGCATCCCGTGTGATGTGAGTGTGTGTGTGTCACTGGTGTGTGTGTGTGTGTGTGCACTCCATGTGAATGTGTGTCCACATGTGTGTGCACCCTGTGAGCGTGTGTGTCCATGGATGTGTGTGCATCCCATATGATGTGTGTGTGCATGCATGGATGTTAATGCCATGTCCTCCTCACCGAGCCACAGCAACTGGGACCAGTTAGACAGCAAGATGCACCTCCCAGGGTGTCGGGGCGGAGACCCCGGCCCACAGAGGTTCATGGGCAGGTCAGCCAGCACAGGGCCACCGGGCAGCCTGGGTTCCCAGGCCCTTCCCCCCACACCCTCCCAGCCTCATCCTCAATGGTGGCCTCGGTGCCCAGGGGTCAGAGGGTGGAGGATGGCACCGGGAGGGGTTAATTAGCACCCTGGCTGCCCTGCCAATTAGGAGCAGGAAGATTATAATTTGGGGTGGGGGCATGCCCCCCAGGCTGGGCCTTGCTAGCGTCAAAGGGTTAATAGCTCCTGCCGAGAAGCCTCATTAACCAGGGCGGGTCCGGACAATCCGGAGGGGACAGGCCCTCCCTTCACCCACAGGTGTGGCCCCGCAGGGACCCTGGCAGAGGCCGACCCCCAAGCAGCCCCTTCCTGTCAAAAGACCCTGCTCCTCGAATCCCAGGCGTCCACCCCCCCAGTCTGCCCCTCTGCTCTGCCTTATGTGCCCATCATCTGCCCACCCACACTCCACCCATCTGTCTGTCCTCCCCGCGTCTGCCCCCCAGCTGCCTGCTCCCCATCCTTCCCACCCTCCATCCTCCAGGCTTCCCTCTCACTCTGTCTGTCCATCCTCACACGGGTCTGTCTCCCGTCTCTCCACCTTCCATCCACCCCCCACCCCCCACCCCCTACCGGTCTGTCCACTCATGGTGGAGTCGGGCTGGCGCCAGGGCCCTCAGTCAGTGTGTCGGATGGGGCGGGTATGACTCTGCCGGGTGGGACAGGGGACCGCACCTCAGGCCAGACTGGTCCAGGGCGACTGTGAGCACAGCCTCACTCCTGCTGACCCCAGCCCAGGACCGGCTTGCAGGTGGTCAGTGTGCTGCCTGGAGGAGGGCGCCAGGCGCCGGGCCCTGCAGATGGGAGAGCTGATGCAGGAGTCCCTAGCTCACTGCCCAAGGGACTGGGAGGTCATGGGGTGAGCATGTCTGTCCCCCAGCACAGCTGGAGGTGAGGGGGGCTGTGGGAGAGGGACCACCAGGGCTGGCATCAGTGGAGACAGATGGCAGGGACCAGAGCCAAGGCCCCCACCCCCCAACCGCCCAGTGGGTCCCAGGGTCCAGGAGGGGAGGCAGGAGGCCTTGAGCCCGGCCAAGCTACCACAGTCCCTGTCCACAGGCGCGTCCCGGGGCCAGTACCACACCCTGCAGGCCGGCTTCAGCTCCCGCTCCCAGGGCCTGAGCGGGGACAGCACCTCGGTGAGTGACACCGGCTCTGCGGTCACATGGGGGAGGCTCTGGGGGAGGCTGTGGTCCCCCGGGTCAGGGAGAGCCCGGCCCCCACTCACTGCCATCCCCATCGTGCCCACAGACCTTCCGGCCCATCGCCAAGCCCGCCTATAGCCCGGCCGCCTGGTCCTCCCGCTCGGCCGTGGACCTGAGCTGCAGTCGGAGGGTGAGCTCTGCCCACAATGGGGGCAGCGCCTTTGGGGCGGCGGGGTACGTGGGAGCCCTGCCCGCCGCACCCATGCCCACCCGGCCCGTGTCCTTCCACGAGCGTGGTGGTGGGGGCAGCCGGGTGGACTACGACACCCTGTCCCTCCGCTCGCTGAGGCTGGGGCCCGGAGGCCTGGACGACCACTGCAGCGTGGCGTCGGAGCAGCTGGAGCCCGTGGCCTCCGCCTACAGGGCCTTCGCCTATGAGCGCCAGGCCAGCGCCAGCGCCAGCTCCGGCCGGGCAGGGGGCCTGGACTGGCCCGAGGCCACCGAGGGGCCGCCCAGCCGGACGATCCGTGCCCCGGCCATGCGGACCCTCCAGCGGTTCCAGAGCAGCCACCGCAGCCGTGTGGGCGCGGGGGCCGTGCCAGGCGGCGTCCTGGAGTCCGTGGCCCGCGCGCCCTCCGTGCGCAGCCTCAGCCTCAGCCTGGGCGACGCGGGCCACCTGCCGGACGTGCGCGGGCTGGACAGCTACGGCGGCCAGCGCGCTCTGCAGAGGCTCAGCAGCGGGTGAGCCGGCCTGGCGTGGGGAGGGGCGCGGCCTTGGCCCCCGCTGTCCCCAGGGTCAGCCTGACCCCTGACCCCTGCCTCTGCAGCTTTGATGATATTGACTTGCCGTCAGCAGTGAAGTACCTCATGGCCTCAGACCCCAACCTGCAGGTGCTGGGAGCAGCCTACATCCAGCACAAGTGCTACAGCGACGCAGCGGCCAAGAAGCAGGTGGCTGCCCTGCGACACCCTGTGACCCCACCCTCCCTGACCTCTGGCCCCTGACCCCCCTCCCTGACCCTCCTCCCTGACCTCTGGTCCCTGACCCCCTCCCTGATCTCTGGCCCCTGACCCCCCTCCCTGACCTCTGGTCCCTGACCACCCTCCCTGACCCTCCTCCCTGACCTCTGGTCCCTGACCACCCTCCCTGATGCCAGGGGACTGTGCTGGTTTCATATTGCCAGAGTCTCCTCAGCAGAGGAGGAGCAGGAGGGAGTGGTTTGCATATGTCTGCATACGCCTGCACCCGTCTGCACACACCTGCACACCTCTGTACATCTCTGTACATGCCTGCACACATCTACACACCCCTGCACACCTCTGCACATGCCTGCACACCTCTGCACAGTTCTGTACATGCCTGCACATATTTGTATACCTCCGCACAACTCTGCACACCCCTGCACACCTCTGTACATGCCTGCACACCCCTTCACACCTCTGTACATGCCTGCACACCCCTGTTCACCTCTGAACACCTCTGCACACCTCTGTACATGCCTGCACACCCCTGCACACCTCTGTACATGCCTGCACACCCCTGTTCACCTCTGAACACCTCTGCACACCTCTGTACATGCCTGCACACGCCTGCTCACCTCTGAACACCTCTGCACACCTCTGTACATGCCTGCACACGCCTGCTCACCTCTGAACACCTCTGCACACCTCTGTACATGCCTGCACACGCCTGCTCACCTCTGAACACCTCTGCACACCTCTGTACATGCCTGCACACCCCTGCACACCTCTGTACATGCCTGCACACCCCTGTTCACCTCTGAACACCTCTGCACACCTCTGTACATGCCTGCACACGCCTGCTCACCTCTGAACACCTCTGCACACCTCTGTACATGCCTGCACACGCCTGCACACCTCTGCACACCCGTGCACACCTCTGTACATGCCTGCACACCTCTGCACACCTCTGTACATGCCTGCACACCCTTGCACACCCCTGCACACCTTTGTATACCTCCGCACACCTCTGCACACCCCCACATCCCCCCGCACACACCCGCACCCCCCGCACAGTGCACACACATGGCTAACAGCGCGTGCTGTGCCTGCAGGCCCGCAGTCTTCAGGCCGTGCCGCGGCTGGTGAAGCTCTTCAACCACGCCAACCAGGAGGTGCAGCGCCACGCCACGGGCGCCATGCGCAACCTCATCTACGACAACGCGGACAACAAGCTGGCGCTGGTGGAGGAGAACGGCATCTTCGAGCTGCTGCGCACGCTGCGCGAGCAGGACGATGAGCTGCGCAAGAACGTCACAGGTGCCGCCACCGCCCTCCTTCGGCCTGTGTCCCCTCACCTGCCCCTCTCTGCCTGTGTCCCCTCACCTGCCCCGTCCCTGCCTGTGTCCCCTCACCTGCCCCGTCCCTGCCTGTGTCCCCTCACCTGCCCCGTCCCTGCCTGTGTCCCCTCACCTGCCCCGTCCCTGCCTGTGTCCCCTCACCTGCCCCCTCTCTGCCTGTGTCCCCTCACCTGCCCCCTCCCTGCCTGTGTCCCCTCACCTGCCCCTCCTGCCTGTGTCCCCTCACCTGCCCCGTCCCTGCCTGTGTCCCCTCACCTGCCTGTGTCCCCGTCCCTGCCTGTGTCCCCTCACCTGCCCCGTCCCTGCCTGTGTCCCCTCACCTGCCCCCTCCCTGCCTGTGTCCCCTCACCTGCCCCTCTCTGCCTGTGTCCCCTCACCTGCCCCGTCCCTGCCTGTGTCCCCTCACCTGCCCCGTCCCTGCCTGTGTCCCCTCACCTGCCCCGTCCCTGCCTGTGTCCCCTCACCTGCCCCGTCCCTGCCTGTGTCCCCTCACCTGCCCCCGTCTCTGCCTGTGTCCCCTCACCTGCCCCTCTCTGCCCCCCCCTCACCTGCCCCCCTCTCTGCCTGTGTCCCCTCACCTGCCCCCTCTCTGCCTGTGTCCCCTCTCACCTGCCCCCTCTCTGCCTGTGTCCCCTCTCACCTGCCCCGTCCCTGTGCCCCCTCACCTGCCCCGTCCCTGCCTGTGTCCCCTCACCTGCCCCTCTCTGCCTGTGTCCCCTCACCTGCCCCCTCTCTGCCTGTGTCCCCTCACCTGCCCCGTCCCTGCCTGTGTCCCCTCACCTGCCCCTCTCTGCCTGTGTCCCCTCACCTGCCCCTCCCTGCCTGTGTCCCCTCACCTGCCCCGTCCCTGCCTGTGTCCCCTCACCTGCCCCGTCCCTGCCTGTGTCCCCTCACCTGCCCCGTCCCTGCCTGTGTCCCCTCACCTGCCCCGTCCCTGCCTGTGTCCCCTCACCTGCCCCTCTCTGCCTGTGTCCCCTCACCTGCCCCGTCCCTGCCTGTGTCCCCTCACCTGCCCCCTCTCTGCCCGTGTCCCCTCACCTGCCCCGTCCCTGCCTGTGTCCCCTCACCTGCCCCGTCCCTGCCTGTGTCCCCTCACCTGCCCCGTCCCTGCCCTGTGTCCCCTCACCTGCCCCGTCCCTGCCTGTGTCCCCTCACCTGCCCCATCCCTGCCTGTGTCCCCCCCTCACCTGCCCCCATCCCTGCCTGTGTCCCTGCCCCCTCACCTGCCCCCTCTCTGCCTGTGTCCCCTCACCTGCCCCGTCCCTGCCTGTGTCCCCTCACCTACCCCATCCCTGCCTGTGTCCCCTCACCTGTCCCGTCCCTGCCTGTGTCCTCTCACCCGCCCCCTCTCTGCCTGTGTCCCCTCACCTGCCCCCTCTCTGCCTGTGTCCCCTCACCTGCCCCCTCTCTGCCTGTGTCCCCTCACCTGCCCCGTCCCTGCCTGTGTCCCCTCACCTGCCCCGTCCCTGCCTGTGTCCCCTCACCTGCCCCGTCCCTGCCTGTGTCCCCTCACCTGCCCCGTCCCTGCCTGTGTCCCCTCACCTGCCCCTCTCTGCCTGTGTCCCCTCACCTGCCCCCTCTCTGCCTGTGTCCCCTCACCTGCCCCGTCCCTGCCTGTGTCCCCTCACCTGCCCCGTCCCTGCCTGTGTCCCCTCACCTGCCCCCTCTCTGCCCGTGTCCCCTCACCTGCCCCGTCCCTGCCTGTGTCCCCTCACCTGCCCCTCTCTGCCTGTGTCCCCTCACCTGCCCCTCTGCCTGTGTCCCCTCACCTGTCCCTCCCTGCCTGCCCTCCCTGTCCCACCTCTTTCCTTGGTCCCCGTGACTACCCTGGGGCAGGTCTCCAGTGCCCGGGGCCATGTCCCTGGGGCCGCTGCAGCCCAGCCACCCTGCAGGCCGCACTCAGCTATCCCGGGGGCGCTCGGTGAGGCTCCCCATGCCAGGCCCAGGCGGAGCCCCGGGAGAGGTTAAACGCTTGCTCCCACTGTCCCCGGAAGAGCCAGCGGGACGGCCAGTCTGCCCCTGACCAGGGCCTCGGCCTCCCGCCAGGCATCCTGTGGAACCTGTCCTCCAGCGACCACCTGAAGGACCGCCTGGCCCGGGACACGCTGGAGCAGCTCACAGACCTGGTGCTGAGCCCCCTCTCGGGGGCCGGGGGGCCGCCCCTCATCCAGCAGAACGCCTCGGAGGCGGAGATCTTCTACAACGCCACGGGCTTCCTCAGGTGTGCCCTCGGGCGGGGCTGGAGAGGCCGCGGGGCAGGGAGCCCTGGGGCCGGGAGGGCTGAGGGAGGAGGCAGAGGAGCAGCCACCAAGCCAGACGTGGGCACTGAGGCCCCAGTGCGGCCCAGGGGCTGAGCGTCCACCCAGGAACCAGGAGGCCAGGGTTCCATTCCCGGCCAGGGCACATGCCCAGGTTGCGGGCTCCATCCCCAGTGAGGGGCATGCAGGAGGCAGCCGGTCAGTGATTCTCTCTCATCACTGATGTTTCTCTCTCCCTCTCCCTTCCTCCCTGAAATCATTAAAATCATATTTAAAAACTAAAAGACAGAGGTGCTGGCGCAGTGGGACTGGCCGCCAGGGGATGTCAGTAGACTCTGGGCCCACAGGCTCAGGTCTCATTAAACCAGGGACCTGATCTGACCTTCCTAACCCCGGGGGGATGCAGTGGGACCAGGGGCCAGGAGCAGGAGGTGCCGAGGTAGCCAGCGCAGGGGGGAGAAGGGGCGGGCACTAAGGATTTTAGCCCTCAGGTCCAGGTCCTTGTGGGGGTGGGCCCCTCCCGGGGTCCCTGTGGGGGTCTCTGATCGGCCTCCATCCTCAGGAACCTCAGCTCGGCCTCCCAGGCCACTCGCCAGAAGATGCGCGAGTGCCATGGGCTGGTGGACGCCCTGGTCACCTACATCAACCAGGCCCTGGACGTGGGCAAGTGCGAGGACAAGGTGAGGGGTGGCCGGCGGGGAGGGCGGCCGGGCGAGTGGGGAGGGGCCAGCCCGTCCTGACCACAGTCCGCTCCCCAGAGCGTGGAGAACGCCGTGTGCGTGCTGAGGAACCTGTCCTACCGCCTGTACGACGAGATGCCGCCCTCAGCCCTGCAGCGCCTCGAGGGCCGGGGCCGTAGGGACATGGCCGGGGCTCCGCCTGGGGAGGTGGTGGGCTGCTTCACGCCGCAGAGCCGGCGGCTGCGAGAGGTGGGTTCAGGCCTGGGCTGGCGGGAGCGGGGTTCCTGGTCTGACCTGGGCTGACCTCTGTGCCCACACCACCCAGCTGCCCATCACCGCCGACGCGCTCACCTTCGCCGAGGTGTCCAAGGACCCCAAGGGCCTCGAGTGGTTGTGGAGCCCCCAGATCGTGGGCCTGTACAACCGCCTCTTGCAGCGCTGCGAGCTCAACCGGCACACGACGGAGGCGGCCGCTGGGGCCCTGCAGAACATCACCGCCGGCGACCGCAGGGTGAGGCTGCGGGTAGGGCCTGGGCGGACGGACCCACTCCTGGCCACGCATAGGGGACACGCAGGGCGGGGGGGGGGCGGGCACAGGGCATGAGGGCCTGCTCTCCGGGAGTGGACAGTCTGTTGGGAGAGGGACGGTGATGGGAGATGGACGCAAACTTGCGGATGGGCCAGAACTACCCAGGGAGGCCTCGGAGCTGGGCAGGAGGGACAAGGAGGAGGGGCGTCTGGGGTGCTGCACTGGGTCTGAGGGGAGGTGCCCAGCAGGTCTAAGTCCAGGGGGGCCCACCTGGCGAGGTCCCGGCAGTCCTGCCTCAGTTTCCCCAGGGGTAGGCTGTGGGGATGCCAGGGGGGCGCTGGCGCCTCCACCTGCACCCACCAGCCCCTCTCCCGCCTGCAGTGGGCGGGCGTGCTCAGCCGCCTGGCCCTGGAGCAGGAGCGCATCCTAAACCCGCTGCTGGACCGCGTCCGCACGGCCGACCACCATCAGCTGCGCTCGCTGACCGGCCTCATCCGAAACCTGTCCCGGAACGCCAGGAACAAGGATGAGATGTGTGAGTCCGCGCCCGCCCAGTGGGCCCTGTCCCCGCCCAGTGGGCTCTGCCCTCGCCCAGTGGGCCCTGTCCCCGCCCAGTGGGCCCTGCCTCCGCCCAGACGAGCTGGGAGTGGGGCTGACACTGACCGGCCTCCGGGTCCCCGCAGCCACCAAGGTGGTGAGTCACCTGATCGAGAAGCTGCCGGGCAGTGTGGGCGAGAAGTGCCCGCCGGCGGACGTGCTGGTAAACATCATCGCGGTGCTCAACAACCTGGTGGTGGCCAGTCCCATCGCCGCCCGCGACCTGCTGTACTTCGACGGGCTCCGCAAGCTGGTCTTCATCAAGAAGAAGCGTGACGGGTGCGCATCTCCCCGGCCCCGGCCCCCTCCCCGCCTTCTGGCTGAGCCATCCCTCCCTGACCCCTGCCCTCACCCCGCAGCCCCGACAGCGAGAAGTCCTCCCGGGCGGCCTCCAGCCTCCTGGCCAACCTGTGGCAGTACAACAAGCTCCACCGAGACTTCCGGGCGGTAGGTTCTGGCGTTGGGGCAGGCAGGCCCCGGGGAGGGGCTCGGAGTGGGGGCAGCGGGTGGAGTTGGAGGCCAAGGGAACAGGGTCCACCCCAGCCCCCCAGGGAGGGCGGGGTGGTGCAGGGCGGCCGGCACCCTCTCACTTGCACCCCCGCCTGATTGCAGAAGGGCTATCGGAAGGAGGACTTCCTGGGCCCCTAGGCGAGGCCGTCCCGGAGGAGGAGGACAGACTCGCCCAGCCTCCGAGGCCGGGCCCAGCCCCGCTGCTGGAGGGCCGCCAGGAGGAGAAGGCCACTGGCCCAGGGCCGCTCGCCGGAGCCCCGCGTGCAACTGGAAAGGGCCCGGGCCACCAGGGAGGACGGGACGGGGGCTTGCAGCTGGGGACGTGGCTTCCGCAGGGCAGGGAGTGGGCAGGGCTTGAGGCTGCTCTGGTGCATGGGGTGGGGACCGGGTCACACTGGCAGAGGCGGGCTGTCCACGGCCCGCAGTGCCTCAGGACAGCCCTCGCTGAAAATAAAGGTGGTCGTGAAGACAGCAGCCGGTCCCGCACGCTTCTTCCCTTTTAAAAATGTGTTTTTATTGGTTTCAGAGAGGAAGGGAGAGGGAGAGGGAGATAGGAACATCAATGAGGACAGAGAATCATGGACCGGCTGCCTCCTGCACGCCCCCTACAGTGGATGGAGCCTGCAACCTGGGCATGCACCCTGGTCGGGAACCAAACCGTGACCTCCTGGTTCACAGGTCCATGCTCAACCACTGAGCCACTGTGGCCGGACCCACACGCTTCTTCAGCTGGTCTGACCCCCGGGGTACTCCAGTGTCCCCGAACACAGCCAGGCCTGCCCTGGGCTCATACAGGCCTCGCCACGCAGGGAGGAGAGCTGGCCAGGAGCGGAGGAGGTGGGGCAGGCAGCTGAGGCGCAGGGCCCAGCAGAGCGGGGAACCATTCGTGTGGCAAAGGCACCCACCACCTCTGTTTGCCCTGCCCTCCTTGGGCCTGGGGGTGCCCTGACCAGGGGCTCCTGAGCTGTCCCTCTGAGCTTGGGACCCTCCCCATCTCACTAAGCCAGGCCCCTGGTTATGAAGCTCCCACTGGTACTTCTCAACCAAGGGCTCTTCCGGAAAGCTCAGCGCCCGGTCTCTGAAGGGCCTGGCTCCCCGGGATCCGTCTGGATCAGAGGGGACTGGGGACTCCACGCTGCCCCTCACAGGGGGACCCAAGGAGGCTCCGGCAAGATGTGCACAGGATGGAGAGGGGGAGGGCTGGCAGGTGGAGAGGGGGAGGGTTGGCAGATGGAGAAGGGGAGGGTGGCAGATGGAGAGGGGGAGGGCGGCAGATGGAGAGGGGGAGGGCTGGCAGATGGAGAGGGAGAGGTTGGCAGATGGAGAGGGGGAGGGTTGGCTGATGGAGAGGGGGAGGTTGGCAGATGGAGAGGGGGAGGGCTGGCAGGTGGAGAGGGGGAGGGCTGGCAGATGGAGAGGGAGAGGTTGGCAGATGGAGAGGGGGAGGGTTGGCAGGTGGAGAGGGGGAGGGCTGGCAGATGGAGAGGGAGAGGTTGGCAGATGGAGAGGGGGAGGGTGGGAGTGGACAGCCCGATTTGGTGACTGAGGCCACAGGGATGAAACAAGGGTGGGGTCGGGGGCCCTGGGGATCCCGAGATGGAAGTGAGAGGTGCCCGACCCAGGACAGTCGCACCCCCTTCTGCCCAGGAGAGGACAGGACCAGGTGGAGGCAGGGTCCAAAAGGACTTTATTTTCTGGCACAAGGAGGGGCACGGGGCCACCCCCGCCCCCAGGGGTCCCCAGGCCGCAAGCAGGCAGGGCTCCAGGTCCAACTTCCGGTCGAGGGGGGGAGGGGCTGGCTACATGTCCTCCTTGGACACCAGGCAGTAGAAGTCTGTGCGGGCGCTGTAGTTCCGGGAGCCAAGGTCCGAGACGTCCACCTCGCTGCCCCGGCCCTCTCCCAGCGAGGCCCTGCTCGCGTGCGGCGGCGCTGTTGGCTCCCCAAAGACAGGCCCGCGGACACCTGGGGGGACCACCAGGCCTGAAGCCCGCTCGCTCCCTGCTCACCCTCCTGAGTAGTGACATTGGAGGTCCCAGAGGCGCTGGCCAGGTCTCAGGCTCAAGCGCCTCTGAGGAAGAAGCCGTGAGGTGAGGGGGTCCTGGGGGGGTCAAGCCCATCTCCAGACGGCAGGGAGGAGCCCCCCCACCTGGGCCCCTCTCTGGGCTCCTCAGCCCTGACTTCCCGGGGTTCGGGTGGGGCTGGGTGCACATACCCAGGTCCCCCTCAGGGTCGGGGTCCAGCTCGGTGTCCAGGGTCTGGCCCTCCGGGACATGGCCCCGCACGATGAGCATGGGGTCTTTGTCATCCTGCAGCCGCGTCTGGGGGTCTCCCTCCATCGCCCTGTACTGCACCTTCCGCGGCAGCGCCAACTGTAGCTCTTTCCAAAAATCCGAGGACGGCGTCTGGGGGCCAAGGCGGGGTGCTTAGCGGGTGGGAACGCACGGAGATGCAGACGCCGGAAGGCCGGCACAGGGCCCCAAACCATACACCCGGTGTTCACTGGCTCCGGGAACCTCCAAGGAGGCTCCTGGGGCAGCGGCCACGGGACCCCCGCCCCTCAGGGCCCCCCCCACTCCGCACCACGGAGCCGGGCCGCCAGCGCAACAGGGTCACCAGGTGGCGGTGCTGGTGCAGCAGGTGCAGCGCGGGGTGCGCGGGGTCGCGCCGCTGGCCGTCGAAGGTGATGAAGATGGGTTTGCGCGTGAGCTCCAGCAGCCGACACAGGCCCTCCCTGCGGGGGCGGGGCCGTCAGCAGGTCGCTCCGAGCCACCCCACCCCCACCCAGCGCGGGACCCACCGGAAACTGTGGCTGCACCAGGGCCGCCCCAGGAAGGCGTCTGACAACACCACGATGAGGCGACGGCAGCGGCTCAGGTTCACCAGGAGATCGGCCGAGGGCTCTGCGGGAACCGGGGACGGGCTGGCACCGACGCCGCAGGGAGGGTCCGAGGCGAGACGGGCGGGGCCCTGACAGGGGGCGGGGCCCTGACAGGGGCGGGACCAGGCGCCTGGGAGGGGCGGGGCCAGGCGCCTGGGAGGGGCGTGGCCTGGGTTAAGGAAGGGGTGGAGGGCGTGGCCTGGGTTAAGGGAGGGGTGGAGGGCGTGGCCTGGGTTAAGGAAGGGGGGTGGAGGGCGTGGCCTGGGTTAAGGGAGGGGGTGGAGGGCGTGGCCTGGGTTAAGGAAGGGGTGGAGGGCGTGGCCTGGGTTAAGGAAGGGGTGGAGGGCGGGGCCTGGGTTAAGGAAGGGGTGGAGGGCGTGGCCTGGGTTAAGGAAGGGGTGGAGGGGCGGGGCCTGGGTTAAGGAAGGGGTGGAGGGGCGGGGCCTGGGGCCGGGGCGGGCCGAGGGAGGGGCGGGAACCGAGCGCGCCCGCACCTGCCCGCGGCAGGAGGTCGCGGTCGTCCAGGAAGAGCTTGTAGCCCCGACACCGCTCCAGCTGCGGCTTCAGGATGAAGTTCACGAACTTGCGATCGTCGGGGCTGTCGCTGTAGGAGACGTAGGCGTCGTACAGCTTCCCGTCTGCGGGCGGCAGTGGGTCAGCTCAGCCGCTCTCCAGGCCCAGGCGCCCCCTCCAGACGCTGTCTCCTGGGGTCCCCTAACCCTCTCCTCACGCTCGCACAGGGCTCAGGCCCGCGCACGACCCCTCCCCAATGCAGGGTGCCTAGTGGAGCCCTCGAACCAGGACCCAGGCAGCAGACCCAGGCCCTCCGGACCCGCGTGGAGTCCTTCCTTCCAGAACGTGTGCTCCCGGAGCCATCCGGGGCCCAGGTGTCCCTGTTCCCCACCTCCAAAGCCACCCCTGCGCTGACCCGTGCAGGCCGGCCGCCCCCGCATCACAGCCCACGCACCGTTCACCTCCACCTCCCCATAGGCGTTCTGGTACCAGAGCTGCACGTTGAGTCGGCACTTCAGGTAGAGCAGGGCCGCCAGGACCAGGGCTAGCAGGACCAGTAGTGAGGCCAGCACAGCGGCCAGGTGGCCTGCTGGGGCTGGGGACAGAGCTGCACCCTGAGCCCCTGCCCCTCACCAGCACCCTCCAGCCTCTAGGCTCCCTTTCCCCTCTCCCCCCTGAACCCCGGGGACCCCTTCACCAGCACCCTCCAGCCTCTAGCCCCCTGCCCCCCTCCCCCCTGAACGCCGGGCATCCCCTCACCAGCACCCTCCAGCCTCTAGCTCCCTGCCCCTCGCCCCTGAACCCCGGGCACCCCCTCACCAGCACCCTCCAGCCTCTAGCTCCCTGCCCCTCGCCCCTGAACCCCGGGCACCCCCTCACCAGCCCTCCGGAGAGTGAAGGAAGCGGAGCTGACGTTCTGGATGCAGCAGGTGAAGGCCCCATAGTCCTCAGCACTGGTCAGGTTGACCCCCAGGACACTGGATACAAGCACCTCTGACAGGTTGGCCTTGACCCTGAGGAGACCAGGCCCCAACCTCTCACCGGGGGCCCGAGAGCATCGGGGGACCCCAGAGCCCCGCCCATCCGGGATGCTGAGAGCCTGCGGTGTGGCCTCCTGGGCAGCCCTTAGGCCATGGGCTAAGAGAAGCAGCAGGACCTGGAGGGGGTACGGATCCGTCTGCGAGTCACCCTAATCCTGGGTCTGGGTCCTGGGGTGCTCTGATCCCAGGCATGGCCCAATGGCCAGTGCCTCCTCCAGGCCTCAGCACTATGCTGGCACCCATGGTCCCTGGCAGTGTGCAGAGTACCTACCGGGCCGCCTGCCCCTCGGGTCATTGACCCTCAGTCTGTGTCCATAGGAGCACAGAGCCCATGTCACGTCTGGGAGGTCACGCCCCAGCCATGTCCAGGTGGAACAGACCAGGGTGTAGGTCAGAGGCCACTGGCCGTCGGTGTCCAGGGTGGTCTCTTACCAAGAGTCCTCATGAAGCTCATAATGGCTGCTGTTGCCTAGCGGCAACCCATCTTTTAGCCACTGGACTGGGAGCAGCGGACAGCCGGGCATGGAGACCACCCAGGCCGTGCAGTTCAGAGTGACCACACTGCCCAGGGCAGGCCCCAGAGCCTGGTTTCCGGAAGGGGAGAGGAAGTTGGGGGGCCTGTCGCAGATGCCTGCAGAGAGAGGACCCAGGGGGTTAGCCGCGCTCAGGACACCAGGCTCCCCTGTCCACAGATGGTCTGAGGGCCAGGAGCCATGAGGCCAGCCAGCTTGGTGGTCACACCATGTCCGTCCGCGAGTCCCATGGAGAACAGGGCCCAGCATCTGACGGCTCGTCCACCCAGGACCTGAGCCCCAGGCGCAGGGCCTCAGCCCCACCCCCCACCGGGGAGCTGTAGTGCGTGTGGGCACCGTGGTTTGGGGGACGGGGCGCTGGGGGTGCCAGCACCTTCCCCCTGAGATGGGAGTCAGGGTCCCAGGACCCTCTGCTGACCACGGGCAAGCCTTCCCCCATCCTGGGACCTGAGCTTCTCTCCTCAAAACCAATCGGACTGAGCACAAGCAGGCGTCAGAGCACACAGCCACCGCCTGATGGCGCGGTGCCCAGCGGCCCTCTCTCCCCGCCCACGCCCTGGGCCCCCAGCAGCGCCCACCCCCACAAGCCTGGAGGAGGGGGAGCAGAGCCTGGGCTAAATGGCACTCTGGCACCAGGGAAGTGCTGGAGGTGAGTGGGCCCGTGCCCGTCCCTCTGACCCATCTACCTGCCATGGTCTGACCAGGGCCTCCTCAGGCAAGCCCGGCACGGTGCCACCCCTGGCTCCAGGCTCCTCGGCTGCAGGCTGGACCCCAGGGCTGGCGGGCTCGCTCTCTGTCTCTGTGGCGGGTCAGTCAGGCTGCCAGGTCGGGTCAGAGGCTGCCGCATCCCCAGGGAGCAAGTCGAACAAGAACAGGACGAGTTAACATGTAACTTAACGCTGTGCACTGGCTGCCCCTGGGATGGAGCGGGGCGCCCAGACACCAGATCAGAGTCGCTCTGAGCCCCTTACACCGGGCCCTCGACTCACCTTCCCCTGCCCCGGGCCACCGTGATGGCCCAGGATGGAGCAGTGGGCATCCCTCTGGCACCCTCATGAGGCCAGGAGGGGGCCTCCCCTGCACACTCACCCTTTCACCCCCTCTCATCTCACTTGTGCACAGGGCTCTCTGCACACTCTCCTCCCCCCCCCCCCCCAGTGTCTGTTGCACACCCACCCCCTGCACTAAGCTCCCACCTTGGCCCGTGTGCACACGTGGACACTCCCCACCCCTCCAGCCCTCTGTGGCCCACACAGTGGGCACACCCTGGAACAGCTCCTGCCAGTGACACAGTCAGGAGCACCTGCACGTCCCCACCACATACATGAACCCCCCGCCTTGGCGCACATGCAGCCTTCTGTGTCCCTCGCTCTCCCAGGCACACGCGCTGTAGGCTGCCCCTCGCCAGGCTGACCTCACGACAGGCCTCGGGCCGGGAAGGCCTGGGAGGGGAGGGTTCAGGCTCCCGCAGAGCAGCAGGCCGAGGGGGGAGGGCGCCCAGTCACCTGGTTCCGGCTCCGTCCTGCAAGCAGCGCTGGTCATGGGTGTCATTGACCTGTGCTTGGGAGCAGCCTCTGCTCAGCAGGGCCCCGGCCCAGTCCCGCCGCGGCTGCTGGGGACCCATCGCCCAGCGGGGCGAGGACCTGGCTTTGTGTGTGTGTTTTAATCAGAACTTTTCCGAAGCTTCCTGGCTGTGCTGTCACATCCTCTCCTAACCCTAAACCCCACCCAGGCGCCCACCCCCTCCGGGCAGGCGGGCAGTGGGTTGGCCCCGCCCGCCCCGCCTGTCGCTCTTCCTGTAACTCTGAGTCAAGGGCTCCTTCCTCTGGGCCCGCCCCAGTCCGGGCACCGCTTCCCGGGGCCAGGCCTGAGGTGCCGGGAGGATGCAGAGGCTGGGGTCCAGGCGGCGTGCGGGGTCCTGGTGAGGAGACGCCCGTCGGGCCGTCCCGCGCGCACGCACACAGGAGGGCCCGCTGGGCAGCGTGGCCGGCTTCCTGCAGACCTCACAGACATCACAGCAGGGAGGTGGGGGCGTCTCCATGTCCTCCCCCCAAGTGAGCAGCCCCTGTGTCTCTAACCTCTGACCTGTTGGTGGGGGAGGGGTCCTACAGAAACGTCTGCCAATAATGGGGCCTTGAGCAGGGCTCGCTGGTCCCCTCCCAGGGTAGCCCCCAAACGGTGAGCAGTTACAGGTGGGCTGAGGGGTCCTGTGGACCTTGGTTTCTGGCTTGGGGGGGGGGGGGACGGGGGGCAGCACTCCCTTTTCCAGGCAAGGAGGCCAACAGGGGCCTTAGCAGAGGCCAGGTGGGGGGCAGCCAGCGGCTCCAGGCAGACCTGGGACTCCGGGCCTAGCAACAGGTGGCTGGTACCGATGTCCATAGAAACGGGCCCCTGTCCCTACCCTCACCCACGCGGGGCCACCAGAGGAGCATCTTCAATGCAGCAGGTTTCCGACACCCTTCACCTGACCCTGTCCCAGCCCTGCCAACCCCACTGGGGTCCTCAAGAATCCTGGGTGAGGGTCCCACAGAACGGAGCCTGGGCCCGCTGGAGAGACCAGCTGTCCTAGCCTCTCCTCGGGGTGCCAGTGGCCTGGAGGCTGGTAGATGTGCGGCCCCGGGCAGTTCCCGCGCTAGTCAGCGACCGGCCCAGGAGCGCCCGCGGAAGCAGAGCTGAGCTCTCCCCGTGCCCCCCGCCCCCCAGCCTCGCGGGATGTCAGCGCTCCAGCCAGACTGTCCCCCGACCTGTGTCCTCATCTTGCCACCAGCTCCCTCCACTAACGTCCACCTCATCCTCCTTCGCCTCCCAGGCCCACCCTCCAAGGGGAGCGGAAAACCCACGTGGCCTCAGGCGCCCTCACGACAGCCCTTCCGAACCCAAGCGCGCCCCCTGCAGCCCCAGCACCTGGGGCTCCGCAGCCGCGGCTCCCAGGCAGCCGGCTCCGCCCCCTTAAGGCCCTGCCCCGCCGCCGGCTTTGCTGCTCAGCACCCAGGGTCTCCGAGCGTCTCCCCTCCTGTGGGGCGCGCAGCCCCTCTGCGCCCCCGCGCGTCTCTCCTGAAGCGAAGAACGTGCATGGGAGGCTGTGGCCACGCGGGCCGAGGGCTCCGTCCTGCTCTCCCGGGCCCACGAGCCCGGTCCTCCCCCGCCACACGCCGCACAGCTCGCGCCCCGCCTTCCCCGAGGTGGACTTAGTACCCACACTCCAGGTGCGGGGGGCGGGAGCGCGCGGGGCGGGAGCTCCTCCTGGCGACCCGTGCGCCGCGCCCCCTGCACGTTTCTCGGGTCGCTCACCAACCCTTTCCCCGTCCCCCCCCCCCCCCCCCCCCCCCCGCGGCCTTGGGAGGTTTCAGGTCTAGGATCCGGTTTGGGGCGTTGGGGGAGGTCCTGGCGTCCCCCTCCCCCTCGTGCGCAAAGGTCACGAGGAAGCCGCTGCTCGCGCGGACGGAGCGGGAAGGCCCAGGAGACCAGCGCGCGGACGGGCTTGGGCTTCCGGCGGCGCGGGCAGCCAGCCCGGCTCCGAGCCACTTCCTGCGGGACCGCGCCCGCCCGGAGGCTCCTGGGGCAAGGTGCCCCCCTGGCTCCCCAAGCACCAGGCCTGGGTCCGGCTTCTGGGAGTCGGCGACCTCCACTCACCCCCGTGGGTCTGAGCCGTGACTGCCACTCATCTGCTGCCAAGACCTGGGACGCGCGGCCGCGGGGCGGGGCGGCTCACCTGGGTCAGGTGCGCGGCGGCGACAGCCCCGGCGGCGCAACAGGTGCAGGCCCGCCCATCACCCAGGCCGAGGGCGGACCCAAGTGTCTCGCTCTGCGCCCAAGGCTGCCACTCAAGACTGGCGCCCAGCGGCCAGGCCTGGGGGCAGAGGCCAAACCCGCCAATCAGCCCTGAGCGTGGGAGCGGGGGGGAGGGACTCCTTGGCGAGTCCCCACCATTTGTGGTTCTGCTCCTCCTCCCCAGCTCTGCCTCTTCCTCCAGGAAGCCTGCCTTGACTCCAGCCCCCAAGTCCCAGGTGTGGAGAGGGTAGGACCCTAGGAAGGTGCCTCTCACTTGGAAGCTCATGGAAATCCGGAGGAGGAGGGCCAGGAGGGTACACCCCCAGACCTTGCCCACCTGGGCCTCAGTTCCCACCTCGCCCTGAGGGTAGACACAAGGCACCAGAGGCCCAAACGTTGGCACAAAGAGGTTTTATTTTATTTTATTATAAAAAGTTCTGCTGGCTAAGGGGAGCCAGAGAGCTGGGGTCAGGGACTCGGACTAGCCAGGGTGGGGTGGGGCAGGATGGGGCCCCGAAGCCAGAGGGGGCCCAGCAACGGCTGCCTTTCCTGTGTTGTGACTGCATCAGGAGCACCCCCTCTGCTGTGGGGGGGCAGTGCTCACCCAGAGTTCAAGCCAGGGTTGGGCCAAGCCTGAGCCCCAACAGATAGAGCAGATAAGTGTGCTGCCCACTGATGCCCTAGTGCCCCTTCCGGGACCCCTCATATACACAGACCCCCCTCCCAGGATTCCTCATATATAGGGGCCGCCCCAGGACCCCACATATACACGGGCCTCCCCAGGACCCCACATATACACGGGCCTCCCCGGGCCCCTCATATACACAAGCCTCCCAGGATCCCCACATATACACGGGCCTCCCCAGGATCCCTCATATATAGGGGCTGCCCCAGGACCTCACATATACAGGGGCCGCCCCAGACCCCTCATATACACAGGCCCCCCCAGGATCGCTCATATACAGAGGCCGCCCCAGGCCACTCATATACACAGGCCTCCCTGGACCTTTCATATACACAGGCCCCCCAGTGTCCCTCATATACATGGGCCTCCCAGGACCCCACATATACACAGGCCTCCCGGGACTCCTCATGTACACAGGCCTCCCAGGACCCCTCACATGCACCCACATACATGTGAGCCTTCTTACACCCCCTCCACACACACATGGCCATGAGCAGGGTGGAGGCGGCGGTGGCGGCTGAGTCCCTGCCTGGTGCCAGCGTCAGCCCTGGGCCCCTTACACGTCTGTGCTCTTGAGGCTGGAGCTGGAGGCGGGAGTGGCCCCTGGGCCCAGGCCCAGCCCCCGCCTCGGCCCGCCGCACCACATCTTGTCCCGGAGCTCCTCATACTTCTCCTCCAGGACCCTGTTCTCCACCGACTGCGGCACATCCGGCACGAACCAGGCTGCCACCAGCTTGATGCACAGGGCCACGTGCTGGGGGCGGGGCGGGGGCTGAGTGAGGAGGTCAAGCAAGCTGGGGGTGGGGGTAGGGAGGAGGACCCCCCCCAGTTCCGGCCCACCTCGAAGAGGATGAGGAAGGCCAGGCGGACGGCCAGGAGGACCCAGAACTGTTCCGAGAAGTTGTAGTCCTGAGCGTTGCGGTAGTCCCGGTACCTGGGATGGGGCAAGACCTAAGGTCAGGGGTCAGGAGTTCAGAGGGCACACATGGGGCAGTTAGGGGGTCGGGGGGTCCAAACCTGCATTCAGTGATGTTCTCTGGGCCCTTTATCCTGACCGGGTCCCTGAAGTCCTTGGTGTGGAACACGGACAGACTGTGGTTGATGTAGCCAGTGAGGCAGCTGGCGGGATGGGAGAGATGGGGCTGGCTGTGTGGCGTGCTTCCAAGAGCTGCCTCCTGCCTGGTGGGTCACCACAGGGTGGGGACAGCGCAGACCCCTCCTCATTCCTCCATGTGGGAGAGGGGCCCTGGGGGAGGCTGAAGGGGCTCTGGATGCCACCACCTGCCTCCCCTGCCAAGGGCTGAGGGAGCCTTAGGTGGCACTCTTGTGCCAGGCAGGCCACGAAGGGTCTGACTTGGGGGGGCAGGTGTTCAGTGCCTGCTCAGGAAACAGCTGGTTCTGGGGCCTGAATCCCCCACTGGGGTCCCGGTCAGCACTCCTGGCTCCGGCCCCAGGTCCACAGGGCAGGGCAGAGGCAATATTGGCAGCACTGAGCCCTCCCCCCGGCTCCCCTTGCTGAGCTGTGGTTGGGCCAGTTTCCCAGGGGTCTCTGGACAGTTTGAGCCCCCCCACACACACCCAGGGGCTGTGTGGCAGCGCCCCTTACTCGGCTGAAGAGCGGGCGCCCTGCCGGCACGGGCCGTAGCGGTACTTGTAGACCACTCTGGGGATGAACTCGGACGTGAAGGCGATGACCATCCCGTTGGCAATGACGGCCAGCACGCCGATGGTCTCCAGCACCTGCAGCCAGGTCCCTGGGCCGAGCGGGCGAGAGGCTGTCTGGCTCCTCCAGCCGTAGCCACTGGTGCTGCCTGCCCCTCCTCCACCGCCCAGCCCCCAAACCAAGAGCCTGGACGGTCTCGTCCCATCTCCGGGAAGGGCACCCCGTGGCAGCCACAGGGCCCAGACCCCACGAGGAGACCTGGGCCAAGGCCAGCAGCCCGCCTTCGCTCTCCTGCTCCCCTGGCTGGACACGGACGGGAAGGGGCTCCGGGCTCCCGGCCTCTCTTGTCTGTCTGAGCCCTCCGCTGCCCCCAAGCCTGCTCTGCCTCCTGGTCCCCACCCCAGGGTGGAGCCCTGAGCCCAAGAGGAGGCCTCTCTCACAGGTCCCTCCCTCTGCCCGCTTCCCGCCGCTCCCCCCCCCCCCCCCCCGCTCTCTGTCCACCCCTGACACCTGCCCGTCTCAGTGCGGCCAGCCTGGGCCGCCTGCCCTCAGTCCCTGCCACTGCGGCTGCGCCCCTCCCTCCCTCCGCTCCCTGTGGTCTGCCGAGCGCCCCAAGGAGGCTGCGGGCCCTTCCGCCAGATCTGCGAAGTGGGTGCCAGCCTGCCCCTTCCTGGGGCCTGACCCGCATCTGGGCCGACAACCCAGGAAGACCTGGGGGGGGGGGCGGGCTGTCTGTGTGGGGAAGGGGAACAGCCTGGTCCCCACGCCCCGTGCCACCCCGGCCCCCACGCTGAGCGCCCCGCCCTGCGCAGCAAGCCCCTTGGGCCCCTGACCGATGTCCTTGGCCTTGCGTGGCACCAGGCGCCGCCGCAGCCGGACCATCTTGATGGCGTCCAGGCGGATCTCCACGAGGTTGCTGAAGAGCGCGAGCAGCGGGGCCAGCGGGAAGGCGGCCACGAAGATGGTGGTGAAGCCGTACTGGATCACTGCGGGGGGTCACCTTGAGCTCCGCGCCCGCAGCGGCCCCCCAGCCCCCAGCCCCACCCTGAGCCCAGCTCCACGCACGCACTCATTTCCATGAACTCGTCAAACAGGCTGAAGGTGTTGACGCGGTTCAGGCGGTAGTTGCGCTGCCAGTCCCTCAGCTCGGGGTCCCGGGCCTCATGGCCCCGCATGGAGCGGTACTTGTGGGCCAGCCACCTGGGGGGCAGGAGCCCGGTAGGGGGCAGGGAGCAGTGCTGGGGTGGAGGGCCCCGGAGCGCTGGCTCTGGGCACTGGGGAGGAGGATGGGGAGGGGGTGCCGGAGGGAGGAGGGAGGGGAGGAGGAGGGGGAAGAGGGAGGAGGGAGAGGGCAAGAGGGGTCCTCACGGGCTCAGGTACTCCACGCAGTTGCTGAGCGTCTGCTTCAGACCCATGATGATGGCCATCTGCACGAACAGGTCCATCATGCAGCCGCTGAGGTGGCACTGTGGGGGCAAGGGGAAGTCAGACGGGGGAGGGGGCAGGGCAGGGGCAGTGGGGAGGTCAGGTGGGGGAGGGGGCAGGGCGGGCATCCAGGACAGACTGACCTCCTCCAGCTTCCACAAGCCCGCCAGGCGCACGGAGTTCCCGGGGTGACCGTTGATCCTGGGAGGGATGGGAGGCTGAGCCCAGCACCCTGTCCCCAACAAGGGGGGGAGTGGGGCAGGACAGAGGGGGTGTGGGTGACGAGGCGGACAGTGGAGAGGAAGAGAAGGCAGCCGATCCATGATTCTCTCTCACCATTGACGCTTCTCTCCCTCCCTCTCTCTAAGATAAATGAAATGTGTGTATATAAAGAGAGCAGGTGTGGGAGGAGGGGGAGGCCTCACCTGCCCAGGATGAAGGCGATGTAGACGAGCGAGGAGAAGTGCGCGAAGAACTGCAGAGTGAAGAACTTCACCGTGAACTTGCTCTCTCGCTCCGAGAAGGTCCTGGACTTCTCTGGGGGAACACGAGCTGCCTCACCTGTCCCTCCACGGCGGCCCCCGACCTGCCCGCTGCTCAGCCCCTCAGGCCTCCTGCGCCCCCAGCTGTCTCCCAGGGCCACTCCCGCCTCTGGAGAGGCAGCGGAGATGGCAGGGGTCCCCCCCACCGTGTCCCCCTCTCACCGTAGTCACAGAGCTTCAGGGCCACATATTTGTTGATCTGCGGGCGAGACGGGGGGGGGGGGCTCGCTATGGGCTATGGGCCCCAGCGGAGGGCCCCCCGGCAGCCCACGCACCTTGGTCATGATGAGGATGGTCACGTAGTGCACCAGGGCCCCGGACACCACCACGGCCGTGGTCACCTGCTCCTCCAGGAAGGGCAGGGCCGAGCTGCTGAAGACGGCGGCGGCCGCCACGCGGTAGACCACCAGGACGTGAGCCATGCCGATCATGAGGCAGATCTGCGGGGGCCGGGGACTCAGAGGCGTCGCCGCCTGGCCCCCCCCACCCCCCCGGCTCCGGGGCGTACCATGAGCAGGGACAGGACGAGGATGATGGTGCTCTTCAGGTAGGAGTGCTGGTGCCGCTGCAGCTTGTAGTCCGGGCAGTTAATGAGCTCCAGCGCCACCTCCTCCTGGGGGCCAGGCACGCCTCAGATGGGGCACACGCCTCAGATGGGGCACACGCCTCAGACATGGGGCACACGCCTCAGATGGGGCACACGCCTCAGACATGGGGCACACGCCTCAGATGGGGCACACGCCTCAGACATGGGGCATCAGGGGCCCCCCCCACAACCTCACATGCCTCACATGGGGGCACACGCCTCAGACACGGGGCACACGCCTCAGATGGGGCACACGCCTCAGATGGGGCACACGCCTCAGACATGGGGCACACGCCTCAGATGGGGCACACGCCTCAGACACGGGGCACACGCCTCAGATGGGGCACATGCCTCAGATGGGGCACACGCCTCACATGGGGCACACGCCTCAGACACGGGGCACACGCCTCAGATGGGGCACATGCCTCAGATGGGGCACACGCCTCAGACATGGGGCACACGCCTCACATGGGGCACACGCCTCAGACACGGGGCACACGCCTCAGATGGGGCACACGCCTCAGATGGGGCACACGCCTCAGACATGGGGCACACGCCTCACATGGGGCACATGCCTCAGATGGGGCACACGCCTCAGATGGGGCACACGCCTCAGACATGGGGCACACGCCTCAGATGGGGCACACGCCTCAGACATGGGGCACACGCCTCACATGGGGCACACGCCTCAGACACGGGGCACACGCCTCAGATGGGGCACACGCCTCAGACATGGGGCACACGCCTCAGACATGGGGCACACGCCTCAGACATGGGGCACACGCCTCAGACACGCCCATGGGGCACACGCCTCAGACATGGGCACACGCCTCAGAGCACACGCCTCAGACATGGGGCACACGCCTCACATGGGGCACACGCCTCAGACATGGGGCACACGCCTCAGACATGGGGCACACGCCTCACATGGGGCACACGCCTCAGACATGGGGCACACGCCTCAGACATGGGGCACACGCCTCAGATGGGGGCACGCCTCAGACATGGGGCACACGCCTCAGACATGGGGCACACGCCTCACATGGGGCACACGCCTCAGACATGGGGGCCTCACATGGGGCACACGCCTCAGACATGGGGGCATGGGGCACACGCCTCAGACATGGGGCACACGCCTCACATGGGGCACACGCCTCAGATGGGGCACACGCCTCAGACATGGGGCACACGCCTCACATGGGGCACACGCCTCAGACACGGGGCACACACCTCAGATGGGGCACACGCCTCAGACACGGGGCACACACCTCAGATGGGGCACACGCCTCAGACACGGGCACACACCTCAGATGGGGCACACGCCTCAGATGGGGCACACGCCTCAGACATGGGGCACACGCCTCAGACATGGGGCACACGCCTCAGATGGGGCACACACCTCAGACATGGGGCACACGCCTCACATGGGGCACACGCCTCAGACATGGGGCACACGCCTCAGATGGGGCACACGCCTCAGACATGGGGCACACGCCTCACATGGGGCACACGCCTCAGATGGGGCACACGCCTCAGACATGGGGCACACGCCTCACATGGGGCACACGCCTCAGACACGGGGCACACACCTCAGATGGAGCACACGCCTCAGACACGGGGCACACACCTCAGATGGGGCACACGCCTCAGACACGGGCACACGCCTCACATGGGGCACACGCCTCAGACACGGGCACACGCTTCAGACACGGGCACATGCCTCAGATGGGGCACACGCCTCAGACACGGGGCACACACCTCAGACACGGGCACACGCCTCAGACACGGGCACACGCCTCAGACATGGGCACATGCCTCAGACATGGGCACACACCTCAGACACGGGCACACACCTCAGACACGGGCACACGCCTCAGACACGGGCACATGCCTCAGACATGGGCACACGCCTCAGACACGGGGCACACGCCTCAGACACGGGCACACGCCTCAGACACGGGCACACGCTTCTGATACAGGATACAGGCCTCAGACACGGGCACACGCCTCAGGCATAGGAACCGCCTCGGGTGCGAGAACACACAGCACAGAGCAGGCGCGGCCACCCGGCCGCTGGGAGAGGGCCCCCCCCCCCCCCCCGGGCCCGGCCTCACCTGGTCCTCGTCCCACCCGTACAGGTCCCAGTGCAGCACGACGCGGGCCCGCTGCCGCTTCCAGAGCTCCAGGAACACCGTGGCTGCGGCGGAGCAGGGGTCACAGGCGTCCCTGGGGGGCCCCGGCGAGGGGGGCAGAGGGGCCCTGGAGTTCACCCCCCAGGTGCCCGCAGCAACTCACCCCACAGGGCCATGAAGATGGCGAAGATGACCGTGCCCTCGTTGTCGAAGAGGTGGGTGAGCTGGAGAGAGGGACACGAGGGCTGGGGCGCCATCCCCCACCCCCGGGGGCGCCCCGCTCTGTGGGGAGGAGCAAGCCAGCGGGCAGGGTGGGCAGCAGGGCGGGGGGGCCCGGGCGGCAAACCTTGGCAAAGGTGCACGTGTCCGAGAGGCGCTGGTACCTGCGGCCGTGGTCGCCGCGTGGGCACATGAAGATGTCGTGGGCCTCACAGATCTCTTTGCTGGGGGTGCAGGCACCTGGCTGGCACGCCTCTTCCTGAACCCCCCTCACTCCCGCTCCCACCTGTCCTGACCCCACTCCTCCCAATCTGTGACCCCGTCCACCCAGTTCAGGCCCCGCCCCCGCCACCCGCTTCTCGGGGGGACCCCACCTGCTCCACCCCATCCTCCCCATTGCCCCCCATCCCTCCCGCCCCCCACCTGATCTGGCTGGCATTGAACAGCGAGAAGCCGCTCAGGAAGACAATGAGGCCGACCAAGGCCGCAGGGACCAGCATGTAGGTGTACCAGCAGAGCCAGGCGAAGTACAGGGCCACCTTCTCACCAAAGTAGTTCCTACGGCACAGCTGCCCGTCAGGGCCACCCGCCAGGGGTGGCGTCCCAGGCCAGTGCCAGGACGGGGCATGGGGGGGCGGCCAAGGAGAGTCTGTATTGACAGCACATTTGCTAGGGGTATAGGTGTGTCTGTGGGGGTGCAAGTGTTTGTGGGCACATAGGTGTCTCTTTGGGCTACAGTGTGTCTAAGGGGCACAGGTGTGTCTGGGGGCACAGGTGGGTCGGGGCACAGGTGGGTCTGGGGCACAGGTGTGTCTGGGGGCACAGGTGGGTCTGGGGCACAGGTAGATGCTGGGGGCACAGGTGGGTTGGGGCACAAGTGGGTCTGGGCACAGGTGGATGCTGGGGGCACAGGTGGGTGCTGGGCACAGGTGGGTCGGGCACAGGTATAGCTGTGAAGGGGCACAGGTGTGGCTTGGGCAGGATTACCTGATGTCGTCGATGGGCTGCTCACGGAACATGTTTCTCCAGCGGGCCCACTTCCTCTTCAGGGGCTCCTCCCCCTGGCGCAGTGACTGAGTGAGGGCGCCTGCCTCCGCCCACCCTCAGCCAGGCTCCCAGCCAGCCCGCCCCTCACCTTGTGCAGCGGAAACCGGGCCTCAAACACCCCATCCTTCACCAGATCCTGGAATGTGTCTAAAGGTCACAGGGAGCCTCAGGTCAGAGGGGAGGGGTGGAGGACCCGGCCACATCCTCCCCCCGTAACACCCCCTGATGGCCACCGACCGGCCACTGCCCGCCCCGTCCTCACCGCCAGCTGCCGTCTTGCAGTTCAGGATGAAGTTGACGATCCGGATTCTGAAACACAGGATGGCACCGTGTAACCTCGGTGGACCTTGCCCCCTGCTAGCCAGGCCCAGGCCCCAGCCATCCAGGGGGAGCCCCGGCCTACCTGCCTCCCCACCTGGCCGGAGCCCAGACCCAGGCCTCCTCTGGGAGCCCACCCTGACCTCCTTAAATCCCGCCAGGGTGCAGCCATCCTGTGGCTCCAGGACGGGGCTCTATCTGGAGTGGTCCCTCTCCTCTGAGGACCCCAGAAGCCTGGCCTGACCCCCACCTCCAACCGCACCTCCTCCCCGGAGCTCCCACACGTCCGGAGCACACCCTACAGCTTTAGTAAGCGAACCCTCTTTACATCCCTGGGCCTTTCTGCCTCAGGGAGACGGAGGCTCAGAGCGGCTGCGTGACCTGCCCCGGGCCGCTCTACTAGGAGGTGGCACAGGAGCCTCTGACTGGAGAGCCGCACTCCTCCTGAGCCTTCTCCTATGAGACGTGGTCCCCCCGCCGTCCCAGGGCCCTCGCCCTGGCCCGGTCCTCCCAGACCCCATCAAGGTGCCTCTACTCATCCTCCTCCCCTTGCTCCTCCCCGAGACCCGCCAGGTCCCCTGCGCCCCCAGGAGCCCCTCCATTGCCTCGGATCCTTGGCCAGTCTCACTACCACGGCCCCGCCGAGCTCGGAGGGGCCTGGGGTGAGGCGGCAGGTGGTGGAGGAGGGGTGGGGGGGACGGGTGGACCAGGCTGTAGAGCTGGAGCTCTGTGGGGGGAAGAAGCAGGTGCTCAGAGAGAGAGCAGGAGCTGGGTTCTTGAGAGGCCGGCAGAGGGCCGGGGGTGTGGGGTCTGTCTGTGGGTTCAGAGCCAAAAGAAATGGCGGGGCGGGTCCCCTCGGCCTCTCTGAATCCTGCCCACCCTTTCTTTCTTTTTTTAATGTATTTTTATTGATTTCAGAGAAAGGAAGGGAGAGGGAGAGAGAGAGAAACATCAGTGATGAGAGAGAATCACTGATCGGCTGCCTCACACTGGGGAGGGAGCCCGCAACCCGGGCATGTGCCTTGACTGGGAATCGAAACATGACCTCCTGGTTCGTAGGTCAACACTCAACCACTGAGCCACGCCGGCCGGCTCCTGCCCACCCTGTAAGTGCCATGTAACTTTCAGAATACTCCCAGAGGTGAGAACTGTCAGCGCCCTTCACAGGTGTGGGAACTGACACAGAGCCCAAGGCCATGCCCGCGGCCTCTCCTGCGGGACCAGGCCTGGGCGGTGCAGGCGGGGGTCCGCCTGGCGGGCCTGGGCCAGCCGCTCACCTGGTGGTGTCCGGGATGGGGAGCGGCGGGGCTGACTCCACTCGGGGGGCCGGACCCTCGGGCTCCATGAGGAGCGTGCGGTACAGGCTGAAGATCCTGCTGTCCGCTCTGATCCCAAAGAACACCTTCTCCTGGTCCTCCTTCACCTGGGGGCGGGCCCAGTGGACTCACTGTCCCCCTCGGGACCCTCCCCCTCCATCCCAACCACTGGCCCAGCCCCTTCACCTCAGGCACCGACCATGGGCCACCCTCCAGCCCCCTCCCCAGCCCCGCCGGCCCCTGCTCCGGGCGGCCCACCTTGTACTGGAAGCCCTTGCCCTGCAGGTCCTTCAGGAACTGCCGCTGCTGGTGGACCTGCCTGGGGTTCCTCTGGGTGCGATAATCGGCCACCAGGACGTAGTCCGTCTGGGTCTGGTCAGGGCGATCAGGCTGCAGGAGGGAGGCGTGGGCTGGGCATGGGGAGTGGGACGGAGCGGGCCAAGCCCAGAGGGTCTGAGCAGAGACTCACCTCAGGAGCGCTCATATCCATCAGCGGGTAGCTGTCCCCTTCCATCCCCACCACCATCTGCAATCTCTCTTCACCCTGGGGCGGGGGGGGGTGCGGGGAGGGGGGATTGAGCTTGTCCCCACACAGAGCATCTGCTATGCACCAGGGGGCTTCCCATACCCGGGGGAGGAGGGGGAGTAAGCAAACAGGGAGGCCGTCCCTGGGCTTAGGGCAAGTGACCAGCCAGCAGCAGCTCCTTGGAAAGATGGCCAAAGGTCCTGAACCCCAAGGAAAGTCCGAGCCCTAACGCAGGCCCTGAAAGCGGGGGTTCTGCTTGCTTGTTTGCTTTTTGCTAACCCTCACCCGAGGCTATGTTTCCATTGATCTTTTTTTTTTATATATTTTTAAATATATTTTATTGATTTTTTACAGAGAGGAAGAGAGACGGATAGAGAGTTAGAAACATCGATGAGAGAGAAACATCGACCAGCTGCCTCCTTGCACACCCCCTACTGGGGATGTGCCCGCAACCAAGGTTCATGCCCTTGACCGGAATCGAACCTGGGACCCTTCAGTCTGCAGGCCGACGCTCTATCCACTGAGCCACACCGGCCAGGGCTCCGTTGATCTTTTAGGGAGAGTAGAAGGGAGAGGGACAGAGAGAAGCAGCCATGTGAGAGAAACATACCAATGGGTTGCCTCTTGCATGTGCCCCGACCATGGTCCAGGCCAAGGAGGAGCCTGCAACCAAGGTACGTGCCCTTGACTGGAATCGAACCCGGGAACCTTTGGTCCACAAGCTGACGCTCTATCCACTGAGCCACACCCACTAGGGCGCAAACAGGGGCTTCACAGCCGTGGAGCACGCCCGGGGGAAGACAGGAACTCAGGAAATGCAGGAAACAGGCCAGGTGGCTGGGAGGTGCCTGCCGCCTGCTACCCCTTCGGTCACAAACGCCTTAAGGGGCTGCAGTGCCAAAGTCGGCAGCACCCCCGTGCTGCCCGGGAGCACACATGGGTACGTGGATTTGGTCAACAAGATGAACATCCCACAGCCCCGCCCCGCCGCAGCTGGAGACAGGGACAGGGCGCTCACAGTCGCAAACATCATACCGAAATGGTGGGGATAACGCGCATTCCCACGAGCGGGCGGGTGCATGGGTGAACACCCCGTGGTGGCCCCACGTGGGGCAGATCACGCCACCGGAACAAGAACGGGCCGCTCCTCCCACGAGGCATTGGGGTCCAACGTGACGTGTGACCCAGTTCCGTAAAATGAAGGCCAGTGAGGACCCGCAGGCCCAGGACAGACACACAGACACTGCATCAGAACCTCAGGGAGGAAGCGGATACGTGCGGCCTCCGACCTGAGTCTCACCGCGCACTGTGGCCCCGGGGAGCGGGAGGGAGCCCCATCCTCTCCTGCTGCGTGTGGGCTGCACTCAGCGGCCAATGGAGAGAGTGTGGGCAGAACAAGGAGTCACTTGGCAGAGGAGCAACCAGGCAGTGAAGGTCAAGGCCATGGATGGCACTCAGAGGTCAGGGATGCGCTGTGATGGTGTGTGGTCCCCTCCCTAAAACCTGTAGTCCCGTCTCAGCATGGAAGACATCACAGGGACCTTCTCCAGACCTGAGCTGACCCAACGGGCCAAGGACAAGGTGGGACGGGGACCTCCCAGACAGGGGGTGGCCAAATGCCACGCGGGTCCCTCACCGACCGGGCAGGGAAGAGGGAAAGCCGGTGGCGTTGGAGTCGAGGCGGCTGTGTTGGCTCCTCATTTTTTAAAAAATGTTTTTATTGATTTCAGAGAGGAAGGGAGATGGAGAGAGAGAGAAGCATCAATGATGAGAGGGAATCATTGATTGGCTGCCTCCTGAACGTTGGACCGAGCCTGCAACCCAGGCATGTGCCCTTGACCGGAATCAAACCTGGGACCCTTTGGTCCACAGGTGGACGCTCTATCCACTGAGCCACACCAGCCAGGGCCTGGTCCTCATTTTGACCAGGGCCCAGGCGCTGGGCGCCGACGTCAAGGGAAGCGGCCTGTTCTGTATGTATAACTCCTTATAACATGGGACCTTGTGCCAAACCACCGATCAGGGAGAGCGGGAGTGGGCAGGGTACTGAGACAGTGACCCAGGGCCCTCCATGGGGAGGCTGGGGGTGGGGACAAGGTCCACAGTCAGAGCAGGTCACCTGGGAGCCCTGAGCTGAGGGGCAGGGCGAGGGCCCTGGCCTCGGAGCCCAGAGCCACACGACCTCAGGCGAGATCACCCACCTCCTCCAGCCTCGGCCGTGACAGGGCCAGCCCCACCGGGCTCGATGCCACACACCAAGCACCCTGCGGCCTGCGGCCGAGCACGCTGTGCTTGCATGGGTGACAGGGACCTCAGCCTGCGTCCCAGCTGGCAGCTCCCAGGGAGAAGGGTTTCTGGGGACAATCCAGGGGCTGTGTCCATCAGAGGATCCGCCGCACACCAACTGCTGGCAGGTCTGGGCACCCCCACCCCACCATGGCCCCCCCTTGGCCCCAGGCTTCTGCCATGGCCCCCGCCCTCTGGAGGCCCCGGATCACCGCCCTCACACCAGTCGCCCACGGCTGAGACTTCGGTCCTGCTGGTGCCCCACCTGCTAGCCTGTCCCTTCTCCAACCACATTCCTGCCAAGCTCAAGCACGCCTCTTCCAGAGGCCTGACTGGACTGCTCCAGCCAGTCTGCCCTCCAGGACTGCCAGGGAGTGTGCAGGCCGCCGCGTCCCATTTGAGTTTCAGACAAACAAGATCCCTGTAAGTGTAAGTACGTCCCAATTATTGTTATCAGGGATAGACTTATCCTCTGGGGGTTCTTCCTCCCACCAGGCGTCGGGGCTGGGAAAGTGCCCTCTGTCCCTCCCAGTCTGGCTCCAGGTCACCAGCAGGACCAGCAACACGGCTGGGCAGAAGGGACCATCACCCAGCCTGGCCGGCGGGCTACACAGAGCACACACGTGTGACACCACTTCAGCGGCACACGGACGCATGCGGGCTTCCCCTCACCGTCTCTGAGGGTCACATCACACCCGGCCCTCCTGACTCAGCCCCGAAAGCATGTCATCATCCAGCAAGGGGACATCCTCCCCCCACCCTCCCTGAGCAAACGCGCGCCCCCTTCCCCCCCCAGCTCCGCCTCTCAGCTTCTGAAGCAGGTCTGCCCTCCCTCCTCCCTGCCCCCTCTCCCCCTCCTCTCCGCAGCTACCCATCTGTATGTCACTGTGGATTCATTCTTTTGTGTGCTGTCCATCCATGAGTCCCCAGACGCCCGCAGATGAAGCGGCCTGCCCTGTGTGCAGCCCTCCTGGGCAGTGTGTGGTGTGAGGGGGAACTGGGCTCTGGAGGGGCCGGCACCTGCAGTCAGGGTGGGTAGCCTGGAGCTTGGCCTTGTGGGGCAAGAGGCTGGCAGGAGGCAAAAAAGTGGGAGTAGCTCCTGGGAGAGGGAAGCAGGCTCTGAGGAGAGCATGCAATTGGTGTCCAGAGACTCAGTACCCAGCACCTCTGAGGGTTTGGTACTCAGTACTCCCAGGATTCAGTATTCCCAGGGACTCAGTACCAGCACCTCTGAGAATTTGATACTCAGTACTCCCAGGACTCAGTATTCCCAGGGACTCAGTACCAGCACCTCTGAGGATTTGATGCTCAGTACCCCCAAGGACTCAGTACCCAGCACCTCTGAGGGTTGGGTACTTAGTACTCCCCAGAACTCAGTACTCCTAGAGACTCAGCACTCAGTACCTCCAAGGATTTAGTACTTAGTACTCCCAGGGACTCAGTACCCAGCACCTCCAAGGACTTGGTAGTTCCCACTCCTAGGGACCTGGCACTCGGCGCCTGGGAGAGTTGGTAGTCACTCTTCCCGGGGACTTGGTCCTCAGCATTGCAGCTTCGCAGAAGCATAAAGAGCAGAGGGAGTTTCTAGGAGCTGAGGCTGCAGGGTTGGCAGAAGCCAGACCGCGGAGGACTGCTCAGGTGAGGGGAGCCTGGACTGCGGCGGGGACCACGGGGAGCCCTGGGGGGGGTCTGGGCAGGGGAAGCGGGTGCTTAGATCCAGCTGGGGGCTGGGGGGCTGGGCGGCTGAGCATGGCTGCCTGCGTCTGCACCTGCCCTTCAAAGGGTTAATTCTCTCACCTCCGCCAAGCCAGGTGCCACAGCTCCCCCACCCAGCAGGGGCTTGGCCCACAGAGGGAGGGCAGCAGGGGAGCCTGGGTGTCCCTGAGGGATCCCGGGACAGACCCGCCTGCTCCGGGAGGGCCGAGCAGCCGGGCGGGCGGGCGGAGGCGGAGTGAGGCTGCCTCTGGCCCACGCCTGGGAGGGCCCTGCGTGGCCCAGGCAGGTTGGTTTCGCTCTCCCTCGAGGGGCCTCTCCTGCCGCCCAGGTGCTGGCCCGCCCTGCAGACTCTCCCGGGGCAGAGGGGGGGAAAGGTTGCCTCCTGGACATCCTCCTGCCGCCTTCCCGCCTCACGCACCTGCTCTTCCCCCAAACCAGAATCCAGTCGCCCTCAGCCAACCCAC